>OY720392.1:11081919-12331919 GCA_963082905.1 Oligia fasciuncula
TCATTCAGAACCAACTCAGTTATTTAAGTATCAGTAATAATACGTCACAAATTCAGTCATTTTAGTTACCAGTAATACTTAAAATGATTGAATTTTGAAACTATGTTCTCATCATCTGCCTAGCGTTTACCCAACTTTGTTGGGATTGGCTGCCAGTCTTGCTAGTGTTTGCTACTTTGTTCGTAAAAAATATCAATTAAACGTAGGAGGATTAATAATTCATCTGATGAACCATATTAATTAGGTCTTAATATTTCGAGGAAGGTTATAAAAAAATCAGTAGGCAAAAGGAATAATGTCAGATGATCATACTTATTGAAAATACGACTACTTTATTTTATTGGCAATACTACAAAATATGACAGAGTATTATGAGTACCTACGTAGACAGAGGTGGATACATTTTACGAGGCAGCCTTTCAAATTTCTTCGCTTATACGAGTAGATATAAATATGTGTGAGTTGCAGGTCTGGCTACTAGTATCGATTTCCGCAAGACTAAGCTCAGATGTCCCTATCATTTGACTCATGTGCTCATCTGAAACCTCACTAGGTACTGCAACGTTTTTAGGGCACACTCTCTCACTCTCTACCATTGGTTTCGTAATTACCTACAATGACAAATCTAGTTACTGCATTGAAGATGTAGTTAGCTACTGAATATTTTCTACCAACTACTAGAATACTATTAGATATTTGAATCCACATGATTCTCAATTTCTGTGCAAATTCCTAAAACCAAACTAAATAATTAAAATGGAATATTATCAGTTTCAAATCTATAGCTAAAGCTACCTGTCCACTGGAGTGGAGCGAGGCTGCGGAGCGGAGAATCGGAGAAGTATTAACCAACAGGATTGCACAAAATCTCCGCTCCTCTTCAGTGGAAACCCTATTGGCAATCCTATTGGTTAATATTTATCCGTTTCTCCGCTCCGCAGCCTCGCTCTGCTCCGGTGGACAGGCAGCTTTATGGTTATGTTTAATAACAATACATTCTAACAGTGTGGCACCTATATAGTCTTTCTCGATCTCAATCTGTGTTTATTAATTACTGATCGAGATCCAGATTAACTGTGCACACCTTTAGGGTGCTTCTAAACCGACTTCTAAAAAGGAAGAGGTTCTCAATTCGGATGTTTATATTTTTGTTTTTATCTTTGTTCGGGCATAGGTAACTCCGTCATATATAGACGGATTTGCAAAATTCTTTTCATCACGGACTCTTTTAACCGTATGCATCGTTCGCACATGCATAATTTTTAACATGAATGATGTAAACAAGACTTTGTAACCATATTATTTTGATTTAAAAGAGTGTCCATGAAGTTTCTTGCCCTATCTTCTCCATAGGTATAGGTACATAAGTGTAATGTGGTAATGGGCAACTAGCTTCATCTTTCTGACTGACCAGCCCCTTGACAATTCAAAAGTCCCTGTAATTAGTTTAATTGAAATAAATGCTTTGAGTTTGAGTTAAAGCCAATATAAAGTACATAAAATATATTGTATAAGCATAATCAGCCTATAATGTTCCCACTGCTGTGACGAAGGCCTCCTCTTTTACGAGAGGGAGTGGGATATAACCAACCCGGCGGCGGCGGGGCCAGTGCGGGGCTCATGTCTTGGATTTTTTGGATCTAGGACATGCCGCTTTTCTCACGATGTTTTCCTTCACGGTTTTGAGAGCAGTGGTGATGAAATTATTTACACAAAGTAAAGCACCTACCTGGGTTCCAACCCACGATCGACCCGTTACCACTGGGCAAAAACTAAAAAAAATGTCTTGCAAAAATTGTTGTTTTAATCAATGCTTTCTATTAGATAATGTTTATTTCATTTCATAATAGCTAGATAATTGTATCAAGATTAGAAATCTATTTTTTTTTATACCACCAGCTTGCAATCACAAACAAATTTAAGTCAAGGGAAGTTTCAACTTCAAGGGACTTCACTTTTAAAATTGGGATTCATCAATAACTTGCGATCCTCAATCTCACTTTACTTCGACGAACTGCAAGTCCGTATTTGATGAAGACTGATTAGCTTTGGTCATCCTCAATTTTCTTCAACAATATTTTTAAGATAACCACTGGCCATTTACAATGTTTCTATTCTCTTTTGATGTTACTTAGGTATCCAATGACAATTTTTATAGTACCTATTTTATCTTTATATACTAAACTAAAACAATGAGGCGTGGTTTTCATAAGTGTCAAGTTCCATGGTGGTTTTGTTATGACTGTATTTTAGGTACAACCACTAGCTAGCTGTAAATCCATCTACAATTATATTTCTCTCTTTTAAGTTTCAAATTCCATGACAATGTTTATGGTATTTATTTTTACAGACTAAACTAAAAGAATCAATTAGACATGGTTTTCATTAGTGCTAATCGCCATGGTGGTTTTTGAGATATAACCACTGGTTAGCTGTAAATCGATCAACAATTATTTTTCTCTCAAACCACTATGGCACTTGGCACTAATGAAAACCATGCCTCATTCTTTTAATTTAGTCTTTAAAAATAAATTCCATTTAAAAAATTGTTAATGAATATAAAAATTAAAAGAGAGAAAATAATTTTAGATGAATTTACAGCTAGCCAGTGGTTGTGTATAAAATACAGTCATAACAAAACTTCCATGGTACTTGACAGTAATGAAAACCATGCCTCATTTTTTCAATTCAGTCTGTAAAGGTAAATAACAACAATCTTCTTTGAATGCATAACTTAAAAAGAGAAAAATAATTATAAATGGATTGACTGCTAGGCAAAGGTTGTGTCTAAAATACAGTCATAACAAAACTTCCTTCCATGGCACTTGACGGTGATGATAACCCCCACATATCTTAAAGAACGTTTCAAGTTCCTTCATGACACACATAATAGATATCTGAGGTCATCGGTAAACCTGATACTAGAGATTCATTCACATTCCAGCAGTTTCTATGACAATTTTTTTACTGTTCAAGCAGTACGGTTATGGAATCATTTGCCCGTGTCGATAAGGCGTGCTCAATCTTTGTCCATTTTTAAAATTATGGTTAAAAAGCACTTCCTCTCTCCTTAAACATCATCATTATATTTTCTTTGATCCTGTTTCATGTTTATTATTATATGTATATATTTATTTAGATTAGTATAATATGCTTTATGTAGGTATGTATTTATTGTATTATGTAAATGGTACCTACACAACAGACTACCTACAGTAATTGTCTGTCCTTCCCCTTTTTAATCCATCCAAAGGTTGTCTTTAAAAGATCGCTTTTAGCGATAAGACCGCCCATTGTGTCACCCTTTGTATAGTTTCTATAATTAAGTCTATAATTTATATGGTGTACATAATAAAGAGTATTCTATTTTATAACCATGCCTTATTGTTACAGTTCAGTCCGTAAAGACAAATACCATAAAAAATCTTCTTTGAATGTATAACTTAAAAACAGAAAAATAATTATAGATGGATTGACAGCTAGCCAAAGGTTGTGTCTAAAATACAGTCAAAACTTCCATGGCTCTTGACAGTATGACAACCATGCCTAATTGTTTTAGTTTAGTCTATAAAAGATAAATACCAAAATAATGCCTTTGAATATGAAACTTAATTATTTTAGTATTTATCTTTTGTCTGAACTAATATAGAGCAGAATTTGATATATAGTTTTCATTAGTCCCAAGTGTCATGGTGCTTTTGTTATTACTGGCCATTGTATGTTTTATTAGTCAGGTAATAAAGCTTTCATTTCTGGAAATAAATGCAAATAATTGTGATATGTTACTCAAAAATTGCATGTGCACTTGTGCAGTACTTTTTTTATCTAAAGGCATTTTCCCTTTATCCGTCTATTTTTAGTGCAATGTTTTTGGGAAATCGCATTTTATTTAGCAATGGTATACACATTTCTGCTGTTGACTGTAAGTAAACCTTTACAACACAAGACGTTTACAATACAGTTGTAGTTATTTTGGGGGTCTAATAACTCTATATTTCAATTTAGGAATTTGATTATAATACGGAAAGCGTATGTAAACATAGGTGATCTATCTTCTTGGGTAGAAAAATGATTGCGATTATTTTAGAGATAATGTGTAGTACCTTTGCCTCTTTCAAAAGCACAGTGCAGTTGGTGCAATAGTTAGTAAAGTGTATAGTAGGTTTGTGTGTTTTTGAACTTTTTATGGAATTTAGGGATATGAAACGCCTTCTCATGTGCATACATATGTTTCATAACTACACCTGGTATAGATCCAAAGATCTCAGAAGTGTAAGAGTCTTTATTTAAACTGAAAAGATGAGCCATAATATACTGCTACCCCCTTAATAATAAACGTAATAAATCAGAAGAATAGTTAAATACCGATTTCTTTCTTTCAGTCGTCAATAATTTGACATTCGAAAGAAGAAGACAAAGCATTGTGTAACTATAGGTACAGACGCTATACAACGTTTATTAGTAAAGGGGTTAGTCTTTAAAGTGTAAAGCTAAATAATATTTCAGTTTGTTGCAATTGTTTGTTTAGATGCTCGTAAGTCGCTATTACTTTTGTTTTACGTCCAAAATCTCATCAACAAAAAGTAAAAAACTAAGTGTTGAAATTGTTTTCAGAAATAAATAAAAATAAAATAATCATTATTAAGTCTCACTAACTTGAAAACTCATTAAATGCAATGATCATACGTAATTAATATATCTATCTATTTAGATAGGTACCTACCTACTTCATTCCTCTGTTGTTGACAAATACAAAATGATGATTTAAAAATCTGTTTACTCTTAATATCTCTTGTAATCGTATTGAGTAAGCAAGTAGGGTTAAAATATTGAAATGAAAACAAATGCAATCCACGAGCGAGTTATGAATTAACAAAGTCATTAGTAATTGCTAGTAAGAAGCGACCTCTACCTTCGAAAACATAAACAAAAGGACATCAGTTACATCGTTAACTGGCAGATGGCGCACTAATAATGCACTAATTTCAGGAACAAATCTAAAAACCTTAGCACGAATGTTGATAATTGACTAAAAGTTTTGTTCGGGAATAATATTTTCCCCTTTCAGTGTAAATTCTTTACATTTAGTTCGCCACAAAGTGCATCTAAGTCTAATTATCAAGAGTGAAGCGCAGCCAAAGCTTCGAAAACTTCTAGACCTTTGCCAACCAATTCCTTAAGTGGAATGGAAGTATTACTTGAATACATTTTCTATTGCACAATGTTTTAGAAACGTAATATCAAATGTAATTGGTATTATTATACAATACAATGTTAAAACGACGGGACGGGACGTTGGGTATTATTTATCTTTAATTGTGTCCAATAACCTTAATTTGTTGTAAAATAAACTGATTGTCAAAAGCTCGATTAAAACAAAAAAGCTTAGACAAAACCAACAAGTTACAGTATTTAATTTACTGAAAACGAAAGCTCAACTTTTATAGTTGACGTAAAACTATTAGGTAAAAGTACATTAAAGATGATGAACCAGTAATCGATGAGCCTAATGAGCTACCCATGCCAGTAGTCAGTGCAACAAGTCATAATGTACTTCAAAACCATTAGTTAGCTACCACAAACGATGTTCCTATTCCCTTCTGACCAGTAAATAGATAGTTGGTTTTAATTATCAGATCGATATTATGTCAGCAATCTCGATGCTCTCAACGTATTCACCGCTGCATTTTAAATCCAAATGTCGTTGTAACTATACCTATAGTATATACAATGTATTCCACTTGAAGTAACAGATCGAGTGGCTGAGTTACTGCTGCATATACATTTGTAAAAATAACGAATACATTCATCTAAATTCAAGGCCATCGATGCTGCTGGAATAAATAAAACTACAATGAAGATGGATGATGGTATGCACGAGGCAGTCACCAGATGACTCGTTCTGGGAAGCTCGAAGATATAAAACGCAGTAAATGATGCTTCTAATCACTAAAAAGCTTAATGTTTACACTACATACGCTTGTCAGGATCGATCACATCTAACTTACCGTATGATCATATCAATCGGAACTATTATCCAACTATCAATACTGTGTATGAGCTGACTGCTGGTCTATGTGATACACATTGCTGCTGACAACACAGTCGATCAGATATCATTACCCGCTTAGTTGTATAATGTTACACAACTTGGGATATCATGAGACCTAGAAGGAAATGTCGTGTAGTTATCTCTTTTGCTCCTAAAAGTCCGAAATCAAATTGATCTTTTAATAATTTTGATACTTTGTTTTTTTGTAAACGTACTACGTTTTTGTAATTCGACAATAATTTTAAGGGTCTGTTTCACGGTCTAAATCTCGTTACAAAAAATAACATCGATACTCCTATGCATTTCATATCCCTACTACGCTTCAACTTAAGAAACTGTTTTAACCCATTTATTTATTTTGAAAAGCAATAAAGTAAGTTACTTATGATCTAAATTAGCGCCCAATTTTCTGTAACATGAACTACCAACGCCTTAGAAAATTTAAAGAACCGAGATTTTGCAACGCGATAACACATTTGAGAATGACACCGATGCATCCGGCCTTTAAGGGCGGTGTCGAGTGTTTACGGCAATTACAAATCAGGATAAAAGCTAGGGGACGTACATAAGCGTATGCACAACCTCGTCATGCACCTCATTCACTTTTAAAGCTCAGAACCAGAGCGCAAAAATGGGAAACGTCAAGTGATTAGCACTGATGTCGTTTGGGCGCGGCGTGCGTGATGGCCCGGTCGGAGCGCGGCGCGGCACACACTAGGGCGGGCGGCGGACACGGCAGCGTTACGTCAGCGCGGGGCCGCGGTGGGGCGGGGAGGAGGGGAGCCCCGCACTACTGCATCCTCCGGGCGCCCATCTTCGCCCGGCTTCGCTGAAAAACGTGACATCTCTGCTCCGCGCCGCCGACCGCTCCCCGCGCGTACCCTGCGCCCCCAGGCCCCCGCACCGCTCCATCTCTCTCCAAGGACCTTACCATCACTCACTCGTGGTCATTTAGTGTAGAAACTCATTACGTTGATGCAATTACGGGTATGGTTCCCATTATATCAGTTTATTTTTTTATAATGAGGCATGAATTTTTCAATTTACACATAAGTAAGCTTAGGAAAAAAGTTTACTTTATTCACACTTTATTCAAAAAGTTCTATGATTGGTAAAATCAGTGTCAGAATTCGTTGTTATTGTAACGCTTGTTTTTGGTAACTTTTATAATATTCTGAAACACTCAAAACCATGCCGAGAATAGGTTATTTTAAAACATTTTCAAGGTTTTTAGCAGGTATTGTGTAGAAAAGCTTAAAGTTCTACTGCTGTATATGGGCACCACATAATATTATTTAACCCATACCTACCTATTATTTTACCTGTGGGGTAGGAAAAAAATAACAACATTTTTTTATGATTTATTTCTCTTTGAATAATAATAAAAAACAAAATTTAAACTCTAAGAAAGAAATTCGGCATTCAGCAAAGATATAATTATGGAAAAAAAATAATTGCTAGAATTTATAAATGTTAATTAACTTATCAATAAACTCTATTTAACGTAATTAATTTATGAGGTAGATGTTTGCACATAGTCTTTCATTAAAATCTTATAAATTAAAAATACAACTACATACTGCTATATAAAATGAAATGCAAAAAGACCCGTAGTGTATACTATCTCTAAACCGATCTGCCTCTACCGTGATGTCACATGACTAAACTTACTACATAATATTATGTTATTTACTTGTTCAGTGAATTATATAAAGTCAAGATAGAATTTTAAATTTCAGTTGCTATTGGGAATAAGTAGGTCAAGTTTAACACGCATGCGAGTGTTCCAACTGCCTGTAGAATTTGATAACCATCATTTTTATTACGTTTTACAAAGTACAGTCAATATAAAATTAATGTAAGTGACAAAGTTTTAAAAGTTCTTCAGTGAAAGCTTGACAATTATTGTTATCTCGCTAACACATTTTCAATTTGTAAATTTTAATTCTACTGTTGAAAGAAAATTAGAACTATGACCGGATTTTGATGTTAACTGTGCCTGATATACATATAAAACAACTGACTTACCAATGCATGTCTTGAATTTTACAATAACACAATTATATTTGTGCAAAATATTTGAAAGAGAACGTAACCAAATAAACACATCAAACCACTTTAATTTCAATATTAAATATGTAGGCACCACTGTGAACTGAGCCATTATATTCTGCTGTATTATGTTAAAACATTACTTTATTAATAATAATTAAAACAACTCTTAATAATTGTTTATACAACGTTGAAAGCTTCAGATTCTTAAAACAAAATCGTAAATTCATTGGTATCTAACGCAGGCGGACGTTGCTCATTAATTATTCCTTAACTAGATCAATTGTACATTACCTCGTGTATGTGTCGTCTAGGTATTTTGTTTCTTAACATTACAATCATAGAACAAGTATGCAAATATTACTGTTCATAATAAAAAGTTTAAGAGACAGTTTCAGTGGGCCTGTGAGTAATGATCCTAATAACTTGTTGGCGTTACGACAGTCAGTTTTATAACCTAAAAACAAATACAGTAAAATATCTTAACTACTACAACTAAGTCATATTCATAAATATTGAGGTAGATTATTACTCCTTATTATTTGAATCTAAACTACCTTAAAAGATTTTGTGTGTAAAAAACAAAGTCTTCAATTAACATCGATGGGTAGGTGAACATTCTACAATAGCATAAAAATATAAAAAATAATTTAGAACACATTCTCATTGTTTCAAATGATTAATTTATGTGAGCTTAGTAATAGGATACTTTTAGAACATAGGTACTGCACCCTAAAACTTAGCTACCCATTAAACCGATAGTTTGATTTAATAGAATGATTGGCAGTAGGGTACCTACACACCTGTGCATTGTGTTTCACTGTTCTGAATTCTGAATCTATTTAATTGAATTTCTAAACGTGAATAACAATTGATCATGGGTGTTAATTCTAATAGATGCAGTAAAAGGTAAACAACTGCGATTTTTAACTTTCGTAGCTTTCTACCATTAGGTGAATCATTATATAGCTGTTCGTTACTGACAAATGACAGCAGTATCATTTCAATTACCTACACTGCAGGAGACTGTCCCATCTATAAAATGCACTAATTGCACTCGTTCATGAGTCGATATAATTATCTCGATCCGAGTTTGCATTGGACAAAACTGCAAATACTAACAATGCAATCAACCAACTGGGAATAAAATTGTATACTCTCATTGCAGGATTGAATAAGTACCCACACTATACTCACAACTTGTTCTACTTAATTATGATTAGGCTCTTGAGCAAACATAAATCGCAATTTTTATACATGGCAAAGTTAATCTAAAAATATTCGTAGAAACATTATATTTGTACTGTCTGATAACCGTATAAAGATTAGCACTCTAGTATGCTACGGCAAGTAATAGAAATAATAATTCGTACTGAATCTACACTTAATTAAAAATATTTGTACAATTATTGCAACAATGTTAATTTGACTTTGGCACATTAACTTCAACGTTTACATTGTATTAAGCATCTGAAAAAATATTCAAACAAAATTGATATTTATTTTATTTCCTAAGTTAACCGTCTAATATTATTACATGTATTTCCATTTCAGCAAAGTACATACAGATTCTACTCTTACCTTAAAGGTTTTGTACTTTAAGTTACAATATAGATATTACATATTATTAATTTGTTTTGATCTTTGAAGTACTTATCATTTTACTTTTCACGTTTATTGGTAAGCGTATATTGTAAACCCTCTCAATTTTCATTTTGTCTCATAGCCAGGTATAATACTTCTAACTTGTCGTTGATTATGAGCTAAAATTAACATAAAGTTTGTCATAATATAATATAGCAACAAAATAATAATAATATAAACACACACTTAACTTTGGATAAACACCAATATACGTAAAATAATTAAGGTCACTCGAACACATAAAATTTGTACTTACGTTACATTTGCAAACTTAGGTTGTAATATTACTATCATTAAAATTATTATGTAAAAGTATATTGTATAGTTTGTACTAGAATTATGGATTTGTACCGATCAGTCTTGTACTAATTTGTATAGTTTATCTGTAACTATATTGAGGTAGATGCGTTCTTACAATGTTTTTGATGATAGCTGGTCGTGGAGAAAATATGTATTTCTTTAAGTCAAACCTGTTAATTCAATTAAGTCGTTTTAATTTGGAATGGAGTATCTAGACGGAAATAAGCTTTGTGTAAACTTATAAAACGTTACAACATAGTCAAAGTAAGAGTGAAGAAATGCCGTTAGAAAGTTTACAAGTTTCGTCGGGTTTTGGAATACAGTGTGTGTGTTGACGGAGTTACGCGTGAGGCGGACTGTCCTGCTGCCCTCCCTGAGAGCTGCTCGAACTACTCTTGCTTGCATCGTCTTTTTTCTTCTCCACCTATAAATTGAAAGTTTTATTTAATAATCTTATCAGGGCGTAAAATTTGGTGTTTAATGATTCTACTCTCTTTATAATAACTATTTGAATATCTTTGCAGAGAGACGTGACTCTTTGCAAAGATATTCATATAACGGTCTATCAGGTTTCAGGTCACCACGTGCAGGGGCACGTGGTGATAATCATATCATCACTGGTAGGGACTAGTGATTATGGGCTGAACGGTGCAACTGAATATGTCATATCAGATGGCGACATGAAACCCAGTTCCCATTGGTATTAGCCGGGTGCGGGCCGCCGCGCGCCGGTTATATGCTAGGAGCTCAATCTCCTCTATGCTCTCTCGCTCTATTTACGTAGTAACCTAGGGCTATCACTGTTAGCATTAGATACTAATGTAAAGTAAGTAAATTTCACGCGAGCGTGATCGAAAGGTCTGCAAAGTCAGTCCCCATTTACATTCAGTATACTTTTAAAGGGCACTAGAGATTTCGTCTAGAGCTTTGGCAGCATCATTTTCCATAAAATCAGATACGTGGATCGCCAATATGTTTGCCTGGCGATGACTAACACTATCCTCATCCTCTATAACGAGGTGGCCGTTGATTAGCACCACCACCATGGACTGTTATAGAAACGTTCCACTACTTGAGACAAATAATTCATTCTATTAAGTGAGCACATGTGGGTGGTGTCATAACACCTTAATTTAGACTGCTGGGGTAGTGGTTATATTTAAGATATAAATAAGATAGGTACCAGCAAAACGCTAGAGAGAAGAAGAATTAGTTATATTGGTTTAAAATAACAAATAGTCTACTTCAACGGAAATAGCATAAGACAATCATGTTTAATAGACTACCATAATCAGCAAAGTTAATAGTGACTAGGATAGACCGGATGTGCTTGAGTACCTATACTTAAGAAAAAGCAGATGAAGATAAGAAATACAGTCATATTTAAAATATACTGATACCTTTACTGGGCAGTCGGCGATAAGGTGATCCTCGCTCTTGCAGTTGTGACATCTCTTTGGTTGTGGGCCAATGCTGCACTTAGCGGCTATGTGGTTGGCGAACTCACCGCAATTATAGCAACTGGAAAGAAGCAAACATTATCATTATCTTTAGGATTTAGGACATTTGCCACAGTACCAACATAATCAAAACAAAACTTTTTAGTATCAAAAATCGTAATATACTTGGACTTTGAAAAAAATTATTCGATTATTGAAAATGAAATGTAACATGCAATTAGCTACAAAAAATGAAAGCAAAACCAAAAAGTATATAATTTACCGATACTATTATAACGTTGATGTCGACCTTAGTAGGTCGACGTCAACATTTTAGGTAAAATTATGTGTAAAAAAACCTGGAAACATTAACTAATGTACAGACAGTTGTTAATACTTTCATTTACAACTTACGACACGCATTATTGTGGGGTTTTCAGGGTTTACTTTATGACCTGTTTGGTTTGGCGCTTATAAATTGATTAAATGTTTGTGATGCTTGTTAGATGAAACTACATATTGAATTGTGTCAGTTACATGACATAACTTATACATTTATAATCGAATGCTATCGTTTCCTGGAATTATTGAGGACTGGCGATGTATAGAATTAAACATGAAAGATTCTACCATATAAATTGGATTAGACCACCAATACCTCTTGAATTTTCCATGGATTTTCCTTATGAGACTGGCCGTAGGTACTACCATTAACATGAATTTATATTTTTTTTGTATCTTAATGTACCTAAGGACTAACCCTAGATCTGCACATTGTGTTATCCCACAACAAGAATTATGTTTTCTTTTTAAATCACACTGACAAAACTTCTAGTAGATAATAGACACATTTCTGTACTATTACATTTTAAACCCAATTAACACATTACGATCAATCCTTATCTATTTAACACTGCTCAAAATAGAATTTTATCTAGCATCTGCCTATGCCGTGTAGTCAAAAAGATTTCAACTGTATTTCCAAGAAAGTTAATATTATGGCTTGGTAGCTTCGTAGGTTCGATATTTTCCCATGGTTAGATAATGCGATAACCCTCCGATTAAGTATTTGACTCGGCAACAAGTAAGCAGATAGAATAAATCTAATATGATATTCATATTTATATGAAATGTGATACCACCACGTGCACCTTTGAAGTGAGACACACTTTGAAACTGCAATAGCAGTTTTATGTTGTCATATTTTATTGTACCTATGGAATCATATCCGGCTGTTGTTAACCATTCAATAGAGCAAATCAAACCAACAAAATCATTGAAATAGTCAAATCGTGTCGTAATCATACGATATTAATTTCAATAGGTTATCGTTTGACTATTATTTCATGAAATTGTTTAATAGTTTGATAACTGAATGTTTGCCTTTTAATTATAAGCGTTTGACACGATTTAATAGAGGAGACATACCAACTAGATTTGTAGTCTGTGTGTTTCTTCGTTATTAGTAACAATTTAGTAGTTAAAAAACTTTTCAACTCTGTTTATTCGTTCTCTAAAATAACATTTGTGTAATTTTTTGCTACAACATGATTGTAGTACAAAATAGTAGGAGTTTTATTGGCTTTGATAGAGCAGTTTTGTACGAAAATAGATAGAGTTCCGTTACACGAGGTAAATTCATGTAAAAAATATGCGAAGGATTTGCCCTTTTCAGATTTTTTTACTGTTGGTCTGTTCTGCGTTTATCAAAATAAAAGCAGAATGGGCTAACCGTTCTACACTATCATTCTGCATTTTCCAGCTCATCAATTACATGATCAGCTATTAAATATTGCATTTCCTATCGAAACCTTGGGAAATCGTGAACCAGCCTACAAATCTTGGTAATAATGTTAAGCTTTGCCCTGAGATGCAACCTACAGGAATTCCTTTTGAATGGTTCTATGTTCAGCAATATCAAACCGCAAGCTAGGAAGTATCATCCATACAAACAGGCGTTAAGATACTTCCTCCTACACTACTTAGCGAAGATTACCGTATCTTTCTGAACCGTTTCTTGGAGAGCGGGCGCCGGTGCGATCCCTGGCAGTCTACGGATGAGGGTCCGGAAACGCGTGTCGCCTCCAGCCCCTTGTCTGACTCCTTGCACTCGAACTCCACCTCCTCTTCGTCTCCTAGTGACCGGAATCCTGGCATCTGGATCACGCTCTGAAAAGAAACGAATCAATGTGTCAGTTTACCTTCCTGGCTACTTTGATCCTGACAACAAAACGATAGAAATGGTTAAACGCGACGAAACCAACGATGTTGTTGAGAAAAGAACTGGAAATACGGATTTTCCACGAAACGTACTTCGTGGAAAATCATCTATTCCAATGTTTCTGGTTCATAATCTGGTTTCAAGTGTCAAACCGCAACCACAAGATCAAAAACGTATTGAGAATTGTAAAAGTAAATAATATCGGCGGAGCAGCCACAAAGTTGTAATAATATTTGTGCGCTCGACAGCGGCGCACGAGGCGCTCGCTAGTTCAGTATAAAAATAACAATTTCTTGCCAATTATTATTATTGACTGTGGGTCCCTTCAATGGGCTATAAATTTACTTATCGCTTAGGAGAAAAAAATCAACGTTATCGGCATCCAGTAACATAGTCTTGACCTAATATAAGTTTTACCGCTAGCGTCGCTGCAGCCGAACGAAGTACAAATTTGGTGGCGCAAATGTATAGAAAAAACATCCGGCCTTGATAAGCCGAGCAAACAAATAAGCGCACTATCGGGTCAACCGCTAGATACGCCACAATATTTTTTTGAATGGATTGATTTTCCTATTTTAACTATTGTAGAGAACGGAGCGATTCAATTAACTACGTAGGTATGCTTCTAACATTTTGCGTCACATCAAATTTTTAAATTGTGTTCGTTGCGTGCATGCTTCGTGGAATAAAATGATAACAATCACCTGGTGCACAAAAACATCTTGCCCGCCATCGTCAGGGGTAATGAACCCCCAGCCCTTCGCGACGTTGAACCACTTACATCGTCCGCGGCGCGTCACCCCTGTGACGGCGCTGCCGCTCGCGCCCGCTGCACCTGCAAATAATATACAGTTCACTTTGTAAGTATCGCTCCACCAGTGCCGTGCCCGCCACCCGCTCCCGTCACTCCAGCGAGTCCTTACAGTCCCGTGCGCCCGCGCAACGCTCCCCTTCTTACCTGTACGGAATCTACCATCTAATTGAGTTTTTTTTTACAACTTAGTTCCTTCACACATAAAGCCTGTGTTTCTGGTGCAAAGCTTTTACGACGACCGATATTAACAGGCTTTTACTTGTATACTTAATTAACGCATGCTATACAATACTTGTTATAGTGTTTAAGGGTAGGAGGACGCAGTTATGCATTAAAAACCGGCCAAGTGCGTGTCGGGCCACGCACAGTGTATGGTTCCGTAGTAACCCGTTATCACAACATAGTACGATTCTGTTGTTCTTTATCTATATATTATACATATAATAAATTTGTAGAAAAGTGGTGTCTGTACAATGGAAATATATAAAAAAAAAGTAGCAGGGGTTGTTATTATATCGATGCCGAACCCGAAATTGTAATTAATTTTTTTTTTGTCTGTTTGTCGGTTTGTCTGTTTGTCGGTTTGTCTGTTTGTTTGTGCACGCTAATATCAGAAACGGCTTATTCGATTTAGATGCGGTTTTCACTAATATATTGTAGTAGGCTTCACTTAACATTTAGTGTTTATTTCATGTCAATCGGTTCATAAATAAAAAAGTTATGTCAATTTAAAGAATCACGGCGAACATTTGTTAAGGTATTCTATCAGAGTACGTACACGCCTCGGGCCTGCGCGTCCGATCTTCGGAACTACTGGACGGATTTGAATGTTTTTTTTTTTGTTGTATAGTTATTATGGCTGGACAACATTCAGGCTATAATGTTTCTTGGAAACTTGAACACCTGATGCAGAACCGAAACAGACCAGCTTAACTATAAGAGATACAAAAATGGTACCATAGCAAAAATTGTTCCACGTGATGAGGATTTTCTGCTGAGAGAATAAATTTGAAGATCTGGAACACCTGATGGGGAACTCCAAGAGCCCAGCTACACCATAACAAATATAGGAATGACGTCTTAGTAAAAGTTATTCGGTCTGATGGGCATTTCCTGTTGACTTATAAAAATCGAAGATCAGAAACATCTGATGTGGAAATCTAAGCTATCACTAATTTCACCTCCACGCGGTGAAGGCGGTAACAGTTTAGGACTGATTTTCGATGACGATGGTATATCATTGAAAATTTGACTCTACTGGCCAAAACTCCCATTTTTTTTTTTAACTTCAAGAAATGCTCATGCATTCTGCACTACCACGGGGAGATAGTGCAGTTATGTGGGACTCTAACCCACTAAAACTCCACTGTGTCCTCCTCTGCCGCTTACGGCGGGAACATGGGCACGCGTTAGCACTCATCCGTGAACCCGCCGCGGCTGTCCGTCACCGGACCCTCCGCTGGGGAGTACTCCCCATCACCGGCGCACCAGAACACATAGCACGCCGTGACCACCCCAGGGACCAAACCAGCACATGGGCCAGACGATCCCGTGTCTGGGCACCCTTGGTAGGGGAGCAGTCACTTAGATTTTAATTGATCAGGTATCTTCATAATAAAACTATAACCATGCCTAGAAAGAGGTCAAATCTTTCCCAATGTTCCAAAGGAGCTAAAAGATTGAGGATCATAAGATCCCAAGAATCTACCGAAGAGCGTCAGGAGAGACTTGATGCTGTTTGAGAACATCAGGCTGCAACTCGCTCCGTGGAAACCTCTTTGGATCGCGAAGCACGCCTGCGTTCTCAGCGTATTTACGCATCTACATCCAGATCTCTAGAGACCAGTGAAGAATATGATGCGCGACTGACCGCTGATACGGTGAGATTATCATACATTGTTCCGAACAAGCACACAACAAAATATTCATAATCAGAAAGTGAGAAAGAAAGAATTGCTGGAGTACGGCATGAAGAGACAGATTAAGAAGAGCGCAACGAACGTTTGAATTCTGATCGACTTCGACATTCTCTGAACAGAATGTCGATATCATCTGAAGAATCGGATGTGTCTCAAGATATAGCCGTAGGGCATGGCGACCTTCCTTGGGTTGATAAGGAACGGAGTGCATTTACGTATACTCCTATGATTGACTACGCCACATATTCCGCCATCGGAGGTATGGTTAAAAATTTTACTTTTTGTGAAGCTGTTAAATAGCAAAAAGAAACAAACGGTATGTGTTGCTCAGGTGGGAAAGTACATATTGAAATATTACAAAATCCTCCAGAAATATTAAGATCACTGCTAATCGGTGACCATCACAGTCAAAACAATTCTTGGACAACATACGTTCGTACAATAATGCCTTTCAAATGACATCTTTTGTTGCGAAACAGATTTCAGAAGGCCCATTTATGCCAACATTCAAAGTGCAAGGCCAAGTTTACCACCCTATTGGTTCATTATTGCCTGAAAATGACGTCTCGAATCGTCTCGCGCATCCCGTTGTTATCCAGTCCCCGGGTTCTTAGAATTCGACATCAGACGTTTCAGATCTTCGATTTTGACTACCCCGTTGTCGCTGGCATAACCAACAGGATCCGCGTACGAAGTCGCGGGCAGAAGCTAGTTCTGAATATAAGTAATGGTGTAGATATTAGGAGTCAATGGTTATAATAAAAAATAACTAACTGAAAACCTATTCAACGATACCCCACACGATGGGGTAAACGACGAAAAAAATATTCATCCCCACTTCACATGTAGGGGAGCTACCCTAAAAAAATATTTTCCAAAATTTTATTTTACCTCTTTGTCGGCGTAATTGATATAAACACTCCTACAAAATTACAGCTTTCTAGTACTAACGGTCTCTTAGCACAACCTCGGACAGACAGACAGACAGACGGACATGACGAAACTATAAGGGTTCCTTGTCAGAACTACGGAACCCTAAAAACGACGTAGTTGACGAAATTACCATCGTGGCAAATAGTATTCCAAAAGTACCTACGACAACATGTTGTACCGGATGGAATACCTACTCGTGTCTATCATTCTTTTATAAAGAAACTTTATAGGAAAATAAAAATACCTAAGTAATACCGGCACCGCATTAACATGTTTTTGTTGAATAGAAAGGTCATAAAGAATTCACTAATATCAAATTGCATTAAGTGGGTCCGGTAGATCCTTGCTTCTAAACGCATGCATAGACATTTTAAAGTTCGGAAATCTATTAGCAATAAATAAAGGCCTACAATCGTATACTGGACGAAGAAAGGGTATACTGTTCCCCTTATCGGGCACCGAGACAACAAATAACGTGGGAACGGAATGAAATAAAAGACAACTCCTTTTTACACTATAGCTATTAATTCCATATGTATTTAAGCGTATTAAGTTTCAACCAAATTATAAAAGAGTATATAACTTTGAATGGTTGTAGTAAATTAGCTATCGAAAACATCAATATTGTAGCGATGACTAATGTTAATGTAACGTTACTTCTTTGAAAAAAACATAAGTAAGTAGTGACTAACAAGTTTACTAGAAAAATCCGGAAATACTTTAGATGACAAACACCGATTCTCATACTCACACTGATTAGCACCAAGCAGTTTTTATTTCTCCGTAATGAATGACTTATCTATCTCCAAATACCAAGTTGTATTTTTTGTTCATCATTCAAAACAGGGCTATAATTTCTCTTAATGTTAAATCTTTGCAATTTATTTTAATTAAAATAATATCTTCAATTTATTATCTAGAATTATAATAAAAAGTATTTTATAAGCGGCCGAGTGTTATAAATATGTATAAAGTGAGTCCAATCTAGACCATAACAAATCGACATTTAAATAAAACAAGCTAAAAGTTCTCACGACGCTCTCTCATCAATCGAGCGTTAGTATCGCGGAGACTTACTCAAATGTTAGTTATATGAGAATTTATTGGTGGGTTTGCTAATTCGATATACATTTCCATGTGTTGGTATGTAAGCTAAGCATATTATTTCGGGCGGCGGCAGCGGTAAAAGCGTGGTCGCAGCACACGTGGCGAGGCGGCGCCGGCGGCGGTGGGGACTGGAAGAATGTTCGGTATTTAGGTTAAGTTTGTGCTACCTTTTTCATTCATTGCCGTAACACTGCACCTAGCCGGCCTCGTCGCCGCCGCACTACCTTGTGGTATCGACACCATACTCAATATTTATTATTCCCTATCCCATATTAATGAGAAAGCTTTTAGACTTGTTTCTAAATAACGTGGGATCCATTTGAACATGTTTCATATAACTAAATTCTATCGGACGCTTAGTTTATATGTATACCAAAATCAACTTGTATCTTAACTGTTTGCCGTTACAAAAAATATTTTTTTCTTTGTAGAGACTTGTTTTCTTAGTATTTAAATATTTAATAAAGTGAACTCGGTGTTTACATAAGAAACGGGTAAATTCTTCGAGACTTTGAGCGATAACCATAGTAGGTACTCATTAGAGAACTTATGATTTTCATTAATAACTTGAAAACATTTTGAAAAGCTTACAATCAGTGAAAGTAGAGACCGCACCGCGTTGTTTGTTCATTCATCTGAATGCGGAAATGAGTTAATCTGTTTGTTATGATTTTATGGCTAAACTATCAATCCAATTTGGATTCCATCCCTGAAATTAAATTATTGTATACAGTAGAACCTTAGGAGATTTTAATATTTTATCAGTTACTTATAGTATATGTTGTCAGTTGGCTTCTCAGGTTTACGTTTGGCATAAGTGTACTACGCGTTTATTAATAACTCGGTGCTTAAAGCTCTCTAACTTGTTATCGTGTTGGATTAAAGTGTAGCGGGGTGTTCGCTCATTACAATACATGGTATTATTGCGCTAGTGCGGTAGCAGCACGTTATTTATATACGTATATGTGCCGAGTGAGGTAGCACTCCGGCGCATCTGACTGCTGTACTATGTGCCTGTTTTGTAGTTTTGTTTACTCAGCATGGTGCGCGCGCCGCCCGCGCCCGCGCTCCCTCCGCAACTACGCACATTCCACGCTACACCTCAACATGCGCTGGAATTTCTGTGCAACAGATGCATTACACGGTATTCGCCTAATGCAACACTGACGCGCCTCTTCAAATATTTAACCATTACTTTGCCTTTTCTACTTCGTATCAAATTACTACAACTGTTGAGCAACGAGCTGTTGTGGTGCAGATTAAAATGTCCCAGTTTCTACTAAATATAACAAAAATGTTTAGCTTCTCCGCGCTAATAACAAAACACGAGACAGAAATCGTGACGTTTCTGGTTTATTGTTAGTTCCTAAAGCGATTAGGTGCACTATTTTTAAACTGGAATTTAAATTTAACCTCGTGGTATTTTGAAAGCAGGAAGGGGAAGTTCTACGCATATTTTGAGTGGAACATTTGCTGCTCGCACGCACCCCGATGTCTTGCTACGCTAATTTAAGTATAGACCTTGTTTTTTAGGCTTACCTGAGGCGGGCGCAAGAAGCAGTGTTTGTTTAATAAAATCTAGATTATCTAGATAACCGTTCACCAATTTTGTTTATATCTGCAATCGTCTAAGTTAGAAAAATACATGTTTTAATAACCTTTTCATCAATCTACGTCACGAGGTAAAGGATCACTTCCATGAATGAAAATGAAGATTAGTCAATAAACGAACACGTGTTGACTCTCGCATCTGTTGTCTCAGTCTATACGAGTATTGCGTATTTGACATTATATTACTCAATGGTATTTTCATAAGAGCACAATCGTCTTATATTTTGGAAATATTCTCAGAAATGTGACCAAAGTGGGACCTGGCGCACTGCCACCTCGATATAAAAGCATACTGGAATAAATATTTCGTATACTCGTATTAAATGGTCATTGTACTATCCTATACCCAAAAGCTCTCATAAACTTTGTGGTTTGAAAGCGCACCACAAAGTTTATGAGAGCTTTTGTGGGAGATTTGTTGCTAAGGATAGATATAGGATAGTACAATGGCCATTTAATATACGAAATATTTATTCCACTATGCTTTTATATGGTGGTGGCAGTGCGCCGGGATGCGGGCGATGATTCGTATCACACGCGGAGAGCGACACATCAGAGCGATCAGATGCAATCATGCAAGTGATTCAACGCCTGCTGCCGCGCGTGGGACCAAGCCGACACTTACGTTTATTTATTACTATTTTACTTTAATTTAAACAAATTGTCTTTCTCCAAATAACTAAACGTCTATCGATAACAAACCGTAGGTAATATTTTAATTAAATGTTACTACACTACATCACGAACGTCGACAAAACAATTATTTATTTGTATGAGGTTTTGTCTATTTCATATCGACTTTATTTACAGTTATTTTGCTATTATTTTCACTATTTAAAATCTAAATACTGTAGTGTGCCTCAATGACACAAAATTGTTGTAGGTTATACATATTTAGGATATAAGTACATACATAATCATAGTTCAAATGCTCATTCATTATTTGAATGGAACGAGTCCCACGTGTAGTAAACAAAACGCATACCAATATGATTGTAGGACGCATGTCCAGCAAGCAAATGAAATGACCTAAAACATTGTGCCATTCACCACTTTTTGCTGTTATCAATCGTAGGTACGGAATTTGAACGTGAATCATCGTCAAGTGGCGCTTGTGCTTGGGTATCTTGAACTAGGAGGGAAAGAGACAGCCGAATGTACCACCATTCGGATTTAATTGACTGGTTACGAACTCGGACCCTGCCGTAGGGACGTCACCTCACTTTACATCGACTTTCTAAAAATTCCGGATGATACTTCAATAACTCTCTATGATAATTCCTGTTTGGAAGAATGCTCTCGCCATGTTTGTGTAGGTATATGATTTGTACAAACGAATTTTATTAATTTAACAGATCAAGCGAAGCTTTGTAACGTTTTCTATAAAAAAAAACTATTTCCTGTTTCGAACTACTAAGACGCAAAACGTAGTAGATACAAGCCCGAAAGGTTTACGCATATTGAGGATGTACTACAACACCTCGGTTCGTATAATGTTGTTGCGTAAGAATGTAAACAATATTCTAATCAGCATAAAAATATCGATAGTGCGTTCTTCACTACAACTCTGGTATGTCGACGACAAAAACACGTAGTGCAAGAGTAGTGGGGAGCGAGATTAAGGTCCTTCTAAAATGCAGTCGGCTTACCTAAACACATTCAAGCTTTTATCACTCACACAGATAAATATAACTAGAAAGTATTTTGGTAGTATAAAACTTATAAGAGTGTTGTTAGAGTCGAAAACAGCGCAGCAGCGGCGCCAAGTCGCAGGCAGCACGCATGCGAGCAACTAAAACGGTATCGTAAGAATAGTAAACAATTAACTGCTCGATGCGTAGACCTTGTTTGATAAAATGTTCACGTCACATGTTTCCAATTCAATACTTGATACTCATGTTATACAAGGACTGCTGGTATGTCCATTCATGAATATACGCACTTCGTTTTTAAGTCATTTCAAACTGGACTCAACAGTTATGTTTTTAAAATCCGTAGTCCTTAAAATTAATACAAATGATTTTATCACAAAAAAATACAAATTATTGCGTATAACGTGACGTCATACCATACAAGACATTCTCTAATTAGGAAGTACGAATTTATAATTAGTATATTTTGTTGTTGATCAACTTGATATCCAGTAAACATGGCACACATATGTGTGACATCAGTAAAACGAGACTCTATTAACCTTAATTTGAATAATTTCAATGATGAACTGTTTGTGATTGCCTCCCTGGGCACTGCGTACAACACATCCGTTCGATAAGGGCCATGTCAAGTTCTAACACATGAAACAGCTTTTTGACGTGACTTGATTGTGTTCCCGCTATATTTTCCGTCTTATGTAAAAGTGGCTTAAACAACACGACAAAAAAAATTTTTTAGAGACTAAGAAAAAATAATCTTAAGTATCTACTTACTTGAAGAGGGAACTGCATTTCCGCCTTCCCTCCCGGTCATGGTAACTAAAAATTATGAACTGGCACCACAAATATCACCTCGTCGTAACATACATCCTCTGATTGAAAAAAGGCACTTTGTTTATAATAAGTTCATTTACCTTTGCACGTTTAAAACTTATTAACTATCAAATGTGTTAAGTGCATAAAGGCGGACGCGCGTGCGCGCGAAGCGACCAACGACGCGTACGCAGGTCGACTGCATCGAAAATGAGTGACAGTGGTGTAGAGTCGACGCCGTGGTGATGCGGTCGGTCCCTTCCCGGATATCGTCAAGCAAGTAGTTTTTAAAATAGAGAAGCTAACGAAACGTGTACACCGCCCGAAAGCGCCGGCCGCTTTACCCCAACCCAAATTGTGTCACTTGTTGGCGCGGCGGCGGCGCAGCGCGCAGCGAGGAGCACGAACGTTCCCAACAGACACGAGCACGCTGCAGGGTGAACGGCTTCTACTACCTACCTCAAATATTGCTTACAAACACCCAACAACATCTTCAAACCTCACAAAAAATATACTCAATAGAAGCCGCGTACGACCGACCGCAAAAGGGATCTTTTGGGAATGACCAACTTTCCAAGTCTTTTTGTTTTTGTTTCCAAAAACGATAAATGTTTTTTGTAACACTATTTTCAGAATTGTACCGAAATAAACCGTGTTACGTAAAATGTAACTTGCGATTTCCGGTGTAAGTATTAAAAAGTTCGCGCAGAAAAACCATTGAATGAGCTTTTGCTGGTTTTATAACTATAATTAAATTGAGGAAGTTCGAGGTTTTACCTTAAAAATATGGAATTTTATCAAGATTTTAGACTATTTAAAAAGGTACGAATTGTTTGGTTTCGGGTTTCAATGTTTAGTTGACATCTCGTGCTAAATCATTCATGTTTTATTTGTCGTATTAATATGTATGAACAAACGCGCCGTTGTTTCCATACCATTCGCAAAGATTTATGTTTATGTAACAATAATATATCGATTAATTATTAACTTAAATTAACTTTAGACATTTAGGAGTTACGAAGTGAAAATGCATGAGAAAATGTCTTCGCTGTCGTCTCAAAGGATATTGAAGAATTGTTGTGATATTTTAAATGTGGATTAGATTAATTGAATATTGTTTAAATTTTACGACTTCACATAGGTACAAATGTTCTGTTACAAAATATACAGAATGAAAGGGTTCTTGGGCTTGCTTATTTCAGTAAGAAAATAAAACCTTATCTTCGTAATTTTTTTGACATGAAATTACACCGACTCGCTTATAAAAGAGTGAGTACCCGATTTTTATTGGCGACTTAGGTAAAGCAAAGTGAAGTAGTTGTGCAAAGTATTTCAAATTCCCAAACTATTTGATATCAAAAGAATTCAAACGTGTATCAAAACGTGTGTGTCACCGTAGCTTCTGAGAGACAACTTTGATCGGAATGCAGAGTTCGCGTCCAAGTTTATGGCATGCATTAAATCGAGATACCCGGTCTTGTCGGAACTGAGACTGAACGGAATTAGTTTTATTGAAAGAGCCCTCTTAACTATCTCTAATAGGTATAAGTTTTAATATTTTGACCTACATAGGGTGCACTTTACAATAAAGTTTACAGTTAACAGAAGTTAAAGTTTGCAGAAACGAATGACCCGATCACTGTAAAGCGAGTTATGGAAACACAAACTCATTCGCTGAAAATTAATTCGAGCAAGAGTATTTTTCCTGATTTCAATCATTACTAGCAAATAAAGACTACTTTCATTAACTAAATTCACATACGAACCAAGCTGCAACAATTAAACAAAATACCTAGATTGTGAATTGTGAAAGGTGTAAATTCCAAGTATTGCAGACTAATTCTTTTCAATTCTCTCGAGTTTTTCGTAAAACCTCTCAATTTATTCAGCTGAATTGCATCAAAATATTTGAAGCCCATACCTAGGCTGCAAATAACTGACAAATCCCTTCAGAAAGTGCTTCGTAAGGTAACTAGTTTTTTTTTAAGAAAGATCCCAAGATTATACAAACGTCACAAAGTTGAATAAACAGATCAATGAATAACTATTAATTTGTTCATTTAAATCCGTGATCCCCTCTGAATTCTTATTAAATTCGTTACGAAGCTTGCTGTTCATTGTTAAAAGTGTGACAATTTCACGTTTGCATTTCTGAATTTCGGTTGGGAACCAGGTATGGCGAAATTTGGAGCGTATCCTCCCCAACCGTTAGAGGGAGTCCCCTTCGAACATGTCACATATGCTGCCGACCTGGCCGACCGGACCCATTGTTACTGATCTAATTCACGTATGATTATGCATCAACAATATTTGACAATAGTCGCCTCACAGGAAAAACACGTTTTTTAAATAATGAAACTCGACCAATTGTCGTACCTATTCACTTTCTCTGATCTTTTCACCCCAACCAAAAGCTAGTTAAGTTTTTTTTTTTTAATTTCGATGACTCGATGTAAATTAAAACCAACTGATTAATCGATTGTTAGACTTCCCTTCTTCGAAATGTGATTCATATTGTATCGGAAATGTTAAAAAACAAGATGAGTAACACATTCGTAGATCATAAGGGTTTAAAGAAATCGTTTGATGGCCTTCAAATAATAACTGTTCCTTCTGATCATTATGCCTACAATAAAGGTCAATCAAATACAATGTATAAACTTGGAGGAAATATTAATAATTCAAATGGTACCTACTAGCATTTGTAAGAGGCACTTTGACTATTGAGTGATGATCAAAGTAACACGTAGACCATTTCCTTATGTTAGCTTTAAAAGGCATTTCTCAGATATTTTTTTCGTGTACCTACAAATATGAGTATTTCATTAGCAAACTATTTCAATTTGTGAAAAAAATACGTTCAGTTAACACGACATCGTTCATAATGCCTAAAAGTGTCCTCTAGTGTTAAACAATGGAATTAATAAATATGTGTTAAACGCATAAACGAACATATATTTCGTGGTGTGCTTCCCAATTTGGTAGTTCATCAAATTAGGTGCAGATGGCATTGCCTTTGTCAATCGTACCGCCATCTGTATTGGTATCGTGGAACTTTAAAACGAGAGCCACGCCGGAACGACAGTGGTCCCAAAATCGACCCCAATGTTTTATGTTAATTTTGCTATAAAGGCGTTCCCTATGAGGGGTGGTGCTTACTGGCACCCTAAAATATAAAATAGGTATGTTTGGGTTTCCTTACTTTCCTCGTTTTACGTTCAAATTAAATCTGAAGCGCATTTAGGACGACGCATTCCAATCATTCTAGTGGTTTTCTTAACCGAATCGACTTTGCCCCACTGAGTGAGGAAGTAGCCTATTGTATTTTATTATTTTGTAGTAAAAGCACTGCAAAATTAATAACTATTTTTCTAAATGCAAGTGTACAATACTCATATCAACAAACTATTTCGTACTGCAACTACAGATCAAGTGAGATGAAAAAAATGGTCTGGACTCAGGTAGCTAGTTCAAAGAAAGGATCAGTTGTACAAAGAAATGACCTGTTTCTCCTCTAATTTGGATAGCAATGTAAAACCAGATTAGCAAAGGGTGATGATGATGTGATTTTTTTATTGATGTGTCACTTCCAATAGTAACTCAATTGTTTTATTTTAACTATCCTTTAATAACTAGATTTTACGATATTATCAGGATAGTTCAACAAATTAACAAAATAGTGATTGCGTAGCAATGATCTAGCATTATTGTTACGTATTAGACTTGTAATCTCTCTTCAAGAAAGCTATGTAAAGTAAAAATTAGTCTATCGTAGACGTAACGCTTGTAAACTACATGCATGCAGTGCTACGCCGGGGTCTACGCCGCTGCTACGAATCGCAAAAAAATGCGAATTTTAGGAAATGCTTGCCAAAAGGGTCGTTTTGTCTCCCTGTTTACTGTTTTTACTTTTAACTTTTTTTAAATGACAAAATCCGTAAAGTCTAGCGCTTCGTCGGGTCTAAGACGCTGTTGCGAAAGCACTAGGAAGTGGTGAAGGGCGGGCGTTTTGGTGGACTGTCTTTTGTAATTTTGACGTTCGAAAAGTGCTGATTCTCAACCTAGTTTGAATAAATGATTTTTGATTTTAAATGACTTTTGATTTTGATTTTGTTGCGCCTCACAAACTTTTTGCGAATTTGTAAAACGTTTTTTAAATGTTTGCAAAATAAGATGGTTCAGTATTCCTGGTCAGTTTTTTTACTTTTTTATAAGACGTTAAGATCCAATGAAGTCATTGACCAAATCATCAATATGTTTATAACTGCCAAAAGGACACAAACATATTATTGATGTTAGAAAGTCAATCAATGTATTTTAAAACTTTTATTCAACAGTTCCAGTTGAAGAGGATTTCTAAAACTTCACTATAGTAAGACTACACTAACCTAAATTTATACATTTACCAATTACAAAATTTAAAAAGCGTTTTCCAATAGATGCATTACTTCTCATTGTATATTTTTTTAAATAGTGTACTGACTTCTTAGTACAGGGTGTAATGCTTTATTACACCCTGTTAGTACAGGGTGTAATAAAGCATTACTCCTATAAAAATCTAAATTACACTTTTTATTAAATCTATACAAATATATGTTTGTAGGACAAGATTTTTGATCTAATTATAATTGAGCCCACCTTATTAGGTACATTATGAACAAAAGCTAAATATTTTAAGAAAAATAACTTACATTCAAATGCCACCACGAATTAACTTTTTTTCAGAAGTGGATTGAAATGGGTAAAAGCACGGATATCTATGGGTAAAAGGTTTACGATATAAGTAAAACATAATATGACAATCCAATTAGGTATTTGTACAGTGACCAACTTATACTATATTTCAATACTAACTGTTACCCGCGACTTCGTCCGCGTGGAATTTAACAAAAAAAGTTATTGTTCAGTTTGCAGAGTTTACGATGACTTATTAATTCTGTATTCCGTGTAAAGAATATATGCTAATTTTATTGAAACTCTTCTATTCAATGAATCGAAATTTTGTTTTTGTTTTAGCATTTTTAGTTTAATTACTATTTTTAGTTTTTTGTATTAGCTTTATTGACAAATTTCTTTATATACAATATTTGGTGTACGATTTACTTGAGCTAAAACAACAACACTACTGCATTCCTCGCACGTGAAAATATATGACACGTATTAAATAGGTGCCCATAGGTAAAGCAACCCTTAGCTAAATCTATGCCAGCTTTGCTTAACGTTTGCCCTTGTGACTTGTTGATTGTCATAGCAAAACTGACATTGATGTGGAATTGCAATCTTTTGAATTCAAATGGAAAGGAGTAGTATGATGGGCACGCCAATCTTAAGTTCTAGTTTGTGAGGGGGTAGACCAGGCACAATTATACTGTTTAAAAATTCTGTTGGGTAATTAATTAATTAACCACTTCATCTGGATTTCAAACTGTATTGATGGAAAGGTATATTTGTTATTCACCAGATAGCTTATCTAAAATGCGCTGATTAAGCGTAGTAACCGTTCATAGGTGCTAAAATTGATCTTTCACACAACCAAGAATCTTCTTTGATATTGAGATTGTGAATATATTCATAAATACTATGTATTAAAATTTCAGTGTCCGGCATAACCTGACAAAGACCGGTAGGTAGTTCTATATCATGAGTACCTACTATTTACTTCTGGACACTTTCCCTCACCAACATCAAGAAGAATTTTGCTAAATTCTGAATCGGCTGAATGTGCTCTCATTACAAACAGACACTCCAATTTTATTTATTTGTATATACAAGATATATAGATTTTATTTCATTTCATTGGTTTTAATTTTTTTCGTGGGACCCATTTTTTTTTTCTAAAATAAAAGTAGCCAAAGTTACTCCTTATTTCATCAGCTATCTGCCAGTGACAGTCCCGACAAAATCGATCCAGCCGTTTCAGAAATTAGCCGGAACAAACAGAGAGATAGACGGACAAAAATATAAAAAAATGTTATTTTGGTTTATGTACCGCTTATGCATTTAGTAAAAAGCGGTTATTTTAATATTACAAACAGACACTCCAACTTTATTTATTTGTATAGATCAATTCAAAGTTAACCATTGTTCGCCTTTAGGCGCTAGGTGTGCTACGCTACGCGCAATAGATCCTTTTTCAGGATACGCACAAGATATTCTGCAGTTTTATAAACATCTTAAAGTCGTTTTTTCTGTGGGAAGGCGTTGTTTGTCTAATCTACTATACGGATTTTGATACTCTTTTCACCATCATTTAGAGAATTTAATTCGGAAGGAATAGCTATTCCTTCCGGATTAAATTAGTAGTTACCTTTTATACTAATGTGTTTTGAACCTAGGTTCAAAACACATTAGTATTAAAGTTACCTACAATAAAGAAATCTCGATGTTTAACGAGTGAAAACCGGGCGAAGCAGGAGCGGGTCGCTAGTTAAAATATGACAATTTATATAAATAAATAATCTTATTTCTAATGATTTTTTTCGTTATGTACTTGTAATCTTACAGTTTCCATTATACTGTGTAGTTCCGTTGACATTGCCGTTGGCAATGATGATAGGTGTCGCAGACTTGCTGATTTCTGCAGCGTGATTAGCTGCCCACGACGCTGCCGCCGCTGCTGCTGCTGCAGCTGCGGCCGCTGCCGCTGCGCATACGCTGCACTCTGCAATACAACATTACATAATTTCAGTTACAGCTGATAGACTCATAAACAGAATCTTATAACCAATAAGAATTATTTAGTATTTACCGCAGGTTGAAACTGGACTTAAAAAGGGTTCGGAGTATGTTTAGAAGTTAGCTCAAAGAAGTCAACGGAGATTCAATAAATTAGTCTTTTGCTACTCTTGACGGCTGTTATGAGATTCAAGTCAGTAGATTCAAAAGCCTCACCCGCTCCTCTTTATTAAATAAAACCCATGTGTGTGGGTGGCTCTCTAAAAATCTTCAAACTTACTAAGGTCATATTTTTTACCGACTTCACAAAAAGGAGGAGGTACTATGTTCGGGTGTCTGTATGTTTGTATGTTTTTTTTTTTTTTGTGTGTTTGTTCATCGAATACTCCGCCAATTGTCGACGGATTTTCAAAATTCTTTTTTTGTTCGAAAGTAGATAGTTCTGAGGTGGTCCCATTGTAACCAAGTTAGGATCTGATGATGGGATCTTAGAGAAATCGAGGGCAACCCTCAAATTTTAATGAAGTATCTTGTGTATTTGTGTATGGTTGTCACCATCTCAGGTAGCTGGGCTGATGATGGAAGGTACAACTCCTTAACAGTAAGAAGTTACTCAAACAGGCAAGGACTGTTTTAGTAAATTGTTTTGATGTTTGATAGGGCATTTGCCACATTTGGTCTCATGATCATCAAGTCATGACCTGATGCTGCAGTCAGGACAGTCTGCAGAGTACCTAATTCCTCGACAACTAACAGCAGATATATTGTGTTTAGGCTCATTGAAAAGGGCTCGATGTATGGATAATCGTACTGTTACTGAGGAACACCGAAGACCTGATGCTGAAGCCAGGAGTATCAGAAAAAGTACAAACCTTGAAATTACAGCACCGTAGTCGTGTTTGGGCTCATTTTAAACAGGACTAATTTTATGTTCAATGCAATGTTGACATAAGTCTGACCTGATGCTGCAGCCAGGATTATCAGCATCTAATCTAAAAACTAATAAAAGGAGAACTCCTCAACAATTAACGTCCCTGCATCGAGAAAAGGAATATTTTATAAAAAGGCGATGGACAAGTTGACATTAGGCTATTGTAACTTAGATAAATTATAAATAGACTCACTAAAAAGCGAGAAATAAAAACTTTTTAACAAAAAAAAACCGACTTCCAAAAAAAACACTACAATCTGAAAAATAATTTTAATTTCGGAAGTCGGTGGCAAAAACTAAAATACTGATCCCTAAGACACCGACTTCCGAAATTAAAATTATTTTTCAGATTGTAGTGTTTTTTTTTATATTATGTAATCTTTGACTAAATGAATAAATTTATTAATGCTCAACACAACTAATTACTGCATATGCTTAAACTCCTACTGATTACACTTTTTTTTCTAAACTGTTATGTCTACCTGTGGACAGCGTTGTGGGTTTTATTATTACTACAATTGTATTTGTTAAATTTCTTGTTAGTTCAATGTAACCTGTTTGTTGTTCCTTTCAATAAAAAAATTAAAATAAAATGAAGCATAAAATATTATGTCAATTCTAATAAGAATATGCCTATTCAGAATACACAGGATGTTTTTTTAGGGATACCTACCTATTCTTGGTGGTTTGTGCCAACTTCCGACGAAGTGAATTGAGAAACAAAGAATTTTTAAACCATACAGCGGAAAATCTCGTAGCATAGGTTGATTGATTATTTCATATGGCTTTTTATTAAGTTCAAGTCAATTTAGGAACTCGCTGACACTAGTTAATTCTGTTCGTAGCTATGCGGCTTCGATCTATTGTACCATTAATTTAAAACTTTTAATTATATTTTAGGTATTTTACAACTTAACATTTTATTTTGAGGTCGTCTCGTTAAGGCGACTATATGACCTAAAGCGCGGTCTTTGTCGGACTGCATAGAAAAGAAAGAAAAGCGCGATGACACACCGCTGGTAATTTATTGCAAAATATGAAGCAATTAGGTATCTATTTACAAAAACTATATTGTTTGGACTAAAAAATTAAAACACTAATGCTTTAGTATGTTGCTTGTAGAATAATCTGACAAAAATCATAATGATTGTATGTATATTAGTATGGTTTTTATTGTAAAAAGAAAGTTTTTAGAGGTATCTTCATGTTTTTCAGGCCCAATAACTTAAGGGGCTTACAGGACCTAAACAAAAAACGCAAATTTAGAAACAATAAAAGTATATTATGATCGACTCTAGTAAACAAAATCAGAAAAATATATGATACTCTTCAGGATATATGCTAGGTAGATATTGTGTTGAAAACATAATACAACTAATTTGATACGATAGAAAAAAATCATGAAAATACCTCTAAAAACTTTCTTTTTACAATAAAAACCATACTAATATACACATCAACACTGTCTAGGGATATTTTGGATTTACTCAATTTACTCAAAATTTATTAAAAATAACATACAACATGTATATATTTTTATAAAGCCCATTTATCAGACTACACTCCAGAATAAAAGAAAACTATTTTTTTGCGTAAACAAAATTTTATTCAAATAAAGAAAAAACTTGAAATAATGGTAAAACTAACAATGAATGTGTTTCTCAAGAAAAAGTGAAATATAAGGAAAAATTTATCTGTTTTTAACAGTTATGTGAAAAATCAGTAGTCAGTTAAACCACCCATGACGTTAATAACGGTCCTGCAACGGTTTTTCATGCTTTGGGTTAAGTTATCCAAGTCTGGCTGCGGTATATTGTCCCAGGTCCGACTAAGATGCAAAAAAGTTGCTCTTCCGTCGCAATGTTTGCAGGGAAATTCCTCAAAGCCCTTCTTTGGAGCATGTCCCACGCGTGTTCTATGGGGTTTAGGTCAGGCGATTGAGCGGGCCAGCCTAAGACCGATATGACGTGCTCCTGCAACCAGCTCGTCACCACTCTCGCTGTGTGCAGACGGGTGTTATCGTGCATGAGCGTCAATTCTTGGCCCATTTGTAGTCGATGGGGGTAGATTATTGGTACTAGCACCTCGTTACGGTATTTTTCAGCCGTCATGGTGTTTCTGATCCAAACGAGGTCTGTTCTTCCACCAACACGAATTCCCGCCCAAACCATAATTGTCCCGCCGTGGTATGAATGGACTTCCTGAGAATGTTGCAGACGGCTCTCACGACCAGGAACTCGCCAAACACGTACTCTACGTGTATCGGGATGGAAACCGAACCGGGACTCATCGGTAAACAGCACTACAGACCACTGGTTATCTTCCCAGAGCAAATTTTCACGAGCCCACTCTAGTCGTCGTCCACGATTTCCTCGGCGTAGTGCTGGAGTACAAAGCGGTCTGCGAGCATGAAGGTTAGCTTCATGCAGCCTTCTCCTCACAGTTTGGTCACTCACAAGCAACTGGTGCTCTGACTGGAGCCTCTAAACCAACTGCATGACCGTAACATTTGGTTGTCTTCTCGCGGCAACTTGCAAAAATCGGTCTTGTCGTTGAGTGGTTATGCGCGTCACGCCTGGGTGTCTTTCAGCCACTTCACCAGTAGCACGATAACGTGACCATAACCTTGATATCACGTTTTGTCTTGTTCCAATCTCCTCAGCAATACTCCGTTGAGTAGCCCCACCTTGGAGCATGCCTACTGCCCTTAACATTTCCTCTCTGGTTAGATAGCGCCGCTGCATGATGCACACAATAACATTAATTCGAAATTAACCGATAGCCTGTTGTAAAACTTAAATTTGACACAAAAAAATAGCCAAAAACTACTGTACGTAAATGAAACCTTCGGACTTTGCTACCATTATGCCGCGTAAATCTTTTGTTGTTAATTTATTTTTTCAAATTCAAATTTAGAATCGTTCAAAAAGGTTTACAAAATAAGCTTTCATCAAAAGAATTTAAAACTGGACAGTATTTTTTGAGTTTATGAACTTTATGCAAAATATCCCTAGACGGTGTTGATGTGTGTACATACAATCATTCTAATTTTTTGTCAGATTATTCTACAAGCAACATACTAAAACACTAGTGTTTTAATTTGTTCGTCCAAACAATAGATTTTTTTAAATTAAATAATTGCTTCATATTTTGCAATAAATTACCAGCGTTGTGTCATCGCGCTTCTCTTTCTTTTCTATGCAGTCCGACAGTGACCGCGCTTTAGGTCATGTAAGCCCTTTAAGCTCAATATGCATAAAAGTACAGAAAAAATATTATCAAAAATATTTCGGAAGCCGATATAATAATATTACAGGTTATACAAAATACGGACCTAATAAATTGAAATATTTAAAAAATGTAACGGTTCACATGTTTTTCTTTATATTTTTTTTTTTGGTACACTAAATGCAGTACACAAAACTTTAACGATAACAGTAATAAAATATATTATGCCTACTAGATATACACAGTACTTACCTATTCACCATAAAGAAACCAAGTAGTTTTTTTATTAATAACATCTCCAGACCTACCCTAATCAAAATATCAAGACAAATAACATTTACCTAAGTATAAATAATACATAGGTAATGGGTGCCATAATTGATAAAATGTTGTTATGTCTAATACTGTCACAAATGATTTGCAATTGTTTCTAAAACCCGATAACATATTTTTTTGATTTTTATTAAACAAGTAATTTGACTTTCTTATCTCTACTACGCTTTAAAGACGTAGCATTTTTAGTTGATCTTGTCAGGACTTTACCTTTACGAAACAACGAGCTATTTAAAATATAATAAAACATATAGAACGTTAAACATGAATCATTAACAGTATTTGAAATTCCAATTAAGACGATTAAGTACCATAATAACATAAGAGATAACGTGTCTATATACACACATCAAAAGTGTCTAGGGATCAACATATATTTTTGCAATAACTTTTCTCCTGATTGATATTAATTAAAATTTTCTTTAAGGATTCATCAAATAAAGTGTTTCCGTTTGTCACAGTAACGATAAACCAAGTCACCTTTGCATTAATAAAGAAATTTGCCATTTTCCTAATAAAGGGATTTTTGACATTTGAACCACTAACACAAAAGTTCGAAAAAAAGACTGAAATAACAGTTTTCTTTAAAATTTTATTGGGTAACTTAAACAATTAATAATCCGTGTTTCTACCGCGAACACTAACAACACAAGAACATCGGTTTGGCATACTCAAAATGAGTTCATCCAAATCACGCTGTGGAATGGCCGCCCATGTTCGTTGCAACAACAAAAAAAGGTCTTCTTGCGACTGGATACCCTCCATATTCGGCAGAGCTCTTCTCTGTAGCATATCCCATGCATGCTCAATCGGGTTCAAGTCTGGCGACTGAGCAGGCCAGGGCAGGACATTGATGTTAGCTGCGGCGAGAGTCTGTCTTACAACTCTTGCGGTGTGCGGTCGTGCATTATCATGCATTAACTGAAATAAGGGACCGATTTGCACTTGTAGAGGAACGATGACGTCTGATACAATCATCAGCATAAATTTGAGCGTTGAGGTTGCCTCTGATCCAAATCAACTCAGTTCTTCCGCCGATCCAAATACCCGCCCATACCATGATGGTTCCACCACTATAAGGATGGACTTCCTGGCAGGATTTTAATCGCTGTTGGCGTCCAGGGGTTCTCCAGTGTCGTATACGTCTTGTATCCGGTCTCATACCAAAACGAGACTCATCAGAAAAGCACACGAAACGCCATTGTTCTTCTGCCCAATTTCTGTGTTCAAGAGCCCATTGATATCGAATCCTACGATTGTGCATTGCTATAGGTGGTACCCGTAGCGGTCTTCGGGAATGAAGGTTCACTTCATGCAAGCGGTTTCTGACTGTTTGGTCGCTAATTAAGTTCCCTGAAGAGTGATGAAGCCTCACGGCTAACATCATGGCGGTTATTGTTGGAGCTCTTCGAGTTAAGATTTGAATGTATCGGTCTTGTCTCCGTGTGGTGCAGCGATACCGTCCTCCATGGCGCTCAGCCACGGTACCAGTGCTTCGGTAACGTGTCCAAAGTCGACTGATAACAATCTGACTTGTATTCAGAGCTAAAGCCACAGTACGTTGCCGGGAACCAGCTTCTATCATTCCCACGGCTCTGAGCATTTCTTCCCTGCTTAAATGACGTCGCCGCTCCATAATAACGTTGGTTTTAATCAGTAGTAGGGAAACAGTAGCACTAATAATGTCTTCAATGCGTTGTATGTTTTTATAGGGAAAATATTGACAGCTGATTTTCATCTTTTACTCGAATTTGATTCACAGTTCCTGATTCAAATTATGAAATGCACCAAAAAGGATCCATATAAATTTATAAAATCATAAATTTATTACAAAGCCACATCTCAATCTCAAGAAATCCGCATAAAAATGCTTGATCCCTAGACACTTTTGATGTGTGTATTATTTATCTATGTCTTTAGTTTGGGGTCAACGTATGCAATGCATCTTGGTAACAGGTTATTGCGCCAAACCTACGTCTTGACAACTTTTTTAGGTTAATAGGTATCAGTATGCACTTTATACCTAGGTTATCGCATATAATGCACATACGTTCCTATTTTATTGGGTTAAATGAATAAGCACAATTATATTAGGATGTAGTTTTTAGCAGTATTGTTTATTCATTTTCTGGAGCATTGATATTTGTGCATATGTTTTGTTCTAAATAACTAATGACAAACAGTAGAAGTTACAGTTCCAACAAATTGAATACTCGTATTTATGATTTACACTTTTAGATTTCATCGTTCTCAAGCATGTAGGTATATACAAGTATCTCACCCTTCATGTACGCCGCGAGCCGCCCCTTTAAAGAGAAACCCCAACGAGCGTATCACATACGCACTGCTACTTAAAAATATTGATACATAGGCCTTTTTATATTGTCGAACATAATTCAATAAAAAACACACAATAACACCGCACTTGTTACTTGGCGACAAAAGCCGAAAGGGAAGGATATGAGAATTGCGCGGAGATGTTCTTTAGGCCCTTTTTATTGATTGTAAGAAATATTTATTAGGTTTTTTATGGTGTCGTAATTGTGAAACGAGAGTGGTATACATGCTCGAGCTGCGGCCCGCGTGGCGATTACCGAAAGACTGCGTGGTGCGTTTTGATTTGGGGTGACGCGCATGGACGGGGGATGCTGCCTACATTTACTACAAGTAAATACAATAGTAACAGTTGGTTGATACGAGCCAAATAAATTGCTTCAAAATTAATCATTAGTGGTTTAAAATGTTAAAATTTTACCAAAACCCAAATCTATCCTAGCTGTGATCAAGACCTGAATAACTTGCAAGCTGTTTAGCGCGTTTCGGACGAGACTTTTTGCAAAAGTGTTAAAAAACGGTTTATTGGTGGGTAAATGATAATATAAATTAATTTACAACATATCTATTCAAAGGTGGTATAATAATTTCGAGTAATAAACAAGCATACCTACGAACTATTTTGTCTGTCTCTTGAAGAAAAATAATGTGTCGATTACCAAATAAATTGTGGTATATTACGCGTTTAATTCGTATTAGTTAAATAATTCTCATCAATAATGAAGAGATGATTCATTTTTTTACTAAGAAAAAGGTGCTTACATTGTGTAGAGATGTAATTCCATGCTTAGGTTGTTATTTTTCTATGACAGGCTCGACCTGTTCCATACGGTCTACGAGTGTTACTTTCACATTTGAATGGACCAAAGATAATATAATATAGGAACCTACTAATATTGAAGAAGAAGAAGAACCTACTCATATTAATTACAGATATTTGAAGAGAGTTTAGTTTCCTGTCCTTTTCTTCAAAAATATTAGCATTTTTGAACCTAAACGTTTTTCAAAGAAAATACCTACCTAATACTTAACTACATTTTCATTCCCATCGTATGCTTGTATCGGTCTCAAAATTCTTGAAATATCGTATCAATCGTTAAAATTTATCATAGATTAAGGACTTTTTTGATGTTATGTGAATAAAAAATATATCTAACATTTTATTCTACATATTATTAAAGGTACAGATGCCTTACGATAAGTCATTTAGTTTATTATTATTCTGAAAATAAAATGAATGAAATAAGTATGTTGGTCGGCGGCCATATTTGCGAAAGTTCGTGGAGGGCACGCATGCGCAGAGCGACGAGTGAATACAAACAGCCGGCCACACATCTGCTGGTCAGCTCGTGGACACAATGCCAACTACAATAACCATGCTAAAATAAATCTGAGACACATTTGAAAACATATTTTTTTTATAGATTAAACAATCGAGGGAAGTTTATAATATTTCATGCGTTTAAGTCTTTTGTACTTGAGAATATTCGTACGAGAATGAAGACCAACCACTATGATCATTTTAATTATAAACCTAAACTCTAAAATGGAACTTGAATAAATGTATTATTTAAAGTGAATAAAATAAGCTTTCCTTCTATTTTTTTTAAACTATTGTGTTAGAAATGTTAGTTACAAAAGTAATAAGTTTCCTATTCCTAAAATGTGAGCCGTACAAGAATGTCCCTTATTACACAAAATCCGGGACACAGTAAAATTACCTGACCCATGCGACGCTAGGCGCGCGTACGTCAATGCTCCAATTTTTTCTATCACCATTTTGCCAAAACCAATGTGATGCGATTTGATATGCACATTTCGATCATTTGCACATTTCAACTTTCTTATAGCAGTAAAAATTAACGTATTTGATATATTGTTTATATACAGCAATTATCCGTGCAATAAAAGGTTAAAGAAATGAAAAAAAAACTGTCAATAATTAATAGAGACTGAGTGCGAAACAATGGTAGGTATGAGCATTGTTTTGCACGCAAACTTAGATACATTCTGGCATGTAAAGTTAAGTCATCCTCGCTATGAACTTTACCAAATGTACCACGACTTAAACTAATCTCAAGATCACTCCGACATGAAGAAGAATAGTAAAGCCGCGTTAAGATTTTGAATAATACCAATAACTTGTTTGATAATAGCAGGATATTCTATTCTATCGATGAATGACCGCCGACTGATTGCTAACTTGTGGCCATTGAAGAACCCAGTACAATCGATGTTTTTGTACCAGAAAATGATAATTGAATAACAATACTAAAAAAGCCATAAAAATCCATCACGATAATATTTCATGAAATATTTACATTTAATAAGCGTTCGGATTAAAGGTCCCTGTTATTTGTAAATAGGGGAGGTTTTTTATCCATTAATGCAAAAATATTAGCAGTGAAAAAGTGTATGTGACAAAAAACAGAGATTGGACGCGTGTCGGCATGGACAATGGACACACTGGGCTCGATAATGAGACCTTATACAATGAATTAGAAATATAAATAAATAATAAATCCACCTCAACGTGAAGTTACTTTTCTATAAAGATTTGATTCTGACATAGATTGGTTTGTTTCTGAATTACTTTTGAAGTACGTTAACATTATACATAAGTCCAGAGTACATACAATCAATTGTTTGCAAGTGGACATCTGGCTAAGATTTTTCAGGAAATAAAATCAGAATGCGCACATTTTAGGGCTTTAATTCTGACTTAATTCAATATTGAAATACGATTCCTGCATTAAAAAAAGCCCCTTGCCTGATATCACTAGGAATTATTTTTATTATTTTGACGTAAATGCAGATGGCAATTTGCGAGTGACCATTGCCTGTCAATCAATCTCAACGAGGCAGGGGCCCATCTAAAAAACTGACCCCTCATTGACCGTCCAAAAAAAAAGCCAAAAAAATCACAATAGTCCCAAAAAACCAAATTGAGGATTGCGAATAAACCCTCATATTAAAGTAAGGACTATTCTTTAGGATTTAGTCGCGTGCCACCCCTCATGCCAATAAAAAATGATACATTTTAAAATTAGCAAATGTCGGATTCGACCAATGATTTATGTAAACCACTTTTTTTTTTGCAACAAAACTGCGAAATGTTTTAGAACTAAATAAATTTAACAAAATATCAGAAAATAAATAAATATCATAATAGTAGTAGCTATTAAAAGTCATGAAAGTAATGAATAGATCAGCAAACAACCACGGCTTCCCTTTTATTGATTAATCCTACTTTTATGAAAAATGCATGTGAGGACTATCAGATCTTATCCATGTCTGGTAAAGGGACCACATTCATAGGTACAGTTTAAACTTTTAAAAACCTCTTTTCATAAACTATGCAATGTATAAAAGAGATTTTTAAAAGTTTTATATAATCTGTGTGAATAGGTTTATTTTAGTCTAGTTATAGTCAATTCAAAGAATTTCAAATAGGCACATAAAAGGCACTTTTGAAAGTCAAAAATTACAACAAAATAGAATTGATTCTAGTTGTTAAACAATTATTATTCAGACTAGCTGCGCCCCACGGTTTCACCCGCGTAAATATCGAATCCATGGGAATATCGGGATAAAAAATAGCCTATATGTTAATCCAGCGTGTCAGCTACCTCCGTACAAAATTTTATCAAAATTGGTCCAGCCGTTTGAGCGTGACGAAGTAACAAACATATTAACACACACACACTCACAAACTTTCGCTTTATAATATTAGTGCGATAATATTAGTGGGATTAATTCTTAATAGTCCATCCATATTCGTGTATGTTACTAATAGTGATCACATCCACGTAAGCTGTACGATTGTACAGGGCGTAGAAGAACCATCACATTGCCGCGCATTTAATATATCAAACCAAGTAACATTGAGCAAAAAGGAAACGACTATTATTTTTGGTGTGAATAAAGCAGCGCAACGGTACAGGAGCTGGGGTATTTAAAGTTAAGATATAATATTTAAAACTTGTTTTCGTACAAAAAAGTTAAAAAGGTAAAAACCTTCAATATCTCCGTAACCAGAAGGTTCGCAGTTATGGCCCTATACAAAACAATTATCACAATAACGGGGAGTATCAGTGACTCTCGGTTTCGTTAAGCATCTTTTTACACCCGTTATTTCCCAAACAATAATTGTAAACGTCCGCTACAACTACAGCATGATTGTTAAGAATTGGTCGTGTTTCATTTGTTTTCTTTTGTACTTGTTAATCTTGAATAAATTATGGAAAAGCATATTAAAATCCCAATGCATTCTAAAAATATAAATGTTGTCTAGTTTCACGTTTGCACTGTTTAGTGACCGGAAACAATATGTTATTCAATGATTAAATTTAAGAAAATAAAGCTATCAACCATGTAATTTCCATTTTACATTTTTACATAGTACCTATTTTTGTCAAGTCATCATCTCGTTGAGTCACACTCGCGAGCTCTTCATCCCCGAGGGCTGCGGGGGTGTGCACCCTCGTCCTAACAACTTTTTGCCCACACACACAATATAGCTCATTCGCTCAATCATCGCGTCACATCCACAGTTTACATATTCGCGAAACAAACTGTTGCGAACAATGACTGAATCAAAATGTGACATGTTTAAGTCATGGTGAGTTTGTTTATTGGTAGGTTTAACACTAATATTTGATAATACTTAGGGTGTTTTCGTGTTTTCAATAGAGACGTTTGAGTGGCTGAAGGTACGGAAAAAAATTGCAAAGTCATAACAATGTAACCTATTTGATTTCCTGTAGATTCATGAGCTAACATTCATAACATACATCCAGTAAAAGTTTTATTTTAAAAACACTGTAAAACACTTCTATATATAAGGTTCAGTAATAATATTGTGTTTGTGTAAATGAAAACGTACACTTAGTTTGTACAAAATTATGACATGCATTAACTAGAATCCTATGTCTTACCTTAAAAGTAGTCATATTCAAACAGACAGATTAAAAAACTAGCTATAATAGCAGCTCTAGCTATCAATGTGAAAAGATTAATTTCTAACGCGGTTAGACTAGCTTTTATGAATGGCTTTTGAAGCTAAGCTAGAAAGTTGTTTACAAATTATAATTTTGATTATGATTAAAGAGACTGTAAAGGTTTGACTTATCTTATATCTACGCATGTATAACATTTGGGTCCCAATTTTAAGAAATTACCATCAATTAAGAGCACTACCTAGCTAACTAGTCAAAGGTAGCCCTGCAGAAACATACAAAGTATAAAATTGCATCGAAAATATTGATTAATCATGTCAATTGGTTTCGTTGCGAAAATTTGGCATAGAAGAACAAAATTATTTTTTGTATAATGATAAAGGGCGAGCACCCTCGCGAGGTCCTTTGCCGCCATTGGTCGGTGTGTGGAGGGACGCTGCGCGCGGCGCGAGCTCGCTGCGAGACCCGCGCAGCCAATCAATTCGCTTATTTTTTAAATAAAGAACAAAAATAATAAAAAAACGTTTGCGTTTTACGAACCACCCGTAGTATGTACCCTTATGTAATATGAGATTGATGGTACGGCTACGTACTCACTGTTTTTTACTAGACTACGCGTATGAGATCAAAAATATGGGTTGGGTGTATTGGTATTTTTTATTTAAATTAATATGTTGACCATGTTTCTTAAATGTATGTAATATACTTAATTGCTTTCATTACGTTTCAACATCATTCGCACCTCTTTTCATACTTTTACAAAGTAAAATCTAAATAAAAAAATATAATATAAAAACCACGAACCGAGTCAATTGCTGTTCAAGTAAGCCTTTCTTTCTATAAGTCCTTAAAAAACTGGCCAAGTGCAGTCGGACTCGCACACGAAGGGTTCCGTACCACAAGGCAAAAACGCCGAAAAAAACACGTTTGTTGTATGAGAAATATTTATTTTATTTTAATTTTATTATTTATTATTAAAATAAAAATACAACTGAGTATTTTGTGAATATTTCAAGTGCCTACCTGTTGCCATTATTAATATCGAGCAAATAAGGGCAAAAAAATCGCGTTTGTTGTATGGGAGCCCCCCTTAAATATTTATTTTATTTTGTTTTTAGTATTTGTTGTCAAAGCGGCAACAGAAATACATAATTTGTGAAAATTTCAACTGTCTAGCTACCGCGGTTCTTGAGATACAGCCTGGTGACAGACCGACGGACGTTCCGTTTTTACCCTTTGGGTACGGAACCCTAAAAACGGACATTTGCATAAAAGTCCGGACCTTTTACTGTTTAATCGTTCTGTAGTCAGTGGATAATCATTTTCCTTTATTTAAAAAAAAAATCCTTAGTACGAAAATTCCGGACTAAGGGCCGAAAAGCCATGTCTGGACAAATTCGGTCGTATGGTTACCCTGGTTATACTCCTTTTACTAGATTTTTTTTAATATCCTTGACAAACTTGCCTGCATATTTGTACATATTATGTCAGAACACATCCCTCGCTACGCATCCTCGCTCATCTCTGGTGGAAAGGCAGCCTAATGGTAGTATAACGTGCTGGTATAAACGTTTACATCTCGAAAACACATTTCTGTCCTATGCGCTCATAGATCGAAACCAACAACTTTATCAATTTTTCATAACTTTTACGGAATGTTTTCGAAATAAAAGGTAAACTTACCTTACCTTGCTCGTTACAATAAGGCTGGAAAAACATTATTGGTTTAAAGTCAGGAGCGTAGTACTCGCAACTGGCGTGCGATTAAGAACAAATGTATGAACGTAAACGAAGCAAAAGGAGTATGTAAGGGTTGTAGTAGGTCAGCGGGATTGTCCGAAAGGGTTACCGCTGGCACGGAACATAAAGGACTAAGGTAGGAACACGGGTGGGTTTTAGTCAGTAAGAGTCTGACTCTCCCTTCCGCTCCGCCCAGAGTGGCAGGGGTCATTTGATGATTTCCCACCCAAAAAAAAGGGTTGTAGCAGGTGACGTTCTGTGGTTTCTGCCTTAAAAGAAGGCGTGAGTTTATGTATGTCCTATAGGAGCTTCCTAGTGTTAGTGAAAACAGACATAAGATTCTTCACCGTACATGGTAAGAAATGTTTCATGCCCATGGTAGGATTATATTAACTGCCTTAATTAAACTTTATTTATATCAAACTGAAGTTTAGGATAATATGGAATATATTGCTTTGTCGCTGTTTACGTGAACAGGTACGTTTTACTTGTATTTTATACCTTTTTAAATCTTGTGTGGGAATGAAGAGCTAGAAATTATCTAATGTTGGCAGAGATATTAAAACATTTACTTACAATTCTGCTAATGTCTAAACTATTTTAACAACAATTCATTAGATATTATAAAATAAGATAATATCAGAGACTAAGAAAGCCATATTTGATAGTCAACGTAGTAACTAAATGTTCTAGAGAAAAAATACGATCAATACCTACCAAAAACAAGAGAACTAATAATAAAATGTATACTTTACAATTATATAATATTCGGAATTGTGGATGTTGAAGAATATTTAGGACAGGTTATCAACATAACAAAATAATATAATCGATTGCCATCCAAATGAATCGTGGTGCAACCAAACAATAGTACAATGTACCCGCTTAATATTTTACAGTTGCATTTTCATAATCAAAGCTTCGAGAACTATACATTTATCTGTTGTTTATAAAGAAATTATGTAATGGACACAGAATGCCTAACAGTGCATCAATTTACTATTATTTCACTATAGATTATATTAGTGTTCACACAAAATAATTAATATCAAAACAACAACAATTGATTGCTTTATAAATTAGTAAAAGAAGTATTTTGTTATATTCAGTACACATGATACTTAGGGCGAATTTCACCAAATTTTTTAAACCTAGAATAAGTCTTATTCTGAGAATAAATTAAAAAAAACTGGCCAAGAGCGAGTCGGACTCGCACACGAAGGGTTCCGTACCACAAGGCAAAAACGCGGAAAAAAAACACGTTTGTTGTATGGGACCCCCCCCTTAAATATTTATTTTATTTTGTTTTTAGTATTTGTTGTTATAGCGGCAACCGAAATACATCATCTGTGAAAATTTCAACTGTCTAGCTATCACGGTTCATGAGATACAGCCTGGTTACAGACAGACGGACGGACAGCGAAGTCTTAGTAATAGAGCGCTTTTACCCTTTGGGTACCTACGGAACCTTAAAAATTGACAGTTTTTCTATATACTAGAACTGTCAGACGTCAATTTTAGTCCACGGATAAAAGATATCTGACCTTGGTAAAATCAGCGCAGGGTATTCATTATAAAATTGAATATTCCAGATAGCGCAATATAACACAAGCATTTTTTTTACCTGGAATTGCCGCAATCGGCCATCTAGTGAATACAATGAGAACTACTACGCTACTGTATAGTGTAGAGCAGCTCTACCACTAGTCACGAGCACTCGACTCTATAAACAGGGAGAGTCGAGTAGTAGTCTTTGTAAGTGCCACTAGATGGCGACATAGAGATTTCCGTTCGGCCAGCTGTAGGTGTAGAGTTCACGATTGTAAGTTTTTTATGGTTTTCAGAATACTTTCTTATAAGGTGCTTTAATTGAAATTGAGTGTAACAAGTATGTCAGGCTAATCTTATTAACTTTGTTAGTTTATAGAGATGCGTGGACGAGTTTTAGAAATGCTCTATTACATGACAATGCATTTCAGGTTCTTCGCAAACTTTCACCTAACCTGTACCGTAACGTGCATCTAGTTTCACAAACAAATTGAACAGACCCAAAACAGACTTTAACTACTTGGCAAAATTACTGCCAACTACGAAAACTATGCACTAAACCAGTACAGCGGAAATTACGAGCACTAATACGAGGTAACGGCGGATCGTCGGCTGTGATTTACCAAGATTATCCCGCAGGCTCTGAGGGCGAGGGCCGGCTAACGGCACCGCGTGTTTCGATTTCGTAGAGCATTTCTCCGCGCGGTCCCGTTACTCGGCCGAAAGTACTTTTGTTGGTTGCTCCAAGTCGCGCCAACCGCGCCACACGAGCGAGCGCTCGAGTTCACTGTATTGAGAACAACGTCGTTGTTTAGTATGAGTTCGCTCAAAACAAAGAGCTTTTCAAAACAAAATGGCTCTACAAGGAGAATGTTAAGTTCAGTTACTCGTACAGTTATATGTTTCAACTTCATTTGCATAATCTATCATCGCTTTACGCACGTGTCAAGTCAACTACGCAATGACTTTTCAAACGCAACTTACGCAATGCGCATAAAATTCGATTAAATCGGTTAAGTTAAACAAATTAAAGGGGTCCAAAAGAAGTAAGTCAATAAAAATTTAGTGGCGAGTTGTGTAAGCGAGTGGCCTTGCGAGCGCGCGGGTCAATGACTGCTGACTGGATGATGTTTACCTTATCGACTGAGTGAGCGTAACCAACGAAAGTTCCAGCGCCAAACTTTGTGCCCAAAATGTTTGAGAGCGCTACAGCTTTATTGCGTGAGTTTGAACGACTACGGCGTAGCACGTTCATTACTTTGCTACGATTACATTGTCTATCAGAGTTTAATTGCGGTCGCCAACAAAAAGCTTCCCAAAAAAACTTATACTGATTCTTATTAATTTCTAAAAGCAAAAAATACGTGATAGTTTTAAATCTCCATGCCTTAAAAAATCAACCTTGAATTTGAGCTATCGATTTTGAACTTGAGTCCTTCGGCAAAAAGTTTAACGAACATTTTTTTGGGCAATAGAGAAGTGTAGGAATATTCCATGGCTCGTTCGTCAGTTGGCACTAGGCGTCGCGGCGCTGTGATCAGGCCGGAATGGGGGGGAGGCTTGCGCGGTGACGTAATCCATGCGGTTCGATACTCTCGAAAGGCTGCGGGGTCGACGGCCGCTAGACGCGGAACCGCAGCCTACACGACTGCTCAATTAAACATTCCGCATGTACATTATACCCATACCCACACCATGGAACATCATCACGTTCAAACAATCATATTGAAATAATACATCATTGCACTGATCACACTTTATATTGACAACTGTCACAGTTTCACGTGACGAATGTAACTTAATTCCATAAGTCAAAAACTGGCTAATAAATGCAAGGAATTATGTTAAATATGCAAATTGTTCTAATGTCAATACTGTAATGTAGATATTATAAAAAATTAAACATATGAGATATTAAAACAATTATAAGGTCAAGAGCCGCACAATTGTAATGTCACTTCCTTATGAGTGGCAACGACAATTTGTCTGTGTATTCTGTAACGTCGTAGTAACTGTACATAAATATAATAATGTTGCAAAATATGAATAACAAGCTCACAATAAATGGAGGTCTATAATTAAACAAATGGTGACCAAACCTAAACGATTAATCAAACACCTACGTCGCAGTTGGCCTACAGATTCAATTGTTCTGTCACACGTCTTATTCGAGTTACTAATTATATTATTTAACATCGAGATTGAACCGTAAGATGTTCTGACAGAGCGCCACGTTACAGTGAGACATAGAATGGGCATTTCGAGAAAAGTAAATAAGTGCAATAATGAGTCCAAGTGAGAGGTGCGCGAGAAGGGCCGAGAGCGAGTTACACAAGAAGGGTTACAAAACTATGGCAATGAACCCGAGTGAACCTAAACCTTGCGAACCGCTAGCCGCCGATGGCGACGGGCGTCGTCAACCTGCGGCACCACGCAATGCACTTTATTGTTATTCACAGTCAACCACACGTGTCGTAAAATCGAACGCTATTTATAGGTCTGCCCAGAACTAAAACGTTCCTGCGGTTTTCAAACACGTTTTGAAAATTGGCTTTTTTTTCAATACAATACATGTACCGCTATCTCATCGCCGTTTCAGCTTCAATAATTCAGTAACAGTTAAATAAATTAATGTAAATGTAAAAATGTTCAGCTATTTGAAATGCAACCTCACCATTTATGGTCTTGTCTGATTCCATACTACGAGTACCTAAGCGTACAAAAACCAAACATAATAATTATGTTGATATGTTATGTTTTGTTTCTTATTATGATAAACGGATGTAGAAAAATCTAATAACAGACAATTTGCAGTTGTATTTAACCGTTGCATCATACTTATTTTGTTCTAATTCAACTTGTGCAAGAAACAATGAAGGTCAATTTTGTACCTACTTTATCATTCCGCTAAAATATGAACTTATTGGCAAACTAGCTTCTGCCCGCGACTTCGTACGCGGATCCTGTTGCTTATGCCAGCGACAACGGGGTCGTCAAAATCGAAGATCTGAAACGTCTGATGTCGAATTCTAAGAACCCGGGGACTGGATAACAACGGGATGCGCGAGACGATTCGAGACGTCATTTTCAGGCAATAATGAACCAATAGGGTGGTAAACTTGGCCTTGCACTTTGAATGTTGGCATAAATGGGCCTTCTGAAATCTGTTTCGCAACAAAAGATGTCATTTGAAAGGCATTATTGTACGAACGTATATTGTCCAAGAAATGTTTTGACTGTGATGGTCACCGATTAGCAGTGATCTTAATATTTCTGGAGGATTTTGTAATATTTCAATATTTACTTTCCCACCTGAGCGACACATACCGTTTGTTTCTTTTTGCTATTTAACAGCTTCACAAAAAGTAGGTACAATTTTCAACCATACCTCCGATGGCGGAATATGTGGCGTAGTCAATCATAGGAGTATACGTAAATGCACTCCGTTCCTTATCAACCCAAGGAAGGTCGCCATGCCCTACGGCTATATCTTGAGACACATCCGATTCTTCAGATGATATCGACATTCTGTTCAGAGAATGTCGAAGTCGATCAGAATTCAAACGTCCGTTGCGCTCTTCTTAATCTGTCTCTTCATGCCGTACTCCAGCAATTCTTTCTTTCTCACTTTCTGATTATGAATATTTTGTTGTGTGCGTGTTCGGAACAATGTATGATAATCTCACCGTATCAGCGGTCAGTCGCGCATCATATTCTGCACTGGTCTCTAAAGACCTGGATGTAGATGCGTAACTACGCTGAGAACGCAGGCGTGCTTCGCGATCCGAAGAGGTTTCCACGGAGCGAGTTGCAGCCTGATGTTCTCAAACAGCATAAGTCTCTCCTGACGCTCTTCGGTAGATTCTTGGGATCTTATGATCCTCAATCTTTTAGCTCCTTTGGAACATTGGGAAAGATTTGACCTCTTTCTAGGCATGGTTATAGTTTTATTATGAAGATACCTGATCAATTAAAATCTAAGTGACTGCTCCCCTACCAAGGGTGCCCAGGCACGGGATCGTCTGGCGCCCATGTGCTGGTTTGGTCCCTGGGGTGGTCACGGCGTGCTATGTGTTCTGGTGCGCCGGTGACGGGGAGTACTCCCCAGCGGAGGGTCCGGTGACGGACAGCCGCGGCGGGTTCACGGATGAGTGCTAACGCGTGCCCATGTTCCCGCCGTAAGCGGCAGAGGAGGACACAGTGGAGTTTTAGTGGGTTAGAGTCCCACATAACTGCACTATCTCCCCGTGGTAGTGCAGAATGCATGAGCATTTCTTCACGTTAAAAAAATAAATGGGAGTTTTGGCCAGTAGAGTCAAATTTTCAATGATATACCATCGTCATCGAAAATCAGTCCTAAACTGTTACCGCCTTCACCGCGTGAAGGTGAAATTAGTGATAGCTTTGATTTCCACATCAGATGTTTCTGATCTTCGATTTTTATAAGTCAACAGGAAATGCCCATCAGAGCGAATAACTTTTACTAAGACGTCATTCCTATATGTGTTATGGTGTAGCTGGGCTCTTGGAGTTCCCCATCAGGTGTTCCAGATCTTCAAATTTGATCTCTCAGCAGAAAATCCTCATCACGTGGAACAATCTTTGCTATGGTACCATTTTTGTATCTCTTATAGTTAAGCTGGTCTGTTTCGGTTCTGCATCAGGTGTTCAAGTTTCCAAGATAAATTATAGCCTGAATGTTGTCCAGCCATATAATAACTATACAATAAAAAAAAATCATTCAAATCCGTCCAGTAGTTCCGAAGATCGGACGCGCAGGCCCGAGGCGTGTACGTACTCGATAGAATACCTTAACAAATGTTTGCCGTGATTCTTTAAATTGACATAACTTTTTTATTTATGAACCGATTGACATGAAATAAACACTAAATGTTAAGTGAAGCCTACTACAATATATTAGTGAAAACCGCATCTAAATCGAATAAGCCGTTTCTGATATTAGCGTGCACAAACAAACAGACAAACAGACAAACCGACAAACAGACAAACAGACAAAAAAAAAAATAATTACAATTTCGGGTTCGGCTTCGATATAATAACAACCCCTGCTACTTTTTTTTTATATATTTCCATTGTACAGACACCACTTTTCTACAAATTTATTATATGTATATAGATTATTCTTATTTGAACAAACTTATCCTTTCCACGAAATCGGCTCTATCTTATCACAAGATCGAGTTTATCATAAAAGTACACTCGCATGGTAATTGAAGCGGAATTACTCCTAACCCACAGTGGGTTAGGTTAGGTTCTATCTATCTATGTATTTAGCCCGTACTGTCCCACTGCTAGGCAAATAGTAAAACTAACAGAAATGTTTAATTTTGTTTCAGTTAGTTTTACAATTTTTATATCGATACAAAATATACTTAAACTGAACTGTGGAAGTAATCTGGATCTCAGTATGTTTTAAAAAATCAACCCTGTTTGCGAATACCTCTTCAAATTGAATCTTACATTTTTAAAACCATTCTCGACTATCGATAATAGAGTACCTACCTATGCTATTATTTGTTGGTAACAAAAAATGTTGAGGTTTCCCTCTTCTCGTGTTGCAGGCGGCTCGACAACGGGCACGGAAATGTTCCCTGCAGGCTGCAGCGGCGCGGGCGGCGATCTGCGCGCGCAATGCGGAAACTCAACTTTTTGCTGCGCCGTCGCACACTAACACAACGACATAGGCTATCAATTAAAATAAAAAGTATCTAACGTCAATTCGCATTTGCTAATCACTTTATTATGACGCAGAAAGTTGACAGAGGTTCCTTACTCTAGAACTTTAAAGTTCAGAGCAGATGAAAATGCAATGTTCTAGCTATCTTACCAAAATCGCCCACTTATCACAACCAACACTGTAACTTTGGTAGTTTTCAGTAAAAATAAAATCGATTTATCTACCAAACTCGGAAATGCGTTTGTTTTTCACGAAGAAGTCGTCTCAGAAAGGTAACTGTTAGAGGTTAATTCCCTTGTGACAAAGACTTGAAGTCAGAAGACATTTATTTAACCTGTCTTACTATCACGGGAAATTAAAATAAAATATACCGCTTTTCATATCTATCAGTAAACATTAACTGTTAAAAGTAACACCGTCCCTAATAAGCAGGTAAATAAATTAGTGGCCACAGTCATATGATGGCTTCTTTCTTTATGGTGATTTCAGCTTGTCGTGAACTTTTTAGCATATAGAAATTCAAGCTGCTGGCCATCCGTTGAAAAAATCCCTTGGGAATACGAAAACCATGAATGGACAGAGAATAAAAATGAATACAGGGTCGTTGTTCTTTTTATTAGCGCCTGTTTAAAATATATCTCATCCTGCAAAGTGAAGTGAATTAATATACGTAATGGATGAACCTATAAATATTACATAGTCACCTGTGGATTAGTTTTATTTATAGCTTCATCCCACACCACAACATGTTTCTAATGTCTCCAAGAGGCTGTATCTAACTAAACACAGTAATTATATACGGCATTATATCCACTAAGCTTACTGATAAGGTCTCTTGTTCAGCCATGTTTCTACATTATGTGTGCTTACTTCCGTACCGAGGGATTGATTATGATAAATTGATAACTGTTCGTCTAACTATTCAATATTGTTGGTTAAAAATAGATTTACCATGTTAATATTTCAATAAAAACTTTTGAATCATCAGGCTCAAAAATGTTTTTGAAGGCCTTGCTATAGTGTAAAACTGCTGTAATAGGCTATGATTAACATGAAAAATGGTTTTAAACAAAGACGCAAGTCGCACAATAGGCGCCGGAGCAAACGCTAGAACAAACGACATCAACGTGCGCGGAGCACACTGCCCTGCGCCCGCGTTTGCGCCTCATTGCCTCAACAGTTAAATGTTGCTATCACTCATGATTAATAAGTGTATTAATATACGCCACTTCCTCGCTCATTCTATGATTCTGCAGTCAATGACTTCACCTCGACATTAACTGCTATCTACTTAGCGTTTTTCTCACACTGCGAATATTTTTATTGCACGCTTTGTGCTATCTTTACTTATAATATAATGTTTTATTAACGCTAATCAAGATTTACATGTATAATGAATGCGTGAATAATTGTTATTTGTATGCACCTGCCGTTATAAAGAGATTATCTAAAGTGAATTTACTCAATTAGCAATTAATACTGGTATTATTTCAAGTTAAATTTACCTATTTATTGTTATTCGATGTACTTATAACAACTGGGTTATTTTTCGGTGAAATGCAAAAGTTCCATCGTCATTGTTTTTAACGATGAATCACACATGTGAAATAACAAGAAGTAAAAACCCAGGTAAGTAGTCCTGATTAAAGTCGTCATCAGCCTTCGTCACGTGGCTGGTCAGAAAAGTGTGCGCTTGCGAACTGTGGATTCCCGCCAAATGCGGACACCGCGGGGTCGGTGACCGCCACTCACATGCTCGATAAAAGTAAAAACTCATACTTTGCGCGTTATTACAAAATGTTAAATGTTCATCCAGTGCGCGAGTGCAGATTACAGGATGAATTATTTACTATCAACGTTTATTTACTGGGGTCTAAACCAGCACCTTCCTGTTTACTTTTCCCTAAAGAACAACTCCTTCCTGTTTGGTTTTTCTACAAAGGCAGAAATTCAGGTTTCGTACTGTATGCTACCCAGTTTTTTTGTTTTATTTCATGTTTGGATAACTGGAATACTCCCTGCTAGTGCAACCACATGAATATGATACATTTATCAATAGCTTGTCTCAGTTTTGCAGTCCGCTGCTGCATATAGCAACTATAAGTCTCTGCCACAAGAAGTGACTACTTAGAAACTTCCTATTTTCTTAGAAAATTTTCATTTTCTGCTACCAGAAAAACCTACTATTGGAATATACTGACATTTTTATGTTCGTGTCCTAGTTACGCCTGAATATACAATTATTTTAAGCTTAAAATAGTTTAACGATATAAACAGGAGAAATTCCTAGTGTAGTCCAACGTTTTTTTTTTAAAAAGAAAGAAAGAAGAAGAAAGAACGGTGAGTTCATCGTTAACACAGGTAGAGGTAAGCTTACTAAAGCAATAGAGACCAAGTGCAGCAGCGCGTCAAAACAAAAAACAAATGAAAACAGCTAAGATGTAAAAAGTGAGTTTTCTTTATAGCAAAAATAAATAAGTTTACAATATCCATAACAGAGTGAGCGTAGATGAAAAGTGAATCAACCTGACGTTTGGTTGCGCGGCCACTTGCGTTCGTTCACCTCACAAATTTTCGTTTCGTCGGCGTAGTGTGCGTGCCGCCTCCCCTCTCCCTCCACCTCCTGCGAGCGAAGCCCCCCATTCCGTCAACTTAGATCACGACTAGCTATACAAGTCATTGTTCGTACACACACAAAAAATTCAATGCCTTGACAACATGTCAGCTAAACTCATATTTCTTAGACAACGTCAATCAGGACCGTGTTAGAAAGAAATCCAAATATTTATGAAATTCAGGATATAAATTATACCCTTCTCATGGAAAGAACAAAACTAAAATTATGACAATGGACGGTATACTTGTCAGTTTTGCAAAAGCCGGATGTAATGCAAAAACATCCTAAGAAGGATTTCATTAAACGTATTATGTTTCCATTACTCTTCATTAGAAAGAAAACTGATGTAGCGGGAACAGAGCGTTGAATAAGCATTGTTGATTCAAATGGTATAATGGTGGTGCGAGCTAGGCCTTGTCAATGACCTCTATTTCGCCACCGAACATTACAAATGGCGAGAGAGGTCGATGATTCGCGTCACGCCTGCCGCGGCGGCAGCGCGTCCAAACTAACACTTACAACTAAACTATCACGGCCCACGTCCATCATCACTTTTATAACATTTTATACGACTTTATTAAATTATTACCTATACATAATATTTTTGATGCAGACTATTGTAAGGAAGAGGGGTGAAAATTTTAAATACTTGTAACAGCTTGTAAAAAAGTATGATACCTACTTAAATGCGATTGCAAACTTTTGCTGTTGATTTAAGGAGCACAGCGCGAATAATTTAATACTTATGTATTATTAATTAAAACAAACATTTTGTAGAACTATTAAGGACACCCATTTAACCCTACATGCATAGTTGTAACTGTGACGGTAAACTACAATTCTGATGGACATTGACACTATGCTTCCTAATTATATCTATTCTTGCGTTATCTTGTCGATGCTGTAATAAGTGGGATAAGTCTAAGCTTTACGAACTCGAAACGAAGACACGAAACAGTGCCATTACATTTGCCAAATCTCATTAGGACAAAGAAGAGTTACGGTGAATGTGACAGGTAATATCGTTCAACGCTAAGAGCACGACACGTCTTGGAGCTCTGTAAATGTACTCTTTAGATGGCGAAGATAAAGTCATGGTGACGGATTGATAGAATGACAATTTGGTGAGTAGTCCAGGCACCGCGGAAGACACCGGTCGCGGTTCACCATGGTTCAACGTGACACTTTCCGACGTCATAAACAACTTTCCTACTAGCAATGCGCGAGCGCTGCGACGCCAGCGCCGCGCGTCGCGCACGCCGCCCACGAGAATTATTGTGCGCCACTTTTCTAGAAAAATAATTAATTTATACTACGTCTATGACTTTTCTTTACATTGCTTCGCACACTATTAATTGCTGATGGCTGAAAATATCTGGCAGGTTCACCTGCCAGATATTTTCAGCATTGAGCTGATCCATTTCTCGTCTTGTTTGGTCAGGCAGGCCAGTAGCAACGAAACCTATTAGACCTATAAGAATTCAGACTATGAGCCGGTAACCTAGAAATTGTTACCTCACGCTGCATAAAAACTAGACCTATTCTATTCGGAATAAATACACCCACTTCAAGCTCAATGGTAAGATTTCGTCACAGGTTTTTGATACTTTTTTATTTAAAGAGTTTTTAACTAATTAGAGTAAGTTTGTTGGTAGATTTTCAATTTAAATGAGAGTGTGAAACAGAAACACCTTTGCCTGATCCTTCGGAGATTACAGTCGAGATGTTACGATTATGTGTTTCGTGTGTTAAACGCAACTTTAGTAAAACAGAATTCAAAAGTATGGATCATGAATTTATAGCGTGTTATTAACATATTTCCCTTTGGAGCTTGTGAGATTTTAACTTATCCTGAAGAAGATGTAAATATTTTGCAAATGATTAAATATCAAAGTTTAAAAAAAACCTTTTAGATACCTACATGTTGTTTTTTTGTTACAATGAAAATATGAAAGTTGTCATAGATTTATTAATAAATACTAAGTTTCCCATAACGCATAATTTTAATTTATTTCGATCTATTATTCATATACCTAATATTTAACTTCCACCAGGAAGAGGTTTATCCATTCCATAACCTGGAATTTAGTAAAGCCCAGAATACGTCAAATCTATTTCTTGTTAAAACTTATTTGATGATGGGCAAATGTGTCTGATCTGCACTGCAATTTCCACAATATTGAGAGATTCATATGCTCTAGCTTAAGACAGAAATATTATGCATGGTTACATTAATGATCTACGTTATAATTAATGTAATTATAAACCCATGAAGGACCAAATCAGATCATGATAATCTGTAATCCGTTTATGGACTTAAGTATAAACGAAGGTTGTCCAGGAAACGCGTCCATGGTATCCCACATAAACAGGCCATTGCCATCCGACCACTTAGTCCCTCTACTAAAATCGGAATTTAATGAACGTTGTATACTTCAGAATTCCATTTAAACAGGTACTTTTAGTGCAACTCAAATCGTAAGGCTTTTATATTTTGTTCGTAAAGATGGAACATTGATTATGATTTATAAACTTACTCAAATCACAAAGATATAATTACGACTGAGCAAATGAATTGTGTGAGTGTGATTACATCTATTTGTGTTGAGAGGACTATTAATTTGTTAAGTAGTTACCTATCTCGATGATAAAATGTCACTTCATTCATTATACAGGAGAATTTTACTATGAAAAAACCTTAAATGTTAGTAAACGTAAGATCACGTTCTTTTAGAAAAATATCTTGCAATAAGTATAATTCAGTATATCTATCATCATTAAGTTTTATATCAACTAGTCGACAATGGTCTACCTGTGTCTTCTGCGTTATGGTATGGCGTAGCTGTCATCGATGGACAGTTTCAACTGTGATCGAAAAGAGTCCTACGAATCTCCCGCTGCAGCATCGTGTGAAGTTGTAGAACTGTGTGTGGCGGAATACTTAGCGATACGAAACTTTTGATGGAAGCTCGTACATATATTAGGTACATTATTGTTGATTGTTTTGTAAAGGTACCTATGTAATAAATAAAATGCCATAAATATAACATGTTACAAATGCAACTTAATTCTGAATTACGCTACGATAAAATCTGTAAAGTGAAGTGGTAGTCAGGTGAAAGTTTCGATCACGGTCGTTAATCTATCTATTAATTTGATTCATTATAGCGCTCAAAATAATTATTGCCTTGTACTTCTTCGTAAAAAAAATTGATAAAAACCATAACCCTTTTATTTACCGACCGATTTTATAAAAAGGCGATGGGCAAGTTGACATTAGGCTATTGTAACTTAGATAAATTATAAATAGACCCACTAAAAAGCGAGAAATAAAAACTTAAAAAAAAAAAAAACCGACTTCCAAAAAAAACACTACAAACTGAAAAATAACTTTAATTTCGGAAGTCGGTGGCAAAAACTAAAATACTGATCCCTAAGACACCGACTTCCGAAATTAAAGTTATTTTTCAGTTTGTAGTGTTTTTTTTGGAAGTCGGTTTTTTTTTTTTTAAGTTTTTATTTCTCGCTTTTTAGTGGGTCTATTTTTTGGAAGTCGTTTTTTTTTTTTTTTTTTACTGATCCGAGCTGCGATAGTTTATTGAACCTACTCTGATCTTGCTTGCAATATGGCCCATGCAATATTATACATAGATGGTTGTGGGTTCAGATCCAAGCAAGTACCAATACAGGGTGGCTGGGATATTGACGCGCAAACTGTAACCATGAATTCAGCACATGATTCTAGATCCTGCCCGGAAGCTGAGAAATTTTTCGTCGGTTCTAAAAAAAAGCTTTCATACAAAAAATTGCAATACCTACGCGTGTGGTATAGCATTTTTTTTAATAACCGGCGTAAAATTTCACCGCAGGTTCAGAATCATGTACTGAATCCATTGTAACAAGTTGCGCGTCGATCCCTACCAATCTGTATAACATTTTCAAATTATATGGACTTTCTAAGGTTATCTTGGACATCACTAACATCTGTGAAGGAAAACATCGCGAGGAAACTTGACTTACAATTAATACAAGTCTGAAATCACTAACCCAGTAGCGTGGTGCAATCAGTACTCAGCATGTCGCCCTGTATGAGAAAAGGCCTTTGTACTGCAGGGGGACAGTTCTAGGCTGGTATTATAATTAATATTATAAATTATTAATCGATTGGTGCAGTAGCTGAGCGATTGGCGTTTCCGCCACGAGTTTCTAGTTTAATTCCATACAGAACATGTGAATTGGTTAGAGAAGTTAGTTGTTCCGGGACTGGGTTTATGACTATGAGTGCTTTTGTAAATGTGCCCACGGTTCAAAAGTTATCCCCAAAGAAGTGAAAGAAGCAACCGAATGTTCATTTATAAAAAAACTAAATACTTAATGCAACTTTTCTGTGCTTTATGCTGACATTCTATAGTAAAGTAATGGATCCTATCAACAAAATCTGAGCACGCGTCGGCGATGTTACTGTATATTTCATTACGTAATAGAAGGCGGCCCATCAGGTAATAACTCGAAACGCAGCGAGCCTCCGACCTATCTATCGGTGCATCCACTGCCGCATGCCGAGGGATACCGGCCTCTAACGGGAATCATACCTTCTTTTTACTTTTTTTGAAGCTCGGCCCTTCGGCATGCGTTCACTTTTAGTGACGCTTCGGCTTTACTGACATTTTTTCGGTTCATTTCAATTATGATATTTTGGTTTAATTCTTTGTACCAGGAAGAGCGCTAATTTTTTTGACTTATTTTAGTTTTCGTAGCAATTCTGAATTACGTAAATTACAGTGTCTGAAAGTTTCTCAAGTTGATAATACAGGAGTATTAAGTGTTCTTGCACAACTGCTCAACTAACAAAACGTTGGTAATTAACGTAACATAACATTTAAATAATGTACTGTACTTATTCAACATCAATACAAACCAGTCTGTTATACATATGAATGTTAACAAACAAACAAGATTTCCCGTTAACGATTGATTTATAGCTTTACGCTCAAAACAACGTGCAGTGAGAAGCTACTTTGTGGTCAAACTAGAGGTCCTTTGTTTACGAGCCCTTTGTGCGAGTAACGGGAGCCAACCCGCGTGTGACGTACTCTCTGTGACGTCACTGCCTGCATTTCCAACAAAAATGCACTTTTGCCGTCATGCAGTGCCCGCTACAAAGTAACAGTTCTCCTTGTGAACCGGGATCTATAGTAATAGCTGTTTCTCAGAACCAACGGACCCTTAAGTACAAAAGATTAGGAAGATATATGGCCGCTCATTTTTCCTCCGGTCTGTGACCAATTTGAGGTTTAAATACCATATTATCTTTGGACCACGTACACTTTTTGTTTATGTTCGACACTCAGGTAGAATTTGTGATTAGGGAGATATAAAATATTTTTTATAAATTTTAATAACAAATATCCAAGCGTTGTGTTTTTCCAGACTGTTAATTTAGCCTAAACAAATGACTTTTAACGAAAAGTTTTAAGTTTCTGTTTGTAATCTTCTGATTATGAGTGACACTTGAATTAAGAAATTATCGGTAGGTATTATTTTATTACCGACTTCACAAAAAGGAGGAGGATGTTCGGATGTTTGTATGTTTTTTTTTTTGTATGTTTGTTCATCGAATACTCCGCCAATTGTCGACGGATTTTCAAAATTATTTTTTTGTTCGAAAGTAGATAGTTCTGAGGTGGTCCCATTGTCACCAAGTTAAGATCTGATGAAGGGATCTTAGAGAAATCGAGGGCAACCCTCAAATTTTATAGGCTCACTTATTGTTTTTTCGCATATTTTATGAAGTATCTTGTGTATTTGTGTATGGTTGTCACCATCTCAGGTAGCTGGGCTGATGATGGAAGGTACAACTCCTTAACAGTAAGAAGTTACTCGAACAGGCAAGGACTGTTTTAGTCAATTGTTTTGATGTTTGATAGGGCATTTGCCACATTTGGTCTCATGATCATCAAGTCATGACCTGATGCTGCAGTCAGGATAGTCTGCAGAGTACCTAACTCCTCGACAACTAACAGCAGATATATCGTGTTTAGGCTCATTGAAAAGGGCTCGATGTGTGGATAAACGTACTGTTAATGAGGAACACCGAAGTACATAGAGACCTGATGCTGAAGCCAGGAGCATCAGAAAAAGTACAAACCTTGAAATTACAGCATCGTAGTCGTGTTTGGGCTCATTTTAAACAGGACTAAATTTTAAGTTCAATGCAATGTTGACATAAATCTGGCCTGATCTGCAGCCAGGATTATCAGCTAGGAGAGTGGAATACTAGGAGAACTCCTCAACAATTAACGTCCCTGCATCGGGAAAAGCAATATTTTGTAAAAGGTGATCAGCAGTTGGCATTAGGCTATTGTAACTTAGATAAATTACAAACTGACCCACTAAAAGTAAAAAATAAAAACTTTTTACAAAAGAAACAACCGACTTCCAAAAAACACTATAAAGTGAAAAATAACTTTAATTTCGGAAGTCGGTGGCAAAAAACAAAAATACAAATCCAAAGACACCGACTTCCGAAATTAAAGTTATTTTTCACTTTATAGTGTTTTTGTATCTTTTACCATTAGGGTAAATATAACGGTGTTCAAATGCATCTGCTTACAGTGGGTGTAGATAACCAGATGTAGCAGATATATTTAATTTTACTCAGCTAAATCTTTCTCGTTCAATCTTTTTGTATTTTGAACAACGCGATAGTATTGATATTATTATGTGACAAGTCCAGTTGCAAATCTAAATCTTGCAGCATATCAATGCCTCAGGCTGTAGATCTAAACTCCTAAAGCCTGTTTCTTCACCTCCGGATAAATACTGATTGACTTATCTGATAGATAATTGTACACATATTCTATTCCCTTTTATGCAGATATTGTTCGGGAAGATACTTGTAGTTCCTATATGGAAACTGTGAATGCTCTAAATCTCTTACGAATCACTCGTTTTGTTTTAACATAACATATTTATAAACTACTAACAGATGCAAATGTATCCGTTCGTTGGAAGAGTAAATATATAATTAACGAAAAAAGCATCTGTTGATCTGTAGTGATGAGCAAAAAATGACATTAGCACGACCAAACTGGGATGGCATCGATTCTAACCGATTCAATTAACATACCGCCCATACGTGCAAACGCCGACTTTTTGTATAAACTGTACTGTTATAGCATTAACAAAAGAAAGGGGTTTAATAGAGAGGATGCAAAAAAACGCCTGTGATTACTTAACCCATATCCGGCACCAGGCCATATGGTCGCGTAACCCTTTGGCCCCGTTATATCGCGTTTGTTTAACAGTTGCATAATGATTATAATAGCTGACGTTTTTTACAGGTAACGACGAAGAACAACAATATGCGCCAGGTGATGTGTTTTTACACAAGGTCCACAATGTGTTCTACTTATTTGGCATAGACGTAGATAACGCTTAGGTACATATTTTGATAAGTCATGTGTGCTTAGATAATCTTATAAATGAGATAACAATATAAGTATATGAGAGTGCGAAAAGAGTTATGTGTTTGTTGAGGTGTTGGTGTTTAGTATAATTATTTTCACTTTTCGCCTTATGGAGCGCGCGCGAGAGCGCGAGACGAGTGCGCGACGACGAGTCGACGAGCCGCCGATTCCTGGAAGCGCGCGCTTTCCACGCACGCTGACTGAACTGCATCTTCCCGATGAAATGCACGCGAGTTCGTTGCACTTACAAACTCATAACCCCCTTTCTAAAGCGCCGATCCAATTATGTGCACTTTCGCAAGCCGCTACTGTCACTCGCCTAGATACGGATAGGAAACTCGGCGCACTGCGCTCGCACCCACCTGTCCGTGTTACCCTCAACACCATGATTTAGAACACTGTGTGAAGACAAAATAAATACCTAAGCCTTGTTAAAATTTAATGTAATTTTTATGCTACTTTGAAACTTTATCGAGCATTGAGAAAAAGTGGGCTTTGTCCAATTACCACTAAAGCATTGCATACTAAAAAATAAGTAGGTTAGTGAATTTAAAGACATTAGATGATTTCAGACAGGATATTCATCTTATAAGACGATGTAGAGAATATACTGCACCTATAGAATTTGATGCAGCCATAAAATACCACAAATAGTTCTTGTCGTCCCGAAGAATTTCTAAAATATTGATCTCATCCCAAGTATGCATTTGGTAGATAGCTGATAAAGACGTGTGCGATGTAACATGAAAGTTTTTCAGTCGTAACCAGCGGCCGTGGCGCGGTGGCGCACGCTAATGAAAACGAGACAGGCTAACGAACCCGTTTATTGCATCTCCCAATGCCTAACGCCTATCGCTTATCTACCTACTTTATTTGTAACACTTTGTTCTTTAATTTTCTCTTATTGTTACAACTTACGAGCACAAATATAAATACAGAAAACTTGTTTTAAGTAGATAGTTTTCCAACTTTCTTCGTAACGTTTTAAAAGTTTCAAGAGTTTTAGCGAAGCGCATATTATTTATGTAATATCGGCCAAGCAATTTGGCAGGTACTAAAATAGTCTTATTTCACTGTCAGTACTTTGTTGGAAAATCACTGTTTACTTTTGAAGAAAATTAAGTGTCACACTTTCTAACATAAGTAGCTCTTATTCATACAGAATCAAGGGTTTTTAAAACGTAAACACGTGTTCCTTTATTTTGAATTAAAACCTTTACCTACATATTCCACATTACCATAACGTTCTATCATTTGAGTTGAATTTTAGAACATTTTGCAGAAAGCAATGTCTATTATCAACCATTAGTGCATTAATACCTGTGAGTAGCAAAAGTTTTTGCGAAGCAAATTTGTTCCACATAGGGCTCGGGGAGACTAGACGAGTTGAACTTGTCATGAGTGATTGCAGAGAGAAGGATGGGGGGGATTAGAGTGCATTGACACACTTACCTACTGCACACTGCAGCGGCGAAATGCATCGGCGGCGCGTCGTCGCTTCTGCGGATACGTCTAGACTAACCAGCGTCATTAGAACTCCCGCGACGCCTCGCGCTCCCTCACCATCACACAACAAAAGGAAAACTCGCGTCAATGACGGAGCTCTAGTAACACCGGTTGCCTTATAAATCACCGACGACGCCTCGGAAAAGTGGAATGACGTCCGCGCGGCCATGCGGTTTTCACTCACCAACACGAACTTAGAGAGAAATGGAAAAACGTGTTAATTTTATATAGGCTTGTGAGAAACAAGGCCAGTTTTAAACAGATTATAAGAAAATAGTTAAGGTTTGTATCACCTACAGAGCCATCGTTGTCATATAAAGTTACATTGTAAACGTTAGCCAAATGCAAGTAGTTAAGAATTTTAAAAGATTTGTTTGAAACATTTATACATATTTTTTCTTGACCCATTTCTAACTTTTACCTTAAATTAATATAATGTAAATGTATTACCACTTAACCATGACACAAACTCACAAGACTCACTGTACTTCCATACTACAACTGACACAGTCATCAAGGAAAATCCTTTATATTTCCACGGCCAAAAGATTCTCATTCTGAATAAGCAATAAGTATGACTGTACCAACAATCTTGCCCCAACAACGTTTCTTTATCTCCGTGCTAGAACAATAATAAGTATTATTTAGTACTGGACATTATTACTAACAGCCTGTGACTTTAGTATTTAGCACCGCTCTAAGGCTCACTTATTAACAAGGTGTTGCCTTGCACGTCAATGACAGCCTGTTACAATATGATCATCAGTCGGTACAAATTAACCAACTAATTACTACATAAGAACACATTATCAACCCATTTCCCACAATCGATACACCATGTTTTTCTCCAATTCCCAGATCAATATAGAAACTGAAAAATATTGAGAAAGTGGCATACTTTCGGGGAAAATGCATTTCTTGAGCCACGCATGCAGAGTACATTATATATTTTCAGTACCCACTCTATCTAATGCTAGAAACATATTCTCTTACTAGATAAATGTGCTACCATTGCGGATGATGAGCACAAGACCTGCTGAAGAAAAGCAAAAACATGCAATCATTAAAGACGAAAAAATAAGCAAAAATCGAATACACAAAAAAAAGTAATGAAAAATATTAAAACATAAATTCAGACAATTTAAAAGCATTAGGTACCAGTTTTCTTTTTCCATACTTCTCTATTAGTCGTCATCTCAGTAGTCACCCCCTAGCTAAATCATCTTTCACACAGTCCATCCATGGTTTTTTTAGTCTTCCCCTACTCTTATAGCTATTCATGCTTAAAACTTTCCTCACGATATTTCCCTCAGACAATTTAAAATATACCTACCTAGGTATGAATAATTAAAAAAAAAAGTATTATGTTATTTGACGTAGGATCTGTCTTACATAAAATACATAATACACTATACCTATCCGTTATAAATTGAATTCAGTAGTAGGTAATACTGGTGCTTACCTACCTCCTACGACCTCTTTAATAAACTGACATAGGATTGTAATGACACTAAAAACGATTAGTAACATTTTACATGATGCCGGTGAATTAAAAATATGTAAAATAACATGTAAGTACCTACGGAAAAAATACAAATTCAATTTACTTTAAGAAAATAAATCAGGTTTAAGTTTTTTATTTATTTAATTAATCGTCAGATCACCCACCCTATCTTCTATCTATAAATAAAGGCAAGTGTCCCGACTAACACATCGCCCAGCTCAATCCGCTTAGGGTAGAAATTTGGACAGTAGGTTCTTTTTATGACGTAGGGATTCATTACGAAAGGAGTTTTTGAAATTATACAGTGGTGGAAAGGAGATTTCGTTTGTATGAAAAATCTTTTACTTGAGTTTATAAACGCCAAGTTTATAAACTCAAGTAAAAGATTTTTGACTTGGTACGAATTTGTACTTAAATAAATAATAAGACATGACATTATTAGTTTTTTAAACTACCTCCGAAAGGCCAAGGCTTTCGTTTTGTTTAGGAGTCGTTAAAGTTTGTATAGAATAATCTTAACGTATGGTTTGATTAAGTTAAAACTCGGTATTAATGATTTTTACAAAAATACTAAAATTACATATTTTTGGATTTCTTAAAAATCAACCCCTAAGTGGGGTGAAGAGGGTTTCAAGTTGTAGGATAAATATAAATTGGTTCATAATTGCAGTTTAAAGTACTAGGGGAGACTGGGTACGGTTGAAGCAGGGTACGGTTGAAGTAACGCTAATAACTCGTAAACTATACGCTATTAAGCGGTGTGGTGAGGGGTATTTGAAGATAAAAGTCTATTGTCTCATTTTAAGTGTTTTGTTGTTTGTTATGTTTCAAAAAGGCTGTGCTACGGGCGGTCAAAGCAAAATTATTACAACCGTACCCAGTCTCCCCTACTGCATAGACTGACTGATTTTGGGAAATCTCAATAATCTCAACTACTGCCACTGTAGTTCATAAATATGTTGCCGAACAACATAAAGGAGAGAGACAACTAAACAATCAATAAATTATTGGAAATAGGCATCCTTTATAAACATTTTATAAAAAGAGGAATGACATGTTTGATTGCCTGGTTGTTGGAGTGACTGGAGCCGGCTCTACAGTAGAATAAAGTTTACAGCGAATCCACTTGGGTACAGTAGACTGCACGTCAGGTAACAAAATTAGTACAAGCTGGTCTCACATTCTATTGAAACTCCTTACTTCTCTAAGCCAGCTGAAGGTCAAAGTGATACCACCACGTGCGTTCTACTGTACATCTAAATCTTCTTAAAGCATCGATCATAAGGTGACCCCTGTCTAAATAGATGTCCACTCCGAAACACTTAAAAATCCGGAACAGAGAAAGAAAAACTGAAATCGATTATCGTCACCCAAACGTAAACATCAACACTGACATCAATACGAACTAATGTAGAGCAGGTCATTATCAGCGTAAATCCAATACGGTAGCGACTGTAGCACTATTGCAGATTTTGTAACATTTTGCTCGTTTACTCGGTATAATTTATCATATTATTATCAGTCACAGTTGAAACCAGAAATACCTGCTTCTTTCTAAAGCTATAATCACCAGGCTTTGTAATGGAAACGAAGATGATCAAACGAATCCAATGACACTGCCTATAATCTGTCACCGTCATACTAAATGACACCCACGGGAAGAGTAGTGTAATTCTATTATTCATCTAGAACTTTTGTGCGGTATATTATTCACATGGAAAATTCATACATTTTCAGTAAACTTGTATTCAAGATCAAAGCTCAAAGCGTTATCTGAGCTCGATGCACTTGACACTGAGTGACGTAGCGCGCGACTGTTGCGCCATTGTTACCGCCGCCGTCGAGCGCCGCCGAAACGTACAATCGTATACCGTAGCTGACCTCTCCAGGCAGATCTGCTTCTCCGATAACATGCCTGTATTCATACGTACCTACCATTTATGCTGCCAATGACTCAAATCACACCAAAGTAGCAACAGGTTATTTACCCAGAAACATTAAGAAAGCTATCTCTCTATGCAACTAGGTGACAAAACGTTATTTACTAGTTATTTAACAATTAATCGAAACCGTTTCGCTACGTCTAGTCTACTAAGAGAATGATCACGTAAAATTTTACGTGACGTTAATTACCATTAACAAGTTTATCATGTTTATCATGTTTTTTTTTATCAGTACAACCTTGACTGATAGACGCTGGTTTAAATGTTGAGCGGTGGTGTGCGTACAGCGAGGTGACAATGAAAGTACACGTCGCGTTTCTCGCTTGCGATAGTTTGCCGGAATAAGGCCAGCGGCGTTCATCGGCCCCGATCGCGCCGTTACAGCGCGGACTGCCCGGACCGACCACGACACTCTCCACTGCAAGCCTCATACTAACATCATATAAAATATACAACTACAGACATATTGTATTTATAGATAAGACTTTTCCCGCCTACATTTTAATTTCGAATTAAAATTGCACTTCAAATACTGTCAGTTCTCTGGAAAACCTTTTGCATCAATTAGCTTTGGGTTAAGTGAAATTATAAAACAAAAAATGTAATAAAATCTTCAATTTAGTAGGAACTCCAAGATGATTTAAACATGAGAACTGCTGACAATAAAACTCGAGCATGAAACAGGAAATCAGGAAAATTCATCAGCTTCGTAGAAAGTAATAACGGTGTATGTATAATATGTGTCGTGCGTGAGCGCATGATTCACGAAACTTGCCCGCTCAGTGACATAAGACGCCAAATTAACATATTTCTGCTGCGGATTTCTGCTAAAGCCTTTCCTTCACTCTTACTCATACTGTTTACTGCACGAGTCATTGGTTTATCTAACTTAAGGAAACTTGTTCTAGTGTTGTTCTATTTGCCAAGTGCAAGCTCTTAGCAAAGGTCAATCTGGTACGCTGATTGTATAGGCAATAAGCAATCACGCTATAATCATTTTGATACGTGAAATAGTATATATATTAAAATTTCTGCTGAAAAAAATCTTTACGTTTTTCAGTTCTATTGATGTAAATGTACTTAGCTCACATGTAAACTAGAAGTTTTTTTTTTATGGGACTTTGATATTTTAGTTAGGTACTATATTTTATTATGACCTGAAAAATATGTGATCGGTCCAGAAAAGTAAAGGTAATGGCAAATCATGTTATTTTTAGTCTTACATAAATATTATCGAATACAAATAATTTTAACGCTGTATTATTTAATACCTTAATTACATTCATATTATGCAGACAAACCAGAATCCTCATTAACCAACTATGCTTAGCGAAAAATTGACCGTGATTTTATGTGCCTCAAGACAGAGTCAAACCCTATTGTGCGGAGCGGCCGATGCTGCGGGCATGTAGGTGATTGCAACTGCTTTCCGGTAATGTAACCGTCGCGTATGCCTGTAAGAATTCTGCTGGAGGTTCGTTGAACTTTCGCGAGTGCAGAACTGAGTAGCAGGGTGGGGGAGCCGCACTAGGTCATACCCGGCCGTCGGCACACTTACCTTGACTCGACGCACAGCGCCGCTGCCGCCGCCACCACTGCCGGCACCGCCGCCGTGCGTTCACCTTCTAAGCATAGAAAACTAGGCAATACCTCGTATAGACATTTTCTTGCAATTATTTTAATGTAACTGTCGTTGCGTCTGCCTTATGTACGATTTTTGGTACAAAGATGTACCTACTATACAAATCCATAGGTACTCTAAGTAATATTTGGTATAACGTCAGAAAAGAAAAGGCCTTTGGCTTTTCCAGCAAGGTCTTAACTATCTCCGAAAGTGTCGTAAACCGCATAATTCCGTATTTCAACAAAAAGTCAAAATAGCTTCGTCGGAAGTAACATAAAAATGTTGAAATGTATTAATTATTTTTAGGAATTGGATCATATTATATACATACCAGTATTCTCATAAAAAATATTAAAAGCAACACAAATACTTTTCTCATTTCACTACAAAATGTATATATAATTCATCATTACTGCCCATCTTATCCGCCAATAGTCACATGCACTCGATGATTCGACACACTCCACATTTTTTATTGAAAAATATACTAAGGGGGTCGGAGCTTAATTGTATGTGCAAACCGTACGTCCAGTACTGTATTGTCTAGCTGGTTTGACCAGATTACCGAGAACGATCTATGACATCAGATCTACTTTGTATTGCGAATAGCCTTCATTCTCGTCTGATATTGACTTAGAATATTATTGAGCATTGGGCTTTTAAACTCAATCCCAGATATTTGAGAATTTACATAAACTTCAATCCAGAACTGAATTTAGTCAAAAGGTTTTATTTATAAAGGCGAGTCTTCGTCTAATATAACGCTAAACAAAAAGTCGCAACCCCAAAAGCGACGTGTAATTGACGTGAGACGAAACTACGTGACAGCATAATCATGCTCTGTATTACCTACGTGTATAGTTTAAGTCAAAGAAAAACAAAAGCAACCTACCTTAGACGTGCATCCTCGGCCATACGGGTAGCTCATGTTATGGCAGTTTGCCCTGAGATCAAATCTGTAACAAAATGAAGAGGTTTAAACTTCTAACGCAAACATCCTCAACAATATCATTTTGCGAATGCAACATCATAATAAGACAATTACGTAGCGCTGTTTGATCCACTTAGTCTTTATCAAAACATTAATCTTGAGTCGAAAAGCGTTGACCTCGCGCCTCTACGTGCCGTCGCAATACATAGCCACTAGTCACATAATACTTTCTTCTTTTTAGACTACATCATCAGAATCATTTAAGATGCTCAAATTATGAAAAAAACACTATATAGAACTGATAAGTCAACAAAAAGTACCTAAATGTAAATGGCGATAGAGGGTCCATTTACAAGATGGAGAGTTCTTTTTCCAATTATGCCTGAGTTAGCCAGGATTTATGATAATTATTTTACTACGAGCCTAGAATATTACAAAGAGAACAGAATTATTTTTATTCCCTTTACGTGTGTATGAAACTGACGTGTGTTTTCATGTAGACTGAAGTTGAGTGAGTCAAAGCTTTAATGTATGTAAGTTTTTACTTTTTTGTTTTCAAAATATATTTAGCAAAATATTGTACCTATATTTTGCTAAATATATTTTGAAAACAAAAAAGTTAGTACTGAATTTCAAGTAAATGTGCAAGCTTAATATTTGTGATTTTCGTGTTGGACAGTTTTATGCAAGTGTTAGAAATCATTGAAAACATTTTATCATGGATTCTTGACAGTTTAAAACATTATAAAAGTGCACAAAAAATGTTAATATACCCCTGATTAATAAACCGGGCCATATTTTTCAAACTGCAATCCGCTTAGTTCTGTCTTCTTAACTATACTATTAGCACGTCTACATAAATGTAGGCCAAAGAAGCATTGCAGATTTTTTGTCATTTAGATACACGCAAGCTCACTGCAAAAAGGAGTCATCGAAAATTCTAGATTTTTTAGCTCACAGTTTCTACAAAAATATTGAACATATTATGGACTGTTTCAGTTAACTATCTCATCTGTGTAAACACAACCTTATCATTTCCAATGTATGCACTGCCCTTTTTTCCAGTGAATGCCAAATTACTGTAATGCCCCCCTACCTAGTCGGGTAATCCCCGAAACAGGGACGTGACAAAAACCGTGAACATTAGTAAAGAAGAATCTGTTTTTGTAAATTAAGCTACATAATACCTTTATTTTAAAATTGCCCATATTGTTGCGGGGTTGCAGTCAATTTCTTTGTATTTAATCGGCGAATGTATTCACTTTTCCTGTTGACAGCGATGCGAACGAATTTTTTTTTAATGCCCTATTATTCTTTCCCCTCCCTTTTATATTAAACTTGTACATATTATTATTTTTAGACTGTTGGCTTTTAAATTATGTAAATATGATCTACAAATAAAACGACTCCTATGTATTGTTGTTGTTAATGTTGTTGTACTCGCCAACGTCCGCTCGTTGTAGTTGTAGTCCAAGTATTTGAATTTGCACTTCATCTAGTATTTCCCAACAGCAACATATCATCAATCAAGACTCTTTGAATGTAATTTTTTAAATAATAAAGATACATCTCTTTTGAGAAAAAGCTATCATGAATATGAAAGGCACCAGCACCTTTTATTTTCATTCTTCAGGTTCTAAAGTATGAATAGGTTAGGTTAGTTTGATTATCCTGAACTACAGGACAATCAATGTTACTGTGATTTACGGCTAATTCAATAGCCAGATAACTTTCATCTGAGGAATAAATATGATAGTTTGACATACTATATTTTCTGTATAAAAGCTGTCAATCCACAATATTTATTCCTCAAATAAAATTCATATGACTATAAAAAATTGGTCTCTTCCACGAATAGAGTTTGGTTTCTATCAAAATCATATAAAGGAGTACAGTGTTTTTAGCGGTATTGTAAAAAATCTCTACGTGACTCACATTCTAAGTTGGAATTCTTACTTATTAGGTATATTTCAGTATGCATAGGTACAATGGATACTTCCGCTACATCCATAGCTATATTATATATATTTAAGTCTTTGAACACTATTCTTGTGCTTCTTTTCGCGTCGATTGACTACTACTCAAATTTTGTCTGACCAGTAAAAAGCTACAAGACAGCTCAGTCATTTGCCTCGTTCAAATTCTGGAATGTGGAGATGGTTGTGCATGATGGGCAGGAAAGAAGGACACACTGAACTTACATTTTATCTGCACCACCGGCATTTTATTATTCATATTAATAGATAAGTGAAAAAGAAGCTTTTACTTTATTATCAGTAAGTTGGGTCCTTTGTAAGACGAATTATGATTGTGAGTATCCTATACAACTTTCTTTGTAAAATTTTGAACAAAAATAAATAAAAATATACTTCATACAAATATGTTGTTTCACTAGTCCATAACATCACATCTACGTATATTTACAAAAATAGACATTTCTTAGAGATATCAAGTACACTACTCCTTGAAACGGCGTGAAAATATAGAATTTTAAGACCTTTTATAACAAAACTTCACGTCGTCGTCTTCGGCTAGAAAAACTTCGAATTATGATATTTATTATGTGATAGCAATTTGTATAAGTAATAATAAAGACTATTGAATATAATATAATTTTTCAACACACTTGCTCGTAAAGTGGCTCTTAGTGAATCGCTTTTAGGTCCTTAATGCAGTGTATTAAAAGAGCGTGCTTTTTACTTTATGTTACTGCACTGGTGCGATAACGCCACAGATAACTATTTACTAGTCGGAGATGCGCGCTTTTTTTAATCTCATCAAAGAGACACATAATTCACTTTTTTTTTAAATAGTCTGTTTTGTCCTTGGTCCCAAAATGCGCAGGGACCACGGACAATTTAAGGTGATTGCGCAGTGTTAGACCGCTAAATTCAAATTTGAAATTTTCAGGTCAGTGTTAGGTTGTATCTGGGTCAAAATTTGATTTGCGACTTTATCAGGCACGTCATTACTGAATTATAATCATTAAACTCATTAAAACATTTTTCTAAGAGATTTGTTTCTTAAGAACAAATCTGTTATGGAAAAGTTCTTAGGGAACAAATCTAACTTAAAGATTCTATTCTAATTACTATAATTCTGTATATACATATCTATTATAGTCGCGAATCATATTTTGATCAAGATACGACCTGATACTGACCTGCAAATTACAGAAAACGTAATGAAATTTGAATTTCGCGGTCTATCACTGCGCATTCACCTTAAATTGTCCGTGGTCCCTTCCAGCCAACACTAGCGATGCGCGCGCAGGTGTGTTTATTTAAAAGCACTGACAAAACTGCAAAACAGCCTATAGTAAAAATATAATAAACACAAAATAATGTTTAGACTGCTCGTAATGTTGTCGTATGTCAAATTGTAGTTTAGTTAGTATGGAATTAGAAAGTACTATTGGCATAGAGAAATATACATTGGGTATCATTTATGCTATCACTAATTTAATTAGTTTTGTGTTTCTTAAATAATAGGGTTTGTCCTCCAAATAGTAGATCTGTCACCAAAATGTAGTCACCAAACAATGCAAAATCAGTTCCACAATAAATCACCTAAAATCCTGAGATATAAGTCTATAATATTTTTTTTTTTAAATAATCTCTTTTTCCATATTTTTTTTCTTTAAAATTTAGTCGTTTCTGGCACTCGCCGGCCGCTGCCGCGGCACCGCTCGCTTCGCTCGCTCGGCTCGTGCGTAGGAGGTCACAGTTTTAACCTAACCTAACCTAAGCATTTTTTTTTTAATAATTAACCTCGTAACTAATTCGGTTCTCGATAATGTCCATTTCAAGTAACAAAACAGATAGATAGTGGCGATAGATCTATTTATTAGGTGATACAACTTGATGACAAATATAAATTTTGGTGATAGAAAATATAGTTCCCATATACATTAGTTCAGTGAGAATCCCCAATAATAGAACGCCAGTCAGGGTCTGTTCCGTTTGGTGTTAGCGCGGCGCGCGGAAAATCAAAACCAGCGCACCATTTTCCATACAAGTTAATAAGTCTGTTTTTTTCCTCGCAAGTGTGTTGAAAAACATTGTATGAAACGCGTGTGCATTGATCATTATACGCTCGGCTTCCCAACATAGCACACATGTATCATAATATACTATTAATGGAATAACGCATCAGCTAGTTCATAAATAAATGTATTAATTTTCAACAAAATATTACTGCTATTGTGTAGCCGAGCAAAGAGTTAAACAAATTGGTTGCTTTTCATTAGACAATGGCAACAGTACTCGTATATGTACATACGTGTATGAAACAACTGTGCTCACTGAAAAATCAATACTAATTTCTACAGTACAAAAATAAATGATATTTGTGTTTAAACATACCATTATTTTTCACGGTCTTTGTCACCAATGTCAAAAACCTCTAGTTATGCGGGTTACATGCACGTTATCTTGAAACAATACATAACAGATTGGCTACAAGTGTGGAAAATAACTCGAACGCTTTGTGTTCCCTTTGAAGAAGTTTGTTTCATGTCAGTACGAGTGGGTTGTCAAGAATATTCGCTCATATTTACTGTAGGTTGTGTATAAGGAGTTTGTTAAAGCAATTCAAACGTCGTTAGTTCGTCATATAAATTGGCTAATAGCAGGCATTGACTCTGTTCGGCACTCAAAAGAGTTCAACGCTCGTGGACTTGAGCTAGCTAGTCTCACGACTCTTTACACAATGGCTTTTTTGTGCATTCTTGTTTTTGGTTATGACATCACCCTGACTAGCAACTTGATGCTACTTTAGGTACAAGCTATGAGCATGTGATATAAGTGTGTCTGTTTATACAGCCTTCACCAAAGGAGAAGTCAGAATTTTCTTTATAATTACGTAATGAATATTAAAAGGAACCTACAATTTGTGAAAGAGTATTATGTGGATACTTAAAACACACCAAACCAAAGTAACGATGTGTTACCTAAAATGTGTTTTATATGTTATTGTGCACAATGCCACAATGTAATGAAACAAGCACGAGTAATAAAAGCTATTCTAAGTTACTGCACAAAAACTTGAAACTGCTGAAATCGCTTCTCTAGCCACACTTTCCAGTGCTTTTTTTGAACGTTTGAAAAAACGTAGGTAAATAATAAATAAACATTTTTTTATGAACGTATACATAGTTAAGTATTATTTCAGGAACATAGAATAGCATAACTTGCGTTGAACTTTTTATAGTGTTATTAGTGTTTCAAATGCAGTCTTAATATTAAATATTGAACTCTGAATCGAAGACTACGTTATGAAATATTTTGAGTTAAAAAAAACTATCTCATATTCGCAAAAGTTTAAAATCACTTTATTTTGAGAAACTTAAAACTTACCGGTGCGCAGTCGAAGAATAATAACATCATCACAAAAACAATAACAGTAAGCAGTGGTTCTTATACATTTATTATTTTATTACTCATTGTACTTATTTATCCTTGGTTACACAATTTCAAAGAACGACTGTTATAACTGCGGTGAAGAAAATGACGATACTTAACTAAATGTTGCAGAACCCAATTAACGTTTTGAAAATGTTTTTTATCGCATATCTTCCTAGTCGTTATAGAGATGTGGTACACCCGTGTACTTATTAAAACATAAAGCATACCTAAATAAATTTAGTTCTTATTTTAGAAACCTGTTTGATAACATAACATAGGTTAACTAATAAATTACATACTTGTACTAACTTTATGGCTGAGTCAATCAGTTTTTTGTTTTTTTTTTTTGCTTTGATTATTTGATTAACAAAAAGTTTGATTAATTAGCGAATAGGCTACGAAAAACTTGCATATTAATGATGGGCGGAATATTTATTTATGTCTGCTACTGTCTTCACGTATATAAGATTTCATTTTTCATAGATACCTTTATATTTAACACTTCCAGATAACAGACAATTTAAATATTAAATGGCGGATGATGAATTCATCGCCATAGCAACCAAATAAAATACATTCAAGAAAAAAGGTTTTATGCAAAACTTCCATTAATTATTAGTAAAAATATCCTCAGGTCTTCGTGTTTCGGCACCAAATATATTGAATATCATTGAAAGTATGGGTTATTCATTATTTTGTTTTCTTTAAATTTGAGGCCCAGTTCGAGTCCCGTCAAGACGTCGACTAAGAGGCTGAAAATATTAATGCTCGAATATGAACAACACAAAGAAATATTTATGAAACTTACACTTGGTCTCTTGGTAACTACAGTAAGGATTCCTTATAATAAGCTGTTTGTTTATCATATTATGTGAACGCGCGGGGGGCCCTCAGACCGCGATATCTTTTTAGCAGTCTATGTTCTCCTGAAATCCTTTCGCCGACTCTAGACCGGTGCATTGTTGACATAGCAGACCACTTTTCCCGAGTGCGAACTGACTGCACCACTTTGAACATTAATAGTTACGCCAGTGCTGCTGAATGAATAATATGAATCTAATTTACGTTAATACATTGCAAACGATCATAGAATTGTCCAGCTTCCGATTAGCCTAGAGCCTCACGCGGCTAAACCACGTGGCTCTTAGCTCCAACATAATCATTGAACATGAACGTCTGGTTAATAAAAAGAGATCTGAAATTTGGCTCTTTCATATGAAAATTACTGTGGATTATCCAGTAAATACGCAAAACAAAACTCAAAGGTGAAGTTTTAGAAATCCCAAACATATCGTCCTAAGTTAATCGCCAAAGGCAAGATATACCAACAACGTAGCGTGCTACAAGTCTGGAAGTAAGGCATCATAATTATTAGGATGGCAAAGTTTTTATGCATAGGTTGATGTAATCTGGCGGGACGTGCAAAAACTCAAGGAATATTTGGTGGAGGAGGCTCTGTGCCCTCGGGCGGCGGCGGTTACATAAGTTCATCTATTTTCAAGGTCGGGGACATTGCTCCCAAATCGCTGATCGCGTCCTGCCGGCCGGTGGAGGGGAGCCTCCAACTGGCCAGTTTGGGCGTTCACTTCTTTTTTTCCTAATACCACCTATTATACACTATGTTAGTTACTTTGGTCAGGTTTTTACATAACACACAAGGAATCGTATAGTTCGGTGTTCGTTAGTTAAATGCGATTCGGAATTCTAATTACGTTCCTAGATGTTTATCAAGTTTTTGTCCAGAACAAAGAATAGAAATGCTAATTTTATTCGAGTTTTATACAAAAATCTATTGTGTGAATGACTTCTCTTTACAGATTTAAACACAAAAACTGTAACAATTAGTGGCACTAGAAGAGGAAGGTCTTTTGTGCTAAACGGCTACTGTCGTAGTATAATAAATCAATGAGAAAGTCATCTGACAATTTACAACTACATTCTCCGCCCTCAGGGTGGTCAGTAGCTAAACAATGACACGAATGGAGAGCGCATCCCTTTCTTTTACGATCAGCTACTGCCTAATAAAACTCTTTCTAAACTTTTTTATTCATAAAAACAAATGAATATGCGGGTTTCAACATTACTAGTTTTAATTCCACGTTTAATCCTTTTTCTAAAGAGACCTTAATTTAATTTAACTCGGGAAAAGCCGCCAGCACTAAACCGAACAGCGGCCGCAGGCTTTATGGTTACCTTTAAGCTATTTAAATGAAACTGAAAAAGTGTTTTATGAGTAAGTAGTTAGCAAGTATGACAATAATTACTAACCTTCCCCAAGATTTTTTGCAAACGAAAAACACCAATAAATCACTTTCAAAAAATCTCCAAACAAACATAAGCCGTTCCATATTTTTTAAAACAAGATGAATACGAAACGCATTTTTTACATTTCTCAAACTGCAAGTATTTTTGTCGCAGGAAACATAAAAGTTTCTATGTCATTGTGTTTTTGTCATTGCAATGTGTGTTTGGGTGGAAAGGGACCGTTAGATTTTTTTGACTACGCCATTATAACGGCCACCCTTTAAAAAAACTTAAGGGTTCGGCAGGTAGAGCAAATCTTTTGATCGAAGCCTGCGATTATCGCTACGATTGAGCATTTAAAATGTAGATTTTTTATTGTTCAGATGTTCAAAATTTCTGTAATGGGTCTTACGTAACTGTAAAATCCCATTTCATAAGTTCAAACATTTACCTCTTTGTCGTTTCTTTGATTGCGCCTGATAGCTGTGCGGCGGAAGGCATATGCAACATTTTATTGTTGATGCATATGTGCGATACTGTATTTTTTTTACTTCAGAAATATAAAAGAGGATTACACATATCACGCTAATCGACTGCTTGGCAAACTTGTCTTGACATTTTTCCTGTTACAAATTAGGACCGACAATGGTTTCTAGTTTTATAACTTCAGTATTTTTTAAGCATAAAACGTATTGTTCAGTTTATGAAAACAAAATAAATAACTGTGACTAAGTGGGAACCTAAGACGCTAATTTACTTATCAAAAATCGATGGATCAATCTCAAATATTTTTTACCATTTCCATCATCCCTGTAACGAAAGCACATCGCTGTTCATACAAAAGTTAGAAAATTATCACGTTTTACAAGAAAACCCTAGAAAAATCTCTCACTGCTTTGTAAAATTGTGTAGTGGTCGTAGAAGATTGGCCATGTACCAGTAACCAGGCTGCGAATACTATTTTAATCTTTATCCTAGCAGTAACTGCTACACGTGGCTTGGAGACCTGCCAGGCGGTCGGTACTGCTAACAGCTTCGCTCACTAAAGGGAAATAAACGACCTGGATTTTACCAACTCACCACTTGTAAGTGTTTTATCCTTCAAGCTACATGAAATGACATTAGCAGGCTACTAATTGTAGTTAAGGGATAAGCTGGGCATTAGAAATCAGTCATGGGGTGACCCTTGCTCATGCTTTTACAAACATGATAACATCATGCTGCAAAATCAGCTTCAAATAATATGTCAGATGACTGGCTCCCGTACCTATGTCTGCTAAAACATTGATAGGTATGAATAAAAATGTTACAAATCTATAAAAAAAAAAAGATAACAAGAATTATAATGCATAGCATAATCAGCCTATAATGTCCCCACTGCTGGGGCACAGGCCTCCTCTCTGCGAGAGGGAGCAGGCCGTTATCCACCACGGGGGCCCATTGGTGGATGTCACATGCCATCAAATTTTTTATTCTAGGACATGCCAGTTTCCTCACGATGTTTTCCTTTATCGTTCTGAGAGCAGTGGTGATATTAAATACACAAAGTAAAGTGCCTGGTTTCGAACTCACGACCAACAAGTCGTAAGTCACTGCGACACCACTGCTCTATATAATATGATCTATGTAATAATGCCCCAAGGGCAAAATTTACAGAAAGGTCCTACAGTTCTCCATCGTGACTTAGTCCTTCTTTTTCAGCAGCAGATAGTTTTCTGTGGGTTTTCATTTTACATTCAGGTGAATGAATGACCCAAAAATTAAGAATATTCACAGTTATCTATATGCTGTTGACATAGTGCATTATAGTATCTATGAATTAACCGAGCCTTTGAGGGTAAAGTGATTTCGCTAAGCCGCAATTGCTGGTACGGGTGAGCAATGGACGGTAATAAGATCGTATAAGTTATCGTCTACTGATGATTTAACTTCAATCCAGGAAACATGAAACAGGCAAAACGTAAATCATCCTAACAAGGTTCTTTCAATAGTGCTATAAGTTCACTTCGATTCTCACCGAAAAGAGTGGACTCTGTTCGAAAACCCGTATTCATTTGTTTCAAAAGTAAATCATCTTGATTTTGCTCTTCGACACCGTTTGGATTTCGAAGTGATACATAATGCTTACTAAATAAAGTCATAGAACCTTAAAATATAATCTACGAAAGACGTTCTCTTACAAAAAGGAGTATGAAATTGTTGAGAACTAGAAAATCCGTGTAGAGATCGTTGCTCTTTACCGCTCGACTACCTTCACCAGCCTCGAACGGTTTACCGTGAAAATCCTTATAATTTTACTCGCATTATGTAACATCGTTACTTACCATGACGATTATTTAATGGAAAAAACTCGGGAAAAACAAATAAAAAGATCACTTTCTGAACTTCACATTAATGATTAATGAATAATAACAAATTGTATGCGGATGCGAATGTGACGTGGATGGCTGCTAATCTGTCTAAACATTCAACTTAGAGAAAATTAGCTAGAGACATCTGGATACGGGGGAAAACACAAAAAGAAAAAAGACCTTAAGCAGTTTGTTCTTTATTCATACCATTTCTAGGTTTATTTCTATATCAATATTTTATGGGATGAATTTTAAAGCTAAACTTTTAATACAATAAGTTATAAGTTTCGTAGAAATACAAATAATAAGTATCATACACGCATATTTTATGTACCTGACTACCCACATTTTGCCAATGATATAAAGTCCTAAGATATGGGGCCGAGCTTATTATGCCTTATTAATTGTAATTCAGGGTCAAGTGCGTCATGAGCAATAATATGCTAGATCTTCAGTTGTCATTTTGCTTAATATTATGTTTCACATTTCATGCTGTCAAATGCTCTTATGTTTTTTACACTAATAAAATAAAGGAATGGAACCATATTTGGCGTGGAGCTGAATTTTAGCATTATGATGTCATCAGCCAACAGGTGGTAGCGGCTACATCTAATATAATGTCAAACACATGCCTGATGTGAATCAAAAGAAAAAAATTAAAGATTCCTCGCAAAAGTAGTTTCTGATAGATTGGTATGATGAAGATGCAAAGAGGCGATTAAGCAGTTATAAAATAGATGCTCAACGAAAATTTCAATTAGTTTCAGATTTAGAAACATGGTGTCATGTTTCTAAATCTGAAACTGTGTCATATACAGAAGAACGCATTCAAATGACTGATGGTATAATGTGAATTTATCTCGAAGCTTACATTAATGTTTTGAAAGTGTCGAGATACATGTCTTGTCACGGCAGTACTCATGGGCGTAAGATGACTGTCACACCACACACCCTCAGAGGTATCGTGTGTGTCCTGTCGTTGACACTAGATCAGCTTGTGTAACATGCCTGTATCGGATGTGAGTATTTTACTACTTAAATCTAGACAGAATACCTGTTTTGTTTCGCTTGAATGTTTTCATAAATGCTTAAATATTATGACACTGAATGGACACTTCAAGATTAGACGTTAAACATATAATATGAGGATATCAACATTAGCCTTATAGGAAATTTCTATAGTGTCATCGTGTAGTGTAGTGAGTTTGAATCTCTGTCAGGAAAATCTGTGTGAAGCTGAGTCAGAAGAACCCCCTTTTACTTCATGAATTATCTGGATTCATGAAGTAAAAGGGGGTTCTTCTGACTCAGCTTCATACTTACTATAGGTACATCCACATATTGTCGTTTTTGCCTCTTAGTAACTCTTTTATGTGCATCTTACGAGTAAGTGTTTTAATCATGTGATTTAGATCAGAAAATCTACATTGCCTTATATACTTTTAGTTTTATTTGTAGTAACTGCATAATACTAATTATAGTTTTTTCTATGTAATAAAGTCGAACGAGAACAGTTGATGGTCAAGCTACAGAACTGACTCCTTGAATTCTTGCAGTCATATGAGAACAGAATTCAATTAGCACCTTGAGGTGGCTATGTTTGTGAGCGTTTTGAACTGATTTCAGTTTCAGCGAAATCGAAGTGTGAATTAGGCAAAAAATATTTTGACACTTGTACTAGATTATCTTGTCGATACAGGAGTAAGATTCACTGTCAGCTTCGACCATGGCATTGGAGTGTGCGGGGGGGTGATGGAGTGTGCGGGAGGAGGTAAGGCATGGTGTTCCGTCTCGCTCTTGCGCAGCAGTTCATTCACCCGCCCGCGCGGCGAGTGCGGAAGAGCAGCGTTGCGCGGGCGCAGGTACCGAGGCGGGCGGACGCTGTACACGGGTAGTCGCGCAGGAAGGACGTCTCCGACCATGAACCGAGCTATATTTTATCAGTTATCCGGAGGTGTCGGTGCGCCACGCCGCGTCGCAGTACGCTCCAACATGACCCTCTAATATGACGATACTCAGTGACGTTTTGCATTTATAACTAGACTGAAAGCAACTTAGATCTCAAGATAAGACTTATTTTTATAAATTTCTTTATTTTTAAGTGACGGTTTTATGTGAGGTGTGGATTTATTTTTAAGTGTTAGTGAAAACATAAACAAACATTTCCCATTAGGATTTTACAATTTGGATTTTCTTCTAATTCTTCATCACATCAGGACTGTAAGCCTAATGGTTAGTACACAAACATTTAATTATAACTTAAGAATTAACATAGAATTAAGTTTTGTAATCATTACTAATCATATTACTTAGGAATTTCTTCGCGCCATCAAAAGACATCAACGCGCGTCTTAGTTACTAGATCAAATAATAAATTAACTTTTTCTAGGCTTTGTTAACGTAATTATTAGTTAATTACAGTAACCTTGTATACTAATATACTCACAGATACACTGAAATAGAACTTATTTAAATGATGATAACGATATAAAAATATTCAAAATTGCAACTAATCTACTAATCCAAAAACGAATAATTGATCCAATTTAGAAAATATTATCTACTATTTTGTTTGATTCTATAATTTTTATATTTCACATTTTAAAATTGAAACTACTTACTTACTCTTATACTAACATATTAAAATAACCTTTAAAGAATAATTTTCCAATTATAAATAATCTTAATGTGGTATGCTAATTAATTGGTTATGGCGCGAAATAAAAATAGGTACTAACACCAAAATAAATAAAAACAATGTTATTCCTCAAAACATTTTCTTAGGTGTCCCTAAGATCTTACAATCATTACACAATGATGAATAAATCCACGATGGCCGAGGTAATTTTCAATAAGAGTCCATGTTTTTTGGGCGGCAATTACAGAAATCATAACATGCGCGGCCATCACGCACACATGCGCGCGTATTGTTGTTGGCTGCGCAAAAACAAAGCCTTGAACTTGTCAGGTTCAACTTCAAGGCGAACATTGGGCACACGTGACGTGGTCTACCTCCTACGCCAAAATTACGTAATCCTTGCAGTGATTTATGTAATGCAGCCGATCGATTTATTTGTTTATTGACAGCAATTCTGAAGTCATTTATATATGTTGAGATTATTAACTGATTTATAAATTTTGCTAACAGTCAAAGTCAGTCCTTTCGACGAAAAACACACTATCTTATTAGGTACCTACGCCATTTTCACGAACTGTAAAAATAAATATTTTTTCCTAAAACGAAACTCTACAAAATTTGTCATGTTCAAATTAGTAACCGCATAGGTACAAGTACTAAATATGCATCTCATAAACTTTATTACATGAAAATAATCTAAATACTATTACTTATTATGAAAGCATTGAATCGCATTCTTAAACTTATGCCATATTATTATATCATGTTCATCTCAATTGACCTTCGAAACAAGAATGCATCGAACTTCTTTTATTTTAAGCATATGTACTGAATGGAAAAACAAATTATCGCAGCCATGTATAAATAAGTATTAGCGTATTACATGAAACACGCACACTTATGAAGATGGAAGGAAAAAAATAATAATTTAAACAAGCCCAACGACAAGCAAAAGTGGTCCCAATCGCAAGCGCAAAAGTTACAAATTAGCATGCGCGCCACCCGCCGCGATTTCGGCAATGACAATGACAACGACCGATGATATAACAGAAGGCTGTCAAACCCGTGAAAACTCGGTCATTGAACTGCGCGCTTGCGACTCAGCCCCACTTCTTGACGCTTTCGCTCATGCGATTTTTATGTTTACGCTGCTGAACATAAAGTTAATTTTGATTTGACAATAATCTAAAGATATACAGTTAAGATTTAGACTGAAAATTCGTGACGGAAGTATATGTTAATGTTCTTTATCATATAATTTAAAGGCGTTGAACCTAATTACATAAACAATGAAGGCTTGGAAAAATTACACATTTTTCAAACCCAATGGTGCTGCTCTAGTCCTGAAAAATAGAACGCATTTTCTGGATTTTGAGGATTGTATAATTATGACGTTCTTGATCTTCATTTATTTATGCTGTTTCATTATCATTTGGAAAGAGCACTTTGTACTGAAAGTAGGTGACACTGATTTCAGTACAACCCTATTAAGATGACATAGACAACTGAAAGAAACCTATGACGTGGTTCAATTACAAAAAGTGTATTCTACGAATGCATTGAATAATAGTAACCCTAATCAGGATGAGCAGAAAACTCGAAGCTGCGAGGTCACCGCCATCATTTCGATTTAGTCCGTGTTGACATGGGTGAGCCAGGAAGGTCCTTGATGGGTAGAAAGTAAATGTTGAGAGCAGCACACGCGCGTGGCCGGCGGGGAGTGCGCGAGCGCCGGGAGGTCGGGGCGGGAGGAGAGGGAGGGCGCTGTAATGCGTGGAACCTGTTCGAACAACGGTACCTCCGTATCGTGCCCCGGGCGCACACGCACCCATTATGTAATAAGTAATAACCTTTTTCTCGCTCGACTGACTCGTCCCTTCAACATGTGACCTTAACTTACAATAGTGATTTGTTTGTTTTTATTAAACATAGGGGAACCCGATTACGTGCACACATAATGCCTTTTCTTTAGTTCTTCGTTATGGTAGCTTTTTCATTTAATGCCTAATTCTTACTATGACAATTTTGTTGGTAGTGACTCAAATTTACATTGTTGTAGAATAAACCTTCCATCGATAAAACTTTAATCAAACAGTATTGCTTACTAGTCAAAGTCTTCATTTGAATAAAATGTGCTGTTAAACGCCTGAATACTAGATGATTCATTTGTTCCTAGCATCAAAGTAAGCCAATAGAAACGAACAGCTTTAACTACCGAGAAAAAGAGATATCAACGTACAAATGTGCAACGTACACATGCAAAGCGGCGAGCCTTGCATTTATTTAACCTCTGCTGGCTGCAATGCAATGCAAGTGTTCCCAGCCGCTTAACGTAATAAACTATTTATTATTCTGTATAAGTTATGAAAGTAAAGTTGCAGGAAGTGCAACAGCACGTGTTTATAAAAATATCGATGACAGTGTGTCCCACATGCATATGAGTAGCTATAATATGTATGCCAGCAGCCTTCCGGTGGCAGCCAAGCAACGGTTACCGCACCATAATTCGTAGCAAATAGACTCACTGTATAGTACCTACACTATACACTGGCCATCTATTATTCGTCATTGCTACGGGCACTCGATATTCTATTATCAAGACGGTTTTCAAGGGCTGAAAAATTCTTGTTTTACATTCTTACATTGAAAACAAGTGAGCCTAATTCATCATCTAATTATATCACTAATCAGAAAATAGCCAAGTTACTTATACAGGGTGGCAGGGACATCGACGCACAACGTGTTACCATAGATTCAGTACATGATTCTGGACCCCCCTGCGTTGAGACTGGACCCCCTTGCGAGAATACAATAATTGTGATTATTCACAAAATCACAAGTCGGACTGACTTCATCCTACATCAAAAGGCTTTTCAGAAACATACCTATAAAATGGATCGATTTACACTTCGATAGATTTCCCTGGAGATGTGTTCCAAAGGCAAGAGTTTTCCGAACCAACAAGCGTTCTCATTCCTTACAACGTAGTATAAACTGTTACGACACCTTTTTTTTTTTTTGCGGATGGGAAATCATCAAATGACCCCCCCTCCCGCTCTGGGTGGAGCGGAAGGGAGTGTCAGACTCTTACTGACTAAAACCCACCCGTGTTCCTTCCTTAGCCCTTTATGTTCCGGGCCAGCGGTAACCCTTTCGGACAATCCCGCTGACCCGGCAGGCTTCGGCCCTATGGGGCCCCTCCTCGATGCTGACATCTCTTTGAGGCGCGCGTGTAACACGTACGCGCCGTCCGGCACGGGCCTGGTCCTGATCGGACGGTGAGCTACCCATTACTCTCCGCCCGCAGGCCCGTGCCTACGGTGGCCGGGAGTCGACGCGCGGCTCCCGACGCCCGGAGCGTCTCCCGCGGCGGCTGGGACGGGAGGCTCTCTCCCTGAGCCGTCCCGCCACCTCCTTCGCTAGCATGAAATTTTTCATGTCGATGATAGTATTTTACGACACCATTTAAAATACTATCATCGACATGAAAAATTTCTACAAAAAGCAATTAACAGAAATGTAAACTGAAAAACTCAGTTAATATTTTCATCAAGAGAATGTTTTTCTTTACACCTCGTCAGAATTAAGCCTGCAGGTGACGGTGCGTCCCGCCGGGCTCTGATTTCACCCTCCTATTTTTATTTTTTTATCGACTCGACCTAACGGTAGTAAGATGTAATAGGTGCTGCATGGATAAAAGGATGTGTTAAACCTTTTACTGTGACGGGTTGCCACTGCATATGTACATGTCTATCGAAGTATGTATATGCATATGTATGGAGACGGGCTGCTAAATTGTAATAGAGAAATTGTAAACTGTCATCAACAAGGTATTGTAAAGAATGCAAGAGTAACAGATTGCATGTCCACCGCCTGCCTCCATGACAATAAATTATTCCTTTACTTAGCTCTTTCCCTTTATGTGTAAAGATAAACATCTATGTACATGGCAGGGTTTATATGTTGTTTCCCATATCAGTTACTTACGTATTTATGACCAACACAAGCTTTCCTCACACTTTACCAGCCAGTTATACATTTTACCTCTACATTCTGGGAAACTAGGATAACACAACTGCATACATAAGCAGTTCTGTAATCCGAGTCCTGTTGATCAGCACATTGTTTTTGCTTAGCGGTATATTCCTATGCGTGTTGATTTACAATCTATGAATCTAACATTTTAGCAAATAATGCTGCAGGTGAACCAAAACACGGAGCAACAATAAATAGATGATCATATTTCATATTCTGTTGATAGTCGTCTCAAACAGATCTAACGGTACTTCCCTATACAAAGGCTCTAAGGGCCCGTCTTATTTTTTTCCGGATGCGGGGCCTACCTGCGATTTAACCATACACTTGACGGTCCTTTCGTTTTTTTTCCTAGGTAGTTACCATAGATAATCTCTTTATAACGTATCCCTATTAAAAAATCCCGTTTTAAGAGCTATTTGTTTTTTTTTTTTTGGCATAAATGCCTTCCAAATTATTACGAATTTGTGGTTAATGTAATCTACATAACGATTTACATGACATAAAATAAAGTATGTGGATTTGGTAGTCTGCGGAACCCTAAACTAACAAAGGAAAGTAAACCGTCGATGCGGTTTGTTCGATCGATGAAAGTAAAGGCCTGAGTAGACGGTCGAGCAGTCCCGTTAGCTGGCCCGAGCTCGGGCTCACGGAATACTAAACGCTGACATACTGCGCGGCTTTTGACCCTAGCCACATTCTAGTCTAGTACTTCAACACCTCTGTGCACCGATTCATCTGGTACCTCACTATTATTCTGCGCACTGTAACAAATAACTCACTCAACCGCAACAGAAAAACAAAAAAAAAACTTTTTCCCATAAAATCTATGTTATCTTTCATTTCAAAAACTTATTCATATTTGTTCAAACCATAAAATAATGCAATTTCAGACTACTACGGTGCAGACAATAATAATTGTGGGTAAAAATGTACCCACCAGCCTTGGAATATCCTTTCGTCAAAATATAAATATGTAAATAAAAAACACAGCTTTATATATTGCGAATGATTGTTTTCAAACTGTTTCTGGTCCTTCCTAGACTTGCGTTTTTTTAACGGCACAGACACATTGTTGTTGCCACTTTGTGTTTTCTTAAAAAACGCGCACTATTCAATTTGCTAAAAGCAAGAAATGCAATTTGTGCAAATGGCACTTTTTAGTGCGTCCTATTATATTACTGACGTAATTGGTCATAAAACTCGGCAGTTTGTTGTTTCTTAAATACCTTTCCTATCCCAGGGACCTTCATTATTCTATTGAACAAGCGCGCAAATGGGCCGACAAAGGAATTGCACAGTTTGTGCTAAAAGTGAAAATTATTCACAAATCGTAAAAACTTCGAAGGAGAAGAGAGGCGGCAGCGGGTGTCGTGGGATTAGAAATTTTGCCAGACTTATCGGGACATTTACTTACGTCTAGCTATGCCGATAGAGATGTACGAGAGGACAACGACCCTACGCAAAATTCGCTGCATTGGGCTAGGTCTAGTGCATGCGCGTATGTAGCGGTACCAACGCGGAAGCGCGGCGAGCGGGAGCGCGCTATGCGCCCGCTCGCAGCCAGAGCGGGAAAAACGCATGAATGAGTATTGAAGCCTACCCCAAGAAGGGGGAAATCGAGTTTGCACTGCGGGCACCAGCACTTGCACAGATATAGACAAGCCCTATGCTTTATACTAAATAGGATCAATAGTGCTTTACCATCAACACTTTTAACGCAACTACGGAACCGGCAAGAACTTTAATCTTCGTAGTATACATAGATAAGAAACTTACTTCAGGAAGACACTGTACCCTATGTTCATAAAAGTACTTAACAAATCTTACAAACAAAAATTGATAGGAGTTTTTTATCGACTCATTATAACCTAGAGAGGTTTTAATCAGTCAAAAAACTTCTATCAACTTTATAATATTGTTATATATCATGCTAAACCTAGCCGAAGCCATAACAATCAAACACAACAATTCAGGATGTACGGGGTCGTTAATCACATAACTTATAGTTAGAGGAAATGTGTTATGCTCCTGCTCTATACCCCATAGAGAAACAGAATAATTTACCAATTAGACAAACATCAATGGACATGCTCAGTTTTATTTTCTACTTTCAATAAATACTTGTTTGAATTTTATAATTGGTAAATCTAATAAGTAAAAGAAGCAATTGCTGCCGTTAATTTGTTTTAAAAGAGAGTCATTATTATTATTAAGAGTGACCATGAATGCACCAAAGCAAAAGCCTTTCTCGAAATAATAGATGAATCTACGAGAAAACCAATTAACAATGCAATCGAAGTATTTCCTTATCTCAAAAACCTATTACGGAGTTACGTAATAAAAAGCCGTTTAAGTTTCTATTACAAGCCCAAAGAAAATTTGTGATGTGATGTCAACGACCGTGTGCCCAATACTCGTACAGAAAACGCATTTCCCGGCGCACACGAGCGCAGCGTGCGATTTATTCGCGCGGCGGGTGCGGGCGGCGTGCGGTGCGCGGCGTCTCGCTCGCGCGGGTGGCGGGCGCTCGCAGTGGGACGAGGCGCCGCGGCCATTCACCCCGGAAGATTCAGTGTTTTGATACCGCTCAAGCCTCCGCCTCCGCCGCCGCCGCTGGAAAACTGCATTTTCTTTAATGCGCTTCGCTTTTCACGCTCTAATTGACCGACAATCGGATAATTTCGTTTTTTAAATGAATGATTTGTCTCATGGGTTTTTACTAGGCTTAGAATAATATGTGCTAATTTTGTATGTTTTTTTTAGTTTTCATAATCAAACTTAGAATTGAATTGACTATTTTTACATACTTAGTTTGATTAAAAAATCCACATTAATTTTGTAATTTAAAATATGTTTTATTACATAATTTTTTTAATTAAATTTAAGTACGCACTGCCAAGTATTATAACTTAATAAAATTCGTAAATTATTCTAAGAACCTATTCTAATACCAAAAGTATATTAAATAAGTTAAGAGTATTATCAACGAACCTACAAAAGCAGTTACACTAACATTAAACCTATATTTCTCTCGCTACACCCATATCATTCGGCTTTACTCCGTGACTGTACTAATGATGAAATTGGGCAATGGCTTCAGTCGACCTATTCAAAATGTGATTAGGTTCGAGCGAGTCCAGTTGACCAAAAACACTAGAATTGTCTGAATCGATAGAGGTTAATTGTGACGAGTGCGTGCAGAGTCTAAAGTGTAGTGTAGAGACAGACATTCAGTGAGCCAACGAGCCTGAAAAACATAACGCTTTGGGGTAGATCACGAATGATCGGAAATTGCCAGACGTTATCGTAGGTCGCGATTGTAAAGGGCATATACACGTAAATATAGCTCCTGGAGGGGTGCCGTGCCACTGCAAACACGTAATAAAGGGTGTTTTAAATCACGTTCAAAGTCGGAAAAATAGCATTAATTACGATGAGCCTTCGTGGTTATGTCTCGCTTACTTTTAATTGAACATCTATTACTAATAGAACGTAGTAATTTTCTAAGTCTCTATATAACAGTGGACTCATATCACAGTAATTGAAAAATAAAGCATAAGCTTACGGGTTCCACGTAGAACATAGACGAAAATATATGTACTCGTATTTTCAGATGCACACACTGAAAAGCAAAACTATGCTGAATAAAAATGTACAACGCACGCCGCGATTCATTCAAACTAATTGAAAAGGCAGTGTTGGAGTGTCGACAGTCAACCGCCTGCTCTTTTACCGGAACCAGCAGTTTGCAGCTGTTAATAGATTACAGGCTGTAAATAGTGAAATCAATATTGGATAATGGTAGGTGGCAGGGTGCGGTGGTGGCGGAGAGTGAGATGCGCCCTTACCACGGATTTTACACTCGATAATGCGACGAAAAACTGCCAAATCTAAAAGAAAATGTACTCTGTTCAAACTTTAAAAGTTAGTCGTTCAAAAGTGGTTGAACCGTTGTTTTATTAAGGGTGCGATCGAGAATCAGAGGTTGGGGTGCGTGTGCAGGCTGTGTCGACGACCCGTGAGAGTGAAAGCGTGTTCCGGGGAGGCGCGCAGGCCGCCGCCCGCCCTGCATGGCTTTCGCTGCCGTTCTCACGATACCCGCGGCCACGTTGTTTTCAACTTGTATTAATTAGCGCTCTATGAGCTGTGATTATGAATTAACGTATTGATAGATTGTATTGTAGTGTGATTCAATATTTATTGAAAACGTCTTGAGTTGAGTACTCATTTCAATGATTTATTCCCTGTGTGATGCTAAACTATCGGAGCAGTGTGATGGTAAATTTTATTCAAATTTATTTTATCTTATAGGTATTTTGTTTTATCGTCGATATATTTCTACAAATCTTTGCTTGAAAGCAATATTAGTTCAGTATTTGTTGGTGGCATACAGTAAGCATTTCCCGCGGCTCCGCTCGCTGTGCTCGCAGTGTTCGTGGGATCGAGAGCACGGTCACGGCGCGCGCCGCGGTCGCCACACTACGGAAGTAATGAACTTGAATGCAGTCCGCGGTCGCAATGCGCTGTGCCGTCCTGCTCTCCTCTAATAAGAGAATAGGAGGCGCGAACGTGACGTACTCACTGCATTTGCTGTCAAATTCGTCCGCATTCTCCGTCACAGGCCGCTTTCGTCGTCGATGCGTTTATCGGAACGAGACGCGAATATGTGTGTCGATTGCATTCTCGGCGTCGTAAAAGTGCATCTAGGTCGGTGGGCATAGCGGCGCGGCTGTCGGGTTAGTGCTCGGCGCTCGCCGGCTAGACGTGAGGCAGGTCGGCACGGCGGCCTCCGCGTTGCATAATGCGCGCTGCGCTCCGCCGGCTCGCACGGCAGCCCGCGGCGACCGCGCGCGTCCGCTGAGCCCCCCCCGACATGAGAGCGGCGCGCCGGCTGCGGCCTCTCGTCCCTCTGCTGGCGCTGCGCATCCTGCTCGAGTACCTCAAGTCGCTGCACCTCACGCCCGCCTCATAGGCACCCCATCATCACACTATTTATGTACCAAAGACGATAATACTCTTTGTTTATTCGCGGTAGTACTAACATTAAACGCGCCAACTATGAACAGTATCTCAAGAATGTCATGAACGATGAATATTTATGATTGTAAGTATTGCTATATTTTAATCCATTTCTATAAACTCTCCTATTTAACGCAGTTTACTATAAAACGTTTAAGTTATGTGAAGTCAAAACCAGTTGGTGAAGTAACATACGTGTAAAATTGTTATACCGGAAGTTGTGAAAAGTAATTTTACGAGTATCGAAGAATCTTAGTTCAACTTATTAACGCTTGTTAGGTCGGTTGATAGCGTTGCTACGAATACTTATGTACTAAAAGGCTAATTGAGCAATCATTAAATAAAGCTAATTTCGTGTTAAAAGTTGTAATTATAAAATTGGCACATTTCTTCCTTTTTGTGAATTCAATTCCGCATTTATACATATGCCTCACATATTATGCTTTATCTAGCCGATAGGTACCTACTCGCGGCTATTTGTAGTGGAAATATCTAAGTATTAAATGTATTATTAGCCTGCAAGGTTAGTGTTCCCGTTGCACTCTCGCATGGCTATGTAACATATGTGTTGCAGTCATCATCGCTATTTTACAACATCACTCTTATTAGTGACACTTTTCAATTCGCGACCTTGTGTTCTTGGCTTGGACAATTACAAGACAGACGTTTTCTTTCATAGAAATCGAAAACCATATTATACTTACAATGTGTGCATTACGTAATTTGATAATTATCTTATCTATCGGAAAAAGGGTTAGATTCAATAACGTCAAACTAACGAAGTTAATAACTTCCGCATTTATGATGTACTTCGACCGCGTACTTATCATCGTTACAAACTCAATCGGGAAATAAGAATATAGATAAAGGGACCTTGTACACTCCGAATAGATCAAAACAATCGATTCATCATATCACATTAATCACTGAATAATAACGTTCAACGTCAACGCGCATCACTAGCAGGTAGGGTTCCGCACTCTCAGGATCTTACATAATATTTCAATGATCCGGATTCATAGGTAAATATTTTAAATTTCTAATTGGTATTGAATCATTCCCAACCTTATTCAGCAACGTAGATTATGTTCCCTAATTTTAAAGTATGTTTCCTCTCGTGTGTAGCATATCTTCAAAATACCTACTATAGGTATTACTATTCAATCCTAACGCAAACATCGCGCTGACAAATCTAATTTTGATTTTTCATGCTACTTTATTACTACAAATGCTTGAATAGTCAATGTGTCCATAAAACAATGAAGCACAAATGCAAGCTTCTTAGTTCATACCAACGCCAAACACATAATTTTCAATATTGTTAAAAAAACACTTAAAACTTGATGATAATGTTATACAAATATTAAAAGATATTGCATTGCATCAGAAATTCTAATAAATGTTATTCTAAAGGATGCACAAGGTTTCATTTAATCATGCATATTAGATTAACATTAGAAAAGAAAGATTATAAAGATTATCTACTCAACCCATTTTCATAAATAACCAAAAATAAAAAGTTAACGCTGGTAGCCCTATCGTGGTTGCAACGTGCTAGCGTAAAGGGCAAGTTCAAGAGCGAGCGCATCATGCGCGTGCCCAAGGTTGCTTCCTGGTGCGCGCGCGACGATGCGCGGCCGTGCGCTACCGTGCGATAGCTATGCGCTGTGCGCCGCGAGCGGGACGGATGCTTTCCATCCAAAAGTAACATTATATTTTCTCAATTAACGTTGCTGCTACTGCCCAAAATGCATTTTTTAAACATAACTGCCAAAATCGCAGTTACGTTTAAAAAATGCTGCTACTATGTCAAACGAAAATGAGAAACTTCCATATTTCTTTCTTATCTTATCAAATGATTTATAGATTATGGGAGAACTGATTTGTCTTTACTTGAGTGAATTTGGAAATAAGTTTTCGCATTTCTAAAATCAATCAATACCTACTCAATAATAATAACCATAGGATTTTAGATAGTTAAAAGATAAAATCATTATCTATAACTTTCGCCGAACGGTTTACGTAATTCTATAAGTGAAAAACAAATAGGAACAAATAGGATATCGAATCTAGTTCCTATGCGAGTGTCAGTGTTATCACGAGAAGTACCAGCAATAAGTGCCAAGTGGTTACCGGGCGGGGGTGCGTGCGATGTGTGACATTGCGCGGACGCATTGCGCAACTTGCACTCACGGTCACGTGCAGACCCCCCTTCCCCACTGCCCCCACTTCTTCACACGGTACCCCACCATTACCGACGTTACTGTATAAACATCAGCCCTTACGCAATTAACATACAATATGTATATGATTCGTTCGTTATCGTTGATACTTTTCAGACGTCAGGCCAAAACAGAAAGTGATCGAATAATTCATAATTACTTTATTTGCTTTCATTTTAACATCATTCATAAAAGAGTGTTGATATTGAAAATATTTAGATAACACATTTGATTTGCATGCATCGTTTTCTCAAATTATTTTATGGAGATGTTAATATTCAATGACAGGCTATTTTTTTTATACCCGACGAAAAATTTAAACACAGGTGTTTCAGAATCATGTACAGAATCCATGGTAACAGGATGCGCGTCGATGTCCCTGCGCCCTGTATTATTCTAGGCATTACCAAATTAAATAATATATTAACTTATGTACATAAGTACAATAAATACTTAGTGATGCACTATATTGGTTACAAAACTCATACATAAAACCATTACAAATGCAGCGCATAATGTTTACAATACGGAGCTGGGCCGGCGCTTGCGCAACTATTTGAATGTCAAATGGGGCCGGTTTGGAAAACAAAATTTTCGTTCTCATCGAGAAGTCGTCGGGCGCAAGCTGCCTCGCTTCCGCAATTATGCAATGAAATGTTGAACTTCAATGTTGCCTCACTGCACCAACATGGGAATGCATTCTTTTATGAACCTGTCCATACTTAAAACACTTCGCTGCGAGTCACGGTTGTTTACTTATGTCGCTATTATGTAACAATTTGGTTTTTGAAAATAAATACTTTGTTTCACAGTTAACTGCATGTGTAATTAATATAAAATAAAAAAATAACTAAACGGCAAACCGTAACGGAAGGAAAAGGTCGTTTTCTCACAATCTGTTTCCACTGATACTTAGTTTAATTTTGGCTGAACCATACTTGCAGGTCTATTTTAAACCTAATCATTGTTAGAATTACAAAGAATTTCAATTTCGTGACCAATTCACTGTTCCGTATTCCACGTGAGTAGTGCCAATTTGGCAAATATTCAATGCATCTGCATGCAAGAGAGCAAAATAAATCTGCTTTACCGTGGCCATAGTAATTCCTAAACACTTCAATCATCTTCTCTTTTGACATAATTATATAATTTATATTGATAACATCTTCAAATATAATATAATTAATTAATAACTGTTTCTGGACGCACCTGCAGTTTAAAGCATTTCAATTTTATCTGTTTCGTAAAACAAATAATATTTATTAATTATTCCTAACAAAGTAACGTAAGTAAAAGGGGTGTTTCTTAAAAAAAACATCACAAATTGCCTGTATCTATAGGATGTTTTTCGCTATTACTAATAGAAAAAAAGTAAAATATGTAGTTATATAGTGGTCGTAAAGCATCCGTATTCCTGTTTAATCTATAGTTTTATCTTTTTTTAATAACGAGTATATTATTTTTATAATTATAGTATTAGTCAAAGTCTTAGCAAATCGACTAAGTATTTCCAATAACTTTTCCATCAGCTCTTGTAAAAACACATTTGAAGTCCTCCGCTCTTTGAACGCTTCGATTCAAATTCAAGTTAAATGTGTTAATACAATCTAAAATGTTTTAATTTTGTTCCAGGTACAGGTTACTTCAATACGCAGAAAGTGATTATGAGAATACTAATATAAAGGACATAACTGAAATCAATCAAAATGAGACTGGTAAGTAAATATGTATAATTAGTTAGTCACCAAATTGAGTTGCATGTTAATGTCACTGGAGGCTGATTCCGCTACGAAATATCTAAGTATTCAATTGAATTTTGTTGAAAATATAAATAGGCAAAGGGGAAGTGTCGGTGCGCAGTGGAAAGTGCGCACTTATCACAAAACTGGGTCAGTAGTGGCGCCGCCCCTTTATCGAACGTCGCTTCTCGCCTCTCACTTAGGAAACTAAACTCTTTCTCGAGGAAAATAACACTCAAAGTTAGACGACACGGCGGGAAATGCACACGGCTGGAAAGAGGGAAAATGCATTTCGTTACGACGTTGTTTGCATATTTTGGGGTCTGAAAATGACCGACTTGCGGACTAACAGTGCTAAATCTTCAGTATATCGAAACCGTTTCGGCTGTAGGTACATTTCTTGTGGCTGTTGAGAAATATTTTAAAGTGAATTCATTTTGAAAATAAGTTAAGTGTTACGGAGCGAGACTTAGTTTAACCTGGAACGTATTGTCTACAGTCAACAAGCGAGGAAGTTCCAAGCACAACGGTGGTGGGTCGCACCGGGAGTCCCGGTGGCGCAGATGTGGTGAGCGGCGTGTCCAGCGCGGGCGCATACGATGTGACGCGCATGCGCGAGGAGGAGTTCGAGAGGCTCACAGTGTACATCGTGCCCGACGTGCCGAGCGAGCGCGGCACGCCTAACCGCGCCGAGAGGACGCTCCCGCGCAGCCTCGCACTCAGACCATCTGCAGTATTATCCACTCCAAATACACCGGTACGTAACCATTCCAACTCCATGTTATACCTACTATCGCAAAACTTCACTAAAGTCGAACGAGGAACTTAATCATAACAGACAGATACGCGACTGTAACACATCATAACATATTCCAATTATTCCAGACTGAGGGTGTGTGGAGTATAGGTGTAATACCACGTGGAACACGCTTCGGGCCCTTTGAAGGCACCCGAACACCGAACAAACCTAATGACAAAGTATCCTGGAGATATTACTGGAGGGTAAGTGTAACTATAGATCCATAATAATCAAATCATATGACCCAGTAATCGCAACCCGCTTGGCTTTTATTATTTTAATTTGGTTGAGGCTTGTATCTGTATATTCAACAGCACAACCTTACCTATAGACCGCAATTCAGACTATCCTCAACTAAGCAAACTCCTAGACTAATATCTCTGGCGTATTTTATAATTTATCTGTTTACAATGCACTATTATTTTCTTCTTCAATTAACCGAACTCTCTCTTTGGGCCAGGTACAGGAAACTGTGAGACATCATACTTACGGAAATATTAAGGTGAGATTGGGCTTTAAATTCAATTTCAAAGGTGATGGATTCAAATAATTGTTTTCTGTAATTCTTTACACACATCAATCATCGTACATGTCATAAAAGTGAGTATGATGAAGAAACTGATTCGAATACAAAGCTTACCGTCACGCTCAACCTAGCTAGTACAAATATTTAAACAAAAATAATATTAGCAGGCAATGTCATGATCGTATCACAATGCATGTTGCTGACATCCCTGTTCACAGCACTAGATGAACCCACTTGTATTGTTCAAATATAAATCATTATTGAAACGCGCGTTATCTTCCGCGTCCTATATTACCTCTCGAGTGACATTGCATCTCGTCCTTGACTCCCCATTATGTACACTACTATAATGTAAGCGTGTCGCTATCAGTTGCACGCGCACTGTAAATATCCTGCACGTGCCACGTGCACGAATAACATATGTTTAGCTCATTTATATAACTTTGATTTCAAACATACATAATATAAGCAAATAAACAATTGATTGCATTATAATTTAATTGAGAAAATTCTCATAGCGTAAGTGGTATTGTTAGCGAATTATTACAAACAACAAGTAATTACTTTTACAAGAGTAACTAACACGGCGTTTAGGCAAAGTAACTTACATTCTAATGAATATTCATAAAAATCAGTCGCATTGTGAAAACTATAAAGCAATAAAAAAAACTTTGTCGTAATTGATAGTTCCGTATTCAATTATGTTTACATATACAAATTACAATGTATACTGAGCGCAAGTGTTATAATTGTTATTAATTTATTACAGATATTCAAGGACAGTGACTATTATTACCTGGACGGGTCCGACACGAGCGTGGCGAACTGGATGAGATATGTCGCGTCTGCTTACTCGCTCTCCGTGATGAACCTCGTGGCTTGTCAACATCAAGAACACATATACTTCTACACGATCAGGTAACTTCACTTCACAACAACAACACTTACACTCATGATCACTTATTTTTTTTTTCTTCAAGTTAATTATCTTAAAATTTTATCGTTTCAGAGACATTATGCCTAACGAAGAGTTAATGGTATGGTATTGCAAAGATTTTGCAACGAGGTTGGGTTATGATATCGATCCGGAAAGAGCTACTTATTCTATCTGTAAGTATAAGTATTGTTTAGCCGCTTTTTACTTTAAAATATATAAGAGTCTTAAAGAACAATTGTAATAATCAGAATATTTTTATTATAGGCAAAGAAGAAACAATCAAAAAAGCTTATGGTTTGCCACCTGCACCAGTGCACCCTGAAATTGCCTTCAATCACATGAAATATGTTCTTGGTTTAACAAACACCAAGGAACTGCTAGAAGCTGAGATCCCAAGCCGACGGCGAAAACGAGAAGCAACTGATAAGCCTTTTCATGAAAATTCAACAACCATACCTCGTGAGGAGCCGAGATGTATGAACAAAAATGACAGGGTGGTTCTGAGGGCCGATATTTCTACCAACATCATTCATAACAAAACGGAAAACTCACTTGTTTGTGAACAAAGATCATTATCGCCTACCACCCTAATGCCTTCACCCTCACCGGTAAAAATGCATAGAGAAAACCCTACTTTAATAATCCATCAACACAAAGAGAGCACATCTCAAGTAGTTATACACCAACTCGAGAATCCAAGAATTCAGAGCAATAGGTCACCTGCTCAATGCCAAACCTTAAGAGACATGCGTGGACCATCTCCAATGGCACAAAGTAATCAAGAAAAGCTAGGAAATAAATCTCCAATCCTCACTCATTGTATGGGACCACACTACGAACATCAACTGACACCTAATGATGGATCAGTGCGATCTGATGAAGGATACCATAGTAACGGCTATCACGATGAATTCACACCTCCTGAAGATTCAAGTGATTCCGATGTAGAAAATTATGTTCTCGACTGTTCCAATAAAACCAATGAACCCAAAGAGACAGTTATAGTCCAAAAAATTGACCAAGACATGCATCGCAATGAATACAGAAAAGTGAAAATAAAAATGCCAAGAGCATACCAGTATCAAAATCACAAAGAAATGGACTGTGAAAGTGAAAAGGAATTAGTAATAGCTGAAGAAATTCCCAACACTCCACAAAATTTATCACCACCAAGACGTGATCCAGCTACATCAACTGTCATAGTGTTGGAATCATCTCAAAATACGGTGGTGCCTCTAAACAAACCATACTATGAAGACGGTGCGATTTCGCCAACGCCACAACCGGCTTTTATGAGATATTCTCCACCAGATACTAGGATACTGGAAACAATTTTAACTGGTAACAGAATCGATACAAATAATAATGATCCTAACCGCCGTCAACCAAATGCCACACCACCACCTTCATCTCCAACTGAAATGGCTTATTCATATAAGAAGAGTCAGAGGTACGGCAATGTTTGCAGTCCAGACTCCAGCTCTAACCTGACCCCTCTGCCGTCGCTACTGCCATTACCACAGCAGCTACCTACACCCAGCGCTGCCTCAATTTATTCATCATCACCACCACACACGATTCCACACACAACTGAAATCCGCGAAATCAGAGAAATAAGAGAGATCCGCGAAACACGATATGAAAGTCACTACCCCAACTACTCATATAACTTATACTCTCCTCCAAACTCTACAATAATCACTCAACTAGGGTCTCCACCCAGTAATTACTCACCAACGGTGACTTCATCTCACCAGTACGAGAGATCACAGAATGTTCAAAGTAACCACCACTATCCATCGTCGACTAGTGTGATTACGCTCAAAAACTGTTCACAGTTAAGTTTAATACAAAACACGAATGTGAACAGTCAAATGGTTCCTCAACACGGCAGCGTCAGCCCCGACGGCTCGTGTGGACTCATGGGGGCACCGATGAGTCCAGGCTCGCAATCCTCACGGGGTTACAGGAGCTTGCCTTACCCACTAAAGAAAAAGGACGGGAAAATGCACTACGAGTGCAATGTTTGCTGTAAGACGTTCGGACAACTTTCGAATCTGAAGGTTCACTTGAGAACGCATTCTGGTGAGCGGCCTTTCAAATGCAATGTATGCAGTAAATCGTTCACGCAACTTGCACATCTACAGAAACATCACCTAGTACATACCGGGGAGAAACCGCACCAATGTGATATTTGTAAAAAACGGTTCTCCTCAACGTCGAATTTAAAAACACATTTACGTCTGCATTCAGGACAAAAACCATACGCATGTGATTTGTGTATGCAGAAATTCACACAATTTGTACATTTAAAACTTCACAAGCGGCTACATACGAATGACAGACCATACGTTTGCCAAGGATGCGACAAGAAGTACATTAGTGCTTCCGGGCTACGCACTCACTGGAAAACTACTAGCTGTAAGCCAAACAACATTGAAGAAGTATTAGCAATAACGAATGCAGCAAACACTGAATGCATTGGTAAGTTAACTTTATCACTGATGAACTAATTCTTTCATCACTTTTTGAATAAAAATTAATTATTAATAAAATTTGAATTTAAACCAATAATAAATCAAATGAAATAGAATTAACGCGACCGCAGTCGCGAGAGCAACTGCAGTGCGCTGCACTTTCTCTTCGTAGGTGAACCGCAACTTTCACTTGCGCTCTCGCTGAACGCGGCCGATTTCATTTTCGCGTGCACTTTGCAGGTACCGTCGACAAAGACTGCCACGAAAGAGAGGGGCACGAGGCATACGAGGTGCACTCTCCATCACAGGGAGGGCTGGTGGGAGCCGGCGGGGCGCGCGTGTCGCTGTCGCACGGCGAGCTGCTGGCGCAGGCCCACTCCACCACGCCGCACCTGGCCACGCACGGCGCGCACTCGCCGCACGCCTACCGCGCGCTGCCCGAGCACGAGCACTACGCCGCGCCCGCGGAGCCGCGCGCCTCCGTCATCGAGTCCAGCCAGCCGCTCATCATCGAGTGCACCTGAGCCCTCCGGTGCAGCACGCACTCGCCGGACGCGTGTTTCCCCGCCGCATCATGTGATTCCAGTCTTGTGATCAAACGAAAGTATTTCGTAAAAACATTTGGACGAGGACTTCGTCCCTTGCAGTGGCTATGAGATTACGATATAAACTTTAAGTTGTACATTTGTAAGAATATTACTTGTAAATGCGATGCGATATTAATAAGTACTAAGTACTTGAGTAATGTTAGTCCCTTCGGGAAGTGTATCATATTTAGTTAAGGATTTAAATATTACATCCAAGATTTCAGCAGCCTCTGTTTATACTAATGCTCAATTTTATACGTATAATTAGAATTCTATTGTAAATAGGATTTGAGACATCGACTTATTTAATTTTTTACTCGATTACAGATGTATGTACCTTCTTCCAGATATAAAAGTTTTCATAACAGTGTTGTCGTGATTGAAATCCTTAATCATTTGTAGTGTCAAATATCAGCACGTACATAATATTGTTAATATACTTAATTAAATTTCACCAAAGAATATCTGAACATCAATAAAGTGCAGAGCGAATACTGTTTTGTGAAATTATTTCAAATCAGTCCGAAACACATTATTAAATAACTGATTAGCGGTAAGTGCCAAAAGCACGTTTATTTTTAAGTTAAAATTAAAGAGATGAGCGTATAGTATTTTTAAATTGTTGTTCCTAATGAATAATCGGAAAGTAAGCGCATGATATGTGCAACAACGTAATTCTAATGTTATTTAGCCTAAAATGGTCAAATTGTGTACATTATCCCTACGCTAGAACAAATGGTGCTTCACATCGTAGAGTAGTGGTCGCTGATATCGCAAGCGCTGCCTGCGCGCGCGCCGATGGACATGTACTACATTGTAATGTTAATTCACCGAGTCTACTAGTTACTATTTTATATTCCCAAGTAATTATGATTCTCCTATTCGAAAAGGCTGAGATAATTAAATGTAATGTAATGTTTGGCAAATATTAAACGTAAGTAAGTATTGGTTTACATGATGTGTAACTAGTGTACACGTGGCTTGGAAGTAAAAGTTTGTGTGTAATGTTATGTATTCACAGCTTATACGTGATGTCAAACCAAACGATAGCGTTTTGTATATTTCTATTGTTCATACGAATAAGATTTTTACACGCAATCCTTAGTAGATTTATTAACTGTATATTTTCTACTGTTTACAGGGCAAAAGAATTTGTACTAAAGCCACTATCGTGTATGGCTTACAATATCGTGTCTGGCTTAAAATATCGTGTCCACAATCATGTTAAAGTTTTTGCTGGTTTCGACGTTAACGTTTGTTATTACAGTTTAAAGTTACAATTCTTTTATCTTGAAGACATAAATATGTATAATCTTAGTAAATTTTCTCTCTTCTCACTTCTTAATTTATATTTGACTAAAATCGGTAACTCTTTAAAATAAACCTTCTATTCATACTTAACGTTAAGGACATTACTAATTGTAAGCAAACGTTTAAAAGTTAAAAGAATTGTAATTAATTTAAACATTCTTGTGCACGTAATAAGTATACGGGTGATTTTATTAAATACGTTAAGACCTTAATAAGCACGATTGGTATTTGTTACATCTTGGAAATTAAACCTAATCCGTAAAAGATCACCTGTACACTGACATGCGTAGGTATCCTTCTTGATTTAAAACTTTATTATCTATGACTAAATATACATCCTAAATAGTACTTACCTATTTATACATTCTTAGAAAAGTAAAAATACAGGGTTCTTTCATATTGTGGACCTAGCAAAGGTCACAATAAGTAATGGATTTACAGAATTACGTGGGAAATACTACAAATGTAATGTCACAATTACTACCTATTTGACAGTTTGTTGTATTGTTTGTATATCATAGGACTTTTCTTTCTTGTTTCACAATCTTTTACTAAATCGCTTTTAAACGTCGAAATCATCTTTTGTCGATAATCATCTAAACATCTACACTTTTTGTAAAAATATGTACGTAAACATGTAATTATTTTAATTATTGAATAAGGAAATTAACTATTGTTAAGTGACTTGAGCACAGCATGTTGACTACGATATTGTTACATAATATAAACTCGTTGACTTCTCGCCATTCCTTATATTGAATATTATAGTTATAGTATTTTGTTAGATTTTTAATTATAGTATATTTATTTATCTTTCACGTCGTATCACAGTGCTGTCTAAGAACTTAACAATCATTAATTTCTTGAAGCCTTCATTTGAGACACTCATTTGTTTTTGACAACTGAAAATAATATAGTAGACCTCGAGCAGTGTCCAATTATGGAAACAAAATAGTAAACATCGCACAAATCTCGCACTAAGACAAAACTAAAGAATGTTAAGTATGCTGAACAGTACGTAGGTACAATAAACCATGTTATTTTATTTCTTTATTGGATTTTGGCTAAGTATTTTCATAATTTTTGTAAAGCGCGAACAGGAACTTAGCAACTAAATACAATGTAAATAATTCCGATGAATTATAAAATAATGTGGTATATTTTTAAATTATTTACATTTAATGATATATCAGTCACTACCTACGTCATTGTAACTATATTTCAATAATGTATAAAATTAACACCTAAGAGAGATTGATGGTCATAATAAATAATGTAAGTACAATACGTTACTTGTGGTACTACAAGGTAAGCAATATTATCACTGTATGTATTTAATACCTTTTGCTACTATTATGTATAAAATAAATATAATGTACTCGCATACACCTCGTAAGGAGTATAGGTAATATTGTAACTACTTAATGCGCCAGAAACTTACCTACATACTGTAAAGGCCTGTAATTTTGTACACCTTGATCGATAATAATTATTTTACAACACCAAATTCATTAAAACGGGAGTAAAAAATATAAATCATGGTTTTATTATATTTTAGTACCACTAACACTATCAATAAAATTTCCAACATTTATCTAATTAATTGAAATAAAATCTTTATTTAAAACTAGCTGCGCCTCGCGGTTTCACCCGCGTAAATGTCGATCCCTTGGGAATATCGGGATAAAAAATAGCCTATATGTTAATCCAGGGTGTCAGCTAGCTCCATACAAAATTTTAGAATTTTTGGTAAAGCCGTTTGAGCGTGAAGAAGTAACAAACATATAAACACACATACACACCCCCATGCACACATACACTCACACACTCACAAACTTTCGCCTTTATAATATTAGTGTGATAAAAAAACTATATGACTATACAATCCCGCTGACAGCTAGATTTATAATTTAAAAAAGCATATTAAATCAAAAAAGCAAATATAACAGAGAAATTACACAATTTATAATAACATCAGAGTCATAAAAGAGTAAATATATAATATCGTAAGTATGACTTTCGTTTTCTATGACTCTCGTTGATAAATAAAACTCTCTCTCGATATCCGTGACTCTCTCGGACTTTACAACGCCACTCGAGATACAGCTACGGATCCAATTTCAGTTTCATTATATAGCGCAACTTGGTAGTGTTCTTTGAAATTGTTTCCTTACTTACACTATTTAATTAATTTAAGGAATTTAAATTACCAATCTACCTTCATGTTGAGTTAAATGTAAGGATCTTATTGATACAATATTCTCGATTGAATTATAGGTATTCGTAGGTATCTATTGGGAATACATACTAAGATTTGACCGTAATTCAATTAAGTTAACTGCATACCTACCTACAGTTTAATTTGTTTATGATAACGTGAAAGTGGATAGGATTGCTCTCTTTCTAAGCAGGAAGATGTGTTTATTCATTTAAAACCATACATGTTTTAACAAACGAACTCCGTACCATAGGGTTACTATACTTGGTCTGTGCCTATGCATAGGGTACACATTTCGGTACTTGTTTTACAACTGTCAACCAGTCGTTGATAAAACTTTAGCAGCCTTCTGAAGAATTCGATCTCTTTTCGTCAATTTCAATAGTTATCCTAGAGGTTTTATTTTCAAACAAGATAATATTTACATAATATAAAATTATAACTTTTTATTTCAGGCCAGTGGATCCATATAATGTTAGTAAAAACTCATCCTATGTTAGTAAATAACAATAACTTAAAACTACACTAACTGGCTACATGAACATGTGCACGCACAGGTCTGCCAGCCAGAGTCTAATAAAAGGTCCGTCAACTCAACCTTGTCCGGCAGTGTAGCTAAAACTATAGTTAATTTACTCTTTGAGCTAAAATACTGAGGCCACCATTTGCGTATGATGGCGTGAACGTCGACTATTCGCGCTTCCGTGAACATGCCCGAAATAAGCTAACAGACTTAAAATAATATTAATAATATTTACTTACATGTAGGTATATAAAAAAAGATGTAAAAGCATCATAGAATATCAAAAAAAATATTTGTCTATATCGCAGTCAACAGGAAAAGTGCTCAAAAGGCTGGCAGCATTGCCACGTTATATGGCGATGCGATATAGTTTTCCTAACCACCTATTTCATTATTGTCGTTATTTTTGTTTTCTTCAGAGAATTTGGAAAACGGGAATATGTTTAAAGGCAAAGTTTATTTTGCAATCAAAGCATAGAGTTTCGCAAAGTAGAGTCGTTCATAACACGTCAAGTACCCAGATTATTCATAACATAACATGACATCACGCCTTGTTTGTTGTTTGTCCCATTCCCATGTAATAGGGGGGCCTGTGATATTTCACGGGCCCCTCTACCTTACAATTAATTGACATATACTCTTCTAAATTCAACCCTTTATTAGTGCAGTTGTAAGGACAATCGTGTCATTTAGTTTTTTACTGTTATTATTTTATTTTACCTTTTATGTAGATTATTTTCCATTTTGTGAACGTGAGATCGTTGAAGGCTTTGTAGACTCTTAGATGTTTCGATTTGTTGTTTGGTTTCCTATTTTGTACTTGTTGAAGTGTTATTGTGTTTTTCCAATAGGAATTTCTTAATAACAGTCCGGGATTTGAAAATTAGCAGTATGATAAGTCACGTGCACGTTATTAAGCCGTCAGTCCTGCGCCTGATCTCTTTCAGACTCATCGGACTATGCGAGTGAAGGAAGAGAGTGTGTACTGTGTCTGCGCACACACTTGTGCACTATAATATCTCTCGTACTGAAAGCTAGTCTCCGTTGAGATTGACCGCCATGATCGAAATACGGTCTGCAGGACTTCAGGCCTACACTGTCCTCCCAAAATACCGATATTAAAGTATCATAGAGCAATTTTCTTGATTTATTTAAGTGGAATGTATAAGTAAAAGTATGTATAACAAGGAAGGAACAGAATAAGGTTAAATAAAATAAAAATACAGGCAAGTTACGTTTCAATTTCAAAACAAATTTGTGAGCTCGTCACTTTACTACGTCTGCAGCTGCACTGTCATATCTCCGGCCTGGGGAGTGTCACTGCTGACTGGTTCAGGCGCTCAACACTTCTTGAGATGCGTCCTCATGTTCGAGGACTGGGTGAAAGCCAGCTTGCAGCGAGGACACGAGTACGGCTTGGAGCCAGTGTGGAAGTTCAGGTGCGACTTCAAGTGATGCTTCTTTGTAAAAGACTTCGGACACAGCGTGCAGGAAAACGGTTTTACCCCTGTAACACAAAATAATCGTTTTTTAACTGTTATCATAATTATTTAAAGAACCATGGTGACTAATTATTTGAATAAACCACTGACAGGAAACGCACCGTCTGTACTTGATACCGAAAATATAGTTATGTGAAAAATATATTGTTTATTCACTTAAGAGAATGTTGACTCTACATTCTCTTAAGTGAATCCTTTCAGCCTCCTTCCAGCTCACTCTACAATGTAGAGTGAGCTGGAAAGGATTTTTCCATTAAAGCTTGTACCTATGCCAACGAACTCAAGGACTACAGAACATTTTTGTATATATTATCATTAATTAATTATCATATTGACACGAAGACGACAGTAACAGACTTGTATTTATTAATATTTGAATGAAATATAATTGAAATGTCATATATTTACTGTCATTGAGGTATTTGTGAAAAAGTCCGTGCGATGCACTTTCCAATCTAGTCTAGAATATACGTACAAAGTACCTATGTAACTACGTGATATGATAACGGCATCCAATTAATTTCATTTAGTTTTGATCATGAATGTCGTACACAAGGTTATATCATTGGAAGTAATTATGCGTTATCTGTACTAGAAGTCGAAAGTCTTAGTTGCATTGTACATCTAGATAATTTCATTTCTTGATACCTATATTTTACATAATATGTAACTAACCGAATATTATTCGGTTAATCTACGGAATATCTGCCTTCGTTGAAACTTTATAAATGTAAGTCAGAAACATCTAATCACTCAGATCGGTCAAAGGTAAAACTGGGGTTTATTTTTTTTCCCCAAAAAGGCAGAGAATCGGTGGTAGTGGTACCTACGACTAGGGAGATACCTACTTACATCCAGTAAACAACAGCAAATAATAATGTCAACCACATATTATCACCTCTCTCTTCTTTGTTTGACTGACCTGTGTGTAGTCGCAAATGCAGCGTCATGTTAGAGCGGTCTGCGAATCGCTTGTCGCAGTGCGGGCACGCGTACGGGCGCTCGCCCGAATGCGTGCGCTGGTGCTGCTTCAATAGCATCTTGCGGGAGAACGCCTTGCCGCACTCCTCGCACACGTGGGGCTTTACACCTGGAACCACAGAAACAGACGCAGCCTAAATACAAGGGATAAAGGAAGGATACAAGTCAGCGAATCATAACAAAACCCACGAGAACAAAGGCAGCGAACGTTCGCAGTCTGGGAAGCAATCTACACAGTCCACATATCACGTTGCTGGGGTAGGGCAAACAACATGCTAGAATACTTAGAAGGTAGTGTCGAATCTACTTATCTCTAGGATTTTTTTTTTGAGATTGTTGAGTTTTGTTACAGATTTTTTGACGTAAACAACTAAGAACTCAGGTGCAAGACCAAGTGCGACCTACGTGGGCTACCCTCGCAATTCTTACACCTTATAACTGTCGAAGTAATTATAAGGTCTCTCCCCTGCTTCTTACTAGTGCAAAGGCTACATGTAAACACACACATAAACCTTTCGGAATAAATGCTCTAAATAACGAAACCGCATCAAAATCCCTTGTGTAGTTTAAACATCTGAACGGTCACGACAGACAGCCACGAAAAGCGACTTAGTTTTTTACCGTGTAGAAATGTATATTGATAAATAAATCTCCATGTCAATAAGAAACATATTTTGGTCATCGAAAAATTAATATTATGAATAATGTTTAGTACAATGAAAGAAACATGATCAGATTTGAATGAAAACCTTTCTAAGAAACAGTAGATCTATTTGAGGGATCTAGAAATCGTGCACGTTCGAGAAAGTGCAAACTGAGCACTACATAAGTAATTTAATGTGTACTTGGTCTCGACACCGGTGATTAGTATTAAAAACAAATAGGTAAGTATTTGAATAGTAGTAGTACCTATACAGATTGTCACATCATTTTGGTTCATCACATTGACATTTTTATATGTAGGTACTAATCCTAACTAATATTATAAATGCGAAAGTCAGTTTGTTTGTTTGTTACCTTTTCACGCCTAAACCACTGAACCGATCATCCTGAAATTTTGCATATATACGTTGTCAGGTGTACAGAAACGGACATGAGGTACCTTTCATCCCGAAAAAAAGTGCAGTTCCCGAGGAAAACCACAATAACGTTATTATGATAATAGATTGCACCACGTGTCTTTCGAATCATTTGATTGTCAAATTCTAAATTAACGCGAGCGAAGCCGCGGGCAAAGGCTAGTCTTATCTCTATATATATATATATATATATATATAAAATGGTAAACTGACTGACTTACTGACTGGGTGATATATCAACACACCGCCCAAACCGCTGGTCCTTTTTTTTTTTTTTTTCGGATGGGAAATCATCAAATGACCCTCCCGCTCTAGGTGGAGCGGAAGGGAGTGTCAGACTCTTACTGACTAAAACCCACCCGTGTTCCTTCCTTAGCCCTTTAAGTTCCGGGCCAGCGGTAACCCTTTCGGATAATCCCGCTGACCCGGCAGGCTTCGGCCCTATGGGGCCCCTCCTCGATGCTGACATCTCTTTGAGGCGCGCGTGGAACACGTACGCGCCCCCCGGCACGGGCCTGGTCCTGATCGGACGGTGAGCTACCCATTACTCTCCGCCCGCAGGCCCGCGCCTACGGTGGCCGGGAGTCGTTGCGCGGCTCCCGACGCCCGGAGCGTCTCCCGCGGCAAACCGCTGGTCCTAGAGACATGAAACTTGGAGGGTGTGTTCTTTGTAAGTATCCATTAAGAAAAGATTTTTGGGAACTCCACCCATAAAGGGATAAAATAAAGGTTGGAAGTTTATATGAAAGTCCGTCAGTTTTGAAGTTAGGATCTTCACATTTTGTGTTTAGGCTGACGATTGAAAATTAATTTATACGTGTCTCAGCGTTTTTGATAATTCCAACCCCGAAGGGTTAAAAAGGGTGATGAACTTGTGTATGGAAAGTTCTTAATTTTCGAAGTAAAAATCACTAAATTTATTATCTAGAAGCTTATGGTTAGAAGCTAACGCATCGTTGTTGTCAACCCTTAAGAGGGTGAAAATCGGGATGACATTTTGTTCTTAATTAAAGTTCTTTATTTTTAAAGTTAAAATCACTAATATTTCGGCTTACGCATTACGGTTGGAAACTAACACAGCGTAAATCGTTGCTTTTTTTTTTTCATTTCAACCCACAAGGGGGTGAAAAGGGGGATGAAGTTTTGTATTGAAGTTGTTCATTCGCTAAATTTTGTATTCAAGTAAAAATAATATAAGTACACGTGTACCGTTTCTAACGACGCAGCTGACGAGCTGGCCAGACGGGCTTCCAGTATGTCAGTCTGTGGACCGGAACCTATCGTGCCCATCCCCTTCAACCAACTACGCAGGTGGCTACAGGAGCACACCCATACACAAGCAGAAACCTGGTGGACGTCGTCACCAGGCTGCAGGCAGTCCAAAGAAGCCATGCCGTCATTGAATGGCAGGCTAACCAGGCGCCTACTACGACTGGACAGGAAAGGCCTGCGCCTGGTGACGGGGATCATCACGGGACACTGCTCATTAAATAAACACTTTTACACATTAGGCATAACAGACAGTCCTCTGTGCAGGGCTTGCATGGAGGCTGGTGAAACCATTGCGCATGTGCTCTTTGAGTGCACAGGCGTCACCCAGATAAGGTCAGAAACCCTCGGGACACCCAGATCGTACACAGATGTTCTCAACAGACCAGGAGATTTGATCAGCTTCTGGAGGGAGGTGGGCTGGTTGGAATAACCACCGACGGCCGCCATGGCCCACGCACAATGGTCCACTGAAGGACTAAGTGCGGAAACCAAACCCCTTAACATAGAACATAGAACCGTTTCTAACTTTTCATAGAATGAAGCGATTGCGATGAAACAAAAACTAAATGTTACCTACTCCAACTTACACACAATATTTATTTAAATATAAGTAATGTATAATTTACGTCTATTAAAATTAATTTACAATCTACCTATCTATATATATAAAATTCAAAGTCCTGACTGACTGATATATCAACGCACAGCCAATACCGCTGGTCCTAGAGACATGCATTTTGGAGAGTGTGATCAATGTGAAGAGTAGGTATCCACCGTATCCACTAAAAAGGGGTTTTTGGAAATTCAACCTTTAAGGGGGGATTTTGTTTGTATGAACAATCTTATTCCTTGAAACTTGGCACGAATACTTTTTTAAGTAAATTAAGAAGTTAATTATGAAGGTAGTGGTGGTTAGGTAATTATGAAGTTTGACTTTTTTTTTTTTCTAAACTACCCCCTGAAGGGGGATTGGGACCTGCCGGGTCAGCGGGATTGTCCGAAAGGGTTACCGCTGGCCCGGAACATAAAGGGCTAAGGAAGGAACACGGGTGGGTTTTAGTCAATAAGAGTCTGACACTCCCTTCCGCTCCACAAAAAAAAAAAAAAAGGGGGATTGGGAGGTGTCAAAGTTTGTACGGAGGTTTTTTCGAAAATCTACCCCTAACGGGGTGAAAAGTTAATTTTACAGGGGAAGACTTTACTGAGCGGCTTGATTAACTCGAAAATTGGTATAAATAATCTTTAAGTCAAGTTTTGAACCCATCCCAAACGATTCTTCAAAATTCCACCCGTGTGGGGGTGAAAAGCGGGGGACACAGTTTATTTCTGAAAAATCTGATCCCTTTTGTCTATACTTAAAAATTGGCCTGAATACTTACTTATTTATCTAAACTTCATAAACATACATTTTCGAAATTTTTGGAGGAAAGTACGAATTTCACGCGGACGAAGTCGCGGGCAGAAGCTAGTAAATAAAACTAAAACAAAGTCGGGTTAGTTACACCATTTATAACTCAAGAACGGCTGGACCGATTTTTATGATCTTTGACTTGTTGGATTTGTCTCCGCCCCGAATAGCAGAATAAATTCACGAAAACAAATAACAATGAAGATAATTTATTTTCTCATACATTCGGTCTTATTGATTCTGGTGGTACGTAGTTCGCCGGGTGTCAGCTAGTATTTTTTTTATATTTAAAAAAAATTGTAGATTATTTAGGGATTTCTTTGTTATCAAGCATCCGTTTGTTCTTATTTTTTCATTCTTTGGCATACAGCAATGTGGAAAACCGATTAAAGGTCATAGCACACGTATCAAACCGGAAAGGGATCGTCACCGTATCAACTCGAGCCGTTCAGTATTCTTTGTAACTCCCTACTGCAATGCAAACTAATCGGAATCGTAACGTAATCGCCTCGCTTCCGGACAAGCTCAAAAACCGCGGTGGGGTGCGTTACGGCTCGTTGTCCCGGAGCTTACGGCTCGTCGTCCCCGCGCTTACGTCTCTCCGTAGTCGAGCTTACGTCTCTTTGTCCACCCTTGCACCTCTCACCCCTCCGGCCTGCCTGCTGCACCATCAACCAGTGGCCGGCGAGTCGTAAGCACGGCGTCGCCTAGCCGTAGCCGACACGACGTATCGGAGCTTCTGATCCGCTTTGGTTACGTGCTTACTACGTGATATATGTATTAACAATTACCTGTGTGGATCCTCACATGCATGTTGTAAGCAACGCGTTGATTGAAGGACTTGGGGCAGAGAGTGCACTTGTACTCTTTCCGGTTCCTGAAACCGGAAAGGGAAAAGATTTGACTTTTTGTATATTTATATTTTTGTTTGTTACCCGTCCCGCTAAAACGACCGAACGGATTTGGATAAAATTTAGCACATGGGTAGACCATGACCTGGAAAAGGACATAGGCTACTTTTCATCCTGAATCGCAGACGAAGTCGCGGACAACAGCTAGTTATTAATAAATCTATGCTTTACAAGCTTCTGAAGTTTAATTTAGAACTTATTACGTAGCTTGAAATTAGGTATCTTGAAGCTATTCAAGTATTTCTGGAATCAGTGCGGTACAACAATCTCTCACCGATGGATCTTCATGTGGCTGCTGAGATATCCTCTGTCATTGAAGTACTTGCCGCACACGGTGCAGGTGGCTGCGAACTCCCTGGTCCCACGGTGTATGGACATGTGGTACTTGAAGTTGCGCAGCTGGGAGAACGTCTTGCTGCACTCGCCGCAGGAGTACCGCGCGGTCGCCGAGTGACGCCGCATGTGCACCGCTAGCGACTCGCCACTCGTGAACACCTGGAAATTATACATATGGGAAGACGATTAACAATAATAGTAACGTCGAAGACGATTAATAATAAAGTTGATAAACTTACACTATACAGTTGCAGAGCGGAAGATAATAGGTATACAGAACCTACGCAAGTTCACTATTTATATTATACGTGTAAGTTATAGTTCATAACTATGGCTTGTCCAAGTAAACGGTTTTCTTCAGAATAATGGGAATTTCAATAATTTATGTGCTTACGAAGAAACATTACAAGTTAGTTACGTGACTTCACATATAACAAATAACATAAAATTACTATAAAATAATACATAACATGTAAATATATTGTTTATACAGGCATCCCAACTTCAGGCACTTTACTATAGACTGAGAAATAACAGCTTAGTGGACGTAGCATTTCAACCGCGAATGCAAACGACTACATGAATATAAATGCATTTTAGCGTAAAACATTTCCACTCACCGTGGTGAAAGCAAACCTAGGTATTAAGAAAACGCTATCGGTATTGCTTCAAGAAGACGTGTTTGATTTAAAACAACCCTCAAGATATTGTCAATTTTATTTACTATTCCGATGCATGCACGAATCCATCCATTCATAATACGCTACGCCGGTTTTCATACGTGCTACGTGCGTTAGTGCAGTTTGGCCTGTCGCCAGAATCCAAGGAACCAGATGCACCGCAAGGTTGCACAGCACCACCGTTCATTGCCTATTTTCCAGCTAAGCTTAACACTAGGATTTTTCAATCCTGATAATCTCTCCGACATACACAAATTAGTCGTTTCTAAAGATAAAAATGGGGTCGTTATATTTTAACAGAACAAGGGCAACATTATACAACAATGTTTTCTAATTTTGACCTATAGCCATATAGCTAATACATAATTATGTTAAGTTTACCTGATTGCAAATAGTGCACTTGAAGTCATCTCTCCGGGTATTTGGTAGACATGCCACTGTTGTGATTTTTTTCACGTCCCCTGCAGGCTCGGTTTCGCTAACCGCATCCGAACGTGATGATAGAATAAGCTTGGGAACATTGTTATTACTATCGTTTACTATGGTACTATTTTCGTGTGTCTGAAAAAGTAATTTTAGATTATTATCGTCAAACGGATATACCTTACCAATATTAAATATGACAAAAAAAACTAAGCTACCTACTTACTTTTTGTTTAGACAATTGCGACTGCAACAAGTGTTCAGTTTTTCTACGGAACGGTTTATAGTTGTTAGGTGGCCGAGGGCTCCATGGATTCTCTAATACATGATTTAAAATAGTTACTTTAGCAGACGTTGTCACGTCTATTTCTTTATTGCTTTCATCACCAGCATTGTCAATGACGGATCTATTTCTATGAACTGGCATCGGTTTTATCGAATCAAACAAAGATGGTGCGATACTGAAGTCCAAGGAAGGAACATAAAGTCCTGACAGAATCTGTTCCTGCATCCCCAACTGAAGAAAAGGATTAGCTGACATAGGGGCATGGTTCATTAATATATTCATCGGTAAATTACTTGTTTTAGTGGCAAAAACATGTGTCTTGTTACTTTTCTCAGCCGAACAAACTTGTAGACAAGATTGGTCATACAATGTTTTGTTAGTGTCACTGTAATCTGGTTCATCTCGAGAGCATCGCTGCTGCTTACGAAGGTGAAATACTGTAGGCGAATGACTGATGTGCTCGTTCGTTTTTTTATATGGATCTAAGAGTGAACCGTCGGCGCTGAGATGTTTGCCATTTGCATTCGTCAAGAGCACAGATGCCGGAGCACGATAGCATTCATTTGATATTGCTAGCACGCCTGCCGTCAGACCGTTAACATTACCGTTTCGAGGATATGTCTCGATAAATAAATCACGTAGAAAAGAGTTCCTTTGTCGGTCTCCATATGGCGATTTCAGATTTCCTAAAGAAGACTGACGCTCTCCACTTGGATTCTGACTACGTACCAGCGTATCTTTACAATCTAAGTTGCTAACTGAATACTGTAATACATCCTGGATTTCCTTGCCTTTCTTTATATTTATGTATCGTTGATCTCTGCAGCCTTCAAATCCTAAAGTAAATATATTCCTTTTTGACAAATCAGTTTCATAGTGAAAACTTGAGTCGAAATTATTATACTCTAGTGTATCCGATATTTGCCGCAAATATTGACAGTCAACAAATATTTGCATAGCTTTTATAATGTCTAGAAACATTTCAATTTTTTCTTTTTGTACAATGACTTCTCCATTATAAATGTAATAAAGCACTGATGACATAGCGTCGAGGTCAAAATCTGGCAAAACGATAAAAGTCGGCGACTCATCTGTGGGACAAGAAAGGAGAAGACGCTGAAAGACAATATTGCTAATTAGTCATTGTAAGATCATGTATAAAGTTGATAAAAGCTTTGAAGAAAACGACGGTGGGAAGTGTTTACTTACTCTGAGAAAAGTGCTAACACTGGCGAGCACGGCGCGATGCGCGCTGAATGCGCGCCCGCCGCACAGGAGTTTCACATCGCACCACTCCCCGTGCGATAGCCATTCACACATCTGAAATATCAATGAAAGAGAAATCTATTAACTATTATATTTTATCTCTTGTCAGTTACTTTTCTTTAGTGATAATTTTCTCGTTATAGTCGTTGTTTAGTTAGGTACCTATAAGTTAAAGATTTTAAGAAGGTTTGAATACGTTTACATAAAAAGTTGTGGAAAAGCAGTGATCATGAACAGTACTTGAAACATTTACAATAGAACAATCATAACACACTTGATAATAGCCTGTGAAAACACACCGTTACAAAATGGATAAGAGAAATAATTTAAGAATTTCTTTCACGCAATTCTCGAGTAATTTGGATGGGGCTTCAACAGCGATCCGGCGAGCACGGAACCAAACTTGGACGTCTGTAAACACGCTATGTTTGTGGCACACTTTTAATTCCTCGCCGATCGTGCAAATAGATGCCTGTGCTCGGTATCTGTGCTGTAGCAGTGACATGCACGCCCGATGTCTCACATGCCAGTAAAGGCTAAATTAACCAAACACACCCGACCAGGTCAACGTTTTTAAAGTAGCACCACTCGTGAAAGTGTAGAGCAAATAGGTCTAATCAAACAAGAAGAAAATTGGAGGCATCATCTCGCTGACCTATACACTTCCTACTGCCTACGTCTGACTTGACAGTTATACTTAACCCAAAACGTCGATAATTTAAGTGAGCAAATGAAATTGGTATGGAATGTTTTGTTTGTATGAAAGCCTATTGATTAGCAGTCCCTATTTGCACTATATTGACTATTTTTTGTACTATTTGTTGCTTAATTTAAGTTTTGTATCAATTATACCAGCTTTACAAGATCAATTTTATTGATGTTGAAGTTGAAGCGCATAATTGTCCGAGTATTTAATGCCAAATGAAGTAGGTGTGAGCTCGCTGATTTATTGGTTTATCACATTGCTGCCGAGATCAAGTCCACAGTAAGGTGATAAAATGTGTAGCGCTTTAGTACAAACACTAAAAACGCAATCATGCGAAACTCCTTTATGTTTTCATAGACTAAAAACCGCAACGAGTACAAGTAGTTCTTGCCAAAAAATGTCAGACCTAAGCATTGCTAAAAATTAAAATCTTTGTAAAAATCCATACTAATATTAAAAATTCGAAAGTAACTCTGTCTGTCTGTCTGTCTGTATGTTACCTTTTCACGCCTAAACCACTGAACGGATTTCGATAAAATTTGGCAGAGAGATATAATGCATCCCGGGGAAGGACATAGGATACCTAGTTTTTATCGACATACCTCGCGGGCGAAGCCGCGTGCGGAAGCTAGTACCTGAATAAAAATAAATAGCGTCAGCGCTTATTCCAACAATGCTTGCCTACCTACTACTAAAAGTAGAAAGCTAGGGTCCGATTAGTTTCTAGTACATTATCAATTATCTACAGCATATTCCAGTAACCAGAATACACATGCTATCGATGCTGTCGTATTGTAACGTTAATTACCGATTCGCCGATATCAATTAACTCGGGAAGGTATTTTAAGATTAAGATTAATAACCCGTGATCCATGACACATTGGCAGCCTCTTTCTTGTCCTACTTGTGATGGAGACTATTGTTTACCTAGCGGATATGTATGGCTAATATTTCAGGCAATTTTCAAAATGTACAACTGTGTATTTCTGTTTGCAGTAGGTACCTGGACACTAAGAGTATAATATCTCACAGAAGAGAAACGCAAGAATGACCGATACTCATGCGCATTACCATGCTACGGCCAGTAAAAAAGAAAACGTTTCATTATAGTCTTTAAAATCAGATGTAAAAAGCTAAGTTTAAGCTTAACTTATAAAAAATATTTATTTAATGTTTTTTTTTTGTTTTTTTCTCTAAGGGTGTTCAATTGTTGTTAAGTAGGTACCAACTACCAATTAGAACCAAAATACTTGTTTGATTTTTCCAAATGTAAAAGTATAGTTTTGGAAGAACATAGGCTCAGAGTGAGACAGCCTTGTTTTTGTTTGTTCTTGCACTCCTTGTTTTTTGGTCTTACTTCCTACTTGAGTTACTGCAAACACTAGAAGTTATTGGACTCAAAAATAAACATTGATTTATATAAAGTTGAATATGGTAGACTAAATTGCCTGCACTGCCTGGTCTTTCATAGCCCATCAGACTAAGTCAGAATTCTTACTTTTAAAATTCTAACAGAAATAAACAACACACATTTCAAACTTCGACATTCAGTAGCGGAGTCAGTTGGGACGACTCCGCTACTGAATGTCGAAGTTTGAAATGTCGACGTATGTTAGTTCTAAAGTACAGGATCTCGATGTACGCCAGTTCGAAAGTTCACTGGAGCGAAGTATGCAAGGCCGACGTATCGTTAGTTAGAAATCATACGAGCGCGATGTACGCCAGTTCGAAATAACCCTGTTACGAAGTATGAAATGCCTCCGTACTGTTACTGGTACTCCTACAACATTATAATCGTTTATTCCCATCTGCCCCCTTCGAGCTTGCCACCGGGGTAGTGACTGGCACTAAGTAGTGGCGTTTACCACCCCGGTGTTATGGATCATCCGTGCCGTAAGGATCATCCGGAGCTACAGCACGATCTCGGGCGAGGCGGCAAGCCTCATTGCCGGACTGCCGCCATGGAGAGGCCGCGTAAGTCGCGCCGTGCCCTCTTACGTTTCCTGCTTCTGGTTGTAGGAGTACCAGTAACAGTATCTACGGAGGCATTTCATACTTCGTAACAGGGTAATTTCGAACTGGCGTACATCGCGCTCGTATGCTTTCTAACTAACGATACGTTGGCCTTGCATACTTCGCTCCAGTGAACTTTCGAACTGGCGTACATCGAGATCCTGTACTTTAGAACTAACATACGTCGACATTTCAAACTTCGACATTCAGTAGCGGAGTCAGTTGGAACATCTGATTGACCGCTGCAATGAATGGTTCGGTCGCGAAAAGATTAATAAACATGGTTTTATATCCAACTGCGGCAAAGCCCAAAAGTAGGGTAATGTTTTTAAAGTACTAAGTAGTTTATTATTCTACTGGTATTATTCTATTATTCTGGGGTGAAACATCAAAATAAAGCAATTTCGGTTAACCTTGTTGGACGCATTTTATTAACCCCTACCTCGTCGACCGATCGAATATTATAAATTATAATTTCTACTGCATACGGTAGAGAAAAATATTGTAGATAAACATAACACTAAACGTTCGATAAGAAAGTTGGAGACATCAATGCTTTGTGCTATAAAAAAACTTCCAAAAATTACGGATATATTTCCCACATTATCACGTAACATTAAAACCTACATGTTACGAGTAAGAGGACAGAACTAAGTAAATGGGTATAGACTTACTATGGTAGAGAGCTTTAAATAGCTTCAAGCCAATATTGACAATGACACGTAATGTATCTAGTAGAGGGTTGGGACAAATTAAACCTACCTACTATTATTTTACAGAAAATGTAAAATGTAGGTACAACACTGGAAATGAAATCCCTCATAATATTATTAAAAATATAGAATAGGTACATATTTTTTCTTCCTGCTTAGTAGGTATGTCATGTAGGTAGATGTCGCTTATTATGACCTATTTCTTAAAAATAAATCATTTGCATCATGTCATGTCACTATAAGCGAAGTCATTGTATCGGAACTTTGTTATCAAGAATTTATATGAAAACCAGATTTCGCACTGCAATTACTACAAATTAAGCTTTTGATCAACGGAGTCATGATAAACGCATTCCACTGTAGGTACTTAACTTAAGTAATTTTATATACTAATTCAGAAAGTTATAGCTTGACCATATTACACAATTACCTACAACAACATGAGATTTACCGGATTCCTTCAAACATGGAGCATTGTTTTTGTTTAAAAATCTTAAATGTATTTTTTTGTGTTTTAACTTTTACTTGATTTCAAAATAAGTAATATAAAGTAGAATAGAATATATATAGCCTTTGAATATTTAAGTAGAATCGGTACGGTTCGTTAATTACCCATATTCAGGAGAAACTCCTAAAGAAAAACCCTTTCCTTAAATATAAATAAATAAGAAAGTACCTACCCAATCTATAAATTAACCACTTCTACGTACATATGAATAAAAAGGATAATTATGTAGGTACACGAATTTATACATAGATACAACAAAAAAATGTTTTTTTTTTATCTAATACTTAGTTGTTTCTTTCGATTTAAAATAAGGAAGATCCATTAGACTTACTGTAATGATTTAAAATCTCCAACATGTAACATTTAATTTCCACAAGTACATAAATATTTTCGTCCAAAAGCGCGGAAATTCACCGACAGGGGACCGAACCAATGTCTGCGCGTGAGTCCTCCACACTGACGGTATTCAACCGCATGCTCCAATGTGTGTTACCGCTGACCATACTACTGCCTCTTTTAATGGCATGCGTTCGTTATTCCATACTTTACGTGTACCAACAAAACCCGTATAATGGACTTTCAACAAAAATATTCGATTGCCTACTAACTAAATAATACTTAGATTCTTGTTTGTGAATATTTCCAATAAGAACTTTTCAGTTTTATTCAAAACTCGTTATGCAAATACGTGCAAATGTGCGAGACATTCATGGAACATACAGTTATAGATATTAATCATACAGATTTAGTTGTTACTTTGTCATCTATACAATACGCGGTGTTATTAAGTGCATAGGTACCTACCTATATTTTTCTTTGACACCCATGGAAAAGTAGGTAAGAACCTACCTTTAGAACTTAGCCTTCCTTTCTCGGCTTTAACCCATGCTGCGTTATTTTTTACGACTTCTAATGATTTCTGCATATAATATATTGCAAGGCAAAACAATGCAAGCAAGATAATTCCGCAATGTATTTACCCACATAGCTACACCGGACTGCACCACTCACTCTTGAAATCTAATGGATGAAGGGGTTGCGTCTTGGGGGTTTTTTTTCAGGTTTTTTATAAAATAACTGTTAAGTACATACTTACTGTAATCTTCCGTTCCTCGGAAAGTGTGGTCCCAGCTGTCATTCGTGGATCTTTGACAGTCTTTAGGTACGGGTAGTCAGAAGCCCGAAAGTCTTACAACCAGTCTTACCAAGGGGTATCGTATTACCCAGTAACTGGGTTGTAGAGGTCAGTTAGGCAGTCGCTCCATGTAAAATACTGGTATTCAGCTGCATCTGGTTAGACTGGAAGCCGACCCCAACATAGTTGGAAAAAGGCTAGGCAGATGATGATGATGACTTACTTCCTACTGTAATCGTTTTTTTCTTGCTGAGGGCAATAAATACACTGATCGCCTCGTTCTAGTGGCAAATGTTGGGGGCCCTTTTTACCCTACTATGGCGAAGCTAAAAAGGAGAGCATTGTTTTTGTTACAAAGTAGGTAATTAAAATTACAATCTGAATCGGTAGGTTGTCTTGGTAGGCATTGAGAAAAATAATTGCAATTGGAAAATTGGAGCATTCTGGTCCTTAGTAGGGCGAAGGAAAAAAAAAAGCATTCTGGTCCGGTTTTTCTTTTCAGTGTGTCATTTCACTAAGAGAATGCAAGAGCGAGTTAAGCGAGCTAGAAAATTGGAGCAACATGATTTAGATAGGTTAAACTGGCATTGTCATTGTATTAATAGAGAAATATGGAAGAAAAGACATTGTGCGCCGACCTTAAATAAATTGGGATAAGGGCAGGAAGGTGATGAAACTGGCATTGTCATTTTACAGAATGCAAAAACGCCGAGCATAGCAATCTCGAAAATTGTGTCCCTAACAAATAATTAAGGAGTAGACAGTTCAATAAATTTTAATAAAAAAAGATAAACCTACAACTACGCACTCCCACTCACTACGCACTCCGACGCACAGTGGATAGGAAGTAGGCTTACAGGACGGCTCCGGGGAACGGGTGTCGACGCCAGTCGACGGCTCAGTTACCGTTCGAATTGGCTCGGCAGAACAGGCGTCGGTCGGGTCGAATTAGCGACACGGTCCGTCCGCACAAAACACCTCAGCTCTCCGTTATCCTTAATACAGCATCATATTGTAGTCTTTGCTTAACAAGAATGTTTTCTTAGTTTTCTTCTTTCTTACTAGTCTTATCAAAGTACTCTGTGGTTTTCTTTTTACCGAGTTTTTTAGCTTCCTCGCTCTCGTCATTTTTCCACACCGTTCTTTTTTTTCTCGCCATCTCCGTCTCACCTGCCAGTTTTGTCAGCCAAGACGTATATAACCTCCTTGTTAATGCCGAGAGTGCGTTTAAGAATATTATAATTATAATTTAGAATTTCATTATTTAGTAGACAGAGCAATTAAGTATAAAAACCAAATTTAGATTATCCAAAACGATATAAAATGATTTTTAGAAAATACAATCCTACTGCAACCTTCTTTGAATAGACTGCATAGGAAATTAGAAGAATAAGTAGACATCAGATTGACGCGTTTGACTTAAATGTCATAACAAGAATATTATTGTATAAAATGATGGAAAATTATAATTTATAATCAGGTACCTAATTCTTTAGAGAAGATTCGTTTAAGAGTGATTCGCAGAGTGCTAACACAGAAACTACTCGAGTTCTATATTTTGTGTAACAGCCAAAGTGCGAAATATAATATTTAGTAAGAAAATCATAAAAGGATACAAAATCATAAATATGATGAGAATGAATGAAAATGAAGCGTAAGTACAGTATCAGTAATATACAGATACTATATTTCCCCAACGACCCCGAGAAAATTTTTGGTCTAGAACAAAAATTTTGTAAGGTTAAAGAAAAACAACATTCACAAAACTTACATACTTCATTCAATCACACTATCATCTTACGAAGTTAGGTCAGGTAGGATTCACATTCGATGATCACAACTCGACCTGATAAATAAATAACAGTAGGCTTATTTTCGGAGTTGTTAACCGCTCTCGTCAAAAACCATTAAATTAGATGAAAAATATAAAGAACTCCAATGAACTTTAGAGTTGATAATTAACAAGGGCTTATTTTTATGGAGTTGTTAGCCGCTCCAATCAACGTTAGAGTTGATAGTTAACAAGGGCTTATTTTTATGGAGTTGTTAGCCGCTCCAATCAACGTTAGAGTTGATAGTTAACAAGGGCTTATTTTTATGGAGTTGTTAGCCGCTCCAATCAACGTTAGAGTTGATAGTTAACAAGGGCTTATTTTAATGGAGTTGTTAGCCGCTCCAATCAACGTTAGAGTTGATAACAAATTAGTTATACTAATTTGAAGAGTTAGTAAGAAGATTAGGTAATTTGTACCTAAAAGCACTTCTTAGAGTTATCTGTTAAGAACAGATATAAAAGAGAGATTAAAATAAATCTTCAATAATGATTTAAAAACTAAATAAATGAATCTAAATAAAACTAAATAGAGTTTTAATAAGCCGAAGAGAACTCTTTAGTTAGAAGAAAGAAAGAAGAAGATATGAATCATGAGTGAAATACGAAGGATGAATTTATTTACATAATTATATAAATTATATTTTAAAATCTTTAATGTGCCATTTAGCTTGGTGGCCATTAGGATCCTCTAATATATAAACTATTAGCAAAAAAAAAAAAAGGTTAAGGGTTAAAAAGGGAGGTAAATGAGAGAGTTTATTAAATATAGTAAAGGGTTAAAGAGTGTTAAAGAGGACTCAAGAGGGTCAAAGTGTAAAAGAGGTAAAAAAAGACAAATAGGGAAGAGGGACGAAGAGATAAAAACAAAATAAAAGGATTAAAAATTCAAGAGGAGGACACAGAGGGTCTAATTATTTCTGTGTCAAAGTACAACAGTGTTCAAGAGAGTAAATTAGTTATAAGAAGGAGGACAAGTAAGTAATAGAAAGAGTAAGATCACTTCTTAAAGAAATTAAAAAGTTATAGCGAGGTTAAAGAGAGGATAATTTAAAATTAGTAAAGAGGGAGTTTATAGGACCTAATTAGAACTAAAAGTTGGGCGCCAAACTGTCGTGTCTACTTATCCCTAACAAATAATTAAGGAGTAGACAGTTCAATAAATTTTAATAAAAAAAGATAAACCTACAACTACGCACTCCCACTCACTACGCACTCCGACGCACAGTGGATAGGAAGTAGGCTTACAGGACGGCTCCGGGGAACGGGTGTCGACGCCAGTCGACGGCTCAGTTACCGTTCGAATTGGCTCGGCAGAACAGGCGTCGGTCGGGTCGAATTAGCGACACGGTCCGTCCGCACAAAACACCTCAGCTCTCCGTTATCCTTAATACAGCATCATATTGTAGTCTTTGCTTAACTTTTCCATCATTTTATACAATAATATTCTTGTTATGACATTTAAGTCAAACGCGTCAATCTGATGTCTACTTATTCTTCTAATTTCCTATGCAGTCTATTCAAAGAAGGTTGCAGTAGGATTGTATTTTCTAAAAATCATTTTATATCGTTTTGGATAATCTAAATTTGGTTTTTATACTTAATTGCTCTGTCTACTAAATAATGAAATTCTAAATTATAATTATAATATTCTTAAACGCACTCTCGGCATTAACAAGGAGGTTATATACGTCTTGGCTGACAAAACTGGCAGGTGAGACGGAGATGGCGAGAAAAAAAAGGACGATTTTGAAATTACGAGAGCGAGGAAGCTAAAAAACTCTGTAAAAGAAACTAAGAAAATAAGAGGAGAGACGGTGAAGAATAACGGAGAGCCGTGAGGCGTTTTGTGTGGACTGACTGTGCCGTCAATTCGACCCGACTGACGCCTGTTCTGCCGAGCCAATTCGACGGTAACTGAGCCGTCGACTGGCGTCGACACCCGTTCTGCAGAACCACATAGGTGCGATCAACGGCCGTTCCCCGGAGCCGTCCCGTAAGCCTTCCTATCCACTGTGAGCGTGGAGTGCGTTGTAGGTTAATCTTTTTTTTAAATAAAAATTATTGAACTGTCTACACCTAAATTATTTGTTAGGGATAAGTAGACACGACAGGACCTATTTTAAAAATTATTATTTTGTTTGAAAGGGTATAGTCTCGAGGTGGTCCCATTGTCACCAAGTCGGAATCTGATGAGGGAATCCCATAGAAATCGAGGGAAACCCTCAAATTTTATAGGCACACCTATAGCGATTTGGGTATTTTTTATATTAACTCGTGCATTTGCTCTCGGAAAGGATCATTTGGTGAAGTGGAACTGATGATGAAGACCACAGAAGGCCATCGGAACTACTCAATAATAAGTATTTCACTGGTTGCGATTCCATTTTAATGTGGTTGCTAAGGAATTTATGCTCGTCACAATGCGTATGGTGAAGTGCAACTTAGTGAACTAATAAACTACCTAACTAACTACCTAACTATGGTGACTTCTCAATTAGCTCCAGTTCTCCTGGTTCTTACTAGGAGAACTCCTCAACAATTATAACGACCCTGCATCGGGAAAAGCAATATTTTGTAAAAAGGTGATGACATGGTGGTGGTGGTGGTGGTGTGTTGACATTAGGCTATTGTAACTTAGATAAATTACAAAGTGAAAAATAAAAACATTTTTACAAAAAAAAACAACCAGTGTCTTTGGATCTGTATTTTAGTTTTTAGTCACCGACTTCCGAAACTAAAGTTATTTTTCACTTTGTAGTAGGTAGGTATTTTTTGGAAGTCGGTTGTGTTTTTTGTAAAAAGTTTTTTTTTTATATTTTCATTAGGCTCGTTACTCTTAACAATAAGAGTGTTTTTTATGTTTTGGATAATTTTTCCGTACCTACAAGTTGGGGGCACCGTGCTGCTATGGCCATGCTGGAGTTTTTTTAATTTTTATTTAATCTTTTCTGTCCTACTGGAGGGGGGCACCAGAAATTCTATTTAATGGTCGTTCGAGAAATGATATTTCGAACTAAGATATTTGAGCCTTTGATTCATCGAAGCAGTGAGTCACGCTCGTAATAGGTAGGTAGATCGATTTCAAGTACGAGTATAACCTATATACCTACTATCGAGCTTAAGTTTTCAAGCATTTGTTATTCTGTCAAACGCATTCCATTTCAAGTAGGAAACCTGGGCAGTCTTCACGAAAGTATCAGGCAGATGTCTACTATTTTCCTGCGCCACCTCGAATCTGTTAAAAATAATTGTATCCATATAGGTACCTACCTAGTCGATATCCGTGGTCCTAGCCTACAAACAGCTTTCTTCCGGGAGTCAAAATCAAGTCATTTATTCAAATTAGGCTGAGAATCAGCACCTTTTGCACATCAACATTACTTAAGACAGGCAGGATACAAAGGTCTAAAAAGTTACTTAAGAACATTTTCGAAAAATAGCGATATAGCCAAATTAGACCGATTTTAAAATTTTCATAGAAACAGAGATTTCTAGTTTTCTTTTTATAAATAAGACATTTTGAAATTGTTCTTATTTAACTTTTTAGACCTTTGTATTCTGCTTACGCGTACGAAGTTTCATTAAAATCGGTTCATTCATTTCAAAAAACAAGGGCTTGAAAGTTTGTATGAAATGCCGCGTACGGCGTAAACGCTCATAAGGACCAAAGTTTAAAAATATTTGTATGGATTCATAAACAACTGATTATCTACCTGCAAGTAGGTATTAACGTATATTACTTCTAACGTGAATACTGCCTAAAAGTGGTATACTTACTTAATATATAAAATTATTATGTTTAACTTAAAGTCACGCTCATCTAATATTCTCATTGTCACTGTTTCTTTTTACAAGTGTTGTAATGTTTGACTTAATGTGCTCTCTAATAGGCGGTTTACACACTCAGTGTTACACGTAAACTTGTAATTGTAACTTAACTCAGCAATTAAAGTCCGAAGTAACTTACCTACCTACACAAATTCTCAGAATTATTTTCGTCTGATTAAGTACGACAGAAGATAAGATCTAAATTAGAAAGGCTATTCCGACTAACTGTGACCCGCTTGACCTGTCTACCTTTTTCACAAAACATGGGTATTATGGGTGGATAGGTATAATTAGTCTTTAGGTATAATTTTATTAGTCTTTAGAAATTAAACTTAAAATATTTTGGCATTTACTCTTCCCCATAATACCTTTTCTAAGTACCTATCTAAATGTAAAATATCTAAGCTTAAAGGGTGTAAATCTACAAAAATGTTGATCAATTTGATGTTCTAAAACATAACGCTCGTTTTTTTTTGGGTTGGGTAAAAATGGTATTGATAAACTTATTGTAAGCAAAGATAAGCCCGACCTGCAGGATAGGTAATTGCGTAACACACTAAGGGCGAATCTCACCAAATTTTTATACCTAGAATAAGTCTGAGATCCTGAGAATAAATTTTGCATGTTTGACAGTTTTAACATAGAACAGAACACACAGAACTGTAAGACGTCAATTTTATTCAAATCTTCGTAAAAAGTCTTTAGTAAAATCGGCCATAAGCATAACAGTACCTACCCATGGACGTAATAATTATGTTACTTCTATTAAATTATGTCCATGTATGTACGGACGCCAGCAGGTCAACCTACCCGAAACTGTCAGATTTTCCCAATCAACCTTGAACCTTATGGTTTAGCAATAAAGTCGAAGATCTATTAAAGAAATCTGACAGATTGTAGTAACTTGATGTGCTGGCGTCTGTACCTACCTAGTAATGGCTTTCATTTTGACAGTTCTACAACATTCATTTATTATAGGGCGCTTTCCGAATTAGCTATAATCGCTCACAGCGCTCACATCATCTCACATGCGTTCCGAAGTTCCGATTTAGATATCACGATTATGACAGCTGAGAGCTGTCAACAATTCGGAACGCCCGTGAGCGCGCTCACAGTGCTTACTCAATGTAAAAACGATATTATTACAGTATTTCTTTGTATAAACACCACATTTCTTCTTCTTTGGTTAGGTGGCGACGTGGCGACTATCAGCCAGAAACACAATTTCGAAAATGCCACGTTAGTTTAATTCTAAGGTATGATGCAAATCAAAACAAAACACACTGACACATCTTCACACACACACTGTCATTTTTGACAGCGCTCACGGTGATATTATTCTAGGGCATGGTCGGCGTTATCGCAAGATGGCGCATGTCATGACGTCATCTATGACGATTCACGGAACGTCGTTATCGCGCTCACGCTAATTCGGTACGGGTTTAAGCACGCTCACATCGATTATTTCCCTTCTCGGAACGCAGGGATAGTTATTTACGTTGTTGAGCAGGCAAATTTTTACATATGAACCAATGCATTAGCAATATCCTTCAAAATCATTCAGATTGTGATTGATCGTGTGTTACACAATTAGGGTGGTGCTGGCACAATGGCTCAAGGATTGACAGAGCTGCGTTTTTCTAGTTATGTTTTTATGTGAGACTTTTGTTACTACCAGAGGCGATCAAATTAATTAGATAATAACTGTCAGTCGTGTCGACACACATACGTGATGACGACCACGATGACCAATAACATGACATGACCGACGGCGTATCTGTAAACGATATCACAGATTACTAATATGTAGGAACGATATGCCACTTTTTGCTCGACTTGACGGGGGCACTGCCGTGCCCCCGTCAGTACCTACCTATTGATACTTATTTGAACGACGAAAACCATTCTTACAAACTAAACGAAATAAAATTCGCTATCAAAGTTAAATAGAATCACACGAAATACGAGTAGCTGTTGACTGTACGTAGATACCCTACTTGGAGAGCAATTAAAACTTTAAATAATGCTACAAATCGGAATAGTTAGGTATGTTTGTTGATCCATGTAAGTATATAAAGCAATAAAATATTTTATTTAGTGACTGGGCGACTCCAGTACCTATCCGTAAAAGCAGGGAAAAACTTTTTGAAGCAACATATGAATAATACAAACTTTCATCAGTATGTTGCAAAATATTCAAAAACTTTTAAAAGTGTGTGCCAAACAGTTATAGCTCTTTATATTAGCAATAAAATAAAATCAGCTGATGATAAAATAAAAACTACCTGGCAAATAATAAATAATGAAACAGGTAGGAAAAAACAGCGTAACACTGAATTTAATTTAGAGACTGCACATGGCCCCATCAACTCAGATGTAGAAATAGCTCAGGAATTTGAACTTTTTTTCTAATATTCCCCTTAAAACTAATGAATCTTTAAATTCATCCCCCACGCTTTCTGCTGCCTTACTTAAAAAGAATGTAAAGGCATGCCCTTTGGAGTTTAGGTTTCAGCATACAAGCCCCCAGGCTGTTATAAAAGCTTTTAGAGATATTAACATTAAATCAACGGAAGATCTCTGGGGAATGTCTGTAAAAGTATGTAGATCTTTCATCGAAACTATTGCGCCCTATTTAGCTTTCATATTTAACACCAGTGTTGACCAACGAGTCTTTCCGGATCTTATCAAACATAGTAAAGTAGTACCATTGTTCAAATCCGGTGATAGTAAAGATCCTAACAATTATAGACCTGTGTCAATTCTACCAGTTCTCAGTAAGGTGTTTGAAAAGCTGATGCTCAATCAAATGTTACGTCACTTTAATAAAAATTCCATCTTTCATGAACACCAGTACGGTTTCACCAAAGGGCGTTGCACTACTGACGCCGGTGTTACCCTAATAAAGAACATTTTTAACGCCTGGGAAGAAGCACAAGATGCCATTGGAATCTTTTGCGACTTCTCTAAGGCGTTCGATTGCGTAAACCATGAGACACTTCTGATGAACTTGAAACTGGAGCACTATGGAATAAGAAAAACAGCACTTGACTTGCTAAGATCATACCTGAAAGATAGAAAGGTTAAAGTTCAAGTAAACGGCGTAAACTCATTAGGGTCTGAAATGACAATGGGTGTTCCTCAAGGTTCGATATTGGGTCCATTCCTCTTTTTAGTTTACATTAATGATTTACCCCAATTACTTCAAAATCAACCGAAGATGGTGTTATTTGCAGATGACACATCATTAATCTTTAAAATAGACCGACGGTCACAAAATCTTGACAACGTGAATAACTCTATTCTTCAGGTCCAAGATTGGTTTACGGTAAATAATTTAGTACTTAATGAAAAAAAAAAACCAAATGCATTAGATTTAAATTACCGAATGTTAGAAGTAGCGAATGTGAAATCATATTGAATGGCCAAAAACTAGAATTTATTGATCAGACAGTTTTCCTAGGAATCACGCTAGACGAGAAATTACAATGGGGACCTCATATAACATCTATTGCGGGGCGGCTAAGCTCCGCCGATTATGCTGTTAGAAAGATAAGACAGTTAACAGATGTAGAAACCGCGCGTTTGGTCTATTTTAGTTACTTCCACAGTATTATGTCATATGGCATTTTACTATGGGGTCGGGCTGCTGACATTGAATCCATTTTTATTTTACAAAAGAGAGCTGTCAGAGCCATTTACAATCTACGTCGTCGCGAATCTCTTAGGGAACTATTTAAAAAGGTTAATATCATGACGGTACCTTGCCAATTCATTTATGAAAATATTATGTAGGTATGTAAGAAAAAATCAACATCTTTTTAATAAAATAAGTGATAGGCATAATTTTAATACTAGAAATAAAGATAAATTAGATCAACCTTTTTTCAGATTATCCAAAGTACATACATCTTATATGGGGTACTGTGTTAAATGCTACAACAAAATACCTTGTGACATATTGCAATTAAATGAAAGAAAATTTAAAACTCATATTAAAAGTACACTTTGTAAACAAGGATATTACAAATTAGAGGATTATATCCAAGATAAGAATGTTTGGAAACATGCTGGTCCTGCTCCTTAGGACAATCTAAAAGTCTAGACAAAATCAAACTTGTTCCTAATTTAATTTATATATATATATTTTTTTTAAATTATGACGTCTTATTTTAATTCATTTTTACAATCTGCGACTACAGTGGCTCACACACTTGTTAAAATTCAACTACTTTTGCATTTTTTTAAAATAAACTTGTAAATATGTGAGCACCATGTATCTATCACTTATTTGATTTACCTGTCATTGCTTAATTTTTAATTCTTTTTACCTTTTGTGGTAGACTAATTTTATTATGGGTGCATCGTGTTCACATATAATTTTTATTATGTATACAAGACCTTGTAAAACATTTTAAAAGAGTAACGGTGGAGTTTCTTGCCCATTCTTCTCCATACGAAAACTACCTTTTGGAATGGGCGACTAGAATCATTTCTATTTAGTTTTTTTTTTTTATGTTCAAAAGTGCCTTTAATGTGAAATAAATGATTTGACTTTGACTTTGAACAAGACTTACAGAAAATAGACCAAGCAAAAGTAAAAAAAATAGAGTATGTGTGATGTAAAAACAGAAAATGATCATTTTTTGTATGTCATACAGTATCAAACACAGTATGTTGTGTAAGATAAGCAAAATGGGACCAAGAGTAATGCCCTGAGTAATTCCAAATTTAACTGATTAACTCTCCGATTATACAGGTGTATAGTCATCAGGGGAGCAGAAAATTGGTCCAATAGTTTTCAGCTTAAAATGATGTGTGGGTTAATCACACACATTTAATTACCCAGATAGATTCCAAATACCTACTTCTTTTAGGGCTGATTTTTCTAATGCCAGAGATTTTTTGGAGGAATAATTTAGATTTTTTGACAGTTCTTCCATAAAAAAACTGTTGGACATCAATTTTATTCAATGAATAGAAATTATCGGTTGATTGAAAAATCATCCCTTAGTAAATGAAAAAGATCAAATAAATCAAACATTTGTTCAATAAAATAAATATTTAAATATTATCAAAATATACAACTATTTAGCAAGTTTCATCAAAAATATTTAAGTCAAGTGAATCATCATCCTTTACACAAGATACAAAATAATTTCCATCCGTTGTACTAGAATCATATTTATAACAAATGCAATAACACACACTTTTACCACAACCCCTACATTTACTGGAATGTTTAAGTGTTATTTCATCTGCAAATTCACAATCAATAAATTCATCTAGATTATATTTACACTTTATTCTATCATCTACAGAATTAATTAAATATTCATTTAAAAACTTATCAACAGTTTCAAATGTACTTAGATGATTAAACACTAGTTTTTCTTGTTTTGTCAACACTTTTTCTAACATAAAAACTAAATGATGATGATAACACTGAAATGTTATTTTATCACTTTCTTTATCTTTCATATCCATCCACATTTTTACACAACTTAATGGAGTTCTTGCTGCACCACTGAATAGTCCAGGATTTGTAAGAAGGCCACTGGCAGCCATCACACCACTACATTTCACTTGGTTGTGCAAATCATCTGCATCTTCCAGAGATTTTATCCCACCATTGGCAATTATGGGTATTTTTACTGAATCAACTACTTGATGTAAAGCAACAGCATTTACTTTGTCACCACTTTTCTGTGTTGGTGTCCTTCCATGAACTGTCAAGAAACTTACTCCACACTTTTCTAACTGCTGACACATTTCAACGGTCCGGTTTAACTCTTTCAATATTCTTATTTTAACAGACACACTAAAGTTATTGGGCACACTGTTCCTAATACCTTTTACTAGGTCATGTATTATTTCAGGTTTTGATAAAAGTGCACAGCCATAACCATCCTTCATAGCCCATTTCTGTGGGCAACCACAGTTCAAATCCACACCATCTGCATATGCATAAACCAGTTTGGAGGCATCTACAAAATCATCACGATTATTAGCTGCAAACTGCACAATCAAGGGGGTATCATTGACTGTAGTTGCAAACTCACTGAAACGAGCCTTTGAATTTTGACAGAACGAATCCGCTAATATCATGGGTGAGAAGCATAGGTCTACCCCATAGCTGAAACAAATAGCAAAGATATATTGCCACTTTCCTTTTTTCATAACATAACATGCATTTCTACTAGTATAAGTTTAAAAATACATGAATTTGTTCCACATGTTTTATACAAATAAATAACTTACTTTTTCACAAGAGTTCTGAATTGCACTTTACTGTATCTGACCATCGGTGCACAAACTTTAACATAGCTATGATTAAACTCAGCCTCGCCAAATAAGTCCGTGATATTTGTTTTATTCTTCATTTTTAGAATGTGTGCGTATTATAAATAGTCTGGTCAATTTCAATTGGTCACGAAAACATAACCTAGAAAATATCAAAATAATAATAGACTCTACTGTCTCTAAATCAAAGACTACAATATAAATAATATAATGTGACTACAAACTACAATAATATAATGCTGTATCTCTAAATCACAGAATATATAACCCTAAATAAACTTTTTTTTTTCCCCTTTCCCTTTAGGCAAGATTTATACAGCATCATATTGTAGTCTTTGGGCAAGATAAAGATAACGCTTGACCACATCATATTGTAATTTGTAGTCTTTGCGCTTGCTTGACACTCTGTGACAGTACTGACAGCGTCTGTCAGTGACAATTGCTCAAAATTATGTAACATACTTACTAATACCATGTCCCGTAATCATTCGCAATCAATCTAAACAACTGCATAACAATCATAAGGTCAGTGGTCTAAACCCAGTATTTATTCAGATACTAACTGACCCGGCGAACTTCGTAGCGCCTCAGATTTCTTTTTTCGTGAATTTTTCCCAAGTTTTTTTAATAGTTATTTTGCTACAAGCAGCGCCCCGCGGTTTCACCCGCACACAAGTGTCTATCCCGTGGGAATAACGGGATAAAAACTATTCTATATCCTTTCCCGGGACTCAAACTATCTCTATACCAAATTTCATCTAGTATGGCTATGCGCGTTGCGCGCACTACGATTTTAATCGTTGCAGTTTGCGGTAAAAATCGCAAACACGAAAATTTTTCAAGCGAATTCTCATGCGATTTTTTTCCGCAGTGCGCGGACTCTAGTATATTAGTATTGTCTAGAGATTGACGAATTTTCTTCGAAACGATTTATTTTCGTAGTGCGCGCATACCAATCGGTTCCTTTTTAGGGTTCCGTACCCAAAGGGTAAAAACGGAACCCTATTACTAAGACTTCGCTCTGTCCGTCCGTCCGTCTGTCTGTCTGTCACCAGGCTGTATCTCAAGAACCGCGGTAGCTAGACAGTTGAAATTTTCACAAATTATCTACTTCTGTTGCCGCTATAACAACAAATACTAAAAACAAAATAAAATAAATATTTAAGAGCCTATACTACCTCAGCTTAGATTCACTCTTTCTCTCGCTCGCACGATACTGCTCGCGGACTGTGTGAAAGCGAGACAGAGTGCGGTGCTGGGCGGGAGGCAGCGCCAATAGTTTAGGTATTTGCTTTTTACGGTGAAAATAAAGGTAATTCAAAAAAACTAACTAACATAAGACCTGCTTTATAGTTAGTTCAGTTAAAGTTTCATGATCTAATTTGAAGTATTTTTTTAATACCAGCGGTTTATTGTTCGGTTTGGAGGTAACTTTGGTTTTTTTTTCTATCGAGAAAATTTTATGGAATCGTGTTTTCGTCTAACATAAGACCTTACATTAATCCTCAACTTTAGCATATATTTATTTCAAAATAAATGCTGCGGAATTTTCGACATAACGGAGGATCATGCTAAGCCATTTGAGGTAGTATAGGCTCTTAAGGGGGGCTCCCATACAACAAACGCGATTTTTTTGCACTTTTTTGCTCGATATCAATAATGGCAACAGGTAGGCACTTAAAATATTCACAAAATACTCAGTTGTATTTTTACTTTAATAATAAAATTAAAATAAAATAAATATTTAAGGGTATTATGTTGCAGCAGGCATTTAATAATATAATTAAAACATCAGCACAAAGACTACAATAATGCTGTTTTTTATTGACAGGATTGACAGGATGTAGAAAAAGCACATTTCTTTTTAATGTATATCACAGACAATATTCTTATCTATAACACTCCCCCTCACGAAGTAGACCTCTCTGTCTGAGTGACTCCTATTCCCATCATCTTCAATAACTTTATCAATCTTGGTTGAGGCAGCGCCTTTGTTAGAATGTCCGCCTCCATGTTTTCAGTGTCCTTGTAACGTATTGTTATTAATTTATTTTCAATGCATTCTCTTATAAAATGTTCTTTTATGTTAATGTGTTTTGACCTTTTTCCGGTAATCATGTTGTTTGCTAATTTTTGTGCAGCCATATTATCATTGTAAATCAGGACTGTTTGTTGTGGCACTCCAATGTCTTCTAGCAGGTGTTTCAAATGCAAAGCTTCTTTTGTTGCTTCTGTCATTGCCATGTATTCGGCTTCAGCCGTTGACAATGCAACCACTCTCTGTTTCTTTGTCTGGTAACTAACTAGACTACCACCATACTTAAAAATATAACCGGTATATGATCGGCGATCTATAGTGCATGCCGCCCAGTCTGCGTCGGCCATACCAGTAAGAACCGTTGACGTTCCTGTTTTCTTGTATCTTATACATAGGTTTTTCGTTCCTTTCAGGTAACGTAGGACCCTTTTTGCCGCTTGCCAGTGACTTTGGTCAAAACAGTTGTTGTATTGGCTTAAATAACTTACTGCAAACATTATGTCTGGTCTTGTTGCGACAGCTAAGTACATTAATGAACCAATCAGTTTTTGATATGGAAAGTTGTCCTTCTCATCATTCTCATTTTTCTCTAACTTTAGAGCTGGCTCCATTGGCGTAGACACGGGTTTACATTCTCCCATGTTAAATTTTTCCATCAAATTATCAATATAAGTTTCTTGGGACAGCGTAATCTCTCCCCCTACATGGGTGAATCGTATGCCCAAGCAGTGATGAAGAGGACCCATATCTCTTAATTCAAATGCTTTTTCCAACTTGGATTTGACTTCCTTGTATAATTTTTCTGATTTGTATGCCAGAATCAAATCGTCGACATAGATGTTGACTAACAGTTTTTCGCCTGCTTTTTCAAATATGTACAAACAAGGATCCGCTGTAGCATTTCTAAAACCAATTTCCAATAATTTTTTATGTAATTTTAAATACCATTCCCTTCCTGCCTGTTTTAATCCGTATATAGCTTTATTTAGTTGACATATTCCATTATTTTTATATTTATTTATATCTATTAGCATTTCTCTTGCTTTTCTTAACAACTCTTTGTCTTTTCCGTGTGATATAATCAATCTTAAATATTTATCAAGATTTTTTGGCTTCTTCATATAAATTTTTTCGTCTATATCACCGTTTAAAAATGCTGTACAGACATCCAGCTGACTTAGTTTCATATTATTTTCTATCGCATAAGCAATCAATAGTCTTATTGTACTCATTTTTGCTACTGGTGAATATGTTTCAGTGTAGTCAATTCCTTCTCTCTGGTTGAACCCTCGAGCTACTAGTCGTGCCTTTCGTCTGTCTATTTTTCCAAGTGCATTGTATTTATATTTTAGAATCAGTTTATTATCTATCAAATTTTTACTTTCATCCTTGTGTACAATTTTCCATGTATTATTTTTTAGGTGAGATTCAATTTCACTTATTATTGCATCTTCCCATTCATCACTATTCTCATCTATGTCACAGAGGAATAATTGTTCAGCATCCATCTCATAATCCTTCTGCCAAACTGGTGGTTTTCTCTGTCGCTTTTCATTACTTGAAGTAGTCGCTTCAATTTCATTATCTGTACACATTTCTTGCCTGTCTTCATTATCTATTTCATCTGTTTCTGTAGTTGCATCAACAAATATATCATTTACATCTAGTTCTTGGTCTGATTCATTAAGTTCATGTCTATTCGAGTCTTCATTTTCTTCTTCTGGAAAAAGTACAACTTCTATTTCATTTTTATCAACTACATCTCCTTTTTTATCTTCTTTTGTCTCATTTTCGTAGAACATTTTATCCAGTACTTTGACATCTCTACTTATTATCACCTTGTCTGATTTCGGATTAAAGATACGGTACGCTTTGTGATTTTCCGAATAACCTACAAATATACCAGCAGTCGATCTAGCTTCAAATTTTCCGTTTCGTTTTCCCCTTTTTAGAACAAACGCCTTAGTCCCGAAAATGTGGAAATGCCTTACAGATGGAACTCTATTCACCCATTTTTCAAATGGAGTCTCATTATTAATACTGCTGCAAGGACTACGGTTTGCCAAGTAGTTAGCTGTATTAATGGCTTCGGCCCAAAAAACTTCTTTCATATTAGCGTCAATTAACATGCATCTGGCTTTATCAAGCAATGTTCTATTTTTTCTCTCTGCCAACCCATTTTGTTCTGGTGTATATGGTGCAGATAGCCTTCTTTTGATGCCATTGTCTTTTAAGTATTTGTCGAATTCATAGTTTATGTATTCCGTCCCGTTGTCACTTTGTAAAGAAACTATCTTTTGTTTGGTAAACCTTTCTGCCTCATTTTTAAATTCTTTAAATTTTGTTAGGGCTTCATTCTTAGTTTTCATTGTATACACTCTTGTATATCTTGAATAATCATCAGTAAATGTGATGAAATATTTGGAACCCGCTTTCGATAGTTGTCTCATGGGACCACATACATCTGTATGCACTATTTGTAATTTTTCATTTGTTCTTTCTTCATTTTTGGGTGTAGTAAATGGTAATTTTTTTTGCTTTGCCTTTAGCACACACTTCACAGTCTTTAACTGTGTCATTTTTATTAAATTCCAATCCTTCCATGTTCTTTTTATCTAGAGCTATTCGCATTTGCCCCTCATTGAGATGAGCTAGTTTTCTATGCCATTGCTGCATTTTATTTGCTTCGCAGAGTCTAGATTTTTCTTGTAAGTTTTCTTTAACATAATATAAACCGTCTTCATTTCTTTCTGCTCTTAATAGTATTTGACCATTATACTTTACAGTTGCGTTTTTCTGTTTAAATAAAACTGTTGCACCTTTGTCTGTAATTTTTCCTACTGACAGTAGGTTTGTTGTTAGTGATGGTACATATAAAGCTTCGGTCAGTTGCAGATTAGGTCTTTCCTTGATGTTAAGTTTTGCTGAACCACGGCCTTCAATTTGTGCTGTACAGTTCTCTGATGCTAAATTTAACGATTTTTTCTCATTCTTATCAAGATTTCGGAATCTTTCTAATTCATATGTCATGTGTGACGTGCAACCACTGTCAAGACACCACATGTTTAGTTTTTCTTTACTATCATTTGTATTTAGACATGTTTCTTCAGAACAACATATATTTGAAATGCTTTTATTGCATCTTTTTGGGGCTGACTTTACTACTTTTGACCAGCATTCATTTGCTTTATGTCCTTTCTTTTTGCATTTATAACATTCAACAATAAAATTTGTGTTTCTTCTGCGCTGTCTACTATATAGCGCTTCTTGTTCAGAATTTTGTTCACTTGTACTAGCCATATTTCTTCTTGCTTCAGCTTCTTCGATTATTTTTATCTTTAAGTTTTCTGGATTTGGTAGATCATCCCTGGATTCTATAGCAATTCGAAAATTTTCAAAAGATTGAGATAAACTATAGAGCATCATAATGCTAAGTAGATCTTTATTAATTTCTATGTCCATATCTGCAAGCTTATCGACTATGTCCATGAACTTGTTCAAGTGATCCACTATGTTATCGTCTTCTTTCATTTTTCTTAGGATTAATTCCTTCAAAAGACTTGCCTTTCGTGCAGGACCTTTGCTGCAGTAAATACCCTCGAGTCTGTCCCAGACATCTTTGCTAGTTTGACAGTTCTTCACTTGTTTCAGTTCGCTCGGTGAGATGATTAGAAATAATTCTGCTAGTGCCAAGACATCTTTTTCTAAATATTTATTTAGTTCGTCACCTTCACTAGTAGGTTTTTTTATTGTTGCAGAGACATAATTCCATAGTCCCTTTTTTAATAGAAGAGCTTTTGCGTGTATTCGCCATGTGTCATAATTTTCCCTTTTCAGTGGTTCAATATGTATGTGACTCATTATTACTCACATTTGTCCTGGGCCCATAACCTATTATGTTGCAGCAGGCATTTAATAATATAATTAAAACATCAGCACAAAGACTACAATAATGCTGTTTTTTATTGACAGGATTGACAGGATGTAGAAAAAGCACATTTCTTTTTAATGTATATCACAGACAATATTCTTATCTATAACAAAGGAACGTGTTTTTTTCGGCGTTTTTGCCTTGTGGTACGGAACCCTTCGTGTGCGAGTCCGATTCGCACTTGGACAGTTTTTTTTTTTAACTTTAAATTTGACATTCTTGCCATGCCAAATGACAATGACATAATCCTAAACAGTATATAGTTATCTGTGATCCTAAATCCGTGTAGGGATGTGACAGTATACATAAAAAATCGATTATTAATTAATCGATTATTTTGCCTAGTAATAAAATCGATTATAAAATAATCGATTTTTTTAATAAAAATAATCGATTTTATTAAAATAATCGATTTTTTCTTTTTTTTTTTTTGATAGTTTAAATTAAACGCCTGAAATATCGATAATAACTATCTATCACAGCACTCAGTTTTATTAATAGTAATAATAAACATTAATTACACAACAAGTTAATAATTTCACACAAAAAAGGATTTTTTAAAATTTCTCCTTTCGCGCGAAATTCAAATTACATTAGATTAGACATTACGTTTACGTTAGATTTCTACCACCAACCACCAATTTCATATGAAAAAGTGTTAATGGTAGAAATCTAACTTAGAAAGAGGTATTAATGATGCTAATGATTATAATTATCTAAATATGTACCTGTTATTGTCGAGAATCATATTTTAATCAAGATACATCCTGACACTGACCTGCAAATTGCAAAAACCCTAAGAAAATTTGAATTTCGCGGTCTCATCTACCCATTTAATCCCCAAATGTCAAGATTTCATGAAATAGTCATTCTTGGGGATTAATTACATGGTCTTAGAGAGTTGTGTTGATGACTTTAATGATTATAATTCTGTAAATACATATTTGTTACGGCCGCGAATCATATTTTAATCAATGTGTAACTTAATACTGACCAGCAAATTGCAAAAAACGTAAAAAAATATGAATTTCGCGGGCTAACCTGGCGCTTTCGCCTTAAGATACAATATCGCTCGCCATACAATTCAATGGACCATTACACACGACGAAGATAATATTTATTTCATATTTAAGGGAATTACAAAAGGATTACAAAGATAAAATATTAAAGTATCTTAGCCGTGTGTAGCGCCCTTTATTCATTTATTAGTTAGTGGTACACTTCGCGGTACTTTGCGGCTTCACGCTCCTGACTAAAAAGCTGTGTTGCGGCCGTTCTAACTTCTAGGTGAAAAAAATCGGCAGTGAATAAGAAATCGATTTTTTATTAATCGATTTTTTGTAATATTAAAATCGATTATAAAAATCGATTTTTTTTGAAAAAAAAATCGATTATTAATCGATTTTTTCTATAATCGATTTTTTTTTCACATCCCTAAATCCGTGTGACAGATTGACAGATGGGAACTTCGAAGATCGCGGTAAAAAGAAAATATAAATAAAAAAGTGTTATTAAGCAAAACAATGGATACCGTGGAGAAAGAAGAACGCCTCCGCCGAATAAAAGTTAAGCAGACCTCAACAATTTGCACGTATTACGTAACAGTTTTAGTTTAACCTTTAGTCTGTACATTAGTACATGCTTCTCGCTAGTAAATAAGCATACAGCATCATATTGTAGTTTTTGTAAATAAGTCAATCAAAGAGTATAATAATATAGAGGGAAGTCAATGCTGCACCAACTGCATCATTAAAGTGAAGCTTTTGCTTACAGAAGCAGATGCAAATCGAGTCTAATTAAAACATTATCATTTTATATTCTAAGTGATCATATCATAAGTACCTACCACAAATCAGAAAAAAAGTATTGTACAAAATCATGATGTTGATTTATAATCATTTCAATTTACAGCTGGCTCATTTTTGGCAACAGTTGCTGGGATTTCTGCTTTCGTAGGCTTTGGTGCAACAGTAGCTACTGCCAAGAAAACAGATCCTAAATACTTTAACAAGGGTAATAATGGTTAACGTTTTTTATTTTACTTCGAGTGATGATGAGATCAACATGATTTTATAATCTTTTTATTTATTCAAGGTTTACATGGAAGTCCTGAGTTAGCAGATGCAGGTGCTGTTCTTGCGTTAAGGGCTCTTGGCTGGGGCACTGTTTACGCTATAACAGGCACTACATTTATATGCTATGGGATATGGAAACTATCTGGTGCTAAAAATGTAAGTGATCACAAATTATTCATTTACCAAAACTATAACTACCAATAAGGGTGATGCCTCATTAGTGCGTTGCTTTGCGTCGTTGGCATTGTATGCCACAACTGTGTTAAGTCATTATGAATACAATAATGACTAATAAATTAGACATTATTGACTAATTTAATTGTCATAATTAATTGTTAGTCATTATTGACGACGACACAACGCAATGGCAGAGGCAGGCAGGCAGAGCTCTAAAACGGGGTGAATAGTGATGCAGGGGTTAATTGGAACAAAACTTTAAAATGGATTTCAACATTGATGTAAGTAATTATAGTTTGTTGCCAACAGGGACACTTATTTGTTACTAAAATATAGTAAACACATTAAAGAATCCTTTTTGGCAAAAAACAATATTATTTCAAAGTCAAAGCATTTATTTCAAATAGGCACATAAAAGGCACTTTTGAATGTCAAAAATTACGATAAAATAGAATTGTTTCTAGTCGCCTTTCAATGTTAAAATCCATTAGTTTCATCCTGATTCAGCCCTGCATCCCTATTCACCCCGTTTTACGGTACCTACTTACACCACTGGTTAATTAATTATTTATTTCTATTTGTAGCTAAAGGAGTTTAGAATAAAAATGGGTAATATGTTACCAGTTTTACCCAAGAATAACCCACCTACATCAAGAACAGAATTCACAGGACTAAATGACCTAATGACCTACTTATCAGAAGACTATGGGAACGCGCCTGTGAAGGGAAAATAATAATGTGTAGCATTAACTTTATTTAAGTATAATATTTAAGTTGACAAATCTTGTTTTATAATGACTTCCTCTTTGTATGCTGGTCCTTGATTACAACTTGATTTACAAGTGTACACAACAAGTACTCCCCAGTCAATGCTATTGAGCTCTATACCAACACCAATGAAGTTGAGAAGTTGTGGCATTATCTAAAACAGAAATTGATAGTTAGTAAACACATACAAAACACTACACATACTAAGAAAACAATTGCAATGTTTTGAACTTTCATTAAATCATGAAACATGATTTAATCAATCAATCTAATCACCTTCATTCATTTTGGCTCCCCAAAAACAGGGTGGTTGCAACAAAGTCAAAGCATTTATTTCAAATAGGCATATAAAAGGCATTTTAGAACATCAAAATGTACGATAAAATATAAATGATTCTAGCGGTCCCTTCCAAAAGGTAGTTTTCGTATGGAGGACAATATTAGGTACTATAGCAGTATAGTATATTCCCATAAATTTAAAACTTACTTGGAATTCAAATTGCCTTTCCCCATTACAGTATTGACAGTTAGGCAAATTCACAATACTGTCACCAGAGTTACCAGTAATCCACAGTGGTTGACCTCCTCTATCATACCTCAATACTTGGTCTGGATGCCTAGCTACCCTTTTGTTGAATTTATTAAAGACTTTGTCTTCAGGCATTGTCTTAGTATACTGTTCCAATTCATCTTCGCTAACATTGCTTAATGTACCAGCTTTTTTCTCTTCCATCAACTTTCTCAACTTGTCCATTTCTTCACCAACATCCACATCTTTGGAATTTTCCTGAAATTATAAATTTTGAAATATTTATTTTTACTCATAAAATTAATTAATTAGTTTAATAAATAAATAATAGTACCTTATCTTCTTCATCTACTATAAGTTCCCATTCCTTAAAGAGAACAGATTTCCCTGCTTCTGTGACTATAAAATTGTTAGGTTTACTGTCGGCTTTCTGCAACATGGATTACTGACAATAATACTAGCACTAGTTCATTTCAGTTTTTACTACTGAATAATAATGGATACATTAGAGATCTGAAGATGTCACACCTGTAATTCTGGACACATTTGCTTGTGACCTTTTTGCCAATCTAGGATTTGATGTTTACGACTGCAATAGTAAGTCTTCTTACATTTTGAACAATGTGAAGGTCCTTTACAACCACAGATGTTACATAAATTGGGCCACTCATCCATTGGAAAATCCTGCAATAATACATGGGAAATAAAGTTACATGGGTACTCAATAATGGACATCATAATTAATAATAAATTTGTTTCCTACTGTCCGGATAGCAACAGTGAAATATGAAATTGTGTGCCAGCTAACATAAGCAATTTATCTGGAAGTGTTAAAACAGGTCTATTGCAAACCATACTTCAGTTTCTATTTCTTCATATGGTTCAAAAGAATAAAAATCATTCTTCCTTGGAAGCTGACAGCGCAACACAATGAAACTATCTGAACTGTTGGTTTCACAACATGATCCATTTCTGCAAACAAATAAAAATATTGTCCTGTGGAAAGCTGTGTTGGAGTCTTCATATGGTGCATAAATCTGAAATGTTAAAAAATGCAAAGAATCATTTTTATTATAACCTATGTTTACATAGTTTGTTTTCCAGTATCAAAAAATATGGTGACCATATTAGATTTAAAACATACCTGACACAGGAACACCAATGGATCGTTGCACTTTTTGCAAAGTAGTTCATTTGGGCTTGGCAAGTCTTTTAGATCTAACCATGCTGGTTTCCCTCCTACTTTACTTGGAAAGAACTTTGGGTGTAATAGCCAACTATTATTTTCCTCTAAAAACCCGATATCCACTTTGTTATTGGAAGCCATGTGTGATATTAATATGATTCAGAAAGTATTTTTATTTAAAAATATTACGAATGATTTCCGCCTCGTCAGGATGGATAAGATTTGATCACAGAGTACTTTGATAAGTTGATGACATAGATAAAATACTAAATGTACAAGTTGATGACATGTCCTCTCAAATCTCAACTCTCAACCAGTGTTACCAACTTTCAAAAATATTTACCTATCCCTAAAGTTTGTGTCAAAAACCCCTAAAATCCTAAAATATAAATTCATAATGATTTAAAAATAATATGCTGTAATATGTTTCAAGTCTTTTTATTATAAGTTATTTAATAAATAAAATATTTCGTCTTCATCTGAAGATTCAGATTTTTTTAAATCATACATGTTGACAATTAATAATTTTATTGTAAGTTTAACATTTTATTGGATGGATTAAACCAGTGGCGCCAGTATTGCCGCCAGTCACCACAGAGTGGTTGTAGAATTACGTACTAGAGGTCGTTATAAGTCGCTAGGTCAAGAAATAAGTATTAATATTACCTATCAATTTAAAAATATTAAAGGGTCAAAAAATCCTGAAAAAACCCCAAAAAATTTCAGACCCCTAAAAAAATCCCATCTCACTTATTTACCCCCTAAATCTGGGGGGAAAACCCCTAAGTTGGCAACACTGCTCTCAACTCCTCCCTCTCTCGTGAAGTTGGAAGTCGTGAATTCGTTTCGTTCGTGATGTTGTCCCTTGTCCACACACTTGCCCTGCGTTCCGAGATGAGAAATAATCGATGTGAGCGTGCTTATACCCGTACCGAATTAGCGTGAGCGCGATAACGACGTCCCGTGAATCGTCATAGATGACGTCATGACATGCGCCATCTTGCGATAACGCCGACCATGCCCTTGAATAATATCACCGTGATCATGCGTGAGCGCTGTCAAAAATGTCAGTGTGTTTTGTTTTGATTTGCATCTTATCATAAAATTAAACTAACGGCATTTTCGAAATTGTGCTTCTGGCTGATAGTCGCCACCGGGTCTCCCTTGTTTTGCCGAAAAGATTTTGCCAAATTATCACTTCCCAAACAATTTTCCGCATAATTTCATTTGCCAAATTATTACTAAGCAAAAAATCTCTTCACAAATAATTGTAACCCAAACCTAATGTTTGGCAAGTGAACGTTTAAACAATAACTTGTTTACCAACTAGTACTTTTACCAATTTTTATTTGGTCAAATATTTCAGTTGGAATAACTCATTTTACGCAAAATTACATTTGCCAAATATTTAGTATCGTCAGTTTTCGCAGTTTTAAGGCAGCTATTTCAAGCATAAGATCTAACTTTGAAGACGTTTTATTACAAGGGTGTTTTTTCCACTTGGGACAAATTCTAAACAGGTAATAATAATATTAAGTATTCTGGTAGTATTTTTTGAAATAATTAATCTCGTCTAACTAGTTCAGTTTCGGGTAGACTTTTTTTCCATTTTTTTTTTTCTATATAATCTAGTCGTTTCTGGCACTCGCCGGCCGCTGCCGCGGCACCGCTCGCTTCGCTCGCTCGGCTCGTGCGTAGGAGGTCACAGTTTTAACCTAACCTAACCTAAGCATTTTTTTTTAATAATTAACCTCGTCTAACTTATTCGGTTCTCGATAGCCTGCTAAAAATAATCTCTTTTTTCCATATTTTTTTTTCTATATAATCTAGTCGTTTCTGGCACTCGCCGGCCGCTGCCGCGGCACCGCTCGCTTCGCTCGCTCGGCTCGTGCGTAGGAGGTCACAGTTTTAACCTAACCTAACCTAAGCATTTTTTTAAAATAATTAACCTCGTCTAACTAATTCGGTTCTCGATAGCCTGTTAAAAATAATCTCTTTTTTCCATATTTTTTTCTATATAATTTAGTCGTTTCTGGCACTCGCCGGCCGCTGCCGCGGCACCGCTCGCTTCGCTCGCTCGGCTCGTGCGTAGGAGGTCACAGTTTTAACCTAACCTAAGCATTTTTTTTTTATAATTAACCTCGTAACTAATTCGGTTCTCGATAATGTCCATTGCAAAAATTTAAAATAGTAAGTTACAAATATTTTGTATTTAATAAATGATTATTTTAAAATAAAATTGCATTTTTTAATTATTTAATTAACAAAAAAAAAAAAAACTCAAAAAATCTTATTTATGCCTTTATATTTTTTGTTATAACAAATCGTTTGACCAAACGTTTGTTGTCTAAAGATTGTTTGCCGTAATAAATCATTTGATTAAAGACCAAATGCCTAAATGACATTATCCTTAATAATATTCTGCCAAGTAAAAATTCGACCAAATGAAAATGTGCATACTAAAATTATTCCAAACATTGCATTGGTATAATGAAAGGTTGCGAAAATTTGTTTGGGTAGTGAAATTTTGGCAAAATCTTTTCGGCAAAACGGCAGGCTCCCGTCGCCACCTAACCAAAGAAGAAGAAATGTGGTGTTTATACAAAGAAATACTGTAATAATATCGTTTTTTTACATTGAGTAAGCACTGTGAGCGCGTTTACGGCATTACGGGCGTTCCGAATTGTTGATAGCTCTCAGCTGTCATAATCGTAATATCTAAATCGGAACGTGAGCGCTGTGAGTGAGCGATTATAGCTATTCGGAAAGCGCCCTTTCATTTGTCAGTCAGCTGTCAAATGAGCACGGATTGCGGCGTAGACGTACTCTGTCTACGGATTGCGGGTAGCAAGGTGTTACTATGGTGTTACCATGTAGTTATTCTGGACTAATTTTTTGTTATCAAAATTAAAATCCCTGCCTGATGGTGGCTCTGCCAGTCAGTGACACCGACGACGGATCAAAAAGTACTCTGTGGACTCGACATCTCGCTGCTGTACAAGTGTAGCTCGCGCTCTGTCACCGACTCTGGCAGGGCCACCATCAGAGATTTTAATTTTGATAACACAAATAAAAAAGTAATTTAAAAAAAAAAACCGACTTCAAAAAGAATTTAACTCAAAATTATGAAATAGGTAGGTAACTTTAATTTCGGAAGTCGGTGTCTTGGGATCTGTATTAGTTTTTTGCCACCAACTTCCAAAATTAAAGTTACTTTAATCCTTTAATCAGAATCTACAGGAAGAAAATACAGGAATCAGTCGCCAAATATAAGAATTTGTCGGTCACTGGTTCTAAAGATATAAGGGTTTAAAGGTGTAATCCAAGAGCTAGTTCGAAGAGTTCACGAAAAGTCTTCGATCTAGCTCTTGAACTATACCTTAGGGGAATGTCTGTGACTACCGCCGGACCACCAACGCCAATCGCTTCCATATTTTGTAAGTAATTAGTACTTGTATACTTAGAATAGCTGTAGCGGTCGGCGCTCATGGTGGTCCTGCTGAAGGGAGCGTGACTACCGCCACCTTCAAAGTCGATTTTCTCGCAAACTTCTAAGGTACCAATTTTGTGGTTCGAGTACTAATTAGTACCAATTGAGTAGGTACTACCCAGATAGCATTTAAATTTGCTGCAAGTTTGTTTTTTATTTGATATTTAGTTGTTACGGCAAACTTGTTGTGGCAAATTTATTTCAAATTAGCTGTAAACTTGTGAATGTTAAAATGATATGGCAAGTTTGTTTTGATACTGTTGCAATATTGCTAATGTAAACATGATCTGTCAAGTTTGATCCAATAATACTGTAAACTTGACACGTTAAACGATCTCGAATCATCAACAACCATTATAAAATCCGGCCAAGTGCGAGTTGAACTAGCGCACCAAAGGGTTCGGTGTGTACTATAATCATTAATCATCATCCATCAGTTCCATCCACAGAAATGGTTCCAACACACAAATAATTTTTAAATTTGGGTAAAATGGAAAGTGTTCACTCCACCTAGGCACTACTAGTTATTTAACGTATTAACGTAGTTAGAACACTTTAAGTTAAGGCGTAGGTAGGCCATATTTTTATATTTTTGCTCTATATCATGTACCTAATAACTACGTTACTCGGAACGCAAATGCTTTGTAGTAGTTCATGCAGAGCTCTCACCTCGCTGTTACGTTCGCCGCACAACAAAAATACAAGGGTACACGCTATTACTTACGAAATGTATTTGAGAGGCTTTATTTATAGTGTTCATCTCGAACCTTCGCCTATTTTCATAGGCTGAGGAAAATTTGTTATAATAAATTATGATCAAAACATTATAGGTACCAAAAAAACGGAAAACTAAACGCAATTGTCAACTGTCAGTATGAATTATGAAGAAACTCAACATAGCTGTCAAAAAGTGGCGCCATTTGTTTATGTAACTTCATTCTGTTTCTTTCCGTGTTTCCGTTTCTTTCCTTGATTCGTGAAAGTGCTTACTCCGTGTTGTTTGTGATTGTGAATTTGTGATTTATCGACGACCCTGTCTGTGTTTTGGGATTTTTCTTACGTTTGACTTTGCCTGTGTTACTGGACTCGATTGGATTGCTCTCCTGTTGGACTAATTAAATCGTCTTGATAAAATATCCCTACTGACTGACGGTAAGTTTGGTTTGGTTCTCTAGCCAGGTCCGCTGCGCCTGCGGCATGTTTTCGTATATTGCTAACACCGTGTTATTATCGAAGGTCGTGTTTTTATTGTTCGGCGTTTTTTTTGCCGAGTCCAATGGATAACACGTTATGTGTTAGCAAAACACGAAAACATACCGCCGCGGACCCGGCTTTACAGTGGGGTGATCATTTTAATCAATTAGAGCTAATGCAGACCCCTAAGAACATTCTATAAAGTCACATAACCTCAAAAAAATTCCCCACTTAACATAATTTAATAACAATTTATTTCACCAGTGGCTGCTAACTATCTCGTAATGTGGTACGATTCCCTAATTATAACACCAGCCCACATACATCCCAATGTAGGGCACGGGCCTCTAAGAGAGAGGGAAATTACTGTGTGCCCACCGCCGCTGCTTTGAGATTTCAAGCATACTTACGTAGCAACAATATAAAATAAAAATCCTTAAAGGATATGGTATGCAATAAATTCTTATTTGTAATTGGTATATATATTGTTATTAGGTATAATAATCTTTATTATACATAGGTATATATAAATGTATTTACTTTCTTTCTTATTGTTGGCTGGTGAAAATAATACAACTTTTTTTTCTTTAGAAACTTATGGGGATGCCCGACTTCGTTTAAGAAAAGCGGAAGAAACATCAAATTTAGATTGCGATGAAGAAGTGAAAAAGGAAAAGGAAAACAAATGTTTATCTTCCAGAAGACTCTGAAGATTCTTCAGATGAACAAAACCATCAAATATCTCCCCCGAAACCTAAAGCAGCAGAATCGTCAAACACTAATAAAATGGATGCCAACTCCATTGCGCGATGCCCACCGAGCTCAACTGTGATGTTTTCCAGCCAGTCAACCGAAAATGTGTCCATCTGGTGATATATTTTAATTTATAATTTATTTATGCAGTATTCCTTCAGAGGATGTTAATGATATTTTAATTTTAATATTTTTGTTACAGACTGTGCGACATGCAAACAATTGGCAATCCAGCAAAGTCATCTCATCCAGATGGTGACTGACCTGTCGAAACAAGTGTCAGAAATTATTAGAAAAGTGGACCTGATTTTAGGGTGGCCGGAAGAGCCATTGACTCCACGAAGGCAAGATCCCTTTTCACTGCAACAGTTTCTAACAAACCTGCCAGTAAATGACAATGACAGTTTCTGTCATTTAAATGAACAAGTCAAAAATGGTAAGGGCGACATTTTATTAAATATACATTTAATAATGTTTCATTAGTCAACTATGCTACTACTAACTACTTTTTACCCATGAAGCACAGACTTATGTAAGTCTAAAACTTACTTCGGTAGTTGCACAACTAACAATTGACTTTGTATGCTTTGACCTTATTTGAGAAAAAAATAATTAAAATAAGATGCACCCAACATGTACATATGCCATTAATTACCTACATTATATACAGTATTTCTTTTTTCAGATACGATTCTTGGCAGGTATTGGCGATAAAAACCTCCGTTCTTTTGTCACAAACATGCTTAGAAGAATACTGCTGGATGAAGTAGCTGAGCAATATTCTCTGACTGGGAAAAAAATGAAAAACTCAAACACAGAAACTTGCAAATTAATATTTCGTAAGTATTATTGTAATTCAAGTTTTTTTATTAATGTTTTATTTAATTCCTACATAACCAACAGTCACATTATGAAACATGCTGCTTAATGTCAATTATAGTACATTACTAAAGCTGTTTTATTTATATTTTCAGAAATGTGTAAAAAAAGTGCATGGAAATGTTACCGACGATAAGCTGAAAGAGATAATCAGTGACTGGCTAAACCAAGCCAAAATAAGATTGTCAAGAAGGTAAAATTACTCTCTTATAATAATAGTCTGTAGAGCGTTGTAGATAGTCTAGTGGGGCCTACTGGTGGTTCGAACCCCGGCGCTGACACCGATGGCATACATTTATTTATTTCATAACAAGACGACTCGTTCAGGGTGACTGCAATTGTATTGTATTTCAATGGTACCATTAATTTGAAAGTTAGTTTTGCAGGTGTTTATTGACTAACAGCTATTTTATTTCATTGTTTCAGGGCCGAGAGACAAAACAAAATCGACCATGATGCGAGTCTAGTCTAGAATGAACAGGCATCTTCTGGGCACGCTCGTTCCATCATAGACCATAAGGTCTAAAGCGATGGATAACCATCGCTTTCAATCAGGCGGATCAAAACCGGCCCAGGCAGCAATAAAAAAGAAAGTCGTTCCATACTACGTTTTTTTTAACTTACGTATTTGTTTTCGACTTATTATGATTGTTTTCTTTATCTATTTACCCAGGCTGTATGAATAAATACCCTTTGAAGTGCAATGGTGAAATAAACCCGTTCAATTTTAATTTCAATTGATTTCATTTCATATTTTAAAGCTGTCAAGATTTTTGTTTCTTCATGAGGCCTACTCGCAAACGACGACACATTTTTTTTTATCGTAGTGGTCGCGTTTGCGAGTAAGCCTCCTGAAAAACACCATAACTCGTTGCTTTGTGGTATATTATTAAGCATCTGTCTTAGCAATTTATGCAACAAACATTAAGCAAGTAGCACCATTGATTACAATTTATGCAACAAACATTAAGCAAGTATGTGACAACATTGTAGGTAATTTGTCATGACAAAGATTTGGCAACATTACAATGACAAAGAGTTGGCAAGTTTGCAATGACAAAGAGTTGGCAAGTTTGCAATGACAAAGAGTTGGCAAGTTTGCATTGGCAAACATTATACAAGTTTGATGGGCGGAAACTAGACATTTGATATAAGTTTGATAGAAACTTGCAACAAGTTTGTCCTTTGCCTCGTCAAACTTTATGCAAGTTTACACATTTGATATTTCAAACTTACTGCAAGCCTGAAACAAGTTTAAATTGCTATCTGGGTAATTATTTACCAAATATGGAAGAGATTGGCGTTGGTGGGGCGGCGGTAGTCACGGACATCTTAGGGGAACATGTGCATCAGTGGATCATGGGGAACAGTGAATCATTTGTTAAAACTCTTTATCTATCGTACTCACACATACACGCGTTCACACGCGTATACGCGTGTGGCTTCGCTAAGGGTCAGTTCACACCGAGACGTAGTAGGTAGACACTGAATTGTGTACCTTTTAGTGTAGTAGATAAGGTCTGTAATTGTATTTCTATCTTGAAAACTGCGCGTCGCGTCGCGTCTCGGTTTGAACTGACCCTAACGCTATCCCCTACCCCGCGCCACCCGACTAGTCGCCCGATTGGTCTTCCTATAGAAGAATAAATGCGCAACGCTCGTGGACGGTTTTTGTTCGTTTTTGCCGGAATGATACAATGATAGTCAATGGTATGTGAAATTTAAATAAAAGGAGAAACAACTGACTGACATATCAACGCACAGCCGAAACTACTGGGTCTAGGAATGTGGAATTTTGCACACGGCTTCCTTTTATAATGTAGGGGAGCACTAAGGGGTTTTTGGAAATTCAACCTTTAAGGGGGTGAAAAGGGGGGATTTCGTTGGTATGAAAAATCTTATTCCTTGAGTTAATAAATTTGAAACTTGGTACGAATACTTATCTAGGTACTTAAATTATGAATTTTGGCATTTTTAATTTTTCTAAACTACCCCCTGAAGGGGGATTGGGGGGTGTCAAAATTTGTATGGAAGAATTTTAACGCGCGGTCCGATTAACTCGAAACTCAGTATTTATACTTAAGACCAAAAATAAAGAACCACGTCGTTTTTGCAAGATTGAAGTGCATTTTTTGCTATTTTTATTAATTTGTTCTATTGTTTATGTTGTTACTCAAGATTTTTAGGAGGCGGCTCTTGCCCAACCTGAGGGGGCCAAGCGCCTCCTGCCGGAGGCTTTACGCGGGGGTCGTGCGGTCCATGGCCCTATACGGGGCCCCGGTGTGGGCGCGTTCACTGCGGCGGCGAGCCGCCCACTACCTGAACGCGCCCCAGAAGGTGGTAGCCATAAGGCTTATCCGGGGCTACCGCACGATCTCTGGCGAGGCGGCAAGCCTCATTGCCGGACTGCCGCCATGGGATCTGGAGGCGATAGTCCTCGCGCGCGTGTATGAGTGGCGCGCGGAGGCACTAAGCCGGGGGGAAGTTCCGCTTCCGCGGCAAATCGCTGCGGAGCGGACTGAGCTCCGGCGCGATCTCATGGCGACATGGAAGGAACGACTGTCGCAACCCAGCGCAGGGCACGCCGCGATAGCGGCGATAAGACCCCTCTTTGAGGAGTGGCTAGAGAGGCGCCACGGCGCCCTCACCTACCGCCTGACGCAGGTCCTCACCGGACACGGAAGCTTCGGGAGGTTCCTGCACATCATCAGGCGGGAGGAAACGCCCGGGTGTCACCATTGCCAGGATCGCCCAGAGGACACGGTGGAGCACACGGTGGAGGTCTGCCCCGCTTGGGCGGAGCACCGCCGTGTCCTCGTAGAGGCGATCGGCAGCGGCGGCGACCTCTCGCGCCCGGCCCTGGTGCAAGCCATGGTCCGGGGCGAGAGGGAGTGGGAGGCAGTCACCTCCTTCTGCGAAGCAGTCATGCTAGCGAAGGAGGTGGCGGGACGGCTCAGGGAGAGAGCCTCCCGTCCCAGCCGCCGCGGGAGATGCTCCGGGCGTCGGGAGCCGCGCGACGACTCCCGGCCACCGTAGGCGCGGGCCTGCGGGCGGAGAGTAATGGGTAGCTCACCGTCCGATCAGGACCAGGCCCGTGCCGGACGGCGCGTACGTGTTCCACGCGCGCCTCAAAGAGATGTCAGCATCGAGGAGGGGCCCCACAGGGCCGAAGCCTGCCGGGTCAGCGGGATTGTCCGAAAGGGTTACCGCTGGCCCGGAACATAAAGGGCTAAGGAAGGAACACGGGTGGGTTTTAGTCAGTAAGAGTCTGACACTCCCTTCCGCTCCACCCAGAGCGGGAGGGGTCATTTGATGATTTCCCATCCGCAAAAAAAAAAAAAAAAAAAAGACCAAAAATAAAGAACCACGTCGTTTTTGCAAGATTGAAGTGCATTTTTTGCTATTTTTATTAATTTGTTCTATTGTTTATGTTGTTACTCAAGATTTTTAGGAGATTTACTCATGTTCAAGAAGATGTTTTTATGTTGTAAAACTAAACAAAAGTAGTAGAAGTTGCCAATTTTGTTTACTCTATAATTTTCTGTAGGTACTATTAATCTTATCAAGTTTAAGTGATTTTGCAACTAAGACAGATAAAGCAATGACTGATAATTATATTTTATTTGTAAAAGTAAAGAGTTTAATTAATATAATAAGTTTTATTGAATTATAAACGCTTATGATTCATAGTACCCCATTCGATCCACTGTAACTCAGTCCCTGATTCAATGAGACCCATTCATGGGTCACAATGGATCAATTCGCTGTATGAAAAAAAAACAATCTTGTAAAGTAAACCAAACTGTAAAAGAGGCATTTGAACAAATTATGTTAAAGATTAGACATGGTTTTATATATTGGATTAAGAACCTCGGTCAATAAAGCAGAAATTTAACCCAAAATAGCTTTAGAATAAAAAAATATCCATAGAGCCCCATGTTCCCCTAGGTACCTACTAATTGAACTCATATCTCTTACTAAACTAAGACCCGACTAAATCTGTGACTTAGCAACTGATTCACGACTGATTTGGCGACAAAATATATATGGGAGAAAACCAACGACGATATAATATATTCTCTTTGTAGAAAACAGATCTTGAGATATATAAATGTCGCCCTGCTGGGGACTATAGACCCTTGATATCTTTTGAACCAGTGACCGACAAATTCTGATATTTGGCGACAAATTTTTTGTTATCAAAATTAAAATCCCTAATGGGTGTCACTGACCCTGGCAGGGCCACCATCACGGATTTTAATTTTGATAGCACAAAAAAATTGTCGCTAATTAGTCGAAATTTGTCGCCAAATATCAGAATTTGTCGGTCACTGGTTCAAAAGTTATAAGGGTTTATAGGTGGCCGATCTGGAGAGAGTTTCCCCAGCAGGGCCACATTTATATCTCGAAAACTAGGGCACCTAGCGAAGATCTGTTTTCTCCCATATTTAATCGCCAATTAGTCGGAATCAGTCGCCAAATATCAGAATTTGTCGGTCACTGGTTCAAAAGATATAAACGTTTATAGGTGGCCGATCTGGAGAGACTTTCCCCAGCAGGGCCACATTTATATCTCAAAAACTAGGGCACCTAGCGAAGATCTGTTTTCTCCCATATTTTGTCGTCAATTAGTCGGAATCAGTCACCAAGCCACAGATTTAATCGGGTTTTCGTTTAAGAGATATAATGAGTTCAATTATTAAGGTATAGTCCAAGAGCTAGATCGAAGAGTTTACGAAAAAAAAAATGGTTGCCTGTAAAGTCGGTTTTACGGGCGAAGATTTTACGTGACAACGACCGATCATCCGATCATAGTTGAGTGGGAGAGAGACGCAAGGCATTCGGCGGGCCTCTCTCTCGTTCGGTGACTCATCGTAACGTTACCGAGCGTTACACTTTTTCATAAGTGACTCCCAGCCGCAACCTAATTTAAGACGTTGTCACGTCAAAATTGCCAAGAAAAATATTTCTATTAATATGTGTAATATACTTCTAGTTTTATCGGTCTAAAGTCCTTAGCAATGTCCGAGAGAGATAAATTCTCAATTAAATACATGTTTTTATGTTTTAAATTACTAGGTTAGAGTGGCTTAAACTTCTTTGAAAACATTAAACCTTGCTCTTGGTCTATTTGGTGTCAAGATGTACAGTCGCATGCAACTGTATAACCAGTTTACAATGATAACCTCTAATTAACGGTGTGCGTTACCCCAGCCAGATATTGTCGAAAATCGTCATCTAAGTGCAATAGATAATTAGATATACAGCTTCTGTAAATGGTAAGCACATTTTTGAATTTGGTAAAGTGATAGTTTTTTAATTATTTGATAAAAACAGTTCCGGCTGGAGTAACGTTACCCCAGCCAGATCTTTTGTTTTATAACGGATATATTGAAATAAATTTTATCTAAATAATTAGATATCAATTTGAAATAAATGGTAAAACTTAATTTGTATTTGTATTTGCTATGGTTGCGAAGATATTTAAAATCCTGCTGGGGTAACGTTTGCACGATTGCTGTATCTTGGAATTGACTAAACGGATGATTATATTTTTTGACGTGACAACGTCTTAAATTAGGTTGCGACTGGGAGTCACTTATGAAAAAGTGTAACGCTCGGTAACGTTACGATGAGTCACCGAACGAGAGAGAGGCCCGCCGAATGCCTTGCGTCTCTCTCCCACTCAACTATGATCGGATGATCGGTCGTTGTCACGTAAAATCTTCGCCCGTAAAACCGACTTTACAGGCAACCATTTTTTACAGGACATCTGGCTAATTAGTTATAATTAGTTACGCAATAAAAAAATCCACAAAAATGCACCGTTTTGAAGTTATTTTAGTAAATAGAAATCTGCTTTAATAGGTCCTAGCACTTCCAATAAGCGCTCCAAAGAATAACTTGAAACGTTATTATATAGGTAATTACTGTCTGTAAATGGTACTGAAGTTTCATTAGTATCCTATACGTAATTAAAAAGTTATAAAGAAAATTCAATTTGTTTCGGCCACGGCACGCAGCCGAGTTATTTGACGACCGATTAACCGAGTTTCCTGTAGTAGTGGTAACTGAATCTTATATCAATAATTAGATATACAGTTCAATTATATACCTGTGAAATTTCAGACTCTCACACTAATTAATTAACGAGATAATCGGAAAAATATATTTCTGCGCGGTAACCCGACCAAATCTAGGATGTTATAAAAAAGCGGCCGCGCAGTACATTATAATAATAATAATAATTTATTTATTCATACAGACAACCAATGATCCATAAAATTAACATTACATTTATATTGTTAGTATGAACTTAAAAACTATGTTAGTACCTAATTACTAAGAGAGACTTAGTCCTCTGGGTGAGGGTCCACACCAGTGGGCTGTCTAACTTATTGCCTATTACCTTCAGGATGCTGTTACTGCTCCCACGCAATCTGCTTAGCAGTGAGGCTGTTTTTTTGCGCCAGGTGGCATCAAAGCCGTCTGTGCGCGACTCAGCGAACATTGTTGACGCACTGCAGAAGCGTGGCAGACGTAACAGCGCCCTGTAGGCATTGTTAAACTGGATGCGCAGGGAATTGTAAGCCCTTTGGGTATATCTGAACCACAGGCTCGCTGAGTACAGAGACGTGCAATACGCTTTGAATAAAGTTACTTTGACCGCGTCTGCACATCGAGCGAACCTGCGGGCCAGCATGTTCGCCCGGACTGACAATGCCCTGCGCTCCCTCTCCATGTCTACATCATCTTCAAGATTTTCGGTAACGACATGCCCAAGATACTTGAATTGGTATACTCGATTAAGAGGAATACCATTGAGTAACACTGGTGGAACAACAGTTGGGCACTTTGTACCCGCCTTGAATATCATGCACTCTGATTTTTTACCATTATAACTTAGACCGTGTGTGGCCGCATACTTTTCACACACGGCAAGCAACTTCCGCAATGCACAAATCGAGGGAGCCAGCAGCACCATATCATCGGCATAGCTAAGGTTGTTCACACTGACACCATCCACATAGCACCCTACAGGCATTTGACTGAGTTCCTCGATTAGCGCATTTACATATAGGTTAAAAAGCAAGGGCGAGCTCAACCCCCCAAGCCTCACTCCGCATTCCAGCTTGTATTCACTCGACAATTCACCCGCCCACTTTACATTATTTTTCTGATTATGGTACCAGTACCTAAAAAGTGATGTCAACTCTGGCGGTAGGCCTGTTTCTTTTAGCTTCTGCCATAACATATCATAAGACACTAGGTCAAATGCTTTCGAGAGGTCTAGAAAGCAAGCATAAACCGGGGTCTGTCTGTCAGTGTAATATTTCACAGTGTGCTTAAGGCTAAGAATAGCAGTCTCAGTCGACAAACCAGGACGAAAGCCGAACTGAGCGTCATGTAACTTAACATGCTTGTTCAAATATGAGTTAAGCACACTGTCAAATACCTTTGCTACAATCGTGGCTAGCGAAATGGGTCTGTAGTTAGATTTTTCAGACACATCCCCCATTTTACTCTTGACAATCGGTACCACCAAAGTCTTCATCAGGGCAGGGGGTAGGTGTGAGTGATTTATGCACAAATTACATAACATTGCGAGTACTCTAGGAAGGTGGAAACCAGCATGCTTGAGGTGTTCCACGCTGAGAGCGTCATAACCCGGTGATTTTCCTCCCTTCATACCCCCAATAGCACGATCAATATCCTTCGCAAGTATCAAAGTTGAAATATTCATACCCTGAGTCTCAGTAGCAAACCGTCCGCATGCTGGTCCTAAGGGTGACTTTACTACAAATTGCAACAACCTTCTAAAATTATTAGCATTATTGTCCTTAAAAGTTGGTACAGTCACGAATAAAATTAGTTTGATTGAAAAATTAAACTTACCATACTAAATGTTTTAAATAAACTTTAAATTGTTCAAAGTAAGTATCTGTTAGAATATATGGGACACCAGAGAAAGAAAGTGTTTTATGGAGAAACCTTTTAATTAATAAAACACACTAATTTTGCTGCTATACAACGCAACCGCCATTGTAAGAGAGAGAGTGTTACCAAACCACAAAAAACATAATTATAATAGTGATGCCACATTGTAATCTCTAATACCCTTCCTCAATGTAAACATCACTCACAGTACTTCACTACAATTAATAACTTTAAACTGACTACATTACAAACTTGAATACTTTAAAAGAACAACATTTCTCTCAACTTAACAAAGGAAACTTTACATAATCCTTTGGTACATATATCAGCAAGCTGATCCCCTGAAGGTACATACTTCAAACATACAATTTTATCCTTAACTTTCTGTCTAACGAAATGATACTTAATATCAATATGCTTAAGGCGCTTATGATATTCTGGGTTTTTGGCAACATGAATTGCAGACTGATTATCAATATTTATAATAAAACTTTTACAATCAATTCCTATTTCTCTTAATAAATTCCTAATCCAGCAACCCTCTGCAATTCCCTTTCCTAATGCTACATATTCTGATTCTGTACTTGATAGTGATATACACTGCTGTTTATTACAAGACCATGACACTGTATTACCAAAAACTTTCATTATGTACAGAAAGCGTCACTATGTCCTAACTCCTCAAGTTTTAAAATGTTACACTGCTACAACATTGAATTCCTTACGAATAATCTAAAGAATACTTCAAAAAGAGTCCATTGTGTTGACTCGGATTCGAACCATCGCATCACCGAACGTCGTCATACTCATACCGGCAGTTTGACGAACTAGCCAGCGAGCCCATATGAATTGCGATGAAATTGTTATCTACTATCGGCTGAGTCATTATATCTTTAGGTCCCTGTCTAATCGAAAGATGTTATAATTTGAGGGTATCCATTAATTTTACTTACTTACGTTGTCTTTATAAAATTAATCCATACCTTCAAGTTAGAACTTTGTATACGTTCACTTAAAATGGCGAAGAGTAAACGACTACTATTTATCAATTATTTTTTAAAATGATTTCTGATATTATGAGAACTAAAATAGTTGTTCTGTTTGTTGTAAAATAAGATCATAGTTTTGTTAAATAATAGCAATAATAAATATTATTAAATGATTAATAAAGTATTTTATTTTTCTTGATTTTTTAATTCTTTATTTTATAAATAATTACTACTTACTTAAAACAAAATAGAAAAATATATCAAAATAATATAATGAACAAAAAGCACATTTCGTGCCTATATAGGATTTGAACTACCAATCTTATGCACGGTAAGTGGTCTTGATACCTCCTGTCTATTTAGACGATGAATAAGTTGTCGTAAATGTTAACCCTATTATTGTTGCTTGTCGTCGCAAAAGTATTGTTTTATTGAAAAAAACAATAATAAAAACAGAATTTAAAAAAAAAATACTTACTTAAACTTATTTATTCACTAAAACAATACATTATTTAAAATAAAATGTTTTTGCAAAATACAAAAACCAACTTGGGCCTATCACGGATTTGAACGCACATGTCTTTTGGTGGGGTAACTAGTTAAAGGAGCTGTGTGTACCCTGATGTGGATTTCCTGTCCCCTTGATTTCCTGCCCAGTCAGCATCTGTATACCCTTCTAATGTTAAATCTACTCCTTCTCTATAAATTAGTTTTAATCCTATAGTACCCTTAATATATCTCAAAATTCTTTTTAATGCCTTCCATAAGCTCTCATTAGCACAACATTGAAAACGACTTAAATAGCTCAATGCATAACACAAATCTGGACGTGTTCCCAGCATGGCATACATGAGACTTCCTATTAACTGTCTGCACCTTTTTATCAATTCTTTATCTGTAGTTACTTCTTTTTCCAAGACTAAACCTTGTTCTATGGGTGTTGCTATAGGTTTACATCCTTCCATATTGTAGTTCTTCAATAACTTATTTAAATACTGCTCTTGGTCCAACTCAATTACGTCATTCTTCTTAGTTATGTTTATTCCAAGATAGTTTTGATTATTTCTCCCTAAGTCTTTCATATCAAATTTTTCTTGCAATGCTTCTTTAAATATTTTTATCTCTTGTTCATCTTCACAAAGTAAAATCAAATCATCAACATAAAGTAAGATATAGAACTTCTTATCCTTCTTATAATACAAACAGTAATCACTCTGGTTTCTTTGGAACCCTTCCTGAACCATAAATTGATTAAATTTGTCATTCCAATATCTTGGAGATTTCTTTAATCCATACAAAGACCGTTGCAATTTCAATACTTTGCCGTCTTTCTTCATACCTTTAGGTTTCTCTACAAACACCTCCTCCTCTATGTTCCCATATAAAAATGCACTTCTGACATCCATCTGCTGAATATCCAAATTATATTTACTAGCTATTGCTAATAAAATGCGTAGTGTAGGTAGTTTAGCTACTGGAGCATAAATCTCTGAGTGATCAAAAATATCTTCTTGCTTAAAGCCTCTTACAACTAATCTAGCTTTATAAAGATCTTTATTTCCTTCTTTCTTAATCTTAAATACCCACTTAGTATCAATTAGTTGCTTGCCTTCTGGTAAACTAACTTCTTTCCATGTACTATTTTTGTTTAGTGCTTCTAACTCTACTTCTATTGCTTTTAGCCATTTTTCTTTATGTTCTCCACTAACAGCTTCTTCATAAGTTAATTGTTCTTCTCCTTGTGCTATCAATGCCATCTCATAATCTTTTGTCCATACAGGCTTCTTCACTTGCCTTCTAGTTCTAGAAGTTGTTTTTCCTTCAGATGTCTCTTCTTCTGCATCTAAGAATTCTTCCTCTAAGTACTCTTCCATCAAGTCAACTTCACTTGATCTTTCATCTTCTACATTACTTCCTATCCCGTCTTCTTGCTGCTCAACTTCTTTGCATTCTTCTATCACAATCTCTTTATTTTCTTCTTGTAACTCCACTTGTTTATCTTCTTGATTCTGTACCCCGTTGTCTCTGTCCAGAGGGGGTTCTTGTACAATAACATCTTCATCGGTTAGTAAAATGCTTGAACTTATATTCTTCTGTACTACTTCTTTCTTGTTTTTGATAAATACAACATCCCTATAAGTTTCTACTCTTCTCGTGTCAGAATACCACACCCTGTATCCTTTTTTACAATCACCATAACCCACAAAAACTCCTAATTTACTCTTAGAGTCCCACTTCAATCTAAGCTGTTTAGGTACATGTGTACACACAGCTGCATTAAGTAGTTACCCCACCAAAAGACATGTGCGTTCAAATCCGTGATAGGCCCAAGTTGGTTTTTGTATTTTGCAAAAACATTTTATTTTAAATAATGTATTGTTTTAGTGAATAAATAAGTTTAAGTAAGTTTTTTTTTTTTAATTCTGTTTTTATTATTGTTTTTTTTCAATAAAACAATACTTTTGCGACGACAAGCAACAATAATAGGGTTAACATTTACGACAAGTTATTCATCGTCTAAATAGACTGGAGGTTTCAAGACCGCTTACCGTGCATAAGATTGGAAGTTCAAATCCTATATAGGCACGAAATGTGCTTTTTGTTCATTATATTATTTTGATTTATTTTTCTATTTTGTTTTAAGTAGTAATTATTTATAAAGAATTAAAAAATCAAGAAAAATAAAATACTTTATTAATCATTTATTAATATTTATTATTGCTATTATTTAACAAAACTATGATCTTATTTTACAACAAACAGAACAACTATTTTAGTTCTCATAAAATCAGAAATCATTTAAAAAAATAATTGATAAAATTAGTAGTCGTTTACTCTTCGCCGTTTTAAGTGAACGTATACAAAGTTATAAATTGAAGGTATGGATTAATTTTATAAAGACAACGTAAGTAAGTAAAATTAATGGATACCCTCAAATTATAACATCTTTCGATTAGACAGGGACCTAAAGATATAATGACTCAGCCGATAGTAGATAACAATTTCATCGCAATTCGTATGGGCTCGCTGGCTAGTTCGTCAAACTGCCGGTATGAGTATGACGACGTTCGGTGATGCGATGGTTCGAATCCGAGTCAACACAATGGACTCTTTTTGAAGTATTCTTTAGATTATTCGTAAGGAATTCAATGTTGTAGCAGTGTAACATTTTAAAACTTGAGGGGTTAGGAGATAGTGACGCTTTCTGTACATACCTTAGTACCAAAATCTCTCAATAAAGTAACATCAAAACTCTTATTATACAGCAACTCATACGGTGTCTTCCCACTCACCTTACTTTTACCCGTTCTATTTATTGTAAACACCGCTGTATTCACTGCTTCAGCCCAAAGTTCTTTCCCTAAACCTGACTGAATAATCATTGTTCTCGCAGACTCAACTACAGTACGCATCTCACGCTCAATTCTACCATTTTGTTCAGGAGTATAACTAACTGTTAACTCATGTACTATACCTTTTGTCTTAAATAAATTCTCTACTACTTTATTCACAAACTCTGTTCCATTATCTGACCTAAATCTTTTTATTTTACACCTAAACTCATTTTCAAACAGCTCTATGAATTCCTCAATTTTCTCTTTAGTTGCATACTTATTTTTGATAAAATAAACAAACCTGTAACTACTATAATCATCCTTCAATAAAAGAAAATATGAAGAGCCCCCTACTGATACTTCCTCCATTGGACCGCATAGATCCATGTGTATGAGTTCACCTGGTTCAACTGACCTACTACTACTCTGATGAAAGGGTAACCTATGCTGTTTTCCCTGGATACACGGTAGACACTGATCAGTCTGCCCTTCATATTTTATGCCTTTTAAATCTAAAAATTCTTTTACATACTGATAATTTTGGTGTGCCATTTTACTATGCCAATCTGTCAAAGTTAACAAAGCTACATCACTAAATTTAAAATTCATCACATACATTTTATCATATTTGTCAGCTACAGCTGTTATGGAACCATCTTTATAAAACTTACATCCATTAGAATCTGAAACCATTCCGTGACCCCTACCGATGGCCGACCCGAGAGAAAACAAATTCACGTTCAACTTAGGCACATATAACACATCATGTAGAGTACATTCGGTATACTCTTTATCATTATAAGCATGCACATTAATATTTCCAATACCTAAAACTTCTAAATTATTACCATCACCAATGGTAACATATCTTTTATTATTTATTTCACAAAACTCTGAATACATCTCTTTAATATAACACATATGGTCACTTGCCCCTGAGTCTAACACAAAATTCTTTGAATTTAATAAATTACCTTGAATCTCTCTTGTTACAAATGAAGTTTTAGAATTGGTATTCGTATTTTTCTCAATAACTTTGTTTTTCTGCAACTTAGTCTTTCATTAAATGACCCACCTTGTGACAGTTATTACACTTTCTATTTCTACACTCATTCCTTTTATGACCTATTTTACCACACTCATAGCACTTTATAGTACGCTGCGCACCAACTACCAATGCAGAGTTTTGCTGTCCGCTACTACTGGCACTGGAAATGGCACCATTGCCACTGCGCTCCTCTTCAACTAGCAACCTGCCTGTCAGCTCCTGTAACGTCTGTTTTTCTTCTGGAATACTTTCCCAAGCTGAGGCAAAATGTTTGTATTTGTCGGGTAATGACATAAGTATTTTTGTTGTTATCATATTTTCTGATATCTTTTCTCCTGCTGTTGCCAACTGGTTAACACACTCCTCAACTTTCGTTATGAACACAACTATGGGATCCTCATATTTTATATTGAAAAATCTTTGTTGCAACAAATGCACCCCGACTTTCGTTGCCGGTTCATATAAGGTACATAACTTCTGCCACATTTCACGACTACTGGAACACGAAATCAAATACGTCATTACTGTCTCCTCGACTCTAGTAACGATCACCTCTTGGGCTTTATCTTCTCTCTCATCCCATAATTCTTGTGTTTTACCAGCTTCCGCAGGCCTCACTTCAGTGCCTGTCACGATTCCCAATAACTTCTTTGAACGGAGAACTATGGTTGTTTGAAAACGCCACGCTTGCCAATTGCGACCATTAAGAACGATCGCCTTACTATAATTCTCCGAATTCGACATTTTTGTTATGCACGATTGCACGCAATCTCACACCAATAGAATTGCCGCGCCAATCACTGCCGCCATTAAACTTCTTGTTGAATCTTCTTCTTCTTCTTCTTTCTTGTATCTTCGAACCACGGGCTACGCAGGGCTCCAACCTTTGCTACACCGTGACTTAATCGAATCAAACTCGCAAATGGGTACTCTCAATCTTTCATGCCTGGGCCCATAACCTGTTAGAATATATGGGACACCAGAGAAAGAAAGTGTTTTATGGAGAAACCTTTTAATTAATAAAACACACTAATTTTGCTGCTATACAACGCAACCGCCATTGTAAGAGAGAGAGTGTTACCAAACCACAAAAAACATAATTATAATAGTGATGCCACATTGTAATCTCTAATAGTATCCACTATGCCATTCTTATATCTACCTACCTACGTTTAACCATTCTATCGATGAGGTGGGTACCTACTTACTTACCAATTTACAAGTTACAAATTGCGCATAATTAGTTTTTAGTTAATTTTATATTAGGTATGTATTTAGGTAAAGGAATTTATTATTATATTTTAATATGACATAATAACGATACATGGTATAGATAGGTGGTAAGTATAGGTCTTATAAATAAAGTTATGATCTTACATGTTTCGCCATGGACTGGCATACAAATATTTAAACATGTATTATAAACCTTAATTAATATCTTTATATGATCATCATCATCTACATAGGTAGGCAAGTACTCCATATTTTTTATTACCTACTCATTATTATTTTTGAAATGATTATTCTATCTGTACATACAAAAATATTTAATTATAACTATGTTTTACTTTACCACTTGTGTACCCGTCTGTACCAAACACGTATTATTCTCACGTATTATCCTGTAAGTTTTAGAAGGTTGGTATAATGTACTGCGCGGCCGCTTTTTTATAACATCCTAGATTTGGTCGGGTTACCGCGCATAAATATATTTTTCCGATTATCTCGTTAATTAATTAGTGTGAGAGTCTGAAATTTCACAGGTATATAATTGAACTGTATATCTAATTATTGATATAAGATTCAGTTACCACTACTACAGGAAACTCGGTTAATCGGTCGTCAAATAACTCGGCTGCGTGCCGTGGCCGGAACAAATTGAATTTTCTTTATAACTTTTTAATTACGTATAGGATACTAATGAAACTTCAGTACCATTTACAGACAGTAATTACCTATATAATAACGTTTCAAGTTATTCTTTGGAGCGCTTATTGGAAGTGCTAGGACCTATTAAAGCAGATTTCTATTTACTAAAATAACTTCAAAACTGTGCATTTTTGTGGATTCTTTTATTGCGTAACAAATTATAACTAATTAGCCAGATGTCCTGTAAAAAAATTATAATCATCCGTTTAGTCAATTCCAAGATACAGCAATCGTGCAAACGTTACCCCAGCAGGATTTTAAATATCTTCGCAACCATAGCAAATACAAATTAAGTTGTACCATTTATTTCAAATTGATATCTAATTATTTAGATAAAATTTATTTCAATATATCCGTTATAAAACAAAAGATCTGGCTGGGGTAACGTTACTCCAGCCGGAACTGTTTTTATCAAATAATTAAAAAACTATCACTTTACCAAATTCAAAAATGTGCTTACCATTTACAGAAGCTGTATATCTAATTATCTATTGCACTTAGATGACGATTTTCGACAATATCTGGCTGGGGTAACGCAAAACTAATTAACGTTAGAATAATAAAAAAAAATATCGTACATTTAGTAATATAAAAAATCCTTTAGAGCAAGTTTGTTTATTTACCTATTTTTTTTAAGTACTTTGTGCGGCGCGAACGCCGACGTTCTATCTTTCTCCCCGTTTTTGAATCTAGAGTTCGTAAATATTCATAATAAGTTGCATTTTAATTAAACTGGCTGACTTTAACTTACGTGACGGGCAACTTGTTCTAAGTAGCTCGTCTGTACACGCGCATCTATCTCTTTTTTACTTACCGTAAATGAAACGGAGCGCAGCGATCTATCTGCCAGCGACTAAAGTGGTAAGTGCACATTGTGTTAGATAAATAATTACGTAAATTTATTGTAGATTTGTATAAAGGTAGTGAATAAAGCTTTCCTTTTGTGGGTTGAAATTATAGAATAAGTTTATTTTTATTTAATTCTAAACAAACATTCCTCCTTATGACGTCATAGATATTGTCTAGAAACTACACAAAGTATTTTGTACGTGCTTGTACCAATGTATGGGGAAATTTAATTCTTTAATATCTTTTTAATTACACACCGACTAAATCTGTAACTTGGCAACAAATTGCGACTAATTAGCGACAAAATATGGGAGAAAACAGATCTTCGCTAGGTGCCCTAGTTTTTGAGATATAAATGTGGCCCTGCTGGGGAAAGTCTCTCCAGATCGGCCACCTATAAACGTTTATATCTTTTGAACCAGTGACCGACAAATTCTGATATTTGGCGACTGATTCCGACTAATTGGCGACTAAATATGGGAGAAAACAGATCTTCGCTAGGTGCCCTAGTTTTAGAGATATAAAGGTGGCCCTGCTGGGGAAACTCTCTCCAGATCGGCCACCTATAAACCCTTGTAACTTTTGAACCAGTGACCGACAAATTCTGATATTTGGCGACAAATTTCGACTAATTAGCGACAATTTTTTTGTGCTATCAAAATTAAAATCCGTGATGGTGGCCCTGCCAGGGTCAGTGACACCCCTAATGGTGGCCCTGCCAGTCAGTGACACGCTCGCGCTTCTCAAAAGGTTTTGGGGACTGAGTATTGCGGGTTGCAGACCAAGAGCTAAGCTAATGTTAGTTTGGCTTAGCTTGCATAGCTGACGCAGTTTTTCATACTCGTGTGCAGACCGAACTATGTAAAGTATGAAAAATTACCTTAGCTATGCGAGCTGAGCTAAACTTAGCTTAGTTCTTGGTCTGCAACCAGCTTATGGGTTGAGCTCTACAAGAGGAAATACTAATAATCATAGCAAAATTTAATTCATTTCGTTTAATTTTTTCGTCTAAGAGCTTATTAAATAACTTTATTTAAATAAAAAAAAAACTCACAAAACGAAAGATAGTCACATTTTAATTTTCTTTCGGTTTTGTATTTCGTGGAAGCTAATATGATACACAAGTAAAATTTTAAATCTTTACAATTATCTTTATATTATAAAATAGGTACAGTATTAAATACATATTGTTAATAGTATTAATTACTAATATTTACAAGTCCATAAAACAACTATACACTTTATTAAATTATTAATAATTTAATAGACATGGTATATGGACAGGCAACAAGTTTCAACATTCATTCTTTTTGAATTTTTTACACGTTTCATTCACATCGTCGAGTTTGTTTACCCTTCTCGATTTCAGGAATGAATGATGGCTGTCACTTTCACCAATGTTTTGTCGAATACAGTTCATATTTGATACATTCTGATTATGTACACCATGCTTTTTATCACCCAAAGTTTTATTATTCTTATTAACTATTAAAGTATTTTGAATGTCTTTAACTAAGTCACTTGTATGTGTATGTAACTTAATAGGAATCAAGATTTGATTTTCGCTGTCACCTTTCTTGATAAATTCTTGCTTTATTTGGACCATAGATCTATTTTCAGCATCACTTGAAAGTCTTATAGTTTTTCGCAAGTGAATAGTGTCCGAAGAGTCAGCATAGTTTCGCTTCACTACTATGTCACCCGTTGGCATTTGTTTTACTAATGTGAGAGTTGGTGCTTCTGACTCCTTTCCTTCGGATTTTTGTGATTTGCTTGAACTGCCTTTGTCACCGTCAGAGCCTTCTTCTTGTTGGTCTTCAGTTTCAATTAATTTACCTAAAAATGTAGAACAGAATATTAACACACACTGCCAGGCCAAAATATTGAATGTTTAGCGTCAGGTAGTAGCAGCTAACAGGTTAAAGAAGTTTCTATTCACCACATCTTTCTTATTTATTTTCAATTTATAATGCTCTCGACTCTAGAATACTATAAATACTACATTTAATTCGCATTCTTAGTACATACCATTTAAAGTAGGGAATGTAATATCAGGCAAAGCCAAATGCGAATCTGGGTTATATTTGTGCATCAGTATTTTTAATAAATTTGAGATCTCTTCACGTTTTCGAGTTACGACTATTTCGTCGAACCAACCGGCCAGTTGTTTTATAGGCAACGAGTAGTCTAATATAGGATCCTGAAACAAAATCAATATTTAGTTTGACAATCTTATCAATAGACTTGCAATATTTATAATAGGAGTAAAAATACCCTAAACGTAGCCGAGTCACTTGTTCTTCCCGTTGTAATGATATTTTTTTGTACTGGACCATACCTGGAAACCCTCTGGATACGGAGATATAGAAGGTCAAAACTTCAACTTTTTACGAAAACAATTTTTTTATGTTTACTTTAAATACCCCACGACTCCCTTTACCTTTGCGAGCACCCGTATGCACAATGTTTTGCGTGCTTTACATTGCGCGCTGCCGTAAACAGCGACTTTTCACACCAAAAATCGTTTCCCGACAACTATTGTTGTTGTAAAGTATGTATTTACTTAGTTTGATGTACAGCACCTCATTTGCGCAACACACTATCAATCGGAATCTGAATAATTTTGAAGGGTATTGCTAATCAATTGTTTTTTTTTTATTTAACACAATGAATGTCGTTGAACTATCAAAATGAAAGCCATTTCTGTTAGTGTGTTACGCAATTACCCCGCAGAATGCTTAGACGACGGCTACGATCGCTTTACACCCTGTGTGATTGTAGTTGTGATACTTACTTTAAAAAATTGTTCAACATACTGCAGCAAGTACAACCCACAATCTGTAAAATTGTTTTGTTGAGGTATTTTAGGACAACTTCCTTTGATGTTATCCTTATTGAAAATTTTATTTTGAGAGACCTGCAACATAACGTATTTGTTAAATAGTTTTCTAGATATTACCTGCTTGTTACTTGTTGGACAAATATACATACTTTAGCTTGATATTCACAAGTGAGGTAATCTCTTAATGTGGCTACAACTCTGGATCTAGATGCCCCAGCTAACGAATCAAATATAAGTATACATGGCCTGAAATGAAAAATATTTTTGAGCATAATTTAGTACATAAAGGTCTTAAAAATTAGCATCTAGATAGAAGTTTATATGATAGGTGTTAAAACACACCTAATAATAGAATCTTTTCCATGCTGATTTACAGATGTTTCCAATGCTGATCTGAGAATTAAAGAAAATAAGACTATAACAGCTGCTTTATAAAATGCTATAAGTTTTAATATTAAATTCATAGTTAAAGCAGATACAGGATTATTATATTTGTCAGAAATGATAACTATACTGTTCTCAACTATTGCTATATATAGATACATACTGTTTAATAGGTTCCGTTTTTCTATTTGGTTGAACTTCAACTTTCTTTTCGACAGGACTTTTTTCTGTTTCTTCTTCATCTGAATCACACTGCATGTCCAAATCGCTTTCCTGTAATAGATTTTTTTTTTGTCAAGAAACTATATTTTATAAGTAAGAATGAGAATTGCGAATGATTAAACTTAGGCTACCTACCTCAGCTTCAGCCTCATCTCGTTCACTAAGATTGTCAGAGTCACAACTTAATGTAAGCTGTTCTTGTTTATTTAATGGTGTTATAGTTGTGTTACCTATTTGCATTGACGATCTGCGTTCTGAAATTGTAAAAAGTCGTTGTAAGATACAAGTATGATAAAAAAAAGTATTTGTAAGTTAAAACATCAACATGTTGCATCTCACCTTTTCTTTTGATTTCCTGCGGGGTAACAAGTCTGTTATCTATCGTACTCCGGCAGCCGTCTAAGCTTGGGTAGCAGATAATTGCAACAAACCAGTGACAATTTTCATTAATAGGAACTACAATAAAATCTTTTTCAAAAATGTTGACATTCTTTGTCCAAGTCTTGACTCTTGCATGTCGCTTTTGAGCGGGAGTCAAATTACTATCCCATTCATGAGGATTGGAACTTTTGTTAACTTTGCATGGTTTAGTAGTAAGCCTTTTGTAGAAAAATGTGCTAAAAATATGAGTCTTTTCTCTCTGACGAGGTGTTAAAACATCATGAACTAAATGTTTCAAATAAAAATCTATGATAACATCGTTTAAAAACTGATCTTGGGCTAGGCACATGTAGTCTTCAGTGTTTATAGGTATACCACCTTTCCCAGGTGGATAAATTAAGATTTGCCTTATTTCTGCAGGGTTAGAACTGTAAATATACAAAATACATGTCAAAAACTACTATTGAATACTAAACGTAATGTAATTAATAACTGGGTATTTGCCCATGAGCGGGATAGATAAGCTGACCATAAAATTGTATTTAAATAGCTGGGCCACACACCTCTTAGCTCCAGATGCAATGGCGGCACTTGACAATCTTGTTGCCATTCTTGCAACATTATTGCTTTCTTTTGGACAGGTTCTCACTAAAATATCATTGGCTTCCCGAGCATTCAATTCGTCCATCACTTTACCAAATAAAACTTTTAATGTCATTTTTGCTTCATCTGATATAGTTTCTGGTAGCAATGTTATCCTTTTGAAAGGGTCTATCTTTGACATTGGATTATAATAAGGACCTGTAAATCACATCACAAAAATTTACAAAAGTTGCTTTAATAAAAAATAAAAAACTGTGTTAGTATATAAAATGTTTGTGAATAAAATTACCTGATTCCTCTGTCATATCCAATGCTTTCCTAATATAAACACTACATTTGCTCATAGTGTATAAAAAAATTACAGGTAACCCTTTACCAAAATGCACCAAGATTCTGACAACTTCTTTGAGTTGTATTTGTAGAGCCACATCTCGTGATTCATTTTTAAGTGAGGGTGCAACTATTTTTATACCTTTTGCTGATATGTAAACCTGCAAAAAAAAAAAACAAAATATTGAAATAAATTTCAAGTATTAATAAGAACATCGTGAGTTTTGGAGCCATGCATGGCTCTAAAACTCACTTTACCGTTGTTATGGGGACTTTAACGCGAAACTGAGTATAGGAAACGATGACGAGCTGCGAGTAGGGCAATTTGGAGTTGGACGCCGGAATCACCGGGGCCACCTACTGGCCAGTTTTATGGAGAAGGAAGGCCTGTTTATGATGAATTCCTTCTTCAGAAAACGTGAGCACAGAAAGTGGACCTGGCAGAGCCCGGATGGTGCAACTAAAAATGAGACTGATTATGTCGACGAAGAAGCAAGTATTCAATGATGTCTCTGTGATCAACGCGGTGAAAACCGGAAGTGATCACCGCATGGTAAGAGGCACATTGAACTTAAATATCAAGCTGGAAAGATCTCGACTGATGAAGTCTACGCTCAGTCCAGCATCGATCCAGGTCCGAAACCCCGAGAACTTTCAGCTCGGAACTCCAGAATCGTTTCGAATGCCTAGGGAGCTCCGTGGACGATTATAGCGATGGGTTCGTGGAAACTGTCCATACGGTCGGGTCTAAGATCTTCAAGACCGGTCGTACGAATTCAAAAAAGAAGCTCTGATCCTATTTTACGGCTCATGAAGGAGAGGCTCGAGATGATCCTGCAGTCTTCAGATGATGCGCTAAATTACCGGCAACTCAATAGACGGATAAGCGACCTTCGCCACTTTAATACAGATCGTATTAAGGACGCGATAGAGCGAAATAAAGGCTCCAAGGTCTTTGCTAGAGATCTGTCTAATGGGCAGAGCCAGCTTACGAAATTGAAGACCGATGATGGCAGGATCGTATCCGCCAAACCTGAGCTTTTGAGAGAGATCGAGAGGTTCTATGGACAGTTATACACGTCAACAAGTAACCCCGTTATGAATCTGGCAAACGACCCAAGAGCTAGATTGACCTGACACTATACCGAAGACATCCCGGACGTCAGCCTGTACGAGATTAGGATGGCTCTGAAGCAGCTCAAAACCAACAAGGCGCCGGGTGATGACGGAATTACGGCCGAGCTACTGAAGGCTGGCGGAAAACCCGTTCTTAAAGCCCTTCAGAAGCTGTTTGGTTCCGTCATACTCGAGGGCAAAACACCACAGGCATGGAACAGAGGTGTGGTGATACTTTTCTTTAAGAAGGGCGACAATGCCTTTCTTAAGAATTATAGGCCCACCTCACTCCTGAGCCATGTCTACAAGCTGTTTTTGAGAGTCATCACGAACCGTCTCGCGCGCAGGTTTGACGACTTCCAGCCTCCCGTACAAGCCGGATTCCGTAAAGGCTTTAGCACCGTAGACTAGACCTACATACGTTGCGACAGGTTATACAGAAGACCGAAGAGTATAACCTGCCTCTTTGCTTAGCGTTTGTGGACTACGAGAAAGCCTTTGATTCGATCGAGACATGGGCTGTGCTGCAGTCTCTTCAACGGTGCCAGATCGACTATCGGTACATCGACGTGCTGAAATGTCTGTACGAAAACGCCACTATGTCAGTCCGACCCCGGGATCAGACCTCGAAACTTATCCTTCTGCAGCGAGGTGTGACAGGGAGACGTTATCTCTCCGAAACTGTTCACCGTTGCACTGGAGGATGTCTTCAAGGTTCTGGACGGGCATTAAACATCAATGGCGAGTACATAACTCACCTTCGGTTTGCCGACGATATGGTAGTCATGGCTGAGACTATGGAGGACCTCAGTACAATGCTCGATGACCTCAGTAGAGCTTCCGAAAGAGTGGGGTCTTAAAATAAACATGAACAAAACGAAGGTCATGTCAAATGCCCATGTAACACCCACTCTCATAAAGATCGGAGACGCTACACTCGAAGTCGTAGACGAGTATGTTTACCTAGGACAAACTGTCCAGTTAGGTAGGTCTAACTTCGAGAAAGAGGTCAATCGTCAAATCAGACTCGGCTGGGCAGCATTCGGGAAGCTACGCAATATCTTCCGTCCCACATACCGCAGTGTCTCAAGACGAAAGTTTTTGACCAGTGCGTGTTGCCAGTGATGACTTATGGCACTGAAACGTGGTCGCTCACAATGGGCCTTATAAGAAGGTTGAAAGTCACCCAAAGGGCAATGGAGAGGGCTATGCTTAGAGTTTCCCTGCGTGATCGAATCAGGAATGAGGAGATCCGCAGGAGAACCAAGGTAACCGACATAGCCCGAAGAATTGCCACACTTAAGTGGCAGTAGGCAGGGCACATTGCTCGCTAAAAAGATAGCCGATGGGGCCGAAAGGTTCTGGAGTGGCGACCGCGTACCGGAAGACGTAGCGTTGGAAGGCCTCACACAAGGTGGTCCGACGACCTTGTGAAGGCCATGGGAACCCGTTGGATGCGAGAAGCACAAAACCGGTCGAAGTGGAGGTGCTTGGGGGAGGCCTATGTCCAGTCGTGGACGTCTTTCGGTTGAAATGATCATGATGATTAAGAACATCAATACAAGCTTGTGGTTTGAACATTCAATTGGATTTCAAACTTTATTGCTCATTCATGGACTGTCTCAATTTTATTATGCACCAAGTTCCAGCAGCACAAGGATGCTAGAATTTCCTCCTGATGATGAATTCTAATGACTTATCATTAGAATTCATCATCAGGAGGCAGTAATTTTGTAGCTCTTAAGTAATAAATTAAATTCCATATGTGACAAGACAACATACAATATGAATTCAAGAAAACAATTTGTTAGGGAGATTTGAAGGTAAATGTTGACGATTCTACGTCGACTAGTCAATTCTCATGCTTAAAAACATTTAAAACTTTTTCATTACCAATCTAATATAACCTAATGTTTTTATATAATATGAATTACTTGTTATTCAAAATAGTCAGATATTATTTGCATGCCATAACGTCGTTGATAGTCCAATACCGCGTAACTAACATTATTCAAAACCGCGAATCTACAAAAAAATCAAAAATGAGATTTCGCGGCTGTAGGTAACTGATTGTGATTGGCGTCGACCCGTATGACAATTTTTTGAATCGTCCAAAAGGAAGACGAGTAATTCAAAAAAAACAATACCGCGGATCTTTCGACGAACAAGTTACGACACAAAAACCGCGTATCTCGGCCAATTTCTATTTGTTTGTGCAGTGTCTAAGTGACGCTCCGGGTAAAAATTGTTTTTTTAAAGTAATTACTGGATTATTTTTAAAGTAAGTAGGTATGTCACACGTATTTTATACTTTATATAGATAAAATTGGGATGTAGGAAACGATTACCACAATCTCGAAATTGGTGCAACTAAAAATGAGATTGACTTCATTATGTCGACGAAGAAGCAAGTATTCAATGATGTCTCTGTGATCAATGCGGTAAAAACCGGAAGTGTTCACCGCATGGTAAGAGGCACATTGAACTTAAATATCAAGCTGGAAAGATGACTGATGAAGTCTACGCTCCACCCAGCACCGATCCAGGTCCAAAACCCCGTGAGCTTTCAGCTCGAACTTCAGAATCGTTTCGAATGCCTAGGGAGCTCCGTGGACGATTATAACGATGGGTTCGTGGAAACTGTCCATACGGTCGGTTCTAAGATCTTCAAGATCCGTCTTACGAATTCAAAAATGAAGCTCTCTGATCCTTCTTTATGGCTCATGAAGGAGAGGCGCGAGATGATCCTGCAGTCTTCAGATGATGCGCTCAATTACCGGCAGCTCAATAGACGGATTTCTAAGTCCTTGAAAAGCTTCGCCACTTTAATGCAGACCGTATTAAGGACGCGATAGAGGGAAATAAAGGGTCAAAGGTCGTTGCTAGAGATCTGTCTATTGGGCAGATCCAGCTTACGAAACTGAAGACCGATGATGGCAGGATCGTATCCGCCAAACCTGAGCTGTTGAGAGAGATCGAGAGGTTCTATGGACAGTTATAAACATCAACAAGTAACCCCGTTACGAATCTGGCAAACGACCCAAGAGCTAGATTGACCTGACACTATACCGAAGACATCCCGGACGTCAGCCTGTACGAGATTAGGATGGCTCTGAAGCAACACAAAAACAACAAGGCACCGGGTGATGACGGAATTACGGCCGAGCTCCTGAAGGCCAGCGGAAAACCCGTTCCTAAGGCCCTTCAGAAGCTGTTTGGTTCCGTCATACTCGAGGGTAAAACATCACAGACATAAAACAGAAGAGCGGTGATACTTTTCTTTAAGAAGGGCGACAATGGCCTTAAGAATTATAGGCCCATCTCACTTCTGAGCCATGTCTACAAGCTGTTTTCGAGAGTCATCACGAACCGTCTTGCGCGCAGGTTAGACGACTTCCAGCCTCCCGAGCAAGCCGGATTCCGTAAAGGCTTTAGCACCGTAGACCACATACATACGCTGCAACAGGTTAAACAGAAGACCGAAGAGTATAACCTGCCTCTCTGCTTAGCGTTTGTGGACTACGAGAAAGCCTTTGATTCGATCGAGACATGGGCTGTACTGCAATCTCTTCAACGATGCCAGATCGACTATCGGTACATCAAGGTGCTGAAGTGTCTGTACGAAAACTACTATGTCTAACCAAACCACTATGTCAGTCCTACTCCAGGGTGACCTCGAAACCTATACTTCTGCGACGAGGTGTGAGACAGGGAGACGTTACGAGTACCTCTCCGAAACTGTTCACCGCTGCACTGAGAACGTCTTCAAGGTTCTGGACTGGAAAGGGGCTGGCATTAACATCAATGGCGAGTACATAACTCACCTTCGGTTTGCCGACGATATCGTAGTCATGGCTGAGACTATGGAAGACCTGCTCGATGACCTCAGTAGAGCCTCCGAAAGAGTGGTCTTAAAATGAACATGGACAAATCGAGACAACTTGTATTCTTTCATACCTTCATACCCATTATTAATGACTAAAAGTCATTTAAACACTTAATATTATTAAATACATGATTGATTGAGGTTTTGGCATTATTTTATTTCATTTACAATTTCGCGTAAGTACTGTCTATGAACCAGAATCGTTCGAAACTAAACAGCGTAAGTGATTTTGTAAGTAAACTATTAGGAATATTCACTTTAAAAATAGTATATTGGATTAAGGAGAACGAAACGGTCCTATATTCAAGTTCGTTCAAAATTCGGCCTATTAGTCTTTTAGAAAATCAGTTTTTTTACCCTCCTGTAAAATTAGCAGAAGTGTACATACGCGGTATTTAACAATGTTAGTTACGCGGAATTGGACTATCAACGACGATAAACTATCCCAAACTATCATTATACTTAAATATTTTTTACCAAAATGAGTACCAACATTATTAGCAAAAAAATGTTTCTATTAGTGTAAAATATAAATTTGTTACAACTTATATATAATATTGTACCTTTTCTTTTGGTGTGTATCTGTATGACCCGATTCTAATGGTTCGACAGTTGAGTGATGTAACTTGTGAAGAACTTTGACTGATTTCTTCTCTGCTGCCATCTGTTGAAAGAATATTAATTTTAAAACTTAGATGATCAGGCCCCCCTTCATTTTTATTAATATTAACCTACAGATCCACCCTTAGGGAGACAATAAATTATCTGTTGTTCATCCACAACAAACACTTTTTATTCTACATATTCTCAAAGCGCAAAAAGTCGCTAAATCGCCAAAATGAAGTAACAAATGTCATTGAATAGTTAATTCTCATATCTTGTTTCAGCTCTTTTGTTTAATCCTAAAACCCCCACTTATCTTAAAGAACGTTTCAAGTTCCTTCATGACACACATAATAGATATCTGAGGTCATCGGAAAACCTGAGACTAGAGATGATGCATTCCACCAGTTTCTATGACAAATCTTTTACTGTTCAAGCAGTAAATGACTTGCCCGTGTCGGTAAGGCGTGCTCAATCTTTTTCCACTTTTAAAATTATAATAAAAAAGCACTTCCTCTCTTCTTAAACGTCATCATCATAATTTCTTTGCTCCTGTTTCATGTTTATTATTATATGTATATATTTATTTAGATTAGTATAATATACGTTATGTATGTTTTATTGTATTATGTAATAGTACACCACAGACTACCTACAGTATTTGTCTGTCCTTCCCCTTTTTAATCCATCCAAAGGTTGTCTTTAAAAGATCGCTTTTAGCGATAAGACCGCCCATTGTGTCACCCTATGTACAGTTTCTATTTTTATGTCTGTAATTTATTTGGTGTACATAATAAAGAGTATTTCTCTTCTATTCTATTTTTTCTTCAAATTTCAGTCTTCTTGACCTTTTCAAAGCAACCATAATTTTGGAAAGTGTAAGAAAACATTAATTTCTCATTTTGACTAGGTTATAGGTTTTATTTTTATTATTTAAAAAAGGAATTACCTAAGTTACTTGAATATTAATTTATGTCCACATAAATCACCGTATGGCGAATACCGCGCGCGGCGGGTTGTAGCCCGCGAAATTCAATTTTTCATACGTTTTTTGCAATTTTCAGGTCAGTGTTGGTTGTATCTTGATCAAAATATGATTTGCGACTTTAACAGGTACGTATTTACAGAATTATAATCATTAATACATCTTTCTAAGTTAGATTTGTACCATATGCAGTTTTCTTTAAGAGATTTGTTCTTAGGGTAAGAAATGTAAAAATCACACACTAGTCTTCAGTTACCCTTTAAATAAAATCTAAATTTTATCATAAGATAATACCTACAATATCTTCATTAAGCAAATCAAAGGCGAAATAAACTGTTGCTGTGACTGACACAAATGGTTTAGCGCCACAAAAACTGCAATTTTATTAGCATCATACAGACTTCACATTTTTTTAGATAAGAAATTGACAAATGTGGGTTTTTTTTTCATGCTCAGCATGATAAAAATAATTATTGCAACTGTATTATTGAGTACTCAATTAGTGAAAACCTGATTAGTCAAGGTGTCTGTACTTAAATTCTAAGTAAGTTGTCACACACACTTCTTTCAGATACATACCGAGTATTTTCTTTCCTTACTTTAAAATATTACTACAATATTTATTTATTTAAACTTTTCGCACAAAAAGGTACAAAGGCGGACTTAATGCCTTAGGCATTCTCTACCAGTCAACCAAGGGTGGTGAAGAGATTAAATGGTAGGTGCTTTGGTTGAGAGGAACAATGATAAAAAAAAAAAAAAAAACTATTAAAAGTAGGTACACAAATACATTACACATACATACTACAATATTATGCTAGCTTTGGATGTGGCTTCAACCGCATGAATGTCAGAAAATGTCTCACGGGAACATACTACCGGTATTCAAAGTGCACTAATCCAGGTATAAACTGTATGCCAAATGTCATGCAAATCCGTTCAGTGGTATTCCGGAACATACATCCAGACAAACACAAATGAAAAAAATTCTAAAAACTATATTTTTGGCATCAGACTCGAGAGACCACAGCAATTATTTTTTTCTAAAATATTCAATGTACTGTTTTGACTTTGTTATTGCCACCCTGTATAGTATTATTATTGCTTTTGTGTGATACAATATAAAATTCAAGAGAATAATCATCAACTTTTATATTTTTCACCATCTTCTACATTTCATATTTTATTTGAGCACTACGCTCGATTAGATAAATATAATATTATTAGGTAGCACTACTTAAACTTTTAGCTGCCTCACATGTTTAGTACCTTGATCGTTCCTAAGTACTTTATAGCTATAGATACATACTACATAGGAAAGGTATTAGTGGCAGCAATGCGTAATAGCAGAGAATAGGGATTTATTGTGTAGGATTTTATAAATTTCATACCGCCAGTAATAACAAGTATTGATTAAAAATCACTGTATTATGGCAGATATCGACGGTATGTCTACTTCTCATGTTCGCGTTTATTAAACATAGCAGCGACTGTTTTTACTAAAAATAACCCTGAAGCTCGAATACAAATATATATGTACCTGTATTATATTTGAAGTTATCCCTGAACATTTCGTAAATTCAGTGAAAAATAATCACAAAGATTTATTAACGCTCAAGTCAAGACGCATTGCGACCCATCCACAATTTTCACAGATAAAAAAATTATTTTACATTACAACACAATGACTGATCGAGCTTGTGGCAAGCTTTTTTGCACAAAATCACAGACTACAATATAATAGAATGTTTTTGCATTCTCGACGGGCTGACTGAGGAATGTTGCCAGAGTAAAAACGTGAACTTTAAAGATATCGGTTTTCATTAGTTTACGGTTTTTTTTCTCTAGTTGTTATAAAACAACCAGGCATTATGTCAGGTACACACACTGCAGCGAATTTTTTTTTTCGCTGGTGCGGTTTTAATTCAATGCAAACAGATTTATCACTAGCAACGACAAAATGTGTATAAACGTGAAATTTGTAATCGCCAGCGAGAGAACATCAGATACAGATAATATTGGATTAAATCCTTAAATTAAATGGTATTACTTTCAACTGTTTAAATTAAATGGTATTACTTTCAACTGTATTACTTTCAACAGTGGTAAAGAAATTGTTCTTTAGTTCCTAGCATGCTTGGACTAGAAAAATCATAAAAAACGGAACATGTGGTTTCACTTGCCTATTTATTTATATCTTAGTACGGCATTCAATAAGTTTAGGTGAATGGGTAGTTGAGACCGCGAAATTCAAATTTTCTTGCGTTTTTTGCAATTTGCAGGTCAGTGTCAGGTTGTATCTTGATCAAAATATGATTCGCGACAATAACAGGTACATATTTAGAGAATTAGAATCATTATAATCTTTCTAAGTTAGATTTCCATCATTAGCACTTATTCATGAGATTGGTGTTTGGTGGTAGAAAATTAAATCTGGGTGTATCAAAATTGAAAAAATTCAAATGGCCGATTTCTGGCGCAATATTTTTTTTTTCTCTATACCTATCGAGTTTAAAGTTCAACAAGAACTGGTCCTTAACAGCTTTGAACAGAGAGAAGTGGAAAGAGAGTAGGGAGGCCTTTGCCCTGCAGTGGGACACCACAGGCTAATAATAATAATAATACCTATCGAGTGGGGTATCAAAATAAAGGGTTTTAAAAGGTGATTACAAAAATATATATAATTTATATGGTTAAAAGTAATTCGAAGTGACAAATCGTAAAAAACACGTACCAAGAACTAAATCGTTTTTAGCTTTTCAGTTTTTTTGTGGGTTAGGGAACCAGGATTTTTATTTATTGTATGGGTTTTCCGAACAAAGATTATAACCCTACTTGCATACTAACTTGTTTGTTGGAATTTTGATTTTTTCATTTCACGCGGCAACATGTGGCGCTTCGGATCGACGTGATTTTTTTCATAAAGATAATTATGGGCTGGAGGGTGACATGGAAATTTGATTCTTTTGATATATTAGTAGATTTTAATATGTTCTGATGTAAGTATGTTGATATAATAAAAAAGGCAAAAAAAAAAACCCAAAATGACCATTCTATAATATAAAAGATGGTAATTTTAGGTATTTTTTATTTTTCCGGAATAACAATAAACAGTGGTGGACAGCTAATTAGGGTCACTTTGTACAATTTGGTAGTGACCCTAATTAGCTGTCTACCACTGTCTGCCATACAGGAGCGAAGCCGCTGGAAAGCTCTAGTATTTCGTGTTAAGAAACGGTCGGGCGCAATTATTTGGCAATCTTCTCTCTTCTATCTATGTTTATAAAATAATAAAAAATGTTCAACAACGCAATTTAATTAATTACTGCCTTGCCTTCCTACCATTTCATTATTTAACTACTAAATATCGGGCAACCATTCTCGACCTAGACCAAGGGGGAGCTAATTTGTAAAACATACATTCAAGCTGTAGGTATCTGCCGTTTTCGAAACTTGCTATTATCAATAATAAGTTTTTGCTTAAAATGATCATCCACAGGTGGCGCAGATCACTATGAAAATATGAACATGCAAACTTACCGTCCATGCCGTCAATACCAATGCCGCTGTCTGGGGTTCCACCTTCTATTTCACTCAGCGATGGCTCCTTCATACTAATTGAATGTTCATGCTAGAAACAAAGGTACCATTTTATCGAAAAAATTAAGAAATCGTTCGCGAAAAAAAAAACAGCTGTTCTTTACATTTATGTTTGCTTAACTCGTCAAAATGTAGGGAACAGCTGATTTTTTTTTCGCCACCGACACCTTTCATTTTTTGTATATCGTCAGAAAAGGCGATAACAAGTATGTGGTATAATTTATTGCATTTAGGTGGTTTCCATACTGTATATCATTGTGTGTATGTTAAAACAGTTAATTACCTGACTCAACATAGAACTATTAGAGTCCTCTTCATCCGAACTTAAAGTTAATATGACGGGCTCTGGATCCGGTTGTTTCCCACGTGGCTTTCTTACTCTAGGTGGCTTCTTTTCTTGTACAGGCTGCAGAGAAAACAATGAATGAACCAATATTCGATTGGGTTTATAGAATGGTATTGTTAATTTTTTGACATGATCATACTTACTGTTTTATTGTTTAGCATCTTCACTGAAGTCTTTAATAAGTTTAATTTAATTCCTTCCGCACATGTGCTGTAACAAGATAAATATATAAGAGGCTAGTACAAGTCTTTATTTAAATAATAATAATAATAGCCTCCCCGAGCGTTTTCGGTCACGGTGGCCAATCTCAATGGAGATTAGCCAGGTACGCAGGAGATATTATAGTGCACAAGTGTGTGCGCAAACACAGGTGCACTCTCTGTTCCTTTACTCTCATAGTCCGATGGAACGGCAATCCGACACGACCTGGGAGAGTTCAGGCGCAGGACCGACGGCTTTACGTGCTTTCCGAGGCACGGGGGTATTATACCGCCAACTTCCAAACTTCGGACTGTTACTAAGAAATTCCTAATGGAAAACCCAATAACACTTTGTTCGACCCGGGAATCGAACCCAGGACGCCACGCTCAGCAGTTGCGCTTGCAACCACGAGACCAATGGGGCAGTCATGTCTATGTAAATAATTACTCTTATTGGGGAAGTCCGGTAAGAATTTGGAAGTTTTAAATATGGATTGGATTTTTACTATTAATAATAATAATGTCATTGGTGACATGAAGCAATCGTTAAAGGAGTACTTCTTTAGTCGCCTGAAGTACCTTCTTCAGGCGACTAAAGAAGTACTCCTTTAACGATTCATCTTTCAGGTGGTCAACAAGGTACGCGCCTTTCGGTTGGATCATGCCGGTTTCGATGTACTCTTTCGGCATACTCAAATGGACTGAGATCAAACTCCTCGATACGGCTCGCGTCGGAGGGGGTTCCTGTCTCTAAAGCCCTAACCACCGGTAGTGTGGACCCTGCACCCGACACAGGCGGACAGTGTCTTATACTTTTAAATGTTTTTTAAAAAAATATTTTTTTATGTAAGAAAATAAATAAACTGTAATAATATCAAAACAAATGTAAACAATCAAAGAAGAACTTACCTTTGTTTTTCTATGACTGCTACTGATTTTTCTGGTTCTTTCTTTTTCTGTTCTACTTTTTTACTTGGTACACCTTTAGGCTCTTCTGTGAAAACTCGTTTACACCTTAAAAAATAATAAAACCCGTAAATACCATGGGGTTTATTTATAAACGTTGAAAGTCAAGTGACGTTCAAATGTCATGGTTAAACAGTTGCTAATCACTACTTAACTTTAAGCAACGTTTATGAATATAGAGGTGAATATCTATAAAAGGCCATTTATAAAATATCCTTGAGCGAGGACCGTGAATTGACAACCGTAGCCTCAGCTAGTCACGGCCTCACGGTGACCTGGCGGCGCCGGCTGGCTGGCTGCTGGGCGTTGCTTGGGCTTAGCCAATGTCCCGTAGTACAATACCACCGACGTAACTTGGCGGGCCTGAACATAGGCACTAAGAACTTTCGCGCATGTTCTCTCACTCGCACTCGCCTCATGGCACTATTAGGTTCCTAAAAAATCTAACTGCGCAGCCGCCTGCGCAAAGTTCGGGCCCGCCAAGTTACGTCGGTTGTATTGTATGTCGCCCTCAGCTAGTCACGGTCTCACGGCGACCTGGCGGCACCGGCTGGCTGGCTGCTGGGGCGTCGCTTACCATATACTGGGTCGACTGATTTATAAAATATGTCGATGTAGATTTTATGCATACCGTTCACAGCGGCTAAAGTCGTATCCCGTGTAGCCACATGATTTACAAACAGCTAGCATGCCGTCCACTAGTCGTGGTGGTGGAGACCGCGGCCCTGGAGATTCTGGACTATTGTTTACTGAAATATAAATTATTGTCAAATTAATTATAATGTAAGCTACAACAACTCATGAGCTTCAAAACTAAACGAGAAAATGGCTAGACTGCTTGTAACAAGTGCATCTCTAAAACTCTCAAGTACAAAACGATGTTGTCTGTGTATTAGCTTAGTACTTAAGATACCTTGCCGTCGCTATCTCTTTTGATTTTGAACACCCATTTGCTCTGAATAGGCTTCTTATCAGCTGGAAGGTCCATCAACGTCTAAGTCTGGTTCTCCTTTAGCTAGCTTTTGCCATAAGTCACCATCGGGTCTCGCCAATGCTTCATTAATAGTCAATGGATCACCATCAAGATTGCTCTCCTTGGCATACATAACATTGCATCCGTACCGATCAACTTGTCTGCGTTCTCTTACAGGATACCTTCTTTCTGATTCAGGTATTGTCACTTTCTCTTCAGTTAATACGTCATCAGGTACTTGCTCTGGTACTATAGGTTCAGGTTCTATCTCCTCCAATACTTCTACGTTCTCATCTACAGCATCACAGTTTTCTTTTCGGAGAAAGACGTTTTCCAGAAATTTGACATCTCTCGCAGTTGTCACTTCACCTGTATTAGGATTCATCAGACGATAACCCTTCTGATTATCTGGATATCCAATAAAAATCATCGGTTCTGTCTTCATGTCCAGTTTGCATCTCTTTCGTTTTGGTATCAATCTATACACTAAACAACCAAATATTTTCAGATAACTGACATCCACATCCTTTCCAGTCCAAAGCTTCTCTAGTACAGTATTTTTCAATCCTTTCGTGGGGCTTCTGTTCTTTAGATGAACAACAGTATTTTACAGCCTCGGCCCAATACTTCTTGCTCAGATTCGATTCTGACAGTAATGTCCTTGCCTTTTCTATTATGGTCCGATTCGCTCTTTCAGCAACAGAATTTTGTTCCGGCGTATAAGGTACTGTCGTCTGATGTCTTATACCTGCAGACTTCAAAAAAGATTTAAATTTACCATTACAGTACTCTGCGCCGTTGTCAGATCTCAGACATTTAATAGATTTACTTGTCTCATTCTCAACTTCAGCTTTGTACTTTTTGTGTTTTTTTGTTTTGGAACTTATCGAAAGTATCACTTTTGTTCTTCAAAAAATAAACACGAGTCTTTCGAGTAAAATCGTCGATAAAAAGAAGAAAATACCTCGAACCCCTGAACGACGGCTCCGCGATTGGTCCACAAACATCGCTAAAAACCAACTGTAAGACCTCGTTCGCTCTCGTTCCTTGGTTTATGAAGGGACTTTTGCATGTCTTTCCTTTGATACATGGAATACACGGCTCGCATAAATCGGTACTCTTAAATTCCATACCGCTTACTAAAACTTTCATTTTATTCATATAATTACGCGATAAATGAGCTATTCTTTTATGCCAAATATTTGAAATATTTTCATTTTGTTTTGACAGTGTCACATTTACGACGTTGTTTTTATTTTCTGTGAACTCATAAATTCCGTCATCTTGCAACAATTCGATTCTTACTATGAATCATGCAACCTCCTTTGTCAAAATTCATGGAATAATTTTTCTTGGTCAAATCGCTCACCGAAATTAGGTTCATGGATAAATCAGGAACATGTAAAACATTTTCTAAAAATAATTTTTCGTTTTCGCTGACTCGTGGCTCAGCATTTCCTCGTCCTTTTACCAATAATTTCTCGCCGTTTGCCACTGCGATCTTCATGTTGCCCTTTTCAGGTGTATAAGACAACAATTTTCTTTTGTCGTGGGTTATATGATTTGAGCACCCACTATCTAAATACCATTTATCTTTGTTTATCGCCTCCTTTGTATTCAGGCAGATATTCGCGGTTTTGATCCGCTTCTTGCATTCAGACGCCTCGTGTCCTTGCTTATGGCACTTAAAACACTTGCTACACGAACTTCTGCTTGAGACCGTAAGTTTTAGTGTTAGATCTTGCATCGTTCTGTACTTTACGTGTAACTAAGGCTGGTTCGTGCTCTGTGTTCAACTTACTCTGTCTACTTCCTTCTTGTAACCATTTCATTTTTATTTGCTCTAACGTGATCTCTTGTCCACTATTATCTACAGCCATAATGAGCGGGCTGTACTCAGTGGTCAATCCACCCGGCAAAATCGATATGATCCGATCAACAGGGATTTGAGCATCAATATCTGACAATTGTTGTGTCAGGAATGTAATTTTTGATATGTAGCTTTCCATAGAAACGAAATTCTCTAACTTACAATTGAAAAGCTCTCGCTGAATATGTAAACGTCATCCCCAACCTTTGTCTTCATACGCATTCTGTAAGCAGTTCCAGGCTTCTTTCGCAGTCTTCGCATTGTAGACGTGGGTAAAGCACTCTGGTTCTAACAACAAGCATATTGTCGTTCGTGCCTGCCGGTCTACGTCAGCATTTACTACATCTGTAGAAATTACTCCCCACCACTTTTTATTCTCCAAGTAATTTTGCACCAAGAATTTCCAGTTTGGGTAGTCGGACGATCCTTTCAGCTTCTTAATTCCACTTATGCCAACTTCAGCTGACATAATTACGATTTCGTAAGTTTTACAAGCACACAATTTCATCAAACCACTCAAATTATTAATTAAGCTCTAGCTCCAGGTTGCTCTGGGCCCATAACCTATTGGAAAACAGTAGCAATAATAAGAGCAGCAGTGGTGAGATAGTTACTATATTCATTCGTGGTCCATATCAAAGACTACAATATGATGCTGTACACAAGTTAACACAAGTGACAATGTACAGAACATAAACAACCCGTAACTATGCTTATTTTAAATAGGTGCCAGACATGTGTAAATAAGATTATTCACACAGGCCAGTGCATACATATGCGACCTCCAATAGCCTCTAAGGCTAGTCGCTTATATAAATATTATAATCTGTAACTCGTCATATTTCTAGTGAGTGAAAAAAACATACCATTATCTGGACACTGAGATTTTTCAGGTGTAGACATTTCACTACTCTGTGGTTGTAAGTGTAACATCATTGTGGGGGAAGTTCTACTACTCATATCTGCTCCTATTAACATCTGAAACAATAATGTAATAAAATTGTAAAGAATGCTGTATTAAATAAGCTGGCGAAGGGTTTCGTTGTGCTAGGTTCCATAAACCGGGTCAAATATAAATTAGCTGGCGGAACTCCGTAGACGTGATGGATATCGATATCTAAACACGAATAAATAAAAAATACAAATTTGCGTTTTTTTGGAGGATCATCAGAAATCAGAATTTTTTATATGTAAAACATAGGTTAAAGGTCAAGGTATCGACCGCAGTTAGCGAAGACAATTGATATATCAGTCTTTTTGTTTGTGCAAACTTCACAAGCTTGATTTGTATCGATATCTAAACACGATAAAACAAAAGAAAACAGATTTTCTCAACTCATACTTCAAGTAACAAAACTACCAGCGGTCGTTGACCCCAAAAATATATTATTATATTTATTAATTTAGATATTGATACCCATCGCGTTTCAGAAGTTTCGCTAGATAATTTAATTTGACCCTGTATAATCGTGATATCTATTACTTACTTCAAATAAGGTAACAAGCTACCTTTTTTATATATTATAAATAAATAAACATGGTATTTGTAATTAATACAAAAAAAGGCATATAATTATGCATTTACAAACCGGATGATTTTCTAGCATATCCTCGATTCTAATTGTTGAGCCCACAGATACGAAGTAGTCTATCTCACTGCTCGTGTTTTGCATACATTGTATGTGGGTGTCTTCCGAAAAAGGAACGTTAACCTGAAATGAACATTACACTAATCAGACATCATAATCTTATATAACAAAATAATATGTCAAAGATTTGGCAGAGATTACGATTTACCAGGAATAAAGGTCATTAGCCTTAAGCATTGTATTGCATTTGAACTTTGTTGTTGGTTTTGTAAGCAGTATTCTCAGTGGGTGTTCACAGTAATTTCCAGGTTGCGCACTGCTACTGATACCCAAGGCGGAAGTGACAAAGATAACGTTATTATAGTGACCGACCAAAGGTTCGATTTCTGTTTCGGCCAGTTTCAGCCAAATAATCATATCGTAAAAAATAAAATCATGTATGTAAGGGCTAATTTTTCAATCGTTATTTTGAAATTTTGTCAGTTTTTTACTCAAAATCTGGCACAGGTATTTTTTTCTTTGTATAAAATAAATCTTATCTTTACAAAATCAGCCCTTAATCAAACTATTTGTGAAAAAAGAACTAAGACAAACTACCTAGTAGAGGAGCCAAAGGTTCAGTTACGGTTTCGATTTCGGCTTTATATTGTCTATCGGTCACTATTAATAATGCAACTGTAACAATGATTCAATGAGCTACATACCTGCTCAAGAACTTCTTGAAGTGTACAGCTTTCTTTAGGCAGTGTGAAAGTGATCAACCTCTGTTCACCATTTTGGAGGAATATTAACATTTTTGCAGATTGCGTCTCCGAAAATAGCTCTGATGGTCCAGACACATTATCGTTGTTTTCTAAAAAGAGGGCTACTTTACATTAGAAAACGGCGCCTCAAACATTAAGGTTAGAATATAAATAAATTTTAGTAAGTTCTACTGCTTTTACATACTTTCTTAATGATTGCAATACGTCACACCGCAACGAAGATCAGATTGGGATAACTTAACAGACAATTGTGTTGCTAGGGACTATAGAGTTTGTAGCGCCACGTCTTCCCTGTTAAAACAGTAGAAAGTGGCGAAGAGCGGGCGTTATGAGCGTCTTATGTAATTTTTACGTTCAAAAAGTGCTATTGCTCTAGCCTAATTTGAATAAAGACTTGGCGCAAGCCGCTATGGACCAATACTGAATGCAACTTAATTCTAAATAATATTATTGCATAGATAAATACCGTGATGAGGGGTTACTATCGAGTTGAGGTGTTGAACTTGCATCGGCGGTACTCTTTGTACAGGCCTTTGCAGCTCTTTACTTCTCACTAAAGTTTGTCTTCCGGCGTCTCTGTAATTATTAAATAAAGAACTGTGCTATAGTATTTGGTTAGTCGGTGAAGTTGACAGCTTGATTCCATCAATGTTATTTTACAGCACACTATAGATAACACAATGCATACCTTGCTTGTTGTTGTTGTTGTTGTATAGGCGTACGCGGTGGTTGTTGCATCCGTTTATAGTCGGCGAGAGTTATTCTCTGACCATTAGTTAGGGTTAATACTTGTCGTTCCTCCTCCATGTCTGGATCCATCAATAGCTGTGTGAGGGTTTGGGGATGTTGTTGCACATGTGGTTGTTCAAATGACAGTTGCGGTGACTGGAAGCCGTGTTGCGAGTTAAAGTTCAGTTGTTGGTGTTGTTGCGCGACGTTGCCGGCGACGTGGTTGGGCCGCATCGCCGGCGGCGGCGTGTGGAACTGCTGCGGTGATTGATTCATATTTTCACTGACTGTGTGTTTGGTAAGTATGGCGGCTGTAATACTCTCTTCGAGATCGTCCATGTCGTTGGCGTTGTTAGGTTGAACTACAACTTTTTTGACTTGCTGCTGCACCTGTTGTGGATGGGGTGAAGATCTTTGCGGAATGGTGACAGTGGTCTGTTGAGGTAAAGGTCCATTACTCTGATTCGCCGTAACAACTGAGTGTTGGGCCATTTGTGTAGGTATGTTTTGCGTCACTATTGTCCCCTGTGGTGTTATTATTCGAGTGGTCTGTGCATGCGCCTGGTTTTGTTGATTCAAAAGCTGGAAAAGGAAAAATATGCCCAATGAAATATAAAAGTTATTATAAGTCAAAGTTTACAAATGTTGGTCTATTTTAGTACAGATTCCATTGAGTAAACGAAATAAAAGGATCCATCAAAAGATTGTGGTCAGAGGAGGACAAGGCCACTTCGACCCACTTACTACTCGAAAATATCAATCTGATGAAAGTTCATGGTGATTTGAGAGTTTGGTACAACATATTGGCTATTATAAAGCGATAAACTTGTCTCACTTGATGGGTGGAGAGCTTGAGTTGATTCAGTTGTTGCGGATGAACCTGTTGTCCTAAGACGTGTTGTGCGAGTTGATGTTGCTGGTGTTGTTGGGCGTGTTGGTGCTGCTAAAACGACACACAAATAAGGAATAAGCTTCGGAAAATCGGAGGAGTATCGAGGGCGCGTACAAATATAGGTCTCACATGCACTAACTACCAAATTCGGAGATAGAATCAGAACAGTCCAGAAATATAATCTGTTGGTCAGCTGTCGAAAATAGGGTTTGGTTCATGCGGGCACCTGTAGCGAGTGATGTAGGGGGGTGCGCGGGCGGGGCGGGCGATGCTGGCCGTGCGACGCCTGCGGGTTGAGCACCCGGGGCGTGGGCGCCCGCGCCGCGCTGGGCGTACCCGCCCCGACGCCCACCGCGCTCGCGCTGCTGGTCACGCCCGGCGACGATGCCTGGCCCTGTCGGTCCGTGTATACGCGTGTTGGTTTGTGGGACACTCTTATAGCCAATAATACGGTTTATTAAAACCATTTTCTTTTAGCGTTTTATCTAAGGGAATTTTCACAGCAATCAAAGTTCAATAACACGTGCACACCAACTATTAAGGCTCTAACCACGGAAAATAAAAAAACAGTGAAAGTGACAAGCAGCTGGCGCGCGCGTGTCACAAATAGGCGGAGATGTTCAACATTGTCTCAGTCGCGATTAGCTACTTGTTGAGGCTCGATGTCTCGAAATTATACATGAAATATTAGAATTATAACTTATTGTGCAATTTTAAAGTGTAAAACTGATGTACCTCATAGAGGTATCCTGTGCGTATCACCGGTATATCTTCCCTTAAAGTTTAGTAGCTGAACTCTTTGTCTGTCTACACGACGAACGAATTTGGTTTGTTAGATAAAATATAAACTCATTATATTTTCTTTGCTCCTGTTTCATGTTTATTATTATATGTCTATATTTATTTAGATTAGTATAATATACTTTGTGTATGTATTTATTGTATTAGGTAAATGGTACACCACAGACTACCTACAGTATTTGTCTGTCCTTCTCCTTTTTAATCCATCTAAAGGTTGTCTTTAAAAGATCGCTTTTAGCGATAAGACCGCCCATTGTGTCACCCTTTGTATAGTTTCTATAATTATGTCTGTAATTTATATGGTGTACATAATAAAAAGTATTCTATTCTATTCTTTCACATGTTTAATTTTGGACTACAATAAATAACATTTTCGACAGCCGCATTAACAAATAAATTCACAAGTGTGAGTTTGGTGATACTGGTTTCCATACTAAGGAAGTATTGAGCACTTTCACTGTTTTTTAGGGTTCCAGCGCGAGTCCGACTCGCACTTGACCGGTTTTTTTTCTATTCTGTGGCCGGCTCTAACGATCGTCAGTCCTGCATTTACAACCATTCGATACCCTTCCGTGCCGAATCGAACATCATCCCAGGCTGCGCCACCACACCCTGTCCTCCGCCTTCCGCATTTAGTCTGTCTTAGCTACTGTTTTAAGGTGTCTCGTTTGCTCCACCGGCCACCGGTTCTTCGACAAACATGGTCATTCCACTGCCACTTCAGTTTGATTATTCTGCAAGCTATGTCGGTAACGTCCGGATGATTTCACTTCTTCCACGATTCCGAAAAGTGACCCTTCGATGTGGATTGGACTCGGCAAGACGTGTGAATTGTATATGACTTTTATCTTGTCCAAATTCGTGCCTAGGCCAACCCGTCGAGAGAGCCTCTCGGCGGGTTCAGTGCAGAGTCATTCAGTCTGCAGTATCTCGTCTAAATGTTCCAGCGTCTCTGCCATTATGATATTTATTGTCCTCTAAACGCTGTTCACAAATCCGATTTTTTTAACAGTATAAACCAAATATACAATCTTTATTCTTCAGACAGCTATTTACTGTCGGGGACTGGGCATTGGACAATTCAGGTATCCGAAAATTACTCATTTTCGACTCGGAAGCCTGTCGAATGGTTGTGAATAGTTATTCTGATTGGTCCAAAAAAAACAAATGTGAATGTTTGATGATGAAAGATGCACTTCTTGCTGAAGATAGCAAATATAGTGAGAAAAACTAAATTAAAATGTAGTGCTGCGATCTACACTTACATACATATGTGTCACGCATCCACAGCAATCATTGGATGTGCAATTTGCATTTAGTTGTAGATATGCTTGCAATTTTTTTTTACATCGATTGTATGCTTTACTTATATTACTTGTGCCTAGTAAGAATTAGCCGGGTAAAAACTGGCCACGCCGCTGAGTCGCGAGGGAATCGCTCGGACGCGTAGTTTGTGGATACGCCACGCGAGTCGCATCCACTCGGACACGAGCCTCGCAGGCAAAGATTTAAATCGTAAAGATTACCAAATTAAGTCGCGTGAAAAAGTGTCCATACTGCGAAGAGTGAGCTCACACAATAATAGCGGCGTTTCCATGACAATCAAGTCTAGTCTCTGCGTCAGAGGTGTTAAAGCGAAAGAGAAATATGACCATCTTTTGACGCGGTGAGGCGAATCTTTGATAGAAATGTTTGGTCGCAGGGCGGCCCGGATGCCCAGTGCGTCGTGTGGTCGACTTACCGGCTGCATGGTGTTGAGCAAGCGCGGCGGCGCGGCGGGCGAGCGCTGCGCGGGGCGGCGCGGGCGCACGGAGCGCACGGGCGCGCGCACCAGCGTCACGCCGGCGCCGGCGCCCAGCGCGGGGTTCAGGAGCCGCGGGGCCGCGACCCGGGCTGCTCCCTGTATACCACCATAATGCTCTAGATTCGCTTCGCCGTGACTTAATCAGATAATGTATTGAATCGATGGGTTAGTCCGACTAATTCTACAAACGTATCGGAAGAATAATCCGGTTACAGTTCCCGGTCGCAAACATGGCAGCGAGTTTTAGAAGAATTTCGACTTTTTATTAAAGCGAGGTTTCTGTCATTAACACCTGTGGGACAGTCTCTTTCTAATGATCGACGTATCATATTCACGCCCGGGAAACACACTTGTACTTCTGAGTAGAATAAGTTAGTCTAACCCAAATTCACGACCTACGACCAAATGAGACATCAAACTTACAGCTTGATTTATGTATGCTGCATGCATAACAACCTGCTGGTGTGGTAATTGTTGTGACTGCAAGTGTTGTTGGTGTTGCGCCTGCTGTTGTTGTTGTTGCAGCTGGTGTTGGTGCTGCAACTGTTGTTGTTGTAGCTGCTGCAGATGAATCTGTTGTTGGTGCTGTTGGAAGTGCTGTATGAGTTGAGGTGACGCTCGTGACAACTGTTGCTGTTGTTGTGTTTGCTAAAAACACAAGAATAGTTTTTTTTTATTTAATTGTTTGTACACATAGAAAAGTCATAAAAAATATCTAGTAGACAAATTTCATACCGCAGGTTGGGCAGCATGTTGCGGCGGGGGAGGCGGGGGCGGGGGCTGCGGCGGCGGCGGCTGAGCGGGGTGTATCACAGTTGGTTGCGACAGCACGTGTGCCGGACTTACTAGCTGCTGACGTCAACAACAAGCTTTAGATCATATCAACATTGACAGCATGTGAACCCAGAGATAAGGGTTCAACACCTGTTTACTGAAACGCCAGCCACGTCTATATCTAATCTCTGGTTAGCTGTTGTGATTGGTTGTCAGAAATAACAACAGCCAATCAAAAAGAAGAACTTACTTTACAAGAACTTTGACAACCGATTGAATTGAAAATGCTTTTAAAATAAAACCAGGGGTAAGTAACTCATACTTTAGTGTCTACGGTTAGCACAAGCATGAACCATTCCAACAGTTATACATAACCACAAGTACACTTGCACCCTGTAAATTGCCACCTACCTAGTTTTATAAATTACAGTATAAAATTTGTACAATTAATTATAATATTACTGTGCTCCCCATTCCTCTTTGTGGTACGAATTTTGTGCATTATAGCTCTTTGATTGAAAGTATTGAAACCATCGAGATTAGTGATTATTTTAAACAAGCGAACTCTCTAATTTTATCTAAAACTAGCTTTTGCCCGCGACTTCGTCCACGGCAAATTTCACCCTCTTAGGGGTGGAATTTCGAAAAACCCTTTCTAAGTGGATCACAAAGAACACACCCTCCAAATTTCATATCTCTAGGAGCAGCGGTTTAGACTGTGCGTTGATATATCAACAATCAGTCAGTTTACCATTTTATATATATAGATTAGCTTCTGCCGCCGACTTCGTCCGCATGAAAGTTGTAAGACACTACAACATACTAAAACAACAGCCACATTTCCTACCCGCGCTATTACTTCTTTTATCGCTCAGCGTTATTGCTGACTTTTTTTTCTGTATGCTCGGCTCCTAAGGGTCGTAGCGCGATTTTAAATAGTCTTTAATCTTCAACAAGAATTGGGCTATCAAATGCAAATTGAATTTTTCAAATCCGACTAGTAGTTCCAGAGATTAGTGCGTTCTAACAAACAAACTTTTCAGCTTTATTATTTATATATAATAGATAGATATTTATTTAAACAATCTTTGAATTAAAATAATAAAAGAATAATGGTACTCTGTTCTGTTGTTTGTGGGGTGAAAAACGTACAATAGAAGGGCCCTAATTAACTATGACAACTTAACGATTCCTTACTCGAAACCACGTCATTTCTTTTGCTAATCCCGCCAATCTCGCGTTCATTTCGCGCGGTTTCGTACATTGTGTCATAGAGAATAAGGCCCAAGATGCTGAGACAGTAATTATGGCAATAGCAGATCTGATTTTTTATCTTTACAAAATAAGCCTTTTAATGCACCAATCCATCATAAAATTATGAAATGTTGCATGAACAAATGACTAGACTTAGAACCTAATTGTTATTATTGCATAAAATTCATGATGGACAAAATATTAGATGCACCATCCATTATCAAGAAGCATAGCATTCATTGTTTAAAGTCATTAGTAGAGAAAAATATTATTTACATCTAAAGAACCACATCCACAATAAACAGATGTTAAAATAATAATTTTCTAGGTATACAGAAAAAAAAAGATAAAAATGCACCAACACTATAAAGCTGTTACCTAATTATAAATGTGGCATTAGAATAACAAATATTATATATAAATTGTTAACCTATATGTATATACTTCTTTCTATATATTCAATATATCCCTACCTCTCTACAGTGAAAGCTTAAATGAAAATCCCTGTTAATGTGTTACATAACTGTATTGCATTAAGAATGTTAAACCCTTGCACCATTATGAAATATATTGGCAAATAGCAGAAAAGGTTAAATCGATTGAAAGAATGAGTCCCTTTTTCTCTCTTTCTACTATCTGGTGAGATTGAACAGAAGAGTTACTTCATTAAGTACCATTTACTGGGTACAATGCTATTCATTGCAGAAGTATAGAGGATTGCCAAGGTATTGACAATTATTCACAATTAATATGAAAAGTCAGTGCAAGATGTATTGTATGGTTGCCAATTAAACGATACCCAATGTTAATCTTTATGATCTATCCCCAAAAATGATATGAACCTGAATTTTATTATTGAACTAAAAACATAATTCAATTGACATTCTATGTACTGGCTAAACAAATGAAATAAAATCATTTAACCAAATGAAAAAGTAACATGCTAAGCATATTATGCGAAGGAGTTCTAAAACCATAATGCAATAGTTTCGTTTTAGTGCATAAATTGTAGTACACAATGATCTAGTCAGGAGACATACATGTTGCGGGCGTTGTGGAGATGCCTGTTGCATCAAAGATGCATCAATGATCTGTTGGGCCTGTTGTAACACAACCTGAGCATCCACAGGTAAATCAGATGTGTAGTAAACCTACAAATAAATTACACATCATAACTTATGCCACATTTTTTATGAACTAAATACATAATATATCATATACATTTCAATGGCAACCTTGAGTTGACATTATATTGCCCAAAATTTAATGGACTAGACTACTTTTCTTAGTTGGATCCTAAGAAGAATCTATACATCATTTTTATTGTGTTTACACATAGAGCATGAAGACGCCTCCGGCGGCCGCTGCTAGTCACAGTTTACTCGCATTATGTCAAAAAGACTTATAGAAACTGACAGTGCAGTGATTTCGTGCTCTGTTTGTTTACAGCTATGGTAATTTGAGCAATACCCACTTGGTGCCTGTGTAAAGCCTGCTGCTGTTGTTGTTGCTGTTGTTGCTGCTGTTGTTGTTGTTGTTGAAAGTCGGCACGTGGTGGTGGAGGTGGAGGGGCTTCATGTCGGATAATATACTGGGGTTGGTACTGCAAGCCATCACTCACAACCAGCTGAGACTGCACACCTTCACTTACTATAATATCATTTTGTGGATCTGCTTGCTGTACCACCACCTGGCAAAGAAATAAACAAATTGTTGTTGTATTAACATAATAAATGATTATAAAAAGCATGACAATTCATCATCATCCTACCCTTGTCTCATTTTACTTGGGGTTGGCACAATACATTTTGAAAAATAAACATGAAAAACATAAATCAAATTTTATTTTGAGTTGATGTATTTTCAAAGTAAGTTTTCACTTACCTGCTGTTGTGCATATTGCTGTTCATCTTGGTTCACTATTATTCTATCCAAGCATAGGCTTGGACAGTATCTTTGTAGATCTTCAAGAGTCAATTGTTGTCCTTGTCCAACTATCTGGTAATATTGAGCCATTGCAAGTGCTTAGCCTAGAAGAATTCAGAAGTTAGATACTTATTGTAAAGAAGGGACATTTTTTTTACAGTGTATCTTTCTTAATATAAAATAAGGTAGTAAATTGATTTACAATTGAATATAAAACTTAAAAATAACTACAGAAGGAACTGAAAATATTTTCCCTCTGTGAGCCACAACTATCAATCTATGTAGATAGTTAGGTGTTTTCTTCCTACTGAAGCAATAAATCTGTAAGTTAGTTTATTGTTACCTGCATAGCAATAGAACCAGTCTGAACAGTGCCTAGTGCAAACTTAAATGAATACCTGGATGCCAGCCATTATCTCCAAATTGTTATGTATAACAGCTAATTTTGAATATATATATGGCCCCCTTTATTTATAAATGTTGCTTACAGATAAGTCATGGTTAACCATACATTTTTGATGTTTAAATGTCTCTTAACTTTAACCCTCAGTATGCCGGAACGTATATACACACGAGACACAATGGGTTTTTAATTGTTTCTGTAATTCCGGCATTCAACCGGTTAAGCAATGTTTATAAATAAGCCCCTGCATGCTTCATGTGATGGACCACAAATTTTTCTAGCTTCAGCATGTTTTATTTGACCACTAGACTGCTTAGATTTTGTCCTTAGAAACATAAATGTCAACAAAAGCTCTTAATTTCAGGTTGTCCAAGAAAATATAATGTTGGATCAAAACTCAACCTGATTTTTTATAAAGTAACTCAAATGCCTATCAATAACAAATTCTTTGGATTACAAAGTATTAAAATGCAGAGATTGCTATGAGAATGTGATTGTTAAATTTGTGAGTACTGATATTATTAGGACTTATAATCAAACAATGCCATTTTTACTAACTAAGAAGTTAGGTCATCATAACCATAAACACCTTAGTTATTCTATGAGCTCTTCATTTACTATGAAATATGGAGTGCAAAAACCTAAAAAAAAATATGAATGTTACAAACTAAATGAAGGAACAGCTTGATTTTTAAGTGTAAAGTAGGTAGGTGGATACCTATCATAAAAATAAGTATTTCATTCATATGAAGCACTCCTTTAGTTGATTATGTTTTTGTTTACACCATGAGTGCACTAACTAATTCCTTGCTAACAAATAAAAGAAAATATGAAACAAAACTTTTTGATATCTTCTTCTATTTAACTCACTAAACAGTAAAGATGGAAAAAGAAAAGACTACCCTTTTCTTTTTCCATCTTTACTGTTCAATGGTACTACTAATAGTAGTTTTATTTATATTGTTCTTTTTTTAAACCAGTTTCTTATTATTTTTCAATTAAAATTTTAAGATTGACACTTATGTTGCCTTAGAAAGAACACAAAATTACATTTCATTACATGGTTCAAAATATCAGTAGCAAAAAAAGGAAGCAAGATTAAATCCCTAAGATGAGACTGACTAAAATTCCAGTGATTTTGAATTTAAAATATACTTTTTATTTACATTGTTCACTCTAATTCAACAATTTAATACTGTTTCAAGTGGCATATTTATCAACAATAGTGTCATAGATTTATATTTCTTTACCATTATTAACAAAAACTAAATAGTTCACTAAAAACTGTTCAAAATATCTATTATGTGATAAAACCACCCCCTATTTTAAGATTTCTGCAGAGAAATTAGGATTCATCAGTTTCTCAAGACATTACAACATGCACTGTAGGATTTGTTTACAAGTATATCAGGTAAAAAAAAAACCTCAGTAGCTAGCTTTTAACTGCGTTATTAACTACAATGCACTCGTATTTTTCATGATTAACACTTTATATCGAAGTAAGAGGTATAACAATGCGAGAGACACCTATTTCTCGATGACAGTTATTATGCCATACTCCCTGAACACTACATACGGTGCAATAACAGCAGCAATGACTTCTGAAATCGTACCAACACCTCAACTATGGCGACGACTTAGCCATCACCTTTTCAATTAAACTTTTTGTCCGTCTTATAAACATCACCACTTGCGATTTTAACATAAAGAACAATAAGAAATTTAACTTCAATACCGTTTACACGAAAAGAACGAAATGGCTTCGATTCCTTTGATCCAACCTAAATACTTTGAAAGGAGAATGTTTAACACAGATTATATCTAGGCTAGAGATTTATTTCTTACCAATATTTACTAAGGACATTTTTTATGTCTTAATTATACATTATTAACAAATTTTTAACATCAAAATGTAATTTTTTAACTCAAACGCCAAATCGAGAAGCAATTTACATTATGGCGTGTGTGTCACTTTTTTATAAATGTTTTTTTTTTCGCCTGGGGTTACTACTCTTTAAAAACTATCATGAAATGAGATGGGTATTCTCGACAGCAACAACAATATCTCCCAAAAGTTGGATTAATCCAAGAATAAATTGCACGCAGGAGAAAACTCTCCTCTGTGTTCCACTGTCACCAAAAAAGAATAAAAAATTGCAGAATATTTTATTGTATCTCATATAAAAACTAAATTGAGAATACTAAAAAACCGTAACTTTTAGGAAATAAAATATCTATAGTTAAAAACAAAATAGTCTACGCACATCTCTAGTTGAGCCTGCAACAACGAGACGGTTTTCGTGTGTTTTAATTTATTACACTGCAATAAAATTCGTTTTTCTTTGGTTTTTACTGCAATACTTTGATGAAAATCATTAAAAAAATATTTTCATAGTATAAAATTACAAACACGTAGTAAATTTCAACTTTTATGACATTTTGTTGCCGTCCTCATCACTCGTGCAAATGGATGATACAGTAATTTCGCCAGGTACACTGCAGATAAAACACGTAAAAAAATTATATCCTTGATATTTAATTTCATAAAACTAACCATATCCATTGTAGGTAATAAGATGGGAGATTCAGCATCTGAAAGCGACTCCAGTTCATTGGATGGCGGAGCTATGTTGCCTCCAAGCACAGTTTCTCGTGATCAGCTACAGAAAAGAATTGAATCTCTGCAGCAACAAAATAGGTATGTTTTGTTCGTACATTTACCAATAAATGTTCTCATGACATTCTGATTATATTTTGAAGGTTTTACATCTTTTTCTATTGTGTTTTACTAAATGTATTGTAGGTATGTAGGTATGTGCTTAGTTAGTATTATCTGTACATACATGTTCTATCATTATCACTGGATCACATCTCATAAAATGTCTTTTTATGAATATTTTAATGTATTTTAAGCTTTAACATGCTTTCTAGTCTGGCAAATCATAAAATAAAAGAATAAAATACATATAAAAAAAAATGTTATAATAATGAGACAATATCTGTTTTTCAGGGTTCTCAAAGTGGAGCTGGATACTTACAAGCTTCGGGTGAAGGCTCTCCAAGAAGAGAATCGTGCCTTGAGACAAGCATCAGTATCAATTGTAAGTAACAGTAGCTCTTCCAGAACTAATGCAAATGATTTTAGCAGTTACTTAGAAGCGTTTACACTGTACGGCATTTCATACAAACTTTCAAGCCCTTGTTTTTTGAAATGAATGAACCGATTTTAATCAAACTTCATATGCATAAGCAGGATACAAAGGTCTAAAAAGTTACTTAGGAACATATTCGAAAAATGGTGTTACAGGCAAATTAGACAGATTTTAAATTTTCCATAGAAACACAGATTTCCAGTTATCTTATTTTAAATAAGACATTTAGAAAATATTCTTAAGTAACTTTTTAGACCTTTGTATCCTGCTTATGCATATGAAATTTCATTAAAATCGATTTATTCATTTCGAAAAACAAGGGTTTGAAAGTTTGTATGAAATGCCGTAGGGCGTAAACACTCATAAATATCTTTTTGCTCCCAAAATAATTAATAATAATTTATTATCATCTATTCACAGCAAGCTAAGGCTGAGCAAGAAGAAGAATATATTTCTAACACACTATTGAAAAAAATTCAAGCACTCAAGAAAGAAAAAGAAACATTGGCACATCATTATGAACGTGAAGAAGAATGTCTTACTAATGATCTCTCCAGAAAACTAAATCAGGTATGATAAATTCAAATTAAATGTATTAGAAATTGTACTTAATATTCCCATAAAGATTTTGACCCAATTATGAGGATCATAGCAATATAAAGTGATAAGATGTGCTAGCATAATGATATATTTTTTAGTTTGATGGTCTTGTTTTTGACCACCACTGATTATCTCATAATAATTATAGCATATTTTTGAGACAGCTTGACATAACGTTTTGTTACAAACATAGGCTTGTCAATACAATAAAATTAAACTGAATTTATAATGATATTATCTTTGTGATATCTTTGTTGTGTGCTTAAGATTCAATAACTTTGTTATTATGCCTAGAATGAGTATGAATGAGATTACAATGAAAATGTTTTTTTTTAAGGTAATACAATAGTGTACTTTATTTAAGTTTCTACAGATTTAGAAAATATGTTTATGCATTTAATTTCAGTTACGCCAAGAGAAATGCCGGTTGGAGCAAACTCTAGAGCAAGAACAAGAATGTCTGGTGAACAAATTAATGAGAAAAATAGAAAAACTTGAAGCTGAGACACTTGCCAAGCAAATGAATTTGGAAAGGCTTCGTAGAGAAAAGGTAAAATTGGTCATTTTTACATTTTGAGTAACCTGCTTGTCTTGGAGTTTTAATTTTTTGGTATAAGCCCCCAAGGAGCTGGTGCAAGTTCTATTTTATTATTGTAGATATTGTAAGACAACTATTGATCAGAAAAAGAATCCATCATATTTTGCAAATTATATTATTGTGTTGTTGAAGAAATAAATTGTATTGTATAAAATATGTAAAAAATAAATAATGACATGCATAAGTGTATGATCATAATTACGGTGGCAATGAATAGTAATAAAAATACACTTTCCCAGGTGGAACTTGAAAATACATTGGAACAGGAGCAGGAAGCTCTTGTGAACAGGTTATGGAAGCGAATGGACAAGTTGGAGGCAGAGAAGAGGTCACTGCAGATCAGGCTTGACCAACCAGTGTCCGACCCAGCTAGTCCTAGGTGAAAATCTTATAATTTACCATACATTGTGTTGTTTTAAACTTGGTTTATTTATTCTTCTAATAATTTGTTACTATTTTTGGGGTGTAAACCATAACACAAGTTCTTTAAAATTTTACTCAGGGGCATAGTGATTTGAAACTCCTTTAGTAAAATAATTTAATTTCAGGATTACATTCATTAATTTAGAACCCAGTCCTGAAATTATGTCATATTTTCTATGTTGCATGATAAATAATAGTTTTTAAGGCATGGTACTCACTTAATTTTTAAATAATTCTTCATGCATCTTGCTATATTTTCATTGTTTTATTATTAATGGAGTTTTTTCTTGCTAGGGACATTAGTAATGGTGATACAGCATCCAATTTAAGCAATCACATTCAGACCCTGCGTTCTGAGGTTGTAAAGTTAAGGTGAGTAAATAACAATATAATTTCATTTAATACATGATTTTTTTTACATACTGTAGGACAGTGACAGGCATGTGTCGTATATGCATTAAGTCTCGGGTTCATTAACGAAGCGCGAAATATCCATTTTAAACTGATATAAGTAAAACCATTTTCTGGACTCCGTAATAATTAAAATGATGGAGTAAGTTACTTATCAATCTTATACATTTATACAAGGCCTTGACACACTAACTTTGCTTTAGCTAAAAATGGTGTTGTGTGTTTGTTCAGATGCTAATGTAGTCAACACTTTAGAAATGGCTCTAGATGACTCATAATAAAATATTGCCATATCATATCTCATCATCACTAGTTTATATAATTAAATAATAAATATAATTTCATCAACAGGAAATAAAGTATTGTTGTACTGACTGTAAAATAATCTTAGTAGAAACAATCAAAATAATATTGATATTATATTAATTCCAGATTAAGAGCTCTACAACCTTTGTTCTCCTTTACACCATAATATTAACACAAAACAATTTGCAACAGAAATCAACTGGCAGTGTCTCAAAACGAGAACAAGGAGAAGATGCATCGCTTCGCGCTCGAAGAGAAGCACATTCGGGAGGAGAATGTTCGCTTGCAGCGGAAACTGCAGCAGGAGGTGGAGCGTCGCGAGGCGCTGTGCAGGCATCTGTCCGAGAGCGAGTCCTCGCTCGAAATGGAGGAGGAGAGGCAGTTCAACGAAGCTTTGAGTGTATGTTGCTTTCTACTGTATTTTTCTACCCAAACAAAAAACAATTGCCTATACAAACATTGTTCTATAGACCAGGTACACCTCTATCTAACCCTTCAGGGATTACAGGCGCCATATTATGATGTTATTTTTGTGGTATAAAAATTCACCGCTGTTGAGAAGAAACTGAGAAATAATAATAATTAGGCTCCTTTTGCAATGAAACCGCGGGGCGTGGTGTTGCCATGAAAGTGGAAAGCGGTTTTATTAAAAGTTTGATAAACAGTACCGAGCATTACCAGTTACGTAAGACAGTACCTAACCAATGAAAATTATTAATGTAATCTCCAATGTACAGGCACGGTCGCGGAGCGTGTCGTCGCCGGGTGGGTCACGGCCTCTCTCACCATACGCGTCACCATTGTTGCCTAACGCCGCCGGGATGCCAATGTCTCGGCCTTCACTGCATCTTAATTCTCAGGTAACTGAAATTAATGGCAATGTGTTCCTAAAAACAAGACTAATTGTTGCAAGAAAACCTGATAATTTTCCTAACTTATTGCAAGGAAATCTGAGATTTTTCCTAATTAATGACCTTTTTTTGGTTTTACATATTGTATAATATAAGAAGGCGTTGTGTGTGAACATATTATATGAAATTATATTAGCAAGCGAAATTTCGCAGACCTGATAGGTATCAATATGTAATGACAACAACAATCATGAAACCGTGCTTTTGAAACTTGAGCATTATGGACTTTGAAAACTTGCGCTCAGTTTAGTTAGTTCTTAGTTAAATGATAGACAACAGCAAGTTCAAATAAATGGTGTCAATTCACTTGGTTTAACAGTAAAAATTGGTGTGCCACAAGGCTCGATATTGGGTTCTTCCCTCTTGTTAGTGTATACTAATAGACGTGCTACAAATTTTGACGACGTTACAAATTTTGACGACGTAAATAATGCCACGTAGGAGATGGCGGGACGAGCAGGATAGGTTCCACCAAGACTGGAAGGAGGACGCGCGGGCTCGCGAGAGATGGAAGGAGTGGAGGGAGACCTTTGCCCAGGAATGGAACAGCGCAGGCTAATTAAAAAAAAAAAAAAAAAATGCCCTACTGCAGGTCCAAAATTGGTTCTGCTAATAATTTAGTATTAAATGGAAAAAAAACTAAGTACATAAGATTTTCTTTACCAAATGTCAGGGGTAGTGATTGTGAGATAATATTGAACCAAGAGAAACTAGAATCCGGCGATAAAACTGTTTTCCGAGGGATCACCCTCGATTCAAGGCTACAATGGGGTCCTCATTTAACATCTCTTGCAGGACGGCTAACTTCAGCAGCTTAGAAAAATCAGTCAATTTACTGATTTAGATACCGCGAGACAGACTAGTCTCGCGGTATCTACATCAGTAAATTGACCTTTTTTTGCTTTGATTTTAGTTGCTTTCATAGTATCATGTCTTATGGTATTTTACTTTGGGGACGGGCTGCAGACATCGATTCTATTTTTATTCTGCAGAAAAGAGCCATATAGAATCTTCGCAGGCGCGATTCTCTAAGGTAACTGTTGGATATTAACATCATGACGGTCCCTTGTCAATATATCTACGAAAACATCATGTTTGTAAGAAAAATTTACACATTTTTAGTAAAAGAGGTGAAAGACATAATTATAGTACTAGAAATAGGGATCTATTAGTTCAACCAGGTTTCAGACTGGCTAAAGTAGACTCAACTTTTATGGGGTACTGCTTAAAATGTTATAATAAAATACCTCCCCACATTCTTCAACTGAATATTCAAGTCTTGTATAAAACGCACACTATGTAGACAGGCATATTAAAAGTTAGGGGATTACATCGCTGATAAAATGCCGTGCTCAATGCTGGTCCTGCTCCACAATCACAACTAATTGATTGACACTTGAAAATACTGTTGGAGCTGCTGAAGATTGTAAGACTATCTTTGCATTGTATAAACTCAATTTCCTTTGTATTGTATAATTGCATAACACAGATGTGAGTTCTATGTACTCTATAGCTACCGTTTACCAGGTAACAATATGTCTTTCATTGACTTGAATGTGCCCTAGCGACTGATAGCATGTCACTCACAAGTCTCGCTGACGGTGACGTGTCACTGACTCTGGCAGAGCCACCATCAGGGATTTTAATTTTGATAACACAAAAAATTAGTCGCTAATTAGTCGAAATTTGTCGCCAAATATCAGAATTTGTCAGTCACTGGTTCAAAAGATATAAGGGTTTATAGGTGGCCGATCTGGAGAGGATCTTCCCAGCAGGGTCACATTTATATCTAAAAAAAAAACTTGGGCGCCTAGCGAAGATCTGTTTTCTCCCACATTTTGTCGCCAATTAGTCGGAATCGGATCATTTAGCTTCCTTCAAAATGGTTGAGCTGAATGGTGCTGATCTATGCGTCACGTTCGTGAACGGGCGCCGTCAGTTGGGGCTGGTCATCACTTAGCTGCCTCGGCTTATTTTTAATTATTCTATTTTTGGATTGTTGTTTTGTTACTATTTGCTTACTCTGGACGCTTTTAACGCGTACGTCTTTTTTTTAACAGCGTTCTCACATTATAATTTTAATTTCTAAAGTACGGGATCATCGGCCGCTGGTAGTTACATGAAATTTTGAGTTTAAAATCTTTTTTTAATTTGTTTTATTGTCATTACATATAGCGGAGTTTTAATAACTTAATTAATTTGACCTTGTATAGCGTGAATTCTTTATCTGCCAAATTTAAATGCATTGTTTTCGGTTGACAGACTCGTCGCACGAGCGACAGGTTCGTGAAGCCGGCGATTCCGGGCGGTGCGGGGCTGGGCGCGCGGCCGGGTCCGCTGGAGCCTCCGCTGGCCCCGTTGGCTCCGCCGGCTCCGCTGGCCCCGCTGTCGGCCGCGCCCATGCCCAACCCCGCCATCATGCAGCCTGCCAGCCCTATGGACACGTCCTCCAAGGACTAAGTTCGGTCGCCGTCCCTTGATCACACCGCGACGTAAGGGCAGTTCACCGGCTTGCGTAGGCCCTGTATCGTCGCGAACCTTCCTTTCAGTTTATGTATGTAATAAAAAATAAAAAAAACTAAGGACTAGGGTGAAGTGGCGTGTACGGCGGCTGCACAATATGTATAGCGTGTTGCAGCCGCATCATCGAATTAAATTATACTGGGATTCCGTGAATTTGCCCTTACGTTGGTGTGCATTCGAAGCTGTAAGATTCAATAATAACTGTCGGGTGCAGTCGTGATGTTTTGACGGCATGCTATCCATCTATCGATCTGTTTTGAAGTGCAGACACATTGAATCGCGACTGATTCTGGCAATGCTATTGTTTGATCTTATGTAAATCTACTGTGCATTCTGCTCACTGCCCTGTCGACTCGGCACGCTCCTAGAATTACATTCTTATTTCTGCTCGGTCGTGATTCATTTACTGATAAAATTGGTAATGAACGAGATTATGGAGTTCGATTGTATTCACGTTTATCGAAAACGTTAATGAGGAGGTGAGATGTGAAGACGCGACGTTGTAACTTTCGATTAGGATAGTAATAGCTAGTTCTGATTAAAAATCAATTTTGGAAATATATCCGGGCTTAAATTTTGCGGCAGTGGGTTTTATTTATTATAAGGCTGTGTATAAAATTCACTTGTGAGTAAAGTTAGTAAAGGAGAAGGAGATAAAGATTGTAAGCTATTTGATATATCACACTCGGGGTCTAGCAATACTACTCCTACGCAATGTTTTTGTGAAGGAATGTAATATATGTTACGAATGTTGTGTTGTGCCCTCAGGGCAAATTGTTGTGTTCGATATAATATGCTCGTAGGAGTAGTGAGTTATTGTCCTCGGACTCAATTCAATTATGCAAATTGTCACATAATTTTTTTTTCATGTTATAATAAAACAAAATATATGCATTACTATTATGAAGCCTTTTATTTGTTTTTATTCTACCATACTGACAGACTTAAAAAAAAAGGTGTAGTTTATACATTCGACGAGTTTTCTTTTTTTCTACATTTACTGAAGCTACAAGAACACGGACGTGCTTCTTATGATACGTACGCACTCTTCTCAGATGTCTAAATAATAATAAAATTGTGCAAAGCTGTGGGTTGAATTTCTGCAAGTGTGTCCATCTTGATTCAAAAAGTAAGAATTGCGAGTAGTGGTCGCACGAGTGAGTATAAGGGACATCGCGCACTACACCCACGTCGCGTCATGTCCGTGACTACCCCCCACCAACGCCAATCTCTTCCATATTTGGTAAATAATTAGTACTCAATTGGTACTAATTAGTACTCGAACCACAAAATTGGTACCTTAGGAGTTTTCGAGAAAATCGACTTTGAAGGTGGTCCGGCGGTAGTCACGCTCCCTTCAGCAGGACCACCATGAGCGCCGAAAAAGGGGGCACGCTACAGCCGGTCGATTCTGTAAAAATCTCACCGTGAAAACTTAGGTGAAGTGAGTTTGTTTTTGCTAAGAATTGTCACTATTGACAGCTCACTCCACGCTCACTTCACCTAAGTTTTCACGGTGAGATGGTTACAGAATCGCACTGCAGCTATTCTAAGTATACATCTAATTAGTACCCATAAATATGATTTATTTCGTAAAAAAAACAGAACTCTAACAGTTGTGTTTACCGAGAAATCAACGATGATAACTTTCTCGCAATTGTTCAGCAGGACCACGATTTTGAATGTTGATTCCAAGTTAGAGAAGCTTGTCGCTTTCCTCAAACCTACATAAAAAAATAGTAGGTACCCTGCAAGATAAAATTAATATCCAAAATTCAAAACTCCAGTAGTTTACGAGACTTACACGCACGCACATATTACCTTTAGATATATTATAATTATGTCACTCTCTGCACATCTTATTTTTTGTGTAGATAGGTACCTACCTACTTCGTAAATTGGCGTACCTAATGATAAACTAACTGCCAGCTGTGAAGCTATCATAAATTGATTACCTAATTAAAAATTCTTCAAAAAAAACTTTTTAACAAAAAAAAAACCGACTTCCAAAAAAAACACTACAAACTGAAAAATAACTTTAATTTCGGAAGTCGGTGTCTTAGGGATCAGTAGGTATTTTAGTTTTTGCCACCGACTTCCGAAATTAAAGTTATTTTTCAGTTTGTAGTGTTTTTTTTGGAAGTCGGTTTTTTTTTTGTTAAAAAGTTTTTATTTCTCGCTTTTTAGTGGGTCTGTTTATAATTTATCTAAGTTACAATAGCCTAATGTCAACTTGCCCATCGCCTTTTTATAAAATATTCCTTTTCTCGATGCAGGGACGTTAATTGTTGAGGAGTTCTCCTTTTATTAGTTTTTAGATTAGATGCTGATAATCCTGGCTGCAGCATCAGGCCAGACTTATGTCAACATTGCATTGAACTTAAAATTAATCCTGTTTAAAATGAGCCCAAACACGACTACGGTACTGTAATTTCAAGGTTTGTACTTTTTCTGATGCTCCTGGCTTCAGCATCAGGTCTTCGGTGTTACTCAGTAACAGTACGTTTATCCACACATCGAGCCCTTTTCAATGAGCCTAAACACGATATATCTGCTGTTAGTTGTCGAGGAGTTAGGTAGCATCAGGTCATGACTTGAAGATCATGAGACCAAATGTGGCAAATGCCCTATCAAACATCAAAACAATTTACTAAAACAGTCCTTGCCTGTTCGAGTAACTTCTTCCTGTTAAGGAGTTGTACCTTCCATCATCAGCCCAGCTACCTGAGATGGTGACAACCATACACAATGCAAATACACAAGATACTTCATAAAATATGCGAAAAACAATAAGTAAGCCTATAAAATTTGAGGGTTGCCCTCGATTTCTCTAAGATCCCATCATCAGATCCTAACTTGGTGACAATGGGACCACCTCAGAACTATCTACTTTCGAACAAAAAAAGAATTTTGAAAATCCGTCGACAATTTTATTGGCGGAGTATTCGATGAACAAACATACAAAAAAAAAAAAAAAAACACAAACACCCGAACATAGTACCTCCTCCTTTTTGTGAAGTCGGTAAAAAGTAAGGGTTCTCGCCTGTTTGCCGGGTGAAATCTCCAATGGCCAATTTCGACACCAGACATAGCACGCGATATCTCAACTTGAGATTGCATTCCCTAATGTTACGGCTACATTGCCGGGACTTTATAATTATGTTGTAGCTTTTATTGTCACTATCATCGATCTAGATTGACAGATACTTTACCTATAAATACAGGTAAATGCCTAGTTTGCCCACATATTCCCGTGAAAATAAGGTACCTACCTATTTTCCCGCGGTTAAAGGTTTTCTTCAGGTTGCATATTGTCAGTCTATTCTATCTCCTTTCCTTGTTTTAAACATAGATATATAATATATTTATATTTTAAGAGAGAAATAAGAGAGTTGTCCCATCTTAAGAAATTCTCAACCCGAACCGCACCTAATTTTTACAAGCTTTTATTATTACCTGTTTAGACATTGAATGATAGAACCATGCAACCTCTATGATACTATAATGGATCCTGGCAATTAGCGCTAAAAAAAATCGAAATGCCATAAGATATACTTTTTTTTTCAGAAAAATTTATGACATCGCATATTTTTTTACTATTTCGGCCTGACTTTTTTAATTCCAATCACGCAAACTTTTTACAGGATCCTAATGAAAAGCAACGGCCGCCCAGCCATGTCCCAGACCAAACACATAACAGGGAACAATATTCCGTCAACCCCCCAATCCACCTTTAATGCCTACTGGTTCTGCTGCACACTAACGCATCGCTCGATGGAAGGTGGGGTTCAATTCCTTCATACCTAAACCATGAGCTTTTTAAAAAACCGCAGTGATGTATTTCCCTAGGTAGGTTTCCTGGAGTAAATAATTATGAAAAAACTCCCCAAATAATGCCTGAATCTTAGGAATACTTAATTGTTTTGATTAGGACCTACCTACTTTAATATAATCTTCATTTCTTTTCTATATTCCAATATAGCTCGTACCTATAGGTCAGGTATTTGGGATCGGCACTGCATGTCTTCTTCTCCCATGTTTCTCTTTGAGTCGTCATCTCAGTAGTCTTTGACACGGTCCATCAATCGTTTCAAATAACCAAAAACTACAGCAGTTTTCCCTACCATACCTACATAATATGTTACCATTAGGTCCAGCCGGTCGATTCTGTAAAATCTCACCGTGAAAACTTAAGTGAATTGAGTTTGTTTTTGCTAGGAATTGACACTATTGACAGCTCACTTCACCTAAGTTTTCACGGTGAGATTTTTACAGAATAGCACCGCTGTACATGATTCTAAATGCGTAGAAGTTTTTCGCCGGTTATTAAAAAAAAATCTATTCAGTAGTAGTAGTTCAGTACTTCATTACGTGGCTTGATTAACTGGAAAATTGGTATAAATAATCTTTAAGTCAAGTTAAAGAAACATTCCAAACGATTTTTCAAAATTCCACCCCTTTTTTTTTTTTTTTTTGCGGATGTGAAATCATCAAATGACCCCTCCCGCTCTGGGTGGAGCGGAAGGGAGTGTCAGACTCTTACTGACTAAAACCCACCCGTGTTCCTTCCTTAGCCCTTTATGTTCCGGGCCAGCGGTAACCCTTTCGGACAATCCCGCTGAAAACCCCTATATATAGGGGTGGAATTTACAAAAAAAGGTGAAAAAACAAAAATCTACTGTTTCATAGAAAAGTGCAATACCTACGCGGTCAAAATGTAAGTACCTACTGAACAGCATTTTTAGGGTTCCGTACCCAAAGGGTAAAAACGGAACCCTATTACTAAGAGCAAAATCTATGAAAAAATCATGTTGGACCAGATGTTGTCACATTTTAATTCAAATGGGATTTTACATAGTCGCCAGTTTGGTTTCACGAAAGGTAGGTCGACGACGGACGCGGGAGTAAAACTCATCAGTCACATTTTGGAATCCTGGGAGAAGTCCCAGGATGCAATTGGCGTTTTCTGTGACCTCTCAAAAGCGTTTGACTGCGTTGACCATAATACACTGATCTGTAAATTATACCATTACGGAATTCGTGGACAAGCGGCTGATCTTGTTCTTTCCTATTTGTCAAAGCGGCAGCAAAAAGTAAACGTTAATGGGGCGACGTCATCGGGGTCTTTAGTTAAGACCCGTGCCTCTAGGCTCAATTCTTGGCCCTTTCCTATTTCTAGTTTATATTAATGACCTTCCTTATATGATGGCTAACTTGTCGGATATCATTTTATTCGCGGATGACACTTCCCTTATTTTTCAAATAGATAGAAAAGATACGGATGTCTTACATGTTAACGAGAGTCTGGCTGTTCTTTCGAAATGGTTTGCAGCTAATAATCTTTTACTTAATGCGAACAAAACTAAATGTCTTAAGTTCTCATTACCAAATGTACCTCAAGTGGGTCTGAATTTAGAACTTGATGGCAAAAAACTAGACGCTGTTACGGAAACTGTATTTCTTTTTTTTTTTTATCTTTATTTATTTTATAGAGGGTTTGATCAAGCATGATCATGCCACCCTCATAGGCCTCACAAAGATAGACTTATCTACGCTTAATGGCTAATTTAACTAAATTGTATATTGACTTGGCCTCCTCTGACAGAGGACGGGCCAAAATCAAGTTACACATGCCCATTTCCCGCAGATCCACATCATGTTCGAGCATAAAGCTAACCCTCTCAACCTCGTTCCGGGCACATTCGGCCAACACATGGTAAACATCCTCAACCACGCCACACTCAGCACAATTTGGTGAGTTGGATTTACCCATCAGGAACGCAAAGTTGTTTAGCTGAATGTGCCCGGACCGAAGTCTTAGGGCTGTCACAACATCTGTTCTAGACAAACCAGATTCTGCGAACCACGGTGGACGCGTAAGGCAAGGCTGTATGGTCTTATACCAGATGCTTTTAGATAATGACCTCTCGTCAAAATGCTCCCTCCAAATCTCTGTGCACTTTTCCCTAACTAAGTATAAGCAATCCGAGAATAGGGGTAAGCAGGTGAATGGTATTCCATTACAACTAGCTTCTCTGGCCAGACGATCGGCTTCTTCATTTCCTGTTATACCCACATGTGAAGGTACCCATTGAATTTTAACTATTTTATTGCTAATCCTAAGTTTGCGGAGCGATTCCAAAATGTTATAGGCTATCGGTGTGCCTCGAAAATTCGAGGTGCATCGAGCCAGATGTTGAATACCACTCTTGGAATCTGTCAATATTACATATTTCCCGGCCATAAAGGAATCAATGTAAGAAATTGCCTCGGCTATGGCTATCAACTCCGTATACATAATAGATATTTTCGCGTTAATCATCAATTGGATGGAGCTATTTGTTTGAGGATCATAAAGTGCCAAACCACTACTGCCGTCATCGTTTTTCGAACCATCTGTGTATAATTTATAAAAATGTGAATAGGTATTTATTAGAAATTCATTGCAGATCTGTTGTAATTCGTAAGGTTTATAATGTTGTTTTGGCTTACAGATTGTCTTAATATCAGGTTCCAGTACCTCAGAAAGATCTATACTGTATTTCTGTATTTCTAGGAATTACTTTAGATTCAAAATTACAATGGGGCGCACACATTAGAGCTCTCTCAGGTAGATTAAGTTCAGCTGCATAAGCAGTAAGAAAAATAAGGCAGTTGACAGATATAGCCACAGCTAGGTTAGTATACTTTGCTTATTTCCACAGCATTATGTCTTATGGTGTTCTGCTGTGGGGATCGGCAGCTGACGTAGATTCAATTTTCATTTTACAAAAGAGGGCAATCCGCGCAATCTATCAAATGGGTCCTCGCAAGTCTCTTATAAACAAATTCAAAGAAATTGATATACTAACTCTGACTTCTCTTTATATTTTAGACGGAGGTTACACGTTCATTCTGATGTCAGTTCAGTCTATGATTGATGTCAGAATGACGGGAAACTGATTGTATAACACGTAGACTGATGGAATGATGGTCCAGAATGATGATTATTTAAATATTTTAATAATTTTTGTCAGTCTGGTCAGACTGATGCCAGAATGAACGTGTGTTTATTAGCTATCAATCTGATGTCAGTCACTGCTTAGACAGCGATGGAGTCGCACGACATGTCGCCGCCTGCGCCGACTCCCTCGCCGCTCCCGACGTCCCCATCTCTACCATTAGCCCCGGAGAAAGAATTTATTCTTACATTAGGAAATGTTACTTATTCTTTGGAATAAAACGAATAAAAAAATTAAAATTCTTTAATTCGATAATAATCAGCATAGTCATCTTCTTCTCCTGTGTCTAAATATTCGGAAACAATATAAATATGACATTAATTTACCAGTTATTAACAATATGATGTAATATAAAAGTACCTATGTTACTGCTATTCGTGTGTACGTACAATCAGTTACCGCCAGCAATTAAAGAATTAAATGGAAATATGTTTAAAAATAAATTGAAGAAAATGTTAATTGATAAGGTATTTTATAATCTGCATTAGGGATGTGACAGTATACATAAAAAATCGATTATTAATTAATCGATTATTTTGCCTAGTAATAAAATCGATTAAAAAATAATCGATTTTTTCCTTTTTTTTTGATAGATTAAATTAAACGCCTGAAATAACGATAATCACTATCACAGCACTCAGTTTTATTAACCCGTCGCATGAAATTCTATTGTTATCTGATCTGTACATACCCTGTACACGCGACATGCGAAGGGTTAATAATAATAATATCAACAAGCGAAACATTAATTTTACACAAAAAAGGTTTTTTTTTAATTTCTCCTTTCGCAGGAAGAAATTTCTTAGGGTGAATGGATAGTAGTAGACCGCGAAATTCAAATTTTCTTAAGTTTTTTGCAATTTGCAGGTCAGTGTCAGGTTGTATCTTGATCAAAATATTATTCGCGACAATAACAGGTACATACATATTTAGAGAATTTTAATCCTAAGAATCATTAATACATCTTTCTAAGTTAAAGTTTTGCGCGCCCGTAACAAATATGTATTTACAGAATAAAATTATTATAATCATTAAAGTCATCAACACAACTCTCTAAGACCATGTAATCCCCAAGAATGACTATTTCATGAAATCTTGACATTTGGGGATTATACTAACTTAACAAGTTGTATTACTGATTGTAATGATTATAATTCTGTAAATACATATTTGTTACGACCGCGAATCATATTTTAATCAACGTACAACTTAATACCGACCAGCAAATTGTAAAAAACGTAAGAAAATTTGAATTTCGCGGGCCACCTTAGCGCTTCCCCCTTAAGATACAATATCGCTCGCCATACAATTCAATGGACCATTACACACGACGAAGATAATATTATTTATTTCATATTTATGGGGATTACAAAAGGATTACAAAGATAAAATATTATAGTATCTTAGCCGTGTGGAGCACCCTTTAGCGTCATTCATTTATTAGTTAGTGGTACACTTCGCGGTACTTTGCGGCTTCGCGCTCCTGACTAAAAAGCTGTGTTGCGCGGCCGTTCTAAATTGTAGGTGAAAAAAATCGGCAGTGAATAAGAAATCGATTTTTTATTAATCGATTTTTTGTAATACTTATGTAAATCGATTTTTATAGAAAAAAAATCAATTATTAATCGATTTTTTCTATAATCGATTATTTTTTCACATCCCTAATCTGCATGAGTTTTTTGATAAAAAATAGAATTTGTAAGTACCCAATTTCTTATTACTATTGCATATCCGACTCGGGTAGACTTGAAACAAACAAAAAAATATGTATAAGAACTTTATGTACACAGTTATGCAATAAATATATCTTTATCTGTCTCATATCTCATTCAGTAAATTTAAGTGAATTTATGGTCTTTTCATTAGCCACTTTTTATACCACCGCTTTCTTTTTCTACTAATATATATTACTATATTAGTCCTGTCTACGAAGGCAACGGGAGCATATTATTTTTCTTGTTAAAATCCACACCAAATGCATAAGCGTGTTATCGCGTAGAAGTTTTCGGTTAGACTGATCGTCAGTCTGACTTACCGTGTAATACCGCGCGTCATTCCATCATTCTGCCATCATTCTAGACGTGATCAAGGTCACAGACTGAACTGACATCAGAATGAACGTGTAACCTCCGTCTTAGAAAGTATTTTGTATGTTCGCAAAAACTTAGGACTCTTCAAAATAAGAAGCGATTTCCACAATATAAATACACGTAGTAAAAATGAAATTGTGTTACCTAAATTTAGATTAACTAAAACTAGCAAGTCATTTCTTATAAACGGCGTCCGTTTTTATAACAAGTTGCCAAAGCCGGTTACAGAACTTAGCGATGGAAAATTCAAAACCTTCATCAAACGTGTCCTTATCAAAAAAGCATATTAGGTATAAGATTAAAGACTATGTTGAAGACAAGGTAGTTTGGCAATGATTCCTTCTGCACATGTGGCTTCCCTGGCTCCTCATTAACGGCTTAACTATTTAAATGTCTATTAACTGCTCTCAAATTACGATGTTAATTTTTTATTTACTTTACTTTATTTACTTTTTTTACATACTTTTTTGACATAATCTCTTTATTACTTGACATTATATACAGACAATTCAAATTTTTCATCTCTTTATTAGTGGTTGTAATGGGAATCATATCACTAGGTTTTATTAGGTTTTTATTTTATCCTTTTGATAGATTCTTATTTTGTAAATGTGAGGACTTTGTAGGCCTTGTAGACTTTAGATCTGTAGACCATTTTTTATCTTATCAAGTACCTGATACTTATTGACAGGCCTACGCTATCCTCCCATACCTACTGTAATCTGAAAATATTGTAAAAGCCAATTATTTTTAAAAAGAGTAACCGTGGAGTTTCTTGCCGGTTCTTCTCCATAGGAAACGACCAATTGGAACCGTGCACCTAGCTTCTGACGTTTCATAAGTGCCCATGTAGGCTTATGTGAAATAAAATATTTTGATTTTGATTTTTGATTTTAAGACTTCGCTGTCCGTCTGTCCGTCTGTCTGTTACCAGGCTGTATCTCAAGAACCGCGGTAGCTAGACAGTTGAAATTTTCACAGATGATGTATATATATGATAACCTGACCTATACGAGCTATATTGGAATATAGAAAAGAAATGAAGATTATATTAAAGTAGGTCCTAATCAAAACAATTAAGTATTCCTAAGACTCAGGCATTATTGGGGAGTTTTTTCATACATTATTTACTCCAGGAAACCTGGGAAATACATCACTGCGGTTTTTAAAAAGCATGGTTTAGGTATGAAGGAATTGAACCCCACCTTCCATCGAGCGATGCGTTAGGGTGCAGCAGAACCAGGCATTAAAGGTGGATTGGGGGGTTGACGGAATATTGTTCCCTGTTATGTGTTTAGTCTGGACATGACTGGGCGGCCGTTGCTTTTCATTAGGATCCTGTAAAAAGTTTGCGTGATTGGAATTAAAAAAGTCAGGCCAAAATAGTAGAAAAAAATGCGATGCCATAAATTTTTCTGAAAAAAAAAAGTAATATCTTATGGCATTTCGATTTTTTTTAGCTAATTGCCAGGATCATAGAGTAAGTAAACCTGTAAACATATATAAGAGACAGAACTCCCATAGAAAAAGTTGAAAAACGTCGCTTGTATGAAACGTGCACTAAATTTTTACGGTCTTATTCATAAAAAAAGCTTATAGAAGGTTTAAAGCACACATTAGTTAAAATGCTCATTAAGCCTTTAAAACGTTCGATAAAATTTTGTATTCATAAACGCTTCATAAACGTTCGATAACTAAAACGTCCTTTAACTTCAATATAAATATAAATGTTGCCATTTTATTGAAGTCATCCAACAAATTGGCCAAAATATTGAGTCGTCAAACGAGAATATCTGTCTACGCACCGAATAATTGTGACCATAGACATTATGACGTGCGGAAAACTAATTTATTGTCTACGGTTTCGACAGTTTTGCCGCGTTAACGTCATAACATAGTTTTTGACAATGAATTTGTTAATGTAATTTTATTGTCAGGCGAGCGAAAACCTTTGAATATTTTTTTGTATTTAAAAGAAATGGAATTAAGAATGGAACTAGAAAAGAGACTAGTTCCAAGAAAGTGCAAAGAAGTGAATACTCGTTTTGGTTGGAGGACGATAAGGTTTGTACTGTTACAACTAAAATGTGTTCAAAGTAAGTTTTGTTTTGTAAACAATCTTTATTTCTTATACTTATTCTTGCTTTTGCTTTTCCTTAGATCTTTGGAAGAATTGGTCAGGGAGATAGTTTCCATAATAGAAAATGAAGGTGGACGCTGATGATGGCGCCAAACAAGTAGCTGAATTCTGGGCACAATAAGAAGATAGAAAATAAAAACACATACTGACTGACACCAACGCGAAAAAGGGGAAAAAGGCGGCCTGGCATGATTTACGAATTAGGTGCCTATCCTATTTACTTATAAGTTACAAAGTTCCTGAGTAAGCATGTCAAGAACTTCGTTTGATGAAGAGAAAGAATTACCTATAACATTAATTTTGTATTTCAGGACAGTAGGAAGAATGGTGCTTCACTACAAATAATAAACAGAAGAGGTGGCATAGATAGCAAATGAAAAGAAACATTTTAAAAATGTTGTTCTGCTAGCACAAGTTCTAGAAGCCGAATTAAAGTTTAGAGTATTTTAAAAATAAATAAATTAAACTGATATCTGTATATGTATAAGCTTTTTATTACTGCACTACTTGCTAAAATGTTTCCTCTTTATCTTCTTTGTGTCGCGGGGATGACTGTATTTTAGATCTTGTTGACCCAAAACTTTGTCACTTCCACAATGTTGTCAGTGGCAGCGCAGAGGTCACTTTGACTGCATGTTTTGGGACACATAGGGTAGGATAGGAGGCGGAGCATGGTTTGCGACATAGCTTCACAGCCACTCCCTGGAGTATCTTACTGGAGCATCTCCCTGCAGGGTGTAAACCTACATGATCCACACGGAAGTCCCTGAACCGTCTCCGGACACAAGTGGGAAGATGTACCTCTAACCTGGTAAAGTGAGGCTACCTCGGTGGAATGTTTCCTGAAAAGTTTGTAAAATAGGTAGCATTTGCATTTCCCCTTGCAACTTCTTGGGGTGACTGATATTCATTGATATTGCTACCTACCCTCTAACTGAATGTCTCCATGGTCAACTGCAATATTGTAAAGGACTGCTCTAGCCACTATGGTTGTTGCATGTTAAAGACATTGAAAGCGTTGTTTCCACAGCCCAAAGCAGCAGCGTCCCACAGTAATTCTTGTTGCTATTCCTCATATCCAAGACAAACTTACGAATCTGCAGAAAATGCATTTTACAGGGAATGATAAGTTTTTTTTAGTAACAGGTACCTATACCTAGGTATATAGGTACCGTGGTACATTTGGTTTTAAAAATACTATTTTTTTAAGATTAAATCTTACCAAACAAACCAAACCAAATGTACCACGGTACTTAGCTGTTACTAAAAAAAACTTAACATTCCCTGTAAAATGCATTTTCTGCAGATTCGTAAGTTTGCCGTGGATGTGACGAATTATGTCCTTCGTTATATTTTTCCTCGCTTCTATTTTGCATTGTAGTTATATAATAACTAACTAAATTGGTTAAACAGAAGTGCAACTTATATTAAATACAACTGCATAAGTTACATTTGTATTGTAGGTCAAATGTCATTTTCTATCAGCTGGTAAGAGTCGGCCATTTTTTTTTCCTTATAGTACTGTTATAGTAGGCTTCTGGGTTTCATAACTTTATAGTAGGTTTATAGAACGTTTTAGGGCTAAAATGCGTTTATGAATAACAATTTTTGACAACGAGACATTAGCAAGACTTTAGATGTTCTATAACTTATTATGAATAAGACCGTTAGTATTTTATCTATGATTAGCGCACGTTTCATAGTTTATTTTTTTATTAGACAGTTGCGATAGTTTCTTTTTTTATTAGAGAGTTGCGTCACACTGGCCAGGATCCATTATAGTATCATAGAGGTTGCATGGTTCTATCATTCAATGTCTAAACAGGTTGCAGCCTTTAAATACTGAAAATAAAACTAAAAGCTTGTAAAAATTAGGTGCGGTTCGGGTTGAGAATTTCTTAAGATCTTCACTCTCTTAACTCTCTTATTTCTCTCACATTGGGCTGTACCGTCGTCGCCGGTCGCCGTCGCCATGGCCGCGCCGCCGTGCCGCCCGCCGCCCGCCGGTGTCGTTGCCGTCGCCGTCGGGCCCGAGAAACCGTCTGTCGTCGTCGGTCTAATCTAAACGTGATCTAAACGTAGGAAGATTATATTATTATTATTATTTATCATTCTGCATTGGCCTCTAACTTCTACAGACTTTCTTCCCTTTTCGAATAAGTCTTTACTGCTAGGTATAATGACATTGTTCAAATCGTCGACCCTCTACTAAAGGTACCTTCCGAATAATTTGAACATTTCAACTGTTGGATGTTTTTCAGCTACCATGCCTGTGATTCACGGGCACTAAAGTACCTACCTAGCCTATAACTTAAAAAATTACCCGTTCCCCATCAATTGTCGACCACATTGATCCTTGATAATAACAACAAAGGAGGTACCTATGGCTAATTATGTACCTACTATTAGATTGAAAACATCACTTTGCATATTAGTTTGAAAACGTTCAGTAAATCACAGACAGGCAGGTTATTATTTAATTCGTAATTATTTAAACAAGGCGCGTCGGCATTTTGTAGCTAGACGCTTTGGTCACTCGGCAAAGAATGGTCAAAGAAATAATCGCGTTTTACACACGCATCGTAAACCTAAGTAAACCAGGATAAGGCATATTTCTATTTGTCTTGGATGCTGCTAGGGTTACAGGTAAAATAATTTGCATAATACCTCCCACGGTGATTTTTTGCTTTAATAAAATTATTCTTTAGCTGGCAAGGTACTTATATAGTAGGTAAAAGGGAAATGGATCTTGGTTTTTGCTAAACGAATTTAACATTTGAGTAGGTACATATATTTACGGTAAGGTGCCTCTTAATTTTCAGATAACTAACAAATTTTTCGGATAACTATTATTTATTTAGTAAACAATATAAGTTGATATCGATTTTATTCAATTGGTACTTAATTACTAACTAATTTAATTGCTGGAAATCATAGTTGTACCTAATTAATTCATATTTTTAAGAGAATTATTTAAATACAGAAAAGAAAATCAAGTTCCGATGACAGCACAGAATATAAATACCTCATAAATACCTACCCTAACGGGGATGACAGTATCTACCTATACCCAGAACTTACTTTTCAACACACTTGCTCGTAAAGTGGCTCTTATTGAACCGCTTTAAGGTCCATAATGGAGTGTATTACGAACGCGTGCTTTTTCTTTACTTTAATCCACATGTTCTGTAATACCACAGATAACTATTTACTAGTCGGAGACGCGCGCTTTTTTAATCTCATCAAACCCTGCGTTCCGAATTGGGAAATAATCGATGTGTTCCGAATTGGGAAATAACCGAATTAGCGTGAGCGCGATAACGATAACGATGTCCCGTGAATCGTCATAGATGACGTCATGACATTCGCCATCTTGCGATAATGCCGACCATGCCCTAGAATAATATCACCGTGAGCGCTGTCAAAAATTACAGTGTGTGTATGAGGTTGTGTCAGTGTGTGTTTTGTTTTGAGCTGCATCATCTTTAAATTAAACTAACGTGGCATTTTTGAAATTGTGCTTCTGGCTGACAGTCGCCACCTAACCAAAGAAGAAGAACTGAAGAAGAAATGTGGTGTTTATACAAAGAAATACTGTAATAATATCGGGGGGCACGGCAGTGCCCCCGCCAAGTCGAGCAAAAAGCGGCACGGCCGTACCATCCTTTTCTCGAAGCAGTTCAAGCCATTTTCGACCCCCTATAACTTCGTTGTGGATAAAACTAGAGACCTGATCTTTTTTACATTGTGTAAGCACTGTCATGTGAGCGCGTTCACGAGTGTTCCGAATTGTTGCCAGCTCTCAGCAGTCATAATAGTAATATCTAAATCGGAACGCATGTGAGATGATGCATGGACGTAATATTACGTCCATGGAGATGATGTGAGCGCTGTGATGTGAGCGATTATAGCTAATTCGGAAAGCGCCCAAAGAGACTTCATGCCGAAAGAAAAAATCCGCGGGCTATATTTCATTTTTTTTTTAAATAGTCTGTATTGTCCTTGGTCGCAAAATGAACTCGCAGGGGACCACAGACAATTTAAGGTGAATGCGCAGTGGTAGACCGCGAAATTCTTAGGTTTTTTGCAATTTTCAGGTTTGTGTTTATTATATTTTTTCTATAGGCTGTATCGGTTTTGTCTGTGCCATAGATTAATATATTTAAAATGAGTCAATGTTGCGCGCGCATCGCTAGTGCTGGCTAGCACGGCGGGCGGGAAAACAAAACCAGCGCGCCATTTTCCATACAAGTTAATATTTAACAATACAAGTCTGTTTTTTTTCCTCGCAAGTGTGTTGAAAAACGTCGTATGAAACGCGTGTGCATTAATCAATATACACTCGGCTTTCTTATCGCTCTCGCCTGCGGCTCGCGCGATAATATCGCCTCGTGCATAATGATCAACATAGCACACATGTATCATAATGTACTATTGTGTACCTACACTCTGTTACGTTTGGTGGCATCAATAAAAAAAAACATTTATTTCAGGCAAAGACCCTATAGGTACTCAATACAAAAAAAGAACATAAATTATCAATTTTTCATATTAATTTTTAATTAAGAAACGTATTACATTTAAATAAATTTATTAATTATTAAATCAAAAGTAAAAGTCACATGAAAAAACTAGGTATTAAACGTCAACAACAGTAGATAAAATATGCCAGAATTACAGAGTAGGTCTGTACTTTTTGATATCAATTATATTGTCAACTACAATGATTAGCTAATAAGTTATCCAAATAATAAAGCCAAAACACAGAATTGATAGAATATCTTGGCGTGGAAACAGTCGGTGCGCGTTTCCATCGCGCATCAATGGGTTCGGTTCGCTTACGGCTCGTGCAACAATGGTAATTTTATAAGTATGTACACCTATTGCTTATAAATTATAATCATTCGTTTTTTACTATAAAAGAGTAGGTAACTATAATAAAAACTATTTGTTTTCCAAATTTAGATTCTCAAATAGAAATTGTTCAGAAAGAAGTTTGATGTTGAAAACGATGAAATGCTCTAGGTACCTAAAAATTTCCCAACTTCTTACTTTTACGATTATCTGATAACTTTTACGTTCCCTCACGTCAGTATTATTGAGTTAGTTAAATAAAACCGAGTTTAAAATTAACATTCAAATAGAAACGTAGGTCCAGCGTCCGACGCGTCGCTCATAAAACGTGTTGACAGAGAGACGAATAGTTGGCGTAGCGTTATTGATCCTTCCAATAATTATCGAACACGTTTCATGTCACCATGGACAAACACTAAAGTGGACGAGTATGGCGGATACTTGCCGGGCCGTTGTTTGTAAGTTTACGCACGGAATCGTAAAGTAGAGGCAGGCAGTAGGTAGAGCTAACAGAAAATCTGAGACAGTGAGAGCGACTTGTTTGGTTCAATAAACTTAGCGAATGGTATTTCCTTACGAGGGCCTGTACGTTTTTCAATTGACTCGGTAATAATTTACCACAAACATGTTGTTAGGTTTTAGTAATTGTAGTCTCTAGGAGCTAATAACTAACTAAAGAAGCACATAACTCATTATTTGTAGTAGGCACTACGTACATAACGATAATGTTTTGTGGACATTTCAAATCCTGACACAATGTTTGAGTAGATAAGAAGATGAGACTAAATTAAAATTTTCTAAAGTTCGACTTGCCTATCTTTAGTTTCATGTATGGTTAAAATATCCTTCTTAAAATCCTTACATCCTCATTGTCTCTGAAAAAACATGTGGTGGTCTTGAAGGCATTTTCTGCGGAACCCTAAGAATAGACTGTATGTATCTATGTGTTGTATGTAGACACATCTGGGAAGTTGAGAATTCAAAATGGAGGTATGTAAATGTTGATTTTCTATCATGACAGTCCGAAACTGCTATCTTTAGCGTTTTGTTAACGCTTTAAATGACATTAAAATATTAGGTGTTTCTAGAGTTAAACGAGCAAATATAAAAAAAAATATTTTATATGTTTTCAGATCGTATTATTCGTATTTATATAACCGAAGAGACTTACATATATATGTAGGTATTTTAGTATTTACCATAACGGAAAGCAATTTTGCTTAGGTTAATATTCCCCGTTCCTCCCTGCTTCCACATAAATGTACCTGACAAGTGAAAACCTATTATAAGTGAGTACTTATAACAATAGACATGTAAACTTGGAGATTCCTACCTATTTATGCCCTGTCCGCTTATTTGGTCCCCGTCAGTATAAGAAATAGTGAGCAAAAGTATATATCTTACTGAAAGGTTTTCCACAAAAGAAAAAATTAAAACTTCTTCATTTCTAGGCCTCCTAAGGTCTATGTAGTAGACCACTACGTTTTTTTTTTTTTGGTTGCTGGGGAAAACCTTCAAAAGGCACCTGGACTTTGGGGAAAAAGACCAGGTAGTGTGGGATTCTTACCTCACTAAAACCACCCCGGTGATCACCATCAGCACATGGAGGGGGGCCCGTTACCTCTTAATAGACCAATCCGGAACCCCATCAGTGCAACGCCTGTTAAGGCACGTCTCTGGGGAGACTATAAAGGGGTCTCCCCTGAGCCTCACTATGCACGGCAGCACGTGATCACAGTGCCACCGTATTCCCTGAAATCACTTGGTGGGCAATCACAGTCCCCACTCCTAGCGCCCGCGATTCCAAAGTCCCGCTTGTATTACCACTACCTAATACTTTTGGCAAGCGTGGGTGACTATTAAAGCAGTGTTCATACTCACATACACACTTAGCTGTCTCTATCTGCAGCTTTGGACATCTAATTTGAGTACTTACCTAAACTATAAGTAGATACCTATACCAACTAAAACTATTCCCAACAAAAGGAATTCACTTACTTTACACAAACCAATTAAAATAAAGCAAATGAATCCTGTTAATTAATTTAAAAACCGATAACGACAACAAAATAATTAAGTAGCTCGCGCGGTCACAGCTACGCTTGTCGAATAGGTGTCTAATTGGTCTTATATGTATTTGCTGGCAATTAAACACGACCGCTAACGTAATCTCGTGAACCATAAACGACACGGCCATTCAACAATCCACAGAAGACAACTTGGCCTCACTTGGCACGAGATGACGAGACTAAATACTATTTACGCCAAGGTGTTAATTTCAGGAGGTTAGAGAAGCGTGAATTTTATTTATATGAAAAGTTAATTCATGCCCTGCTAGCACGTAGTGTTTAAACGGCGGAGTTAGCATGGGGTTCCGAATAAACACTGCGCCTGAGTTTACGTGAAGCCGCGGTGTGCGCGTGCGATGTCCATGCTACTCTTACATATGTCCTCTCGTATCCTTCGGTAATCTTGTTTGTTTACTATTTATAATAACTTAAAATATCGACTATTATAGTACAGTAAAATATCCACGTAGTAATATATCACTGTCCAAAATATTTACCAACAGTCAATCACAGTAGGAAGAAAATCTGAATAGGTAATGAGGTTTTTGTCTAATAAGGATGTCAGGTGAACATAACGGGTCCATCAATATTCAAATAAAGTTGTAATTTCGATATCCGTGTAATTCACCTTATATATCTTTAATTATTTAAAAAGTAAATTGCTGCGATCAGCTACGCTGCTAACTGCTTCGTAGCACTAGCTACGAAAACCATGAAAAACTTTTTAAGTAGTTAAAAATAACTTTCATTCTAATTCACTAATACTGCATGTCAAGCCTCTTCATGTTAATCTTGATCGATTCACGATTACTACTGTAACCTACTGTACACGTCCACGTCACGAGTGTCACCCAAGGAACAACAGGAGGCAGGCATAAAGAAAATACGTAACAACGTATTTTCTTTAAAATTATATTTATTGTGCTGGTAGATACTAAAGTTTGCCAATATTCAAACTCAAATCTAAGAATTAGGATTCGTAGATAAAGCAATAGTTTGAATATTTGAAATAATCTCTAATTATAGGTAATTAGGGATTATTTAAAGCTTCTATTCCCAATCTAATAAAGGAAAATCTTAGCATGTGTAGTAATTTTATTACACCTAACTGCCACTAATGTTCCGAAATTGTCCACTTTGTATCGCTGTGTAAACAACCGGACCAGAGAATTTGGGTTCAGTAGTTTCTAAGAAGGGACATGGTTAAAACTAACCAACCACGGCCAGTTTTTCAAAGCAAACATAAGCTAAAAAACAGAACAACGTGGTTGAGATATACATATAAAGACATTAATCTCGAACATCATCATCATCATCATCAGCCTATAATGTTCCCACTGCTGGGACACAGGCCTCCTCTCGGTGAGAGGGAGTGGGCCGTAATCCACCGCGCGGGCCCAGTGCGGATTGGCAGATGTCACATGTCTTCGAATTTTTGGTTCTAGGACATGCCGGTTTCCTCACGATGTTTTCCTTCACCGTTTTGAGAGCAGTGGTGATGAAATAATTTACACAAAGTAAAGCCGCCTGACTGGGTTCGAACCTACGACCTACAACTCGTAAGTCGCGGCCGTTACCACTTGGAACATATCTGTATAAAAAGTTACCTACTGAGAAGAAAGGTCAAAATACCATGAAAATATTTAATCGAGAAAATGAATCTTCATTTTGTGATAAAATTGTATTTAGACAATATGGCCTCGATGATACAAAAAAAAGCTTGAACTTTGTTATAGGTACCTATTGCATTCTTTTCTCACTCTACTTATTATGTTTTAGGACTATACAGTTGAATAGGAATATTCGTCTTCCTAACTAACCTAGATCTCATGCATGATCATTGGTTATCGACCATCCACCTCTGAGAAGTTCCACCAGTTCATTGAGTGTACCTATCTATCGGTTATAACACTTATAACGGTCACTAAGATGTTTAAAAATGAAACATTTCTGTGGAGAGCATTGAGCTGGCTCGTTGTTTGAGGTTTCCTTTTCCAATTAGCACTTGGTCGGCCGGCAGACCGTAACTGGGTGAGGCGGGCCCGATGCATTGGAATGCTGGCTAGGTGCCTACAGCAGTTCCTCGCGGGAGGTACATTTATCTTCGTACCTACAGACGTGCAACTATCGACGTGTAGCTTGTGAAAGCTGTTTTAGATTTCATCGATTGGTATTTTTTAGGGTTATGAAATGTCTGCTTGTTCGATTCGCTGAATAAAGCATCCATGTGACTTTATACTATTTTATTCCTATAGAATGTTCTGTAAAACGGAAATAAGAACTTTACATCGTAATATGAAAGTTTGAAACTAGGTCTAAATAATAATAAGAATAAAACAAAAAGTAATTTAAAAAAATTAAACCGACTTCAAAAAGAAATCAACTCAAAATTATGAAATAACTTTAATTTCGGAAGTCGGTGTCTTGGGATCTGTATTTTAGTTTTTTGCCACCTTCTTCCTTCTTTTTGAAGTCGGTTTAATTTTTTTAAATTACTTTTTATTTCGTAATTTTTAGTTTTTGCACTAGAATTTGACCAAGGTTTTGAGATGTTTTCCCTTTGACACTACACCCGTAGCTCGTATCAATACGCCAGGCCGTCACACTTACACGTATTAGTCCATATCTTGAAAATTACTGAACCGATTTTGATGAAACTTGCACTGTTCCCTAAGTTGAAGTAAATGTAAGCTAATACAAAAAAATGGTCACGATCCGATTAATAGTTGCTGAGAAATGCGTGGACAAACATACATACCTACATACATACATACGTCTATGAAATTTTGTATATTTGTTTGGAAGCCTTAGTAGATTGTCATATGTGAATATAATGCAATTCCAATAATATTACATACATACGTATCGAATTAATAACCTCCTTTTTTTTACCGACTTCAAAAAAAGGAGGTTATTTAAGTCTGTAAAAAACGATTTCGACCGAAAAGGCGAAAGTATTCGTAACTATAAGAGGAGGTAATCTACTTTTCTAATGAGTTAGTCAGAAAGCGCGAAAATTACAGATCTATCTGCATGTAGGTATATAGGTACTTATGAGTTGGTACGTTTACAGTTTTACAGCAACACAAGACCAAAAGGTAAATTGAAATGACTTGTCATATCTCCTATCATCAATTACAACGATGACTAATGGGTTTTATCGGCGAGTTTTTTGTTTGGAATAGCTTTTATTATACCTACCCAGTTTTTATGGAAATTATTTTATTATTAAATTATCGAATGGAGTTCTATTGTTTAATTTGGTGATTGATAGCAAAATCTTGTAGTCTGTTTTATTTTTATTAGGTGTTAGTGATTTGATAAATCAATATAGTCTTCATTTTATTAGATAAAACCGTTAAACAGAAATAGTATATTTTTTGTAGTATTTCCTCTTTCAGTTCAAGAGGGAATATCTTTTATACATAATATACCTATACAATATGACTAGAAATCACGAGTGATGTGCAGACCTGTGAGAAATAAAGTAATAAGACATTAGAGGCGCATAAAGTTACCCCAAGTTTCTGAAAGCCTGATCACTTTTCTGATAAGAAAATCTGTTCCCATGTATTAGCTGTTGTTACTAGTTATTCAAAATAACAAAATCCATTTATTCAAACTAGGGCGAGAATCAGCACTTTTTCAACGTCAAAATTACATAAGACAGTCCCCCAAAACCCCCCTTCAGCACTTCCAAGTGCTTTAGCTGGGAAAAAGAAGTGGCGATACAAATCCTCGAGCAGCACAGCAGTTCAGATAGAAAAACAATAACTAACAGAAACTTACGCTAACAAAATATAATTTGGATAAGTGCATAATATTTTATTTGATTTCCTCAATCTTAGTTTCAGCTGAGCTGGTTCAGGACTCAAAATACGCAGGCAGTTTTATATTGAAAAACCATCAAGCCATCACATCTATGATGGCTAGCCTAGTTTTCCTGAGTCACGTATAATGTAAGGAGATGTCAACTCTGTGAGTGATAGGTTGAAGATTTAGTTTCAATGGTTTAGAAGCCTCCTTTGCTTGAAATAATCTAAATAAATTACCTATGTTAACCAACTTTACAAGCTTAATAAATAACACAATAAATAAATTTGTTATATCCTTTTTATAAATATGCAAGAGGATAGCAGAGGGAGGGCGTAAGCGGAAATGAGTTGAAGAAACCACTTAGCACAAATCTGATGATAATATATAATGAACATGCGACTTAACGAACAATTTGAATATTTATTTGTATATTGTCTGCACGGTGTCTACCTATGTTTAATAGTAACATATAAGTACTAATAAGTAATGCTATCAATGAGCTGTTAGTCCACTTGGATGCAATGAAGTCATTTTTAACATTCGGATTTATTCAACAGAAAGTAATCTATGTTGTTTCGCGGTAGCGAAATGGGAAACGTCCCTTTGTCATATCACACTATACATATATATCAGCAGATCGGTTCGGGGACCGAATGTATTAAAACTTTTAAGCTCATCCACCTTCTCCGCCTTGGTTTTCACCGTTCTTCCCAAAATTCATTCGATTCGTTGCAAATGTGCCCAGCCTATTCCCACTTACTTAGGTGAGGTTAACGTATGGATGACTGGCAGTTAGCTAATATGTGTCTTGGAGCACCCTCCGTGTTCCTTTTCCGGTCTGAATTTGAACGTCTGCTGTTCTCCATTTGCATTTTCTGTACCAATAAAAGTATAGAAAACTACAGAGAGATCATGATTTTGATTTGACGAGATTAGTTTTTTGACTTGGAATAGATAGGTATGTGTTGTGTCTTTTGTTGGGGGTATTTTATTTTTAAACTGATGGAGATTTGTGTACATTTTTCCACAAATCCCCATCATGAGCTGTATGAGACTTCAATGGGGATTTGTAGAAGAAAAGTTCAAAATCCCTATTGATGGGGATTGTCAATAGGGATTTGTGGAATAACCCTTATGTTGCTTCTGATTTGAAAAAGAGCTGATTATCAGCTTTATAAAGATGGTTTTAGGTATTTATCTATTGCACTGTAGGAAGCCGAAAGCAGTGGTGGCCCAGTGGCCTCAACTTACGAGTTTATAGGTTCCTAGGTTCGAACCCAAGCAGGCGCTTTGCTTTGTGTAATTTATTTCATTACCACTGCTCTCAAAACGGTGAAGGAAAACATCGTGAGGGCATGTCCTAGAACCGAAAATTCGAAGACATGTGACAACTGACCTACTCCCTCTCATAGAGAGGAGGACTGTGTCCCAGCACTGGCTGATTATAATGTGGGAAGAGTTTTTGCATATGATACAACTCAACCTAAATTTTCCTAAATTTTGGAAAATTTCACGAAAAATAGGTGTTTTTTCTTTTTGCTTTAATTTTTTCTTATTTTACTTGATTTTTTTTGTGTCTGCTTCAAGCTGAAATTCTTTCTCATCTCAAAGTAATGACTGGCGAATATAGAAGCCAGTGACAACTGCCTTATCTGTAAGATATCAAATAATGATTTATAAAATTTAACAATTCGAGGTAGGTATTTCATAAAATGTAATTGGAGGTAAAATTTATGGAAATACAAGAGTTATCTAAGTGACCGCCTCAATGTTGCGCAGGATTGCCTCGCTAGCGCGCTCACCTCGCCGCCAATAGCTTTGTTTGTCAATACGCCAGGGGCGGGGCTTCGCGCAGTTAGCCTGTTGGCGTCATCTTAACCAACACAAGGTGATATAAAACTCTATTGTTATAGGCGTAAAGTGTTTTCTCGCCTGTCATCTTGCAGTAGAAGATCTAAACATTTTACAGAAAATAATACTCTACTGTAAGGCTTTAGAGTGGTTATTGCATGCTGCGTCTAAATTGTAGTGGGTATGTTGTGCTGTATACACGCTAATGAAGTGTAGTGCGGTCGAGTTTGCGGTAGTTGCTCATGCAGTTGGCACGCCACCATTGATTTGTGATTTGTGACAAATATAGGAACTTATTTTCAGCATTTTTATTACTGAAAAATTTGTTTTTTAGTCTGTCGTAGCTATTAAATTATTTTGTGTCAAAAAAATAGAGCTCTGATTACAATGTATTTTGTATGAGTTAATGTGGAAAAAACGTGGACTGTGAACTGGAGTGGTTAAAGGATTCTTTATTGTTTTAAATGTGTTTTATGAACCGTCGAAATTGAGGAAAAAGTAACAAGTGACAACAGGTAAGAGCCAATACTAGTTTTTAAATTGAAGTTAAGTGTCTAACGGAAGAAAAGCATTTGAGTGATGATTCGCATGATTCATATTTTTCTGTAGAAGGAAAATTTAGTTTTTCATAACAGTGATTTGTCTACCTTTATCGTTTGAACCTTAGGATCTACCGATTGGTCACTGTTACCTTATTATTTGTTCTGGGTTCAAAGCCCAGATCGGACGATTTGTGTCAGGGAGTTCCTTTCTTTTTAATTTTAAGTTTAGCTCATTGTTGGAATTTTTTATACCTATGTTTTATGTATGATTGCACATACATAACACATGCATAATCAGCCTATAACGTTCCCACTGCTGGGACACAGGCCTCCTCTCTGTGAGAGGGAGTGGGCCGTAATCCACCACGCGGGCCCAGTGCGGGTTGGTAGATGTCACATGTCTTCGAATTTTTGGTTCTAGGACATGCCGGTTTCCTCACGATGTTTTCCTTCACCGAGCAGTGGTGATGAAATAATTTACACAAAGTAAAGCGCCTGTCAGGGTTCGAACCTACGACCTAGGTATATCTCGTAAGTCGTGGTCGTTACCACTGGGCCACCACTACTCCGTATGATTGTATGACGTGGAATCTAAAGAGTAACACAGTCACACTTAGCTATTAATCGAAGACAATCGCGCAGACCGCCTGACTTGATTAGTCCTACTGGATGTGGAAAACCTATTCGTTTACAAGAGAGTGGAACTATGAACGGGTGAATGCTAGCTGTATTATAAAATTTTACAACAGCTTACGGTCGCTAGATTCTCTTGGTTCCGAAGGCAGCCGATCTAAAAGATATAGGAAGTTTTGACTTTAGCTCCACCTTCCTTATCCACTATTGATCTTCTACATGGGTATCTCCGCTATTTGTAATTCTTCGTCCCATCTAACAAGCACTTCGTTTAAGGACATAATTTCTTTTAGTAGGATGTATACGTTCCAACTTACACCGGTTTCCTCGAAAATCGGAACACAGCACAAGCTCCTGCACAAAGAGTTGCGCCTACTTTGTGAACGCGCTCGTTCAGGGTAAAACCTACCTTGCTACCACCATTAGTATTTCCGCCGCCAAGTAGCGTAGCTGTCTTGAGCATCTCATGATGCAGTGTAATTGTATTGCAGCTACTACTGGAATACTTACAAGAAAAGCAGGAATCCTGCTTGGGAAGCGACGAAGAGCCAGTATGAGGTGAAGCTGCTGATTGTCACAAGCAAAGATCGAAATCTAGATGGTTAGAAAAACTTGATACCATTTAGCTGTAGGTACCTACTTGTTCGTTCTGTTTTCGAAGAACACATTAAATCGACGGTCTTGGTAATGTAACAATGTTAAACCCTGTATGTTTGTCCGTAAAATAAGCAACGACTTTGTCAGTGGTAAAGACCTCGCCTTTTATGCACGAGGTTGTGGGTTTAAATACGGGCAAGTACATACCAATGTGCCTTTCAATTCATATGTACTTTCTAAGTTTATCATAGACATAACATATGATCGGTGAAGAAAACATCGTAAGGAAACCTGGATTTATAATTGACATAAGTCTGAAATCGCCAATCCGCCTTCAGCAAGCGTGCCATAGTGATCAATGCTCATTACTTCTCTGTATGAGAAGAGACCTTTGCCCTGCAGTGGGACAGTTACTTACTGGCTGATTTTATTTACTCTCGACTTATAGACAACTAGCAGCGCCCCGCGGGTTCACCCGCATAAGTGTCGATCCCGTTCGAAAGACACGTCGCGCCATCTATTATCATAATAACGTTATTGTTGTTTTCCTAGGAAACAGCATTTTTTTTCGGGATGAAAGGTACCCCATGTCCGTTTCTGTACACCTGACAACGTATATGCTAAATTTCAGGATGATCGGTTCAGTGGCTTAGACGTGAAAAGGTAACAAACAAACAGACTTATTTTCGCATTATAATATTAGTTACGATTAGTAATTTTATTGTCTTTTATCTGTGTTCAGCGTAAATATTCAACTTCGGAAGCTGATAACCAATCTTTGAAGAAGAAGAAGAAACTAAAGTCTATCAATGTTTCACTAGTACCTACTCAATGTGGTAGTTGCTCAGTGGTAAATTCTTATGGACAGGCGAAGAATTAAACACCGAATGTGACATTGAAAACCAGCTGAGAAAGCTGTTGAAGCTGGAAGTAATGCTTTAGAAATGTAAAGCTGTAAGTACCTAAATAATTACTGTGGAAAAACAAATGGATCAGAAAACGTACGATTGATTTGATTATTTGAATAGGTACCCTAGTAATATACATTTTAAATCAGCATAAAGATGTTCTATCATTTCACAATTGAGGTTAATCTTATAATCTCAATTTTTAATAAATATTTTTAATACAAATTAAATTACAATTTAATAATGTTATTCAAATTTTGCTTTTTGATTATTGTTCGCAAAGGTAATGTAACCTTCTAAATACAGAAGAATGTGTTACTTATTCCCTTTTAGGGAGTCATAGCGTAAGAACTAAGAATTAAAAGGTTCTGGTGAACAGGGTTTGTTTCCACTTTGATCACATACTTTTCGAATAGACTAAACTTTAACTAGCTTTTCGACTTCTAGTCTGAGTATTGGGTCACTGTAATGGAGAAGCTAGTAAGAAGCCGAAGATGAAGAACTGTAGTGTCATAACAATGAACATGCTGCCGCAGCAATGTCCGTCAAGCCGAACGGCTGCTATCCTCAATGACACGGCTAAATATTGTTGTGGGTTAGAAGCCAGTTGGTTTGCTGCATTTGGTCGTTCCTCAAATACTATTGATGATTAGTAGTAAATAAGCAGCTGGGTGAACACTTTGTGAGAAAGAAAGTGCATAAATGCCCTTCGAACTTTGGAATATTTACCTATATCGCGCAAAACTGCTGTAACAAAGACTCTTTCATTTTCCTTCCATTAATGAACTGCCCGGCCATTGGTCTAGTGGTCGCGAGCGCTGAGCACGAGGTCCTGGGTTTGATTCAAGGGTCGAACAAAGTGTTAATGGCTTTATCCATCTGCATTTTCTCAGTTGCAGTCCGGAGTCTGGATTTGTTCAAGATGATGGCAGTAGTATTACATAGGACTTAGGTAAACATAACTGGCGAAATATAAAAAGCAAAAAGGAAAGGTACACCTTTTCCTGACACTTCGGGTAATAGAGGCGTGATATTATGACATGCTATTGAAATTGTATGAAATACAATTAATGACTTAAAAAGGCAGATTCTAACGTGGCTTATCATACGCATCTTCTTCTTTCGCCATGCAATGCTGGGTGTAGGCATCCTGCAAGGCACGCCACTCTTCTGTCTTTATCCTTTCTAACGCAATCATATCATCGTAATCATACGCATATCTAATCAATACTACAAAACTAAAATGCATTGCTACGCATGTTGGGTAAAAATAACTTGAAACTTGTATCTGTAACAATGTATTCGTAAACACGTTAAGATTCCTGTTTACATATTCACAGTAAGGATAGAGACATAAGATACTATTCTCTGCTGTTAACTGTAATGGTCCATTAACCTGATGATGACACATCAGTACTCGTGCATCTAAAGGCCGTAAGTGTCTCCACTCAAAGGATGCTTAGTGGCTAGGCTAGGTTTCATGGTTAATTTGATTGCTTACTCCTTTTATGTAATTCCGTTAGTTTTACTTATTAGTGAGCACCAAAATATAAATATTTACACTAGTTTCTGGTTTAATTTATTCGTTAAGTCATATTTATTAATGATACCAGATTCGGATTACCTAGATCTATAAAAGCTTCACGTTAGCAAAGCGCAAAGTTATATAGAGGGTGTTGACATGTATAATAAAGTTTTGTAATAAGACGCATCATTTATATTACGTCGGCGATTTCTTCCTCTCTTATTTTATGGTAGAGGTTCGCAACTTAATTAAATCGCCGCCATCTCGCCGGTGCAGTACTCGTCTCCAGTTTGGGTTTTAGTTGCAGCTATAAAAGGTGCACTATGCGGCGTTAGGTAGCACCTGATGCTGGGATTTATAGAGTGAAGACGCGTGCGGTATTGTAGCCGGATCGGCGCGGGCGCAGGTACAAAGGCGGCGGCTGACGGCGGCGGAGGTTCCGTCATCGAACGCGAGGCCTATCGGCGCGTCCGGCTCGCCACAAAGCCCTACAATAAACTTTTACAACGCGCATAAAACCCTGACTTTTTAACCCGAGTTATTTGAATTAATATCAATTCGGAGTTCCTCAATGGGCTTTACTCGTCAAACTTTAAAGTTTTATGACAGCCACAGAATTGAGGAATAAAATTTAATTGAAATGTATCCCGAAAAAAAGTTTGATTGTGGTTATCAGCTTCCGAATTTGAATATTTACACTGAATACAAATAAAAGACAACACAATTAGTCATTGTCTATGAGTCGAAAACAGTTGTCGCTTATTTTACAGACAAACAGGCAGAGTTTACCTAACATTGTTACGTTAATCCGCGGTAGGTATATAATTTGTCAATCACTCACATCTTTTGTGTTAATTTTCTGTATAAAATCTCAATATATAAACACACAGTTCTGTATAAAACTTGTTTTGACACAAAATGATGCCTTATACAAAATTTCTTTTTAATGAAATGGCTAATATTAAAAACGATATAAATCAAAATGTTGTAAAACTAGCTTTTATTAGCAAATCAAACGGTGTATTTAGCATTGTTTAAGGATAGAATACATTTATTCAACATTTCGTTTTTCTTATTACCTATTTCATACTACCTATAGCGTAACATTTTGCCAGCGAGTTCTTTCGCGTAGATTTCTAACTTTCCGACACAAGCTTTCAAAATAATTTTACCTATTTTGGGATGCAATCTCCAAAATTCTTGAAACACGTCTTTGATATTCTTTAACCGTAATCCTAATTTTTTTATTGATTTTTCTCCTAAAAACACAGATTTTCATACAAACTTCTACTTAACCCTGATAAGGGGAAAATTTTTAAAAGTCCTGTGATACGTGTTTCGCTATTTTTAACAGAAAGCCCAATTACTAATTTGTATTGATTTACTTTAAAATTGAACGACGACCCCGGTAAGGGCTAGAATTAAAAAATCCGTTCTTAGTTACACCTACGTCACAAAAGGAAGTTACTGTCCTAATTCTATAGGTACTTCAGTGGTTTAGGCTCTCTGTTAGTCAGAGCATTTTTCTCTTCACACATAGAGAGATTTTGATGGCGGGTCATGCATGGGCAATACTGCTTTAATAATTACATTTTAGTAAAGTGTCAAAGTCAGAATGGAAAATCATTCACAAAAACTAAACTAAACACTAGTTTTTGTGAATGTTTTTCCAGTCTGACTACGAATTTATACGAGATCACACGGTCATGTTTGTTATTTTTCTCGTAAGCGTCGAACCAAAATGTTAACAACAAGGAAAATACCTAGAGTACTTACCTATTACATTAGACTGTACGTAGATACAACATCCTATATATGGATACTATATCATGTGTGTACGTAGCTATGTACATAGCTATGTGTCTGCGCACGTCAGTTAGGTCCGTCTTCAAACTAATCGAGTCAACAGTTGGTCAACAGTAGAAAAATATATTTTATTTGTAAGGTCGAATCTTATTGATCATGTGTTGCGGTTATTTGATTTTAGTCTATTGTTTGATTAACATATCAAGGCTAGTGGTAGTAGGTATACAAGTAAAGTGATAATGAAAATTCAAGTTTGAAACACGCATGACGCAAGACCATTAAAATACTTACTTGAGTTTTCGGCATCGTTCCATTTGCATAGCCTTCTCGGCCTTCATTACACAGCCATTCTGCAAACTTTGAAATTGGAAAAGACAACACAAGATGTATTGTTTCAATGGTTTCAATATCGGTTTGGTCGGTCTTGCATTTGATAATTAGCACCTCCGCGGAGTTCGGGCGAGGTGCGCGGCTCGGCGCTCTGGACAATTGCGCCTCGACATCGCCCGCACATTTAATACTTACATTTATCGAAGCGAATGCCATAAACGTCCAATCACTGGTCCCTGGTTCCTTTCGAAACAGCCTCCAGAGCCACTCGTTGTTATCTTTGATATTTTATAGGATCTGTAAAACGTCGGCGCTGCGACGCGATTAAGCGACATTCCACGCGCCCGCGCAGCGCTCGCCGTCCGAGGCGCGAGGGATGATGCGACGCATGCAGATAAAAACGTTATTACACGTAATTAAAAGGCGATAACTATTCACATTGTCCGGCACGCTCCGAGCGCACAGTTTGTTGCCGGCTCTATGATGCTAGAACTGAAACCGGGGCCGACATTCGCATCGCGCATCATATTATTTAACCTCGCCATTAAAAAGAAAATGTTCGCAGTACATCTATACGACTAAGTTTAATATTTATAACTCATGGAGTCGTAAAACGATGAATAATGACGCTGCAGTCGAGTGGGCTAACGCTGTAATTACTTCGCCTTTATACATACCCGTTGGCTGCTTTCTTGTTGTTTAATGCTTAAATGTTGTAGAATACGATCCAAACCTTCGGATCTATTCTCTGATGTGGATGTAAAACAAATTACCAGTTCTTTCTACCTCGCCGAGCTTTTATGATGATAAATATGTAATTTTCAATAAAGTCTTGCGTCTGCTTTAACTTCGGCAACAAGTAAAGGTCTTTCAATATTTGCAATACTATTTTGTAGCTTACCATAAATACTAGGTACCAACCTTCCTACTTACCAAGTAAAGCAGTAAATTAAAATGTTGTCTTCTTTATTAAATTGAATTTTGATACCTCAATCAATTTGTTATTCGTGTCAGGTCATGCATACATAGGCTATTATAATATCCCCAAATTAAAAAAATACTTTAAAAAACAAGTGTTACATATTTTTAAATGTCATGTCAGAACACTTGACTTGAATACTTATGGCATCTCAACGTCATACCATCAACCATGTACCAGGCCACTCAGAAAGTATTGCGAAAAAAGGTTTTATGTATGAGAGACTGGCCAGCTGTTGTAATCTATTTTGAAAATATGATTATTGTAAATATACCTAGACGTTCCAATTTCAAAATTTCCCTCCTCATTGTTTGCGTGCTAATTTAAATTATAGTGTCTTATTAAAAAAAATGGACCTGCGCCGGGAACATTTTACGATTTGAAGTGACGCCTGAAACCGGCCGAATCGTATGATAGACTTCAAATGGCATTCATGGATGAATACCCTTCTAAGGCAACCGTGTATCGTTGGTATAACGAATTCAAGCGCGCTCGACTAACTTTGGGGGATGAAGAAAGAAGCGGTCGCCCTTTGACGACTGTTACGAAAGAAAAACTGCTAGCAGTGAAAAATTTAATCCGAGACAATAGGCGAGTTACCTATCAAGAGATTCAGCACATACTGAAGGTTGAAGGTGTCTGCGGTGGACTGGAAAAAGTGTTTCGAAAACTGGTTCAGACGCATGAAATTTTGTATAGAGGCTAGTGGAGAGTATTTTGAAAAGATTTAATAAAAAAATATTTACATATAGAACATTTTTTTTTATTTCGCAAAATTAAAAACCTAAGCCTAAGTGAGTGTATTAAAACAAAACACAATTTCCATGCATGAGTTCCAAATGTTCGTGCGGCGACAATTCGGACTGCAGTTTCTACACAAAACTTCATTCTACTAAGTGGTCCGATCACCTTAATTAATAAATAACATACTTAACTAAAGCTTGCAGTAAGTACCTACTTATATGAAAAGTCACTATTGCCTGTAAAGAATAATTCACTTTATTCAGTTAGGTACCAATGTACCAACATGAAGTGCCTGCCTGCAAGGCATTGTCGGGGCATACCTACGCGATCGGCACATTCGCTATGTGGGCCGAGACGGTAGCGTTCAGCGGAGGGGGATTAAGTGTGGGATTGTGGAACCTAGCATACGACTAGGTCCTGCGTGTCGATCTACGCGGACGATACTCTGGTGTTGGCGGGTGGGGACACCTTCGGGGAGAACATCCAGCTTGCCGACCTCAGGGTAGCAAAAGTCGTGGCGGCAACTCGCGGGTTGGGTTTGGAGATAATGCCTCAGAAAACTGAGGCGTTATGGTACCATAAACTGCCGAGGAACAGAGAGCCACCCAGCTCGTTGGTCCATGTCGGAGATGCGCAAGTCCAGGTGGGGCGATATATAAAGTATCTTGGCCTCGCCCTGGACGGTCGGTGGGGCTTCGAAGAGCACTTCGAGGTCTAGTTCCTCGGATCAAGAAGGCAGTGGGTGCTTTGCATAGACCGCTGCCCAATCTCGGGGGACCTCGGGAGGAAGTTCGCCTCCTCTATGCGGGTGTCGTGCGATCGATGGTCCTTTACGGGGCGCCTGTTTGGTTAGGTAGACTGTCAGGCGTCGACGCTGCAGGACTGAAGTCAATAGACTGCCGCGGAAAATGGCCATTCGTATCGCACGAGAATATCGAACAATATCCTATGAGGTGGCAATTCTCCTGGCGCGCTTTCTGCCGCTGGACATCCTGGCGGATATGGACGCGAAGGTCTACGACCAGATTCGCAATATCCGCCAAAGCGGGAATAGTGTGCCAGGAGGCGGCGGGAACGGCGACATGCGCTCGAGCGGTGGCGCGACCGCAGCAGCCGCAATATTCGCACAAGCGTGTTGTCGAAGCCATTCTGCCGCATTTCGAAGCCTGGCTGAAAAGAGGGGAGCGCATCTCCTTCAGGCTCATCCAGGTGCTCACCGGACATGGTTGCTTCGGTAAGTACCGATGGTGTTGGATATCGTTGAATAGGTCTTTCATTTTAACGAAATTAAAAGGAATTTCACTGCTAAGTAGACTATACAAGTTTACGAGTAACGGTCAACCAAATTAAATTTGCAGTTGCAATGTATGGGAGAACATGATTTTTAAATACAATGTTAAGTTTGTTCTTGGGATAAATTCATTCCATTTACGGAACACTTCATTGTGCGTGGTCCTTCCTACATGCACTTGTTTCTAACCCGTTTTAAAGTAATTTCATCTAGAATAATAGTAGCATTACCAATATCATTACCATAGCCACTGTTAGATGCAGGCAGTCTTCTACTCTATAAGGATATTCTGACCGAATCGGAACAAACACCGTCATTTTGTTTTTTTCCATTCGAGTGCCTAACCTTTTCCCAACTACGTTGGAGTCGACTTCCATTGTGACCGGATGCAGCTGAATACCAGTATTTTACATAAAACGACTGCCTATCTAGCACCATAACCCAGTTACTGGGTAATACGATACCCCTTGGTAAGATAGGTTGTTAGACTTTCGGGCTTCTGACGACCCGTAACGACTGCCAAAGATCCACGAATGACAGTCGGGACCAAGGGCTTATTTTTTTTCTTCAATACATTTCACAAATGTTTACCACCGGCGGCGCCCCCATTTTAAGGTCTTTCGAGGTCCAAAAGATCATGTAGCTCTTTAATAAATGATTGCAAACATAAACCATTATAAGTCAATAGTAGCGGATGACAATCCCGTTATCATTGGTTGGTGCATTATTAAAGCCTACTACGACATTCTACTGCTGCTTTACGGATGTAAGCCTGTAAGTTGAAGTGAGGCGTGCAACACAATTATTCGGGTCGTAATAATTCGGCACTATCCGGCACAGCCGGGCGGCAAAATAAACAACGCGGCGACGACCATACTACAATGGTATGAAATTGCGTATATCTAATGAAGTTCCCATTCTGCATACAACAATTTAATCAAATATATCCAATGTAAGTAACGATAGCTTGTCAAAGATCGGCAAAACCCATATCCGGCCCATCACAACTAAGTATTTATTTTCTTTGAAAAAAAAATAACTTAATAATTTCGATGTTAGGATTTATTTGATGGTTTTAAAATACAGCCATGCCAGTATGGTCAGTGTTTGAATTTATTTTCGTATTGCCGACTCCATGTTGTGTAATATTAGATTTTGTCGCTCGGCTGTCCCAAATCATGCCGACCCGAAAAAGTGTGTAGCACCCCTGATAAAAAGAAATGCTTCTAAAGGTTCACAAAAAAGGTCGTAATATTCACTGGTTTTCCATCTTTTATTTGTCGGCTACATACATTCATTATTTAATTTCAGTTTGAAATAATTACCATAATTTTAATAAATCAATGTATTTATTTTGTCATTGCATATCACCAGGAAAAAAAAACCTTAATTCTTGACGCGCGTTGATGTCTTTTGTTGCGGTATTTGATATGGGGATGGGGTCGGACACTAAACTAAAAAATGGCCATTCTCTCACAAAATGTTGGTTCACAACTAAAAGTTTTTGAATAAAATCACATTGATTGGTTGTTCTAAAGGAGTTTTTAACGACTCTATTCCAAGATAATTATACTTTTTAAGAACCTCCTCGCGGTTATTGTGGTAGGTTTTTGTGGGTCAGAAGAACAAGCACTTTGTACAAGAGATATAATTTTTACGGCTATCTGTGGTGTATTTCTGGACTAAATACTCAGGTAATATATGTGTGAGTCAAGTTTATAAAATGCTAAAATTTATATTTATATAATTACTTATTGGAATATTACAAATTAAGTATAAACTCACAGTGATAAATACAGAAACCTTAATACGACGAATTGTTGTCCTACCTAACACCAAAAAATTCAGATAAACTATACCTTAGAATAAATTAAAGGTGGCCAAAGATAACTCTAGTGACAGAATCTTGTCAGCATGTTTCGTTGTCAGAGACTATTCAAAGATATTCAAGCGGGATTACTCCGAGCGCTTTACAGCTTACAGACAGCCAGCGTAAACTTTGATGTTTGTTTAAATACCAATGAATATTTAGGATTACCACAAAGTCTTTACATAAAATAGTCATTAAACAGTCTGTGTGTATGTTTAATGTAGGTATTGAACATGATCTGTGCACAGGATAATAGTGCCTCGGGGGTTCATGGCAGTTTAAAATGATAGGCAGAGTTCTGAGAGGCAATTCTTGTTATTTTAAGAACGTTCACAGTCTGATCTCGGTCTCAATCTGTCAAAAATACCTCTAATTTCTCTACATTTTTGACAAGTTTTTTACATTGATTATCACTGAGATGAGATTGCGACTACATTTTGAACGTTTTTAATTACGAGAATTGGCCTTCTGGCCTGATTTATGGTAGATACGTATTTGTAATTTAGATAATTATATCAATTGTGACAAAATTAAAACAATAAGTAAGCAAATAAGAGTTATTCCGGTCTGATTCTACCTAATTACGAGTAATTAATAAAAATAACAAAATTAAATTGTGACTTTGTCTACATAATATTTAGTTTTATAGATTTTAAAGTCAATCCACAACGATCTAGACATGCGGCAAAAATCATGCTTGTTAAGGTCAAAAAATTTGTGTCAGGAAACATATTTTTTTCGGTAGGTAACCGAAAAAAATATGTTTCCTGACACAAATTTTTTTAGGCACATATTTTTCACGACGCCTTTTTGGGACTCATCACGACAAAATTGATAGGTACATTCATTATCTTGTGACAACCTAATTACTAAACCCAATATCATTAAATTCTACACCATTTCCTTAAACTCCAATTTAAAAATAGAAAGTCGAAACTCGTCAAAAGAAATAAAGGTGTGTTAAAACAGTCAAACGATTTACAAGTAATATGGCATTTTAAGCACAAAAGTGTAAAATTCTAGCGACATAACGAGAACCTGAATTTGTCAAAAATACCGTGTCAGAAGGATTGGGACGTTGAACCGACGTAGCCAGTGATAATAGGTACAATAAACATTGGCCGGAGATCGTGCTCGAGACAAACTCACAATAAAATATCCGGCTTATTTGCCACTGGCGATGGATTTTGTGATGCCTTCCGTTTGGGAGACGAGTTTCAAGAATTTTAAGTAACCATCGGAGTATATTTAACTTGTAACTTCAATATTGTCGCACTAGGCTCCGAGATATGTCAATTGTGTATATTTTTTTTATCAATAGAAGTATGCTGTACGAAGTTCCATAATAAATTGAGTAAACAATGCAATGTGTTGTAACATTTTGTCAATTTTACAACAATAAAGCTGATTAAATTCAAGGACCCTGCCTATCATTTCGTCAAAAATCTGTAAAGTTATAAAACAAACAAATAAAACCTTCACTTTAAACATGCCAACCGAAAATATACGCCAATGTTGATGCAACCGCCATTTTCTCACTCACATTTCAAATATTTTCACTGTACCATACCTACTACCATCTTTCACAATAGATTTTTACGAATTGTGTGAGATGAGCTGAGATTTCACAGACAATTTAAAGGGATTATAATTATAACTAAGGCCGGTATAAAACGATGTTCAAGCATGATTTATGACAAGATTTAAACTCGATTAGTATGAAATCAGTCAATTTCTAATCGACACTTCAGTATACATGTAACTTTTTATATATAACTAGCGAATTAGGGTGTACTAATAGGTAGGTACACCTCTGCCTGACCCTTTGGGGAGTAAAGGCGTGATGTTATGTATGTTACTACAGCATCCTTATAGAATTCAGGCAGTAAATTTTTTGGTACGGTTGCTTACATAAAACCTTACACATTTACATAATTATGTTGCCAATTTGTTTGCTAGATAACATTGATGTCGTAATAGAGTAGCTCGCCAGCTCGGTAATGTTTGGTCCGTAATGGAATTGATACAGGTTTCTTAAAACAATGTTTGTTTTATGACAACGTTTGTGTCGTGGTGGGAAGTGCCTAGCGTGAAGGTTTTGTTTTATGAATTCCAGTCAATGCTGTTGTATTATTTTCATTCTATTATCCAGGCTTTTTTGAAGAGGTGGTAAAATGGCCTGTAAAATTACAATGGAAATAATACAACAATAATTACACTGGTTTATGTTGGTTGGCTTGAAAAGTGAGCTAGTTTTGAATCTTAGTTACAGCCGGGTTTTCATTTTGTCATTTTATTTTTAACCTTTTTATAGTGTTATATTTTTGGAATCGTCTCCTCAAGCTCTTTATTTTGATACCCTACATTGTAATGGTAGGTACTATGTTTTTTTTCAAGACCTTCCTGTGTCATCGTCTAAAATCCGCTATTTTGATTTTATAAAAACAAAACTTCGCCTATAATCTTTGCGCGACCCAAACGAGGCGATAGACTCCTCCTGTATTAAAAATCCATGCGGCGGTTAGGATAAGGAATTCCACATACAAAGATACATAGTTAAGTACGCAAAAAACATAACCCTGTCCTCTCACGTAGTCAAGTAAATAGTGTATGACACTGCACATAACTAGGTTTTCCCCGGTTATTTAACAGTTTCATAAACTACTATTTCGATAATCGATTTGGTTTTGATTACCTCGCAGTATGTGCAAAAAGTAGAGTATTCTCCTCGGGGATAAAGGTACCTTCGATTGGGCGTGCTTGAATCTCTCACTGCACTCAGGATTCTAGTCTTAACTCCCTCGCTTCGCCTAGAATCCTTCGTTGCGTTTAGGATTCAAAATAGCGCCCGCGACAAATAAGACACCACTTTATCCCCTTAGTGAATAATCTACTCTTATATCTAACTTGACTAAGGTAAACACTAAAATAAAAGTTAAATGCTAGAAGCAATATAGATCTAAAAAACACTACAAACTGAAAAATAACTTTAATTTCGGAAGTCTGTGTCTTAGGGATCAGTATTTTAGTTTTTGCCACCGACTTCTGAAATTAAAGTTATTTTTCAGTTTGTAGTGTTTTTTTTGGAAGTCGTTTTTTTTTTTGTTAAACAGTTTTTATTTCTCGCTTTTTAGTGGGTCTATTTATAATTTATCTAAGTTACAATAGCCTAATGTCAACTTGCCCATTGCCTTTTTATAAAATATTCCTTTTCTCGATGCAGGGACGTTAATTGTTGAGGAGTTCTCCTTTTATTAGTTTTTAGATTAGATGCTGATAAGTGATAATCCTGGCTGCAGCATCAGGCCAGACTTATGTCAACATTGCATTGAACTTAAAATTAGTCCTGTTTAAAATGAGCCCAAACACGACTACGGTGCTGTAATTTCAAGGTTTTTATTTTTCTGATGCTCCTGGCTTCAGCATCAGGTCTTCGGTGTTCCTCAGTAACAGTACGTTTATCCACACATCGAGCCCTTTTCAATGAACCTAAACACGATGTACCTATCTGCTGTTAGTTGTCGAGGAGTTAGGTACTCTGCAGACTATCCTGACTGCAGCATCAGGTCATGACTTGATGATCTTGAGACCAAATGTGGCAAATGCCCTATCAAACATCATACTAAATAAAACAGTCCTTGCCTGTTCGAGTAATTTCTTACTGTTAAGGAGTTGTACCTTTCATCATCAGCCCAGCTACCTGAGATGGTGACAACCATACACAAATACACAAGATACTTCATAAAATATGCGAAAAACAATAAGTGATCCTATAAAATTTGAGGGTTGCCCTCGATTTCTCTAAGATCCCATCATCAGATCCTAACTTGGTGACAATGGGACCACCTCAGAACTATCTGCTTTCGAACAAAAAAAGAATTTTGAAAATCCGTCGACAATTGGCGGAGTATTCGATGAACAAACATACAAAAAAAAAAAAAAAACATACAAACACCCGAACATAGTACCTCCTCCTTTTTGTGAAGTCGGTAAAATATAGATCGTGGCTTCGCGATCGTAGTTATTTTAATGCTTCTCAGTTCTCAACGCCCAAGTTCCGTGCATTTTTCCGGAATAAAATAAAACCTGTAACTCCCCGGTTCAATAATTACGCAAAAAAATCTCTATGTAAAAATAATATCGATCCGTCGTCGCTCCGTGAAAGAAAGGCAAACCAACACACCAGTAAACACATTTTCGCATTTATAATATCACCTGAAAGGAAGAATAGGGATTTGACGAACTGTTAATAGTATTGACCTTTGATTTGATACTCAGAAAGAATGCTACTTCCATATTATACCTCAACAGTAAGCTATCTGTGTGTAAGATTGGATTTTAGTATACGCTTAAGATGACATATACAGAGATGTAGATGTTCACTGTAAAAGGAAGAGAAGAGTATGAGAACTGAGAAAGTTTCTATGAGAATCAGTAGAGAATAATTTTGAGTCTGTATTCCTGAAGGTGTCAGCATAGCATAGTCAACCTATAATGTCCCCACTGCTCTGCCATTGGCCTTCTGCCTCTGATGGTGTTATTAGGTATTTATAGATTATTAGGTGAATAATAAAAAAACACTGTTTCATCAACAGGATGGCAGCATCGCACATCCTGAGCGCTGTGGAGCCGACTGTGGGCGGCGGCAGTTCTCGCAGCGGTCGGGAAAGAGAAGTCAACGTGGCACTCGACGACAGAGAACTATGGGTGCGCTTCCAGACCCTCACCAACGAAATGATCGTCACTAAGAATGGGAGGTAATAATCATAATAATTATGTATATAAAGATAATTTAATGAAACAGGTAGGTATCGCGCTGCAGATTGTTCGTGTCACCAATTTAAGGAACTGCTATTGTCAAAAGATGTCCCTTTAGGCGGCTAGTCTGTGCATTGGGCTCAACTTTTATCGTGTATCCACACCACCGTAGTTGACTGACGTCGATCTTGGAATTTATTACAAGTTCTTAGTTACACAACACCTCGTCAATATAGTTATTTATCTTTCGTAATCGACAGATCATACTAAAATGGCATGGTAGCACATTTGATCATCAGGCCTTTTGAACCATGCAGGAGGGGCATTGATTTTGTAATATGAACTCTGAAAACTGAAAAGACTGAATGACGCTTTACCTTTACATATTTATAAGGTTAGGCCGGTTTTTCAATCGTCTCAGTGAGCAGATTATTTGTATTTGTTTTTATTGAACTGAGAACTGGAAAATAAATAATAGCTTTAAAATATAAATGATTTGCAACGCATTAGCAGCACAGTGTTATATAAACAACTGTTCAAAATGTAAACAACGCTTTCGTTATAATTATATTAGAGCAATATAATATAGGGCTTGTGACTTAGAACATAATATGGCTTTTACGTAGTTATTACCGCTCGCTATCTTTTTTTGCATATTCGGAACTCCCCGCTATGTTGGAGAGTTTTTGCAGGTAGTCAAACCTGTAAATCTGAAAACGGTAGCCTAGGATAGGTATCGGTCTCAGCATAAATGGATTGACACAAGGCTGATCGAAGGCTGACATAAATGATCTGCAGATTTGGGTCCACAAAAGAGATGCCACAATTACTGTACCTAATTGTGATTTCAATACCGATGTTCAATTTTCATTTGCGTCTGGTCAAAATAAAAACTGACCAAGAAATATTAGTCAGAGCGAAACGTTCAGAACACAATGATGGTGTACTTACACGGTCACATTTTGCCAGTGCTAACCGTTCTCCTGCCGGCGGCTAGTTTTCAGCTATTAACGCGGTAGGTCTTACTCATTAACGCTGGGTGGCTAAACGATACCGCCCGATGCCGATGAGCAATGACGGAACCCTTACCCTTGACGAAGTGACGTTTTGTTCTACAGTAACGTGCATCAAACTACTATTGAGTTTTCTATTTGCTTTGTAGTATTTTTTTAGTTAAATAAACTTAGAACTGGACGAAAAGATACAAAGAATAAATAAGCTTACGACAAAATACAGCTTATGTCATTTTTAAAAGATTCTAAAACTTTATTTCACTTTAACGTTGAATTTTTGAAGTTGAACCTATCCCAGGCTAAGATCCTTGTTAAACATGATTGGCTATCAAGTTTTGTTTTCAGCTAATCCAATGATAATGATATGCTTCCGAATCATCCCTTGTATTGAACTTATTTGTTGGATTAGGCCGATAATGGTAATTATATTTGGCAGTGTTTAATCACTGTATGTGTGTGTGTGGGACTGTTAGGCCAGCTGGCATTACTAGCACCGATTATTTAAACTATTTTGCTTCTTTAATTTTTAAAAGGCTATCTACATGACTGTGTAGGGAAAGCCTTGTCTTGTAGAGGATGTGAAACACCTGCTTTACCTACCAGCACCCATATTTGACCACTAACTGTTCTCAGTAGTATCCGGCATGAGATAAAAACAAAAAAAGGCCATTTTCTATGTTATCTCGCTGACATCACTTATCTATGTCCGAAACTTTAGAACCGTCCCTAGCGTCTTAAGTAGTAGTCCTTTAGAACGCAATAAATTCATTAAAGCTTGTATGTTCAGGTTTTTTTTTTGTTGTTTTGTTTCAGACGAATGTTTCCTGTAGTCAAAGTAACTGCCAGTGGATTGGACCCGACGGCGATGTATACCGTGCTCTTAGAATTTGTGCAGGTGGACTCACATCGCTGGAAATACGTTAATGGAGAATGGGTATGTACATATAAAAATCATAGTAGGTATATTACAAAAAAAAATACTTAGTCGAACATATAACCTGCCGGTCGATTCTGTAAAAATCTCACCGTGAAAACTTAGGTGAAATAAGAGCGTTTGTGCACTTATAAAGTTTTATTAGGCAGGCTTATACATGATTGATTATTTCTTCATAGGTTCCCGGCGGCAAGGCGGAAGTCCCACCATCGAACGCAATTTACATTCATCCCGAGAGCCCAAACTTTGGAGCGCACTGGATGAAAGAACCGATATCGTTCGCTAAAGTTAAACTTACGAATAAAACTAATGGAAATGGACAGGTAAAGTTGAAATTATGTGTTCATAGTGACTTACCTTTTCGACTGAGTGGCTGACCTTTTGTTGCAGTACCTACATTATTATGAAAAATACACTAAATCATTATGTAGGTAAGTGATTAAAAAAAATTGTGAGACACGAACATCAACAATTAATAGCTCAATAACATAGACCCACTGCATAAATAATAAAAACACATTTGCGAATCCGACGTCTGTTTATGAGATACTTTGTAGAGTTACGACAAGCATTTACATTGTTTCTCATGGGCATAAATGAGTTTCGAGCAGGATAAACACAAATTACGGATTCAATATTTATAGCGGGATCCACGCCAGATTATGTGCCTGACCGAGCATAATAATTAGTTCACAGTATATATTGTCGGAATACTAATTTTATAACAGAAAGCTCTCGATGGCAAGGTGTGAGTGTGCTACAGTTTCGTGGCTACCGCTAGTTCGGAGAAGCCAGTTCTCACGGTTGTATGTGGTGCGAATGAATATGAAAGCAAACATCTGATACATCTAGATCCATACGTTGACGGCTCGGTGTGAAATCTGTAGCTTTACCAACTGTTTAGCGGCTGTCTGTACGCACTATCATTTGTAATAATTATTGTCTCTGCGCTATGTTTACATTATACATATCTTAAAAATAAGCTGATGCCCCCTGTGGTCGTTATGCTAACAGTAATGATGTACACATCTCATTGTACTGCATTTATTACAATATTTGTACGGCACGTGGCAAAGCTCCTTTTCAGGATTTGCTTGTAACTGGAATTATTTTTTGTTTTATGAAAAGCCGTGGATAAACAGCTTTTATTGAAAAAGCATACCTATCGTTTCTAACAATTTTTTTTTTATTCAACATTCCTTGAAGTTTTATTTTGCGACGAGTTGAAGTTGTAGCCTATTGTCGGTATCTACAAAGGGTACCTGTAGTGGTGGTCTTTTCGGGCCTATTCTACAGCCCTGAAGGTAGTGGGGTTGGTATATGATATTGATAAACTCCAATACTATCGATGCAATATGCATTTTTGCATGGAGAAGGTTTTTAAAGGGATTTTCCGACATCCCCGTGGGAAAAGCTAGTTTTATATAAAATTGTGCTACTGAAATCATAATCTCGATTATTGTTACAGATAATGTTAAATAGCTTGCACAAATACGAGCCTCGGGTACACCTGGTAAAAGTGGGTACAGACCTTCGTCGTATCATGACTTACCCATTCCCGGAGACGCAGTTCATAGCCGTCACCGCCTACCAAAACGAAGAGGTGACTTCGCTGAAGATCAAATACAATCCTTTCGCGAAAGCCTTCTTAGACGCCAAGGAAAGACCAGAGGGTTATTATCAGAGAGATTTTGTGGGCACGCATTATCCCCAACAGAGCTCGTCGCCTCATCAGTATCCGCAATGTGAGTTATTAACAAAAATAAATAGATGAGATCTCAATCATAAGTGCGCGAGTGCTATGGCGTAGGCATCGCAATCTAATCCATCGGAAGAAGCTTTTATATTATGTAATAAAAAACGGATCTATGCTATGTATTTAATTACATACGCCTCGAAAGTAATACAAAGCTGTCGTAGCGTACGTATTACTTCACTCCAAAATACAAAACTTTCGTAGCGTAATTTTTATACCCGAAAGTCCTAGTTACATATTATGTAACTAACACTTTTACTAGATATAATAGTAAAAGTGCGCAGTGCTGCACACCCCCACCCTATTTCAAGTTAAACAAGTAGGTATCCACTTTATTTCAATTACTATTAAGTTAATTTCAGAGTGACTAGCATAGCACTATTGAAAAAGTTATAAAAATGTTTGAAGTTTATTGTGAACTTTATTGTGTAGGAGTTAAAGTTTATTTTTCCATTAATTCATATTTGTTTACATTTTTGGCAAATAAATCGCGAACGCAGATTACCTACTACATTTTTACAGTCTGTGGTAACAAAAACAGTATATACTGACTTCTCATTCTATTTAAACTCTGTACTTCAAACTGTTATCACCAACGTGAGGTTGACTGTACCTACGAAAATTATATTATTTTATTTGCAGTCGGTGGATGGTTTGTGACGTCCCAATCGTTGTATGGAAGTGGCAACGCAGCTTCCAGAAGACCAGCACCGTATCCTCCGCGGCCTCCGTCACGACCACGGACGTTGTCACCTCCTTGTAAGTAGCTTCGTCTCTTTTTCAACTGAGAGATTCGATCGACTCTTTGTGTAAAGAAGATAACCTATGGTAGGAATAAGTCTGTAACTACACAAAATTATACATACTTGTAAGAGTATATAAGACACTCCGGTTTTCGTTATAATAACTCCTTTGACACTATGACTACACTATACTACACAATGACTGAAGATCAGTATGAAGGGCAGTAATCACCTGGGCAGCCTGATATTGATTTCTGCTAAGATTATTTTTGAAATTCAAATATCTACCTCCATTCCACAGCCTCCTACAGCAATCCAGAACGTACGACTACAGCGACGAACGGCAGCGGCAGCTACACGTGGGTCAGCAGCAGTGGCTACTGGAACTCAACGCAAGGCGGTAGCTCCCCGCAGCCGAACACCTCCCCTGCCCCTTACCGAACCCCTCCACACGCGTACCCTGCCCCCCTGGAGTATGCTCCCGCTCCACCGACCAGCTCCTCTGCGCCGTCTTCAGCTCCCACGCCCCTTTACCCGCTACAGTACGAAACTCCAGCACAGCATCACTCACCGTACTACCAACATGCGTACGCACCGTATGCCCATCATGCGATTGAGGACATATCATATTGGCCAAACAGGTATGCATGAACCCCGTCTGACAACGTGATGAGCTTTAATATTCTCACACCATCTAGATTTCCATTTGTGTAACAGAGCAAATTCAAACCTAAAAGTCTTTTTCAGTCTGAATAGTTATGGCTACCAGCCCTCCGAGTACGTCGGAACAGGAGAAATGGCATACGGCGCAGAAGGCATGTCTTTCGGGCCTACGGGGCCTACGCTCGAAGCTGCCACTGCCGTAGAAGGCCGAGCCACGCCACCCGGGCAAGAACATCCACAAAGCGAAAGAGAGTACAAGTTTAGCACTGAAGAAGACCGTCGGTCGCCGTGCGAGGAGTCCGCACTACCACCGCGCTCACCGACGCAGTGATCATGTAGTTTTAAAATAGTTGCAAAATATATTAAATAATAAGCATGGATTCCGAGACCTACTGAATGATATATTTTTTTATTCTATGATGTTAGGGTTGAAATTAAAAAATATTTTTAGGCACCTATGTTGTAGGTACACTTTCGAGAGAGTGTTATTGTAAATACGAGTAGATTTAATAATGTATTACTAAATAAGATATGAATCTACGAAAGTGGATACCTGCGTATTATAATAGTTCAAATTTCAATTTTGCACTCAGTTTTATTAACTTTCTCAGATTTACCTATCCTTACATGTTTCCTTAAACTGTTTTACGAATTGACTCTATAAGTTATACGTATTTACTTGTCATTATTCCGTAACATCACCGTAGCAAACAAATATAGACTCTACCAACACACAAAGATAAAATTGAAAAAAAAATACAAGTATATTAAAGTGCAACAGCCCTACATTAATACAGTATATGATTGCCACAGTCCCCTCATTACGTTAACTGAAAATTCCAAATTAAATACGTATAGATATAATAATGACAGGCACTAGGTATCTGAGGAAGAAAACACCAAACCAAAGTGTTCAGCATTCGGGCTACGTAAAAATCACTCATAATTAAAACTCCGCTTAGGTAGACCAGTAGGTACTTTTTTTTTTTTTTTTTTTGCGGATGGGAAATCATCAAATTACCCCTCCCGCTCTGGGTGGAGCGGAAGGGAGTGTCAGACTCTTACTGACTAAAACCCACCCGTGTTTCTTCCTTAGTCCTTTATGTTCCGGGCCAGCGGTAACCCTTTCGGACAATCCCGCTGACCCGGCAGGCTTCGGCCCTATGGGGCCCCTCCTCGATGCTGACATCTCTTTGAGGCGCGCGTGGAACACGTACGCGCCGTCCGGCACGGGCCTGGTCCTGATCGGACGGTGAGCTACCCATTACTCTCCGCCCGCAGGCCCGCGCCTACGGTGGCCGTGAGTCGTCGCGCGGCTCCCGACGCCCGGAGCGTCTCCCGCGGCTGCTGGGACGGGAGGCTCTCTCCCTGAGCCGTCCCGCCACCTCCTTCGCTAGCATGACTGCTTCGCAGAAGGTGGTGACTGCCTCCCACTCCCTCTCGCCCCGGACCATGGCTTGCACCAGGGCCGGACGCGAGAGGTCGCCGCCGCTGCCGATCGCCTCTACGAGGACACGGCGGTGCTCCGCCCAAGCGGGGCAGACCTCCACCGTGTGCTCCACCGTGTCCTCTGGGCGATCCTGGCAATGGTGACACCCGGGCGTTTCCTCCCGCCTGATGATGTGCACGAACCTCCCGAAACTTCCGTGTCCGGTGAGGACCTGCGTCAGGCGGTAGGTGAGGGCGCCGTGGCGCCTCTCTAGCCACTTCTCAAAGAGGGGTCTTATCGCCGCTATCGCGGCGTGCCCTGCGCTGGGTTGCGACAGTCGTTCCTTCCATGTCGCCATGAGATCGCGCCGGAGCTCAGTCCGCTCCGCAGCGATTTGCCGCGTAAGCGGAACTTCCCCCCGGCTTAGTGCCTCCGCGCGCCACTCATACACGCGCGCGAGGACTATCGCCTCCAGATCCCATGGCGGCAGTCCGGCAATGAGGCTTGCCGCCTCGCCAGAGATCGTGCGGTAGCCCCGGATAAGCCTTATGGCTACCACCTTCTGGGGCGCGTTCAGGTAGTGGGCGGCTCGCCGCCGCAGTGAACGCGCCCACACCGGGGCCCCGTATAGGGCCATGGACCGCACGACCCCCGCGTAAAGCCTCCGGTAGGAGGCGTTTGGCCCCCTCAGGTTGGGCATGAGCCGCTTGAAGGCGGCCCCGGCCCGTTCCAGTTTGGGGGCCAAACGTCGGAAATGCTCGACGAAGTTCCACCGGCTGTCGAGGACGAGACCCAGGTACCTCATCGTTGTCTCGACGCCGATGTGAACCCCTCCTACCGTTAGTTGGGATCCCGATGGTGGCGCGTTCCGGGGCCCATGAAACGACATGGCCTCGGACTTGTGCAATGCCACCTCGAGACGCAACTGCCGGATCCTCTCCACGACTATCGCAACCCCGCGTGTCATCGCGTCGGCCGCCGCCTGATGCGACCTCCCCTGCGCCAGGACCAGCGTGTCGTCAGCGTAGCAAACCACGCTGACGCCATCAGGGAGGTCGGCCCGCAGCACCCAATCGTAGCCGATGTCCCACAGGAACGGCCCCATGACCGATCCCTGCGGGACACCGCACGACATCTCTCGCCGGTTCCACTCCCCATCGCGACCGGGGTAGCTGACGGCTCTGTCCGTCAGATACGCCTCGACTATTCGACGGACCAGTAGGTACTTAGCTGATGTTCTTGAAAATTTGGTGATTTTATTTCACACCCTCTACATATTTATATTATTTTTGTTTTGGTTTACTTGAACGTTTTTTTTACGAAACACAAGCAAATATAAAGCAATTCATGCATAAAAATTAATACTTAATAAAATTATAATTGTGTATTGTAGTGGCCTGAATTGTATATTATAAAATTATATGGCTAATTCGAATTCAGTCGATTAGAACAAGGAGCAAAAGTTCGGTGTTGAAAGTAAAATCATGTTTCTGTTACAAAATAAGCCTTTATTTTACCGCCCTTTCCCGCAACAACTACCTTCTTTAGCGCTGTAACGTTTCTTTGGCGCGTGGACAAAATCGGAACTAACGCCGCCATCTTGTTTTTTTAAGGCGAAAGCGCCAGGGTAGCCCGCGAAATTCAATTTTTTTTACGGTTTTTGCAATTTGCTGGTCAGTATTAAGTTGTACGTTGATAAAAATATGATTCGCGGCCGTAACAAACATGTATTTACAGAATTATAATCATTAAAGACATCAACACAACTCTCTAAGACCATGTAATCCCCAAGAATGACTATTTCATGAAATCTTGACATTTGGGGATTATACGAACTTAACAAGTTGTATTACTGATTGTTTAATACATTTCAACTGACATTTCGTCATTGAATTAGTATGTACTGTAAAGTATTTTACAAAAAATTAACACAAATGAGTACATACTAATTTCATACACTAATGTTTATCAACAGCGGCGCTGTGTAGCCCTGCCAATAGTGCCAATGCTGCAATGTACAGACGCCAGCACACCAAGCTACCCGAAACTGGTAAATTTTCCCAATCAATCTTGACCCTATAAACATAATGCTTTAGCGATAAAGTTGAAAATCTATTAATGTTTGACAGATTGTAATAGCTTGATGTGCCTTGATGTAGTGTGTTTTGACACCGAAGCGACAGACGCCACTGTACTTTTGGTGAACGCTTCGGTGTAAAGGTTTTCTTTTTGAGTATTAAAAAAAAAATAGTTTCAAAGAACTCTGTAGATGGTGTTGTACTGACTACGTTACTAGGTGCCCAAGCCAAAACGCTTGGGAAAAAAACGTTGCGTGACGTCACATACGATCGTTGACTGACACTTTCGTTTGCTTTCGTTTTACGATCTCAAAATTACATCCAAATGAAATAATCAAAAAATGATGTGAAGTTCCGTTCCTTGCAGTAACTTACCAAGGTCAGCGCCATCTATCCAGCGACTAGGGAAGAGTTTTATAAAAAAAAGTGAAAATCCCTCATTTGAACTCCATAGTACTCACTGACCTGTATTACACAAGTACTTGTTTAATAGAGGTCAGTGATAATAGTACCGTATTTCTATCTCACGAAGCGACGCTCACGTTACTTGTGACTACTAACAAATACGCTATGAATGTGTATTGTAAGTCCAGGGCCCATTTCTCGAAACTTATTAGACTAGGCCGTCGGATAAAGAAAAAATAAAAAAAAAGAGGCTAAATTCGCAAAGCGTTATGTAGTTCTTGATTTTTTGGTATGTTTTATGGGTCTGTTATGGTAGTGTGAATTCTAATTTGCAACTTCGAAAACAGAAAATCTTCGAAATTTTGGGACTTTTTCACTATTTGCTCTTCAGGGCCAAGACTATGCATATTTTTTTGGGAACAGTGTTTCTTACACTTATAAACTGTATTAAATTACCTACAATGTGAGCCTAATTGCAGCTCTATTGACCTCATAGGAGCCAAGCTATGGCACTTCAAAGATGACCAATTTTTCTCGAAAATTGAAATTTTTCCTCAACATGAAAACCATCCCTAAGAAAGGGAATCCCAACCAAAGAAAAAACGACAATAGGCTATTTGACAATGTAAAAAATAAGGTCATAATTATTGACACTCGTATAGATTATCGCTTTTAAAATCGATTTGCATTAATTTTACTACAAAAAAATGTATTATTTATTAATAAAATCCCGAAAAAACTTCATCTTTTTAAATCTGGCGCCACGTAATCGAAAACGGTCTGGATTGGCTGAACTTATGATGACGTCATGATATAGTCAATTTCTGTCTATCGTTGACAGAACAGATGACTTTTGTCTAGTATCTCGACCGTTTCAACGTTTGTTTACGTGTATTTTGACGTCACGACGCCATATTGTTAAAGATAGCGTTTTGGCGGCTTATTTAAACAGTACATTTTTATTTACTATTTTCTAAAAGAAATACATTATGCAATTTGAAGTAATAGGTTTTTGTGGGCTCGTTAGACACCATTAAATAATCTGAGATGTTTATCAGAAACCAGTCAAATAGCCTATTGACTGACAACAGCCGGTCGATTATGTAAAAATCTCACCGTGAAAACTTAGGTGATGTGAGTTTGTTTTTGCTGGTTTTTGCTAGGAATTGACACTATTGACAGCTCACTCCACGCTCACTTCACCTAAGTTTTCACGGTGAGATTTTTACAGAATCGACCGGCAGTTCTTAGTCAATCGCCGTTTTTTCTTTTGCACTTGGGGGTAGGTGCGAAACGCATGGAAAGAAGAAGCCTCGGTAGTAGGGGGTAAACGTGCCAGATTCACTTTTGCACTTGCCGCTATCTTCACAAATAATTGGAACCTCAGGTCGTGCAGTGTCTGATAGTACCTGCAACGCCTCCGTAAAGAGCCACTAGACACTTTTCACCAGCTTCCGCATTATTCGCATGCGTTGCATCTGTTTGGAGGAAGATGGTAGCCAGATCTACTAGATATTAGGTAAATGTTAACCATTAAAATTAACTGCAATGGTATGTACATTTTAATCCACGTCTACATACAACAAAGACAAAAGAAATATCTACGATCTACAAGTCTTTTTGTTATGGACGGAGAGGTTTTATTACTTACTTTTAGGGTCATTATTATTGCAAATGACATCCCCGATCGCCTCTTATAAGATTCCGGTCTAATTTCCAATAACACTGTAAGTCTTTTGCCTCTATAACCCATTTTACCTTCTTTTCGTTTTTTCGAGATTGTGAGTGAACTGTTAGTCACACAGACTTCGTTTTGGGCTCCAATAAAAGCTAAATAAATGTACAGACGCCAGCACATCAAGTTACTACAATCTGTCACATTTCTTTAATAGATTTTCGACTTTATTGCTAAAGCATAAGGTTCAAGGTTGATTGGGAAAATCTGACAGTTTCGGGTAGGTTGACCTGCTGGCGTCTGTACTATAAAATATTTTCAGTGAGTAAACCCTGAAAATTTAAATTTTCAAGAAAAAATGGTCAACTTTGAAGTGCCATAGCTTGGCTCCTATGGGGTCAATAGAGCTGCAATTAGGCTCAAAAAAATCAGCTGTTCCCTACATTTTTAAGAGCTATACCTACGAACGTAAATCTAGGGAACAGCTGATTTTTTTTCGCGATTTCAGGTTTGACCCATAGTAAAAGTTGTTCATAATTACGAGTACAATGACCTCTTAAAAGGTTGTTAATGTTTTACCAATATCCCTGTATAAATTATTTGTCTAGTCGAATCACACTAATATTATAAAGGTGAAAGTTTGTGAGTTTGTGTGTGTATGTTTATACGTTTGTTACTTCTTCACGCTCAAACGGCGGGACCAATTTTGATAAAATTTTGTATGGAGGTAGCTGACATCCTGGATTAACATATACTTTTTATCCCGATATTCCCACGGGATCGAAATTTATGCGGGTGAAACCGCGGGGCGAAGCTAGTAGTTGAATGCATTTACAGACTGCTAAGATTGCGGATCAGTTTTTTTCAGAAACTATTTTAACAATCGTCTGTCGACTGTCCAATGCCTGGATATGGAGGGAACTAAGTTTGTGCTGCACCCAAAAATATGATATCCAGTTTATGAGTGTCTAGCTTTTCTTTGATGTTCTATATGGTGTTGGCAGCACTCAAAAAGTATTCCATCTATTCGGCTGAAGGACATGTATCCATGGCCAAGAATAAAGATTATTAAAAAAAAAAAACCATCTATTCTCTGACTGGTTCAGTTAGTGTCACTGTCACTGACTGTCGTAATGTCAATGTCAAAGTTCATGTCAATGTCAATTAACCAGTGACCATAGGCGGCTCGAGTGTTACCAACTTAGTGGATTTTCCACTAAAACTCGTGGTTTCGACCCCCCTTTTAATGGCGAAATATTGCTTTTAGTGGCTGGTGGTTTTTTCTAGTGGTTTAGTAGAATTCAGTTTCAATTACTGAAGGTGCTATCACTCAACCACTAAGCCACTAAAACGTTACGAAATATATTATTTTTACTTCATTTAATTTTCAGGGGTATTTACTTTTACTGTGTAGGTGAATTCCAATAAAAGTTATAAAACAAATCGGTATCAAAGATTCATAATTATAAATGTGAAACCGACAAAAATTCATCCGAAAAAGACGAATTTTAGAAAAATACTTTTTTTTTTATAGTTGTTTTGTTATTGAATAATTTTTATGTTCCTCATCTTGACTTGTTCATTTACTAATAATATAGTATGTCGATTTACTGATTTTGATTATTTTATTACGTAATAAAAAATAAAATTATTTAATAATAATTACTTACTTTTTTCTTTTGTAAAAACCAAAAAATTGTTCATTGGTAATTTTTGGAGTAGGGCCGATTTTTGTTAGTGGTTTTCGAAGTTGAATCTGGGTGGAGTGGAGAGCACACTGCCGTCCTTTAACTAGAAGGCCGTTAGGCCCAAAAAGTTGTTTCAGAGAAAATGGCAAAAAACGCGGGAATCGTTATTTCTTAAAAACTATGATACTTAGGTTAATGATTGTTGGATACATCAATTGATATTTCTTTCTGTTTATCCTAAATAACACTTTCTGTCCAATAACTATTATTAATTACTTTTAAAATTCATTTTTCTTATTTTGTTAAGCATGTAACCTAGTTATCGCATCTTATTACTGTACTAAAAGGCCGTTAACCATACCTTAGCGGCTTTTTAGTGAAGTAATTTATATAAAATGTTAAGCTTCATAATGTTTGGTATATTTTGTTTATAAATACTTAACTAAAAAGTTGTTAAGTGATATAACTGATTTATAGTCATGACATTCCTTAGATTTCAATTTCAAAAACTTTTCTAATGAGCGGTTACGGGGCTTTAGATGCTTTTTAGCTAATTGTGGCCAATGTTTTAGGGAACTTTTGTAAACTCTTAACTACTTTACTTAACTAAAAGGTGGCTAAAAATATTTCGCTTGTGGTTAACTTCTTTATAGTTTAGCATTCATATGGAAATATGTGAGTAATTAATCAAATAATTGTTCTTTTAAAAATCAAAAGTATAATAATTCAACGTTTATAATGTAAAATAAGTACTTATAAGATAGGCAATAATCAAATAATTAACTAACAGATCATGAGTTCATTATTTGGCATGGTCAATATACTTAATCCATCCATTGAATTAATAGAAAACTTCTAACCCAATTATTTTAATAAACTAAGGCATATATTATTATACTAGTTGCTGTTCAATGTAAAGTAAATACAGATTAGGATATGGATCTACAGTGAAATTTCTTTCAATCAAAAACAGGACAACGTCTGTCGGGTCAGCTATATGATGTGCTTGCTGCTATTTATGTATTTATAATTATATACTATATAATATGTACTTTATTGTAACCACAAAAACACATAACAAAAACAATAGGTACATCAAATACTATAAATTATACAATGGGCGGCCTTATCGCTTTCTGCGATCTCTTCCAGACCTTGGAATGGACAGTAATTTTTCTGGACATAACATGGCGCTGTTATGTACCTATGAGTATACATAAGACGCTAATCAACCGTGATCGTAAGCTAGATTATTATGACATTACCTATAATATCAGCCATGAGGCAACTTCAGTCTTAATTTTTTTACAAATAAAAGTAATAAAATATGTAGTAAAATTGCACACTGAATAAATAATTTAATAAAACATAAACAGCACTTTCAAGTGTACAAATTAAATGTATCAAATCTTAATCCTACTAATATTATAAACTTTTTTTAAGTATTTGGGAAACGAACATTATCTAAATTAAACACAGTCATCAATCAACTCACTGCTGGACAAAGACCTCCCCCGGCCAGTCTGTCCCAGCCACCTTCTTTAGGCCCTCAGTTCATCTAGCTGGGGGTCGACCCACACGACATTTGCCGATACGCGGTCTCCACTCCAGGACTCGTCTGCTCCACCGGCCATTGGCTTCGACAAACATGGCCAGCCCACTGCCACTTCAGTTTGCTTTCTCTGCAAGCTACATCTGTAACTCCGGTTCTTTTCCGGATACTTTCATTCCTGATTTTATCCTTCAAAGAGACTCTGAGCGTTACGTAGCTAGCTCCATTAATAGCGCGCTGAGCGGCCTTGAATTTGTGGACCAGCCCGACCGTCAGTGTCCTTGTTTCGACACTGCATGTCATGACGGGCAGGACGCACTGGTTGAAGACCTTAGTCTTCAAACACTGCGGGATAGGCGACGAGAAGACTTGACGAAGTTTTCCGAATGCTGCCCAACCCAACTGGAGCCTTCTGTCGGTTTCTGTCTCAAAGTTGTGTCTACTGAGCTGGATGACTTGTTATAGACATAATCCTTCCAGAACTTCGAGAAGCGGCCCTGCTATGTGGATTGGATTCGTTAAGATGTGCGAATTGTATATGAATTTTGTCTTGTCTATGCTGAAGCCAACCCGCCGAGAGGTTCCATTTCGGCTGGAGAGACTCGGCCAATATGACGATGTCATCAGCAAATCGAACAAGATGCACAGACGCTGAAACAGTTAGACCAGATGCTGCACAGCCTAAATGGAGGAATGTTAGGCACCAAATTAAAACCAAGGTAAGGTGCAAGAGGGTATAATAAAATTAAATAAAGATCACAAGAATAACTTATAAAAAGGTAAGAAACACGCAAGCCGCCCGGTCGCTAGCCAACCAACAATAACAAGACCCTAGCAACCGGGTTGCCAGATCTGTCGCCAACATCTGGCTCCATTTAGGCTGTGCAACATCTGGTCTAACTGTTTCAGCGTCTCTGCCACTATGACGATGTCATCGGCAAATCGAAGATGTGAAATGTACAAGTTGTCCAGCGCAGCAGCGTCTTGAAGACGCATGGGTGAACAATTTTGTGGATATTACATCTCCCTATGTCATCCCTCTGAGCAGTTGGATGGGGTGTTTTTCTGATCCTGGATCTGAACAGTCATCGTGGCAGCGTCGTACAAACATCTCAATGCACGCACACGCGCGCTGGCTCTCAATCTCTCTCTCTCGTCTCTCTTCGATGTAGCGCCAGTTAATTCGACATCGTTACAGAAAGCCTAGAACTGCCCATATTTTGATGGAGTCGAAGGCTTTCTCGTAGTCCGAAAATGCCCAGTAATTGTACTCCGCGGTATTCTGTACAATTTGCCGAACATGTGATGAAGATGTGGTCTATCATATGGTACAGCCTTTTCGAAAACCGCCTCGATCTGCCGACTGGAACTCGACAAGTCTCTTGGCGAGACAGTTCGTGACAACCCTCGAGAGCAGCAGCAGCGAGCAGCTTCTTCTTTCTTCTTGAGAACTATAGTTCTTCAGCGAGGATTTGTCACGGATGATAATTAGATAGATGACGGAATTAAAGAGACTCGCTAGACCTTTGATTTTATTGTATTAATTTTTTTGGATCGTTTTCTTGTAGTTTTGGGTTTTTCTGTTTCAATATCTTCATCTGTATCGTCACTTATTCGATCTGAGTTAGATCTGGTAGTTCTTATCTTTGACAGAGTCAGTGTCAGTGGCCATCAGGAGCCATCAGGAGGAAAGATTAAGTCTGACGGGGCGGCGGAAGACTTCAGCGGGGCACCCGCACCTCGCTCACCCCCGGAGTGAACGCAGCGCGAGAGTCGGATAACTGCCTTTTAGCTAAATAATGAGGCTTAGGTGCTTTGTAGCTAAGCAACATTATATTTTTTTTTACCGTTATCATCAAACATGCAAGCCTTATTTTCAAAAAAAGTATTGTGGGATTTAAATGCTTAACTAAAATAGCGTTAAGGGCGGGTAACTGCAAATAAGTTAAGTTTTTCATTTAAACTGTTCTTTAAATGCTTAACTATAAATTAGTTATAGTTCTTTAGCGTCTTTATAGTCAAGAAAAATCAGATAACGTACTTTTAGGTAAGTAGAAGGCTAGAAAATAATCATCATATCGGGCAGTTAAGGTATTTTAAAGTACGGACGCCAGCAGGTCAACCTACCCGAAACTGTCAGATTTTCCTAATCAACCTTGAACCTTATGTTTTAGCAATAAAGTCGAAAATCTATTAAAGAAATCTGACAGATTGTAGTAACTTGACGTGCTGGCGTCTGTACATTAAGCGAAGAAGTGTGGGTTAGACGCTTTCAAGTGATGGAATCATCAAAAATTATGTTACTTAACGGCCTAAAAGATTTTCATATCTTTGGAACTATTTATATTCTAAGAATGTTTCTTAGACAGAAAGATAGAGAATTTTGAACTCTGTCACATTCTATTAAAAAGTGAAAATTGACCATTTGAGGGTTAACGGCTTTTTAGTTAAAGGACGGCAGCACAGTGGAGAGCTAGTTTATCTGTTGCTACATATTAGTAATCTGTGATCTGTTGGCAACACTGGTCGCCCGCGCCGGCTTTGTTTTTTTTTGGGATTGGCGCGCGCGTTAAGTTAATATAGAATAGTAGAATGGAGTCAACTGTGTCGGTTTCTAAGGTAAATTATTATTTATGTTACAATGAATGCGTATCTAGAAAGTTTTTCTCATTTACAAACTTTGTTCTCCAAGACAATTGCGAAAGAATAAATTTTAATACCTAGAACAGGCTATGTAACCTTAGGATGTGGCTCCTCCTGTAGTAAACAAACTGGTGTTCTTATCTATTAATCATTAACTTGTGCGTGTAATCATCCTTCTGTAGAAATTTTGTTAACCAACAACGTTCATATTATTACAAAAAATCCACAAAAGTAAACAACCTCCAATAACCATGGAAAAGATCCTTCCTTAAAAGGCTAAGGGAACTTTGTAGCATAAGGTTCTGTTTGTTAAAAAAGGCCTTAATTGTGGCCCTAAGGGGCTTTACAAAGTAGTTAAATTACTTACATTATAGTAATGCAAAACACAATTATCTTGTTCAAGTTGACAGCCTTTTCAAAATTTTTCAGATATATAGTAATACAGACTTGAATCAAAATTGTTATTAGACTATTGTATGTAGTAGTTGATTCTGATGGTATGGCACTTTAATTCTAGGGTGTTTTTCTGTTCACAAATGGATTTAAAAAGGGAAAAGCTAGTAAGAAAAAAGTTGGAAAAGCATTGTTTGAAAAGATATTTATGAAAGAACTTTGGTATGAAACATATAAACGGAATTGGAACTGCATTGAAAATGAACTACAGGTAAGTCTATTTATTATAATTCTTATGTATCACCCAAAACCAAAAGTGGTTTGTAATAAATTTATCTTAAAAACTTAATATGTTAAGTACTGTTAATAAAAACACCCAATACTTTAGCTGGAAATAATAGAAAGAGTGGCTGGGACATTGCTGCCTAACCTGTTACCATGAATTTGGTACATGATTCTGGACCCCTTTGCGTTGAAATTTTTTGTTGGATATTAATAAAAAAAATTATGCTGTGCATCTATGTTCCGCCACCCTTTATTTAATTAATACATAAAAAAAATACAATCTATACTATAAATATCAAACTATACATATATTGATATTGGTAGGGGCCCGTGGCTATATAATAACAGCCGCACAGGTCAGTTGATCAGGTTAAGCTACCGGTTGGCGCGGTTGGTTTGTGGACGGGTGACCATCTTTACATACCGTGACCCCTCCGTGCCTTGGAAAGCACATTAAGCCGTTGGTCCTGGCTGTCATTTGTGGATCTTTGACAGTCGTTACGGGTAGTCAGAAGCCCGAAAGTCTGACAACCAGTCTTACCAAGGGGTATTGTTTTACCCAGTCACTGGGTTATGGAGATCAGACAGGCAGTCGCTCCATGTAAAATACTGGTGATCAGCTGCATCCGGTTAGACTGGAAACCGACCCCAACATAGTTGGAAAAAGGCTAGGCAGATGATGACTATAAATATAGTACTTATGTTTTAATTTCAGTTTCCTAAAATTAGTAAGCCATTTCATTGTTTTTTCCAGGAACTTCATCAAAAGACATACAGTCTGCTTCTGAATGATATTGTGAACTACATAAAGAACCATGGTATCAGTGAATCATCAACTTTAGAGGGAATCATTCCTAGTGCCACTCTTTTGACTGGGGTCAGTCAGCCAGACCATGTTTCCCAGTTTACTTCCCTTATTGATATTATCAGGTAATTCAAGTGTTTATTTTTTTCCTTTTTTTAATACTAATAATGTATTTTTGTTTTTAGTTATATTTAATGTTATTATTATTCAGCATTATGCTAAGAAATCCTTTTTTATTTTTAAAATTTATACATATGACATATTGATTTTAAATAATATCATTAAAATGAAATTAAACTGTTTATTCTGTAAATAGGATAACAGTATCACTTTTAAATGGTAAAATAAAATAAATGCTTTAAAAAAAATAGCTAGATGGTGTCCACATGTCCTATCTGACTACCCCCTGAGTATAAATGGTGACACAAACTCGGATTGAGAAAATGAATTCTTTCAGACAACTGTAAATTTAAAGAGAGAATATAAACATTAGCCATACTTCTAAGGCTTCCCTCAATATCCAGAGAATGCTTGCTGCATTAAAATCATAAAATGTTTCAGAAATGAAGTTACTCCACATGTGGCATTAGTAAATTCACAAGATGCACCCACAGTTAAACACTTAGTTGAAAATGCTGTTTGGCAGTTAATACATGGAAATCAAATGTTGGTAAGGCTAATATGAAATAACTCTATTTATTTCAAATAAACCAACTACAGGCACTTTTGAATTGTTAAGGGGTTGGTCAGTCAGAAAGATGAAGCTAGTTGCCCATTCCAAAGCATTTTATTGCTAACCAACAACAGAACAGAGACCTATGTATACCACAAAACTTAACCATTACAATTTACAAATACCACAAAACTCGAAAAATCGTACAAATATGTAAATTTTAGTGACAAGTCTACAATTTAGCGTAGCAAAAATTTACAACAACATGAGTATTTCCAAATAATCCTACAAATTTGTAGTTGACAATTGTAAGAATAAAGTTTGTGTTACAGTTAATTCTAGCGATTAGCTTACATATTTGTAGAATTGTAGCTACAAATCTACAAGTCACAAAGCACTAGTTTTAAATGTTCAGTTCTGGTGAAGTAGAGGTAGTGAAGAAGAGAATACATAATGATGAATGATGATATGGTGTTGCTGAGCCCATCGATCAGTGCATTAAGAAAGCTCCTCCGAATCTGTGAAGACTATGCGGTGACTCATGGTCTCAGGTACAACTCAACTAAAAGCGAGCTCTTAGTGTTTAAGGCGCAAAATAAAATGTATGACGTTGTTCCGCCGGTTACTTTAGGCAGAGTTCCGCTGAAAAGAGTCACTCGTTTTAAATACCTGGGGCATTGGGTCACCGATAGGCTGTCGGATGACGACGATTTGGAAAGGGAACGTAGAGCGTTGGCTGTCAGGTGTAACATGCTGGCCCGCAGGTTCGCACGGTGTACGCGAGAGGTTAAAATAACATTGTTCAGAGCCTACTGCCAGTCGCTGTATACGTGCGCCCTGTGGGTCAGTTATGCACAGGGCTCGTACAACGCTTTACGAGTCCAATATAATAATGCGTTCCGGGTGATGCTGGGGTTGCCGCGCTTCTGTAGCGCGTCGGGGATGTTCGCGGACGCACGCGTTCCGGATTTCGGGTCGCTGCTGCGTCTGCGAATCGCATCACTGATGCGTCGGGTGCGCGACAGCCCCAACAGCCTCGTGGGTACTGTAGCCGGCAGGGTAGATGGCCAAATAATAGGTCACTGGATGGCGGCGCACAGACCGTCATTCAGATATGTGAGGTAGGTTTTTATTTTTTAGGTTTTGTAGGTTTTAATTAGATTAGATTTTATTTATTTTTTCTTGTTATTTTAATTTTAACGTGTTTTTATGTGTAAGTACCTTATGCATCAATGGTCTGAAAATAAAGATTTATTATTATTATTATAATAATATAGTATTTAGACAAAGATGTATAAAAATATGTTTAGTTAATTTTTAGGTACCATCACCAAAAAGAATAATTATATTTGCATAATCAAGCCTAAACTACCTCTATGACATATATAGCCCAACAAGGCTCTCTATGAACATGTGGAAAATCATGAAGTTACTGGATTTGACAATTTCCAATACAAGTCCATAAAAGAATTTGGATTTATAAAAGTGAGCGATATTGTAATATACTTGTAAACTTACAACTGAAAACTTATGAGATTAGATAAATTGTACGAATTGTAGACTTGTATTTCTACAAATCTATAAATTGTACAATTATGTAGGGTGTCGTGACATAGTGCTCGTGCTTTGCGTGACACTTTAAAAAATACGAAAGAATTGTAGATTGTAAATTGTAATTCATACATATTTACAATTTCTGTGCTTGCAATTTTTTTTTTAATTTTATAGAATTGTATACTTGTTAAGTTTTGTGGTATAGGGACATTGGTAATAATTATGTATGACTCCTATTTATTGCCAGATTTCCGTTTTGTGACTTTTTATCTAAAAGATAATAATGAAACTATAATTAAATATTCCAGGATTATGATGATGAATCTGAAGGTATCATCAGTCAAACAAAGAAATTAAAAAAGAATCAATGTACAATGAAGACCCTCAAAAATTGGTACCAATCTAAGTGCATGTCATCAACTATGAAGAAGAAGTCAGCCACAACCAAAAGAATATTAGTTATTATTATTCCTGATTTTGAGAGCTTTAACTGTAATGTTTTACAAGACTTTGTAATGATTGTAAGGTAAGCTGATTATTATTTTTTTAATTTACTTTTTTTACAAATCATAAACTAAAACCATTGTTCTTAAAGGCAACTTAACATTTATATCTTAACTTCAGCAGCTGTTGTTTTCTTATTATTAGCAACATATATACAAATCACCAAGTAACATTAGCAATCATCAGGTTATCTGCTAAGAATCGTGATTATGGGCATGCAAGCATGCCCAATATTTAGGTTTAATCACGCGAACATTCCCATATACATATTTCATATCAACAACAGCCCATATCATAACCAGTTGGTTATGATGATTCTAATTGGTCAATTGATCATCCTGAAAATGTATTTAAGTAATTATAATAGTCCTTTACATTTTCCAGTTCATATGTATCAACAATGCCCATAGTATTCGTGTTTGGCGTGGCGACGTCGGTATCAGCGCTTCACAAGTCGTTTCCTTACCATGTGTCATCCAAGCTTTTAATCAAAGTGTTCCATTCACATGCATCACCCGTTTATATGAATCAGGTAAGTTGAATATAACTAGTGAAGGAGTTAATTAAAAAAAAAAGTAACATACACCCTTAAATTACCCATTAATTTATGACTGTTAAAGTTTTATTTTAAAACTTTGCCTCTAAAAGTGCGTTTTAATCACTACCCACAGATTGGGTTCCCAACATCAGGAATCGTTGATGCGGTAGGCCTAACAGGAGATAGCGTAATGAGTTCAATCAATCAATCAATAGCCCTTTTATCCTGAAACTCCTTTCTTGTGCTAGTTTAATTGCTGTTATTTTCATTCCTGAGTATATCTCTGAGTTCAGCGTCCCTTTTGGCAAAGACTTCCTCTATCGATTTCCATTGCTTTCTGTTTTTTGCAACTTCTCCAGTTTAGACCTGCTGCTAGATTGAGTTCGTCCTCCCATCTTTTACGTTGTCGACCTGTATTTCGATTGCCATCTCTAGGGTACTATTCTGTCAGAATTTTACTCCATTTATCCTGGGGGCTCCGTAACATGTGATCCGCCCATTTTCATCCAGTCTGACGAGTTAGACTCCTACCAAAGTTTCAGCCTAATGCTTTATTGGGCTCAAATTGCAAAAGACAAAGAAAAAAAATATGGAAAGACAGAAGAAATACCATTGTCCTGCAGTGGGGCATAATAAAATTACTAATTCATTTTTTTCCTGTATTTCAGGTGGTGGAGGATATTTTCTTAACACACACAAGTCCATTTCATTTATCAGGCAAGGCATTTGAATTGCTGACAGATGTCTTTCTTTTCTACGATTTTTCTGTTACGGGTCTCATTCAGAGCGTAAAGGTAATTAAACAAAAAAAAGTTTTTTAAATTCTTTTCCAATTTATTACTACGGTTCTTACGGTAGACATATATTTATATCTTAATGTTTTTTTTCATGCTGATACCATTAGTAAGGTCAGTATAATACTTTTATTCAAGTATCTGTTTCAAGAAACATTGTGTTTATTATTCTGTTTTATCTGTTTTCAGTATTGCATGATGGATCACTTTTATGGAGACAACTTAAAGTCGCTATGCTGTGACAGAGACAAACTTGAAGACGTCATAATGGAGCTAAGTGCAGATGATCTCGAGAGCATTCGACAGCTGATGTCATTCAGGCCATTCTTAGAAGAACAAGATTGTAGAACTAAGATCAGCCTGTTTAATGACGACAGTTTCTTCAGAGAGGCTCTTTACAAGAAGATGAACAGACTTCACGATTATTTGTACAGCTTTTACATGTGTTTGAGATTGCTAAGTGTGTTTGTGAAAGATTTACCAAAGAATATTCTTGGGAAATCTGTGAGTATCTGATATTTCTTCTTCATTTTCGTTATACTTTAAACGACACATGCAATGATAAAACTCGAAAGCGCCTGTCTAAAAACGTACAGACAAAGCCGCGTGTGTACGGTAACGCAACTTGTTCTAGGCATGATTTTATCATGTTAGTAAATAGTAAAAATGTTATAAATATAGGTACTGTTCATTGCAATCAAACCAGTTTATTGATATCTATGGTGTAAATATCTTTAGTCCGCCACAGCTCAGTTATCGTGTCGATCTCATAGCGTTATATGGTGCGTAATAATAACTTAAGTTCTTGCAAAAAGTAAAAAGTATTTGAGCATCTAATCACAAAACATTGTCTGGATTTTTAATAATTTTTTAACATGTTTAACGTTAAATATCTGATTATAGACTAATACTAATTTAGCTAAGTGGTATTTTTAAGATTAATTATTTATATTCTATTTTATTGTAGGTCCGGGAAATCTACACGAAGTGCGCCTTAGAATGTGTAACAGACACACCCGCATTCAAAGAATGCATGCAGCTATTAAAATTTCAATCACAAACGAAGTTGGTTGAAAGTGTCAAAAGTGCCCTGAAGATAGTCAACTCATACTTGCAAGTTGTGTCACCAGTCAGACCTCTTCGGTCATCTCCAATAAAGAATAATATTAAGAATACTATATTTCTCAATGATGATCTAGGTGAAAACTTTGTCAAATCTTTGAGAGTTCATTTATTAACATTTTTGAGACAAATAGAGCATGCCAACACAGACACAACTGTTACTACAAATGTTTTACCAGACACTGAAAATACTGATGAAAATGTTCCTGGGAACAGATATAAGTTGAAGGAGGTAAGACTTTATAATAATTAAAAGCTCCACTTCAAGCTGAATTCCACATAATTATCGATGAATGGACAGTTGCATTATTTGGTTCCCCTTTCCTGAGATGTTTTAATGCCTGAGAAGTATTGTAGAGCTAGTTATCATTATTTTATACCGGGAGCCTCCACCAATATTGGTATACAATATGTCTGTACTGTATTGCGGACACTGGTGGTGGACCACTTTTCAACCATATTACTAAGGCCATATGGATAAAAAGTTGTCAACTGCAAATGTCCACCCACGGTTGTACCTAGGTAATGTAGCCGTTTATGCTTCTTCGAAATGATGTGCATGAAATAATTTAACAATATCACAAAAATATTTTATTAACAAGAATTTTAAATATTATAGAAATTACTGAAAGCAACAAGATTGGACCGCGTTCAGTCTGAGTTCGAGATGGTTCGTTCTCGCTTCGTCAGTTATTTGGAGGACGTGTTCAGTAAAGGCCTGCAGCCTGCCCACACGCAGACGTTCCACGAAGTATTCTTCTTCAGCGACGTGTCGAATGTTCGGAAGCACATCGTCGGGTCCCCGCGAGGGGCTGTACACACTGCGCTCAGCAATCCTGTGCATTACTTACAGGTAGGTCATGCTTCTTAACTTATAAGTGGATATGTATATGCCTCCGATCCTAATAGTTTTAGAATTAAAACAACCGAAAGGATATGGATAAATATTTCCTGATAGATTTAATGAGCTTTTCGATGTCACTGTATAGAAAACGCAACACATTAGGGGGAGTCTTAGAAATGGGATAAGCTTTAATCCTACGTAATTTTGTTTCAAATGTTAATACTCGTACAGATACAATACAAATTTCTTCGTTTGGTGACGTTAATTTTACTGATAAACATTGACTCTCTTAATCAGATCACTATTCGCGAAAGAAAGACATAGTATCAGTAATGAGCAGTTAGACGCTAGTCACTACACGCGCAACGTCTAGTTCTCATGCACAGAAACTCCGTTCCGAACTGAGAAGCGCGTAAAAAATTTCGAAAAGTGCTTTGGAAAATCGAGTTTAATGAAAAAACCACTGCATAAATCAATTACAAATAAAGTTTATTGAACTCTTCGATAACTGAGCTTTGTCGGTACGGACTTGGTTTTGAAGATTTTACAGTTCTTTTATTACTTATTTATACCCAAAGTTAAAAATAGTAAGAAAACGAATCTTTGTTGGATCATAACTTTTTAATGGCTTTTTATTTTCTATTCTGTTTCCGTACAGACAAAATTAATAATAAGACAAAACGACATCATATTTAACTTTGGATACACACTGTCAAACAGTGGACTATCCCGAAATTTGTATGGAAAAATATCGACTAGTGGCGCCTTAAGGGGGATGCGCGAATCATATTTTGTTCAACATACAACCTAACACTCACCTGCAAATTGCTAAAACGTAAGAAAATTTGCGGGCTACCCTGGCGCTTCCCCCATAACTATATTGCAAAGAACTGAGGCTCTCCATGGCGACCGTTCTATTCTACAAGCCGTGTGCCCGATGGGATTTCTTTTCGGCAATAGTGACAAACTTACATTCAAACTTTCGTCCCCTTTAGGGTTTTTATTTTTATTAAATCCTTCCTTATTGCTTACTTCCGCTATTTATGGAACTCTTGTCAAAATTTCAAGTTTCTAGACCCAGCGGTTTAGGCTGTGCGTTGTCTGTCATAGAATGAATGAATTTAAGATTTTTATTAAGTAGATTTTCTATTCTATTCTTTCTAAATGGGAAGCAAAGCCGATGTCGACTATTCTGCCAATGTCTAAAGTGAATTGGAAAAACAAGAGAGACAGATAAAAAAAAAATTACAACACAAGTAAAATTTTTCGATTGATACAAGTCGATTGTTCGTTTTGTTTCCTTCAGTGTTCCTGTTGTCACCTGCCGTCATCAGACAGCGTCATAGACACGTTGCCTGACGTTTGCCTGGCGTACAAGCTACATCGTGAGTGCGGCAAGCATATCAACTTGTACGACTGGCTGCAAGCGTTCGCAGCGGTACTGCGCCCTGATGAAGATGACGAGCAACGACACCAGGATCCTAATATACAGTGAGTATCAACCATGGTACCAGTTTTACTAAGTTTCGTGTTACCCATTAACTGGGGTGTGGAACATGGTGGCCTCCCTGATAGGCCTTTCCATGTGAAATACTGGTAATTAAATCGGCTGCATCCGGTTAGGTTGGAAGCAGTCCTAAAATAGTTGGGAAAGTCTAGACAGATGATGACGATGATGCATTACCAAATTCTGAGTATTATAACAAGCAGTCTCTCAGTCTCGCTGGTTGCAGCTTTTTGGACATTGGTGGTCATTGTTATGTCATCAGACTTCCTGTTGGGTAATGCTGTATTTTTTTCGTGAATCGAGATATGTAAAACGTTCTTATGGATTAATTATGTGCTGTTGTACTTTAACTTTCATCAAGGTCTCGATTTTGTTGGATATATCTTTTTTGTATAATCGTTAAGTTGCCATTTATAAACACATTAGCTGCCTAATAAAATAGTCCTATTATTATACAGTAACAGACACACAAAATGGATTGTGTGACCTTTGCAATAATAATATGTGTTTGTCTTTTAGTTGTTTTTGTTCTACCCAATGAATAATTAAAATTACTTTTGTTCTAGGTTAAGATTCACTCGTGCAGTGGCTGAACTACAGTTTCTCGGCTTTATAAAGTCGTCTAAAAGGAAAACTGATCATGTGATGCGATTGACTTGGTGATTTTATACTTGTCTTTCGTTCCTTTAATTTATTAAACACATATTTAAAAATTAACTACGTAGTTTTATTTGTGGTAAAACATTTTAACGTCGCTCCCTCGTGCCTTTTGGGGTATGTTATTGGGTGTTTTCATACACCCAATAACACTTGGTCTCACCTGGAAATCGAACGCAGGACTTTGAAATCGGTAGTCGCGCTTGCGACCACTCGAATTTTGGTCTCTTTTCTGTCAACTGAACACAAGCACATCCACCCTTTCGATTTTTTTCCACGCCTATGTTTCACACGCTGCCAGGGGAGCCCGAAAGGACCTCGAATAAAGGAATCGAATAATCACAATTAAAATCAAATTGTGATTACGTGGTAAATCCAAGCAGTGGCGGAAGCCTGTCTGAGGCCCGGGGCGGCAATATTAAATGCCGCCCCCCACCCAGTATACACAAATTTTTTGCACCCTGCTTCGGAAAGATTAGGTTTTATTTCGACCATTCATATAGAAGTAGGAGATACTTTGTTGACTAATGCTGAAAAAAGAGTGCCATTAGAACATACATACAAGAACATACTAGGTACTCGTATATTAAATCGAAAACTTGCACGCTACCTCGTATAGGTTAGGTAAGTTAGGTTTTCTTTTGACCATTCATGCAGAAATAGGAGTTTCTTTAATTATCGCCTTTTAGAAACGTTCCTGAAAATTTTAGCCATCGACGCTAGACGATTATAATATGCACATGTATTGCTTAAGTCGGAGTTACTCTCTCTCTCTTTTATTTTACTGTGTTTAGTTTGTGAACTTCCTGTACGAGTTGCAATATAGTTATTTGTGCAACAAGAGAGCAAAGTCGTTTTTTGATGTGAGGGCTGATTTTGAATCCTGAGCAAGCGAAGGAGTCAAAGATTGAATCACGAGCGTAGCGAGTGATTCTAAGGGTCAGTTCACACCGAGACAAAACGCGACGCGCAGTTTTCTAGATAGAAATACAATTACAGACCTTATCTACTACACTAAAAGGTACACAATTCAGTGTCTACTTACTTAGTCGAGCTGCGCGTCGCGTCGCGTCTCGGTGTGAACTGACCCTAAAGTTGAATCCTGAGTGTGGCGAGGGATTCAATGGCACGAAATGCAAAAAACTTTGCTCTCGTGTAACACACATAACTTTTTAATACAGTTGCTCAAAAAGTGGTGTATTGCAGGGACGTATAGCGTTTGGGAAGTGGGCTATTACATACTAGTGCTTTTTTTTACTAGTGCATTATTTTGACAGTTGGGAAAGAGACACGCAAGAGTTCGGGAAAGGTAAAAAAAAAGCACTAGTATGTAATAGCCCACTTCCCGAACGTTATACGTCCCTGCAATACACCACTTTTTGAGCAACTGTATTAAAAAATACTTTTTCTTTCTTTCTTACTACAAACTGCCTTTTACTTAGGTACTGAACTATGCTTTGGTTAGGATTTTACATAGGTACTGAACTATGCTTTGGTTAGGATGTTAGCATGTCGCGTGTACAGGGTATGTACAGATAACAATTAAATATAATTTCTCAAAGAGATTTAAGAAATAATATTGAATGCCTTTGGAATTTCTATTGTCTGCTAATTGGACATGCGACGGGTTAAAGTGTTTTTCTCTAGATTTGCCCCTAGATGCCGGAGCCCGGGGCGGAGCGCCCCTGCTGCCTAACCCTTAGTCCACCAGAGAATCCACATGGGCGTCGCGAAAAATATTGCTTACATGTTATGTCATCACGCTGTTCTCTGAAGGGTTAGCTTAGGTAGAGCGGAGGAGGTGTAATGCACAGTAAGTTAATGTAATAGAGGTAGAACCTGTTGCCATTAACCAGGCATAAATCTAAGACATCGAGCTGCCACTGAAAGAAATTCTATGGAATTCTTATTGAAAACACCCAATGTCACTTAGCCCACACACACTGACAGGAGCCCAAGCTCGACTGTCGCAGCCGCGACGACTCCGACCAACGACGCCAGGCAAATCATTAAAACTTGGTGGCTTTAGGTAGGTATCGAATGAACCGACTCAATCATAAGTTGTCGATTAAGCACGTGTCTGTTCAAACACCACAACATTGATTACAAGTAGGTTCTTATAGTGACGTAATCATTAAGACTTCATGACGCAAAAACTTAAAATCTCCAGTTACGACAAACAAGGTTTTTGATAGATGGTGCAACAGCATATAGGTAGGTATTACAGATATATTGCTTTATACATGGACATTATTTGGTGTTTCATACACGAATATACTCGAACTCGATACTGCGTTCTAAAACTCAAATTGCTGATGTAGGTCACACGGCTGCCAAGATAAAATGGAATGGCTGGTCACATCTGTCGCATGCCGGAGGAGCTATGGGCTAAGGTTATCACACAATGGGTCCCAAACAGCAGTAAACGACGGCGCGGCAGGCCCAGATTGAGGTGGCGGGACGAGCTCGACTCTTTCCAGAAGGATTGGCGTTTAACAGCACTGGATAGGGATAAGTGGAAAGGAGGGAAGAGAGGCCTTTGCCCTGCAGTGGGACAGAAATGGCTGATAATAATAATAATAACACGAATATAACGATGGCAAGAAAATATACTTTTTGCAGATGATCTAAGTTCTTCGATCATTCGTAGAAGTCCACTTCAAGTTCAAAGTTCAAGCGTTGCGTGGGTGGGCTTGAATGTGTAGATGTTAGATTGATACGGAGGTGGTATTACTGGTATTAGGAAGTTATTTCGTTAGTCGACCCGTAATATGTATTGGTAGATAGCACCTAGTAGATTAGTAGGTAGGTACCTACTAATTAGGTAATCTTGTATGATGCAATAACCAAAACATTGTCATCGACCCCAATTCAGAAGGTTGGATTTGTGCCTACAGGTCAGTAATCAAGCTCAACGCATCGGGTAGGTATCTACAGTGCATCGAAGTTTTGTTATAATAAGATAAGTATAGGTAGATGCCTAATTATTATATTATTATTATTATATGAAATTATTATTATATTATTATATGACTAATAATGTTGTGACCAATGTGGAATGTAATATTTTAATTTTTTTTTATGTTTCTTTTCTGACTATGATGATTATTAAATTTTGTGTTACATTTATTGTTAAAACCACTGTTCGACACAAATGTAAAATTTGTTGAAGAATAAATAAATAAATATCAAAATATGATTTAATCCATAACAAAATTAACTTTTATTATGTAATACCATTATTATTAAATATTTTAATCTTCTTTATCATCTCATATAATACATAACCGGTTCTTAGTACCTAGCTATATATGATCTTCAATTTCGAGTGATCGCCCAAACCTGACTGGTCTACATTTACAAAGCCGCGTTTAAAAGATTACATATACAGAGAATACTATAGACGCCTGCAAAAGCGTGTCGCAGAAAGAGACAAAACAAAAATACGTCACATATTTAGGGTTACCGTGTGAGGTTTACCCCACAATTTGTGAAAACTGCCCGTTGGATGCGAGAAGCACAGAACCGGTCGAAGTGGAAGTGCTTGGGGGAGGCCTATGTCCAGCAGTGGACGTCTTTTGGCTGAAATGATGATGATGATGAGCTGCGCCCGGCGATTTCACCCGCATGTATCTCGGTTCCGTCAGAATAATGCGATAAAAAGTATCCTAAGTCCTAACCCAGGTCATAGTTTACCGATGTGCCAAATTTCATCCAAATTTCAACCGTTTTAGCGTGAAAGCGTAATAAACAAACCAACAAATAAACTCACTTTCGTATCTATAATATAAGATAGAATTAGCATACACACTGCAGAATACATATTTCCCATAAAAGTGGGTAATTATTATGGAAAAGATGGCAACACCAAAATTCTTAGGTTAGAATTTAATAATTGTTAATTTTGTGGTTTTTATCGATGAATATACTTCTAGGGTACATTATACACAATGTATGAACACAGTAAAATATTATTGATAGCCTAGTTACTGATAAAAAGTGCTATACTTACGAATGAAAGGACAAGTCTGGTATTTTCGTTCCACTATCACTTTTACACCTTAAAACGCTACACCGCACCATGTTTTTTTTTAAATGGTTGAAATATTAAGTCTAAATTGTTCACAACATAAAATAACATAAATTAATAAACATAAAACACATAAAAACTGAATTTTACAAGAAGACGATAACAATCTGCACGATATCTGTCAAACTTTGTTTAGCAAAGTACTCTGCTTTTCCTTCAAAATCGTGGCACGCGCCGTGAAACAAAAAATCTCATCGTTCCGTCTCATTTCTTTACACGACATCGCCGTAACTCTCTCTTTTTCTTGTGTGAATGCGACAAAAGACATCAAATTTGTCTATAGCATTCTCTGTCTACGAAAGATTAATTATAGTTTTATTTTTTATACCTGCTTAATTTAACCACAGATTAGCTAATAGTACTTAGTACAGAAGGTTGACTCCTTTGATCTTGAAGAAAGCCGCTTTTACAAAATCACTTCCCGCCAACGCGCTAGCTAAATTGCACTTAAGGGGCTTACATGATAAGATTAAACATTACATGATCATTATTACATGATTGATTAGATTGATTTTAGAGGTTTTAAGATTTTTGGCATTTTCAATCTCAAATAGCAGCCAAGGGGGTTAATTAGCCGGGTCAGCGGGATTGTCTGAAAGGGTTACCGCTGGCCCGGAACATAAAGGGCTAAGGAAGGAACATGGGTGGGTTTTAGTCAGTAAGTCTGACACTCCCTTCCGCTCCACCCAGAGCAGAAGGGGTCATTTGATGATTTCCCATCCGCAAAAAAAAAAGGTGCTTACATGACCTAAAGCGCGGTTACTGTCGGACTGCATAGAAAAGAAAAAGAAGCGTGGTGACAACACTCGTAATTTATTGCAAAATATAAAGGAATTATTTAATTACATAAAAAAATCCATTGGACGAAAAAATTAAAACACTAGTATTTTAGTAGATACCTATTAAGACGACCCACTGACCAGTATGTTGCTTGTAGAATAATCTGACAAAAAATTAGAATGATTGTATGTGTATTATGTAGTAGATACCTATGGTTTTTATTGTAAAAAAAATGTTTTTAGAGGTCATTTATTATTTATCTTCATGATTTTTTCTATCGTATCAAATTAGTTGTATCTATTATGTTTTCAACACACTATCTACCTATACCTAGCATATATCCTGAAGAATATCATATATTTTTTCTGATTTTGTTTACTGTAGTCGATCATATACTTTTATTGTTTCTAAAACTTGCGTTTTTTGTGTTTTGGTCCTGTAAGCCCCTTAATCGCCGCGCTTGAGAGTTGTTATTATTATTACTTTATGTCCTTTCTCGTTCGCAACATACCTACGACGCTTATCCGAGTAGGTACCTACCTACTAGGGCTGTCTGGAAATAAAAATAAAATGCGGTACATACCTTCCTTTATATACTTTTATTGTAAGTACTTATGAGTTAGTCTGTCTACAGTTTTTTCACTTTCATGTAATGGTCACCTTACACACCGAACGAAACAAAAATTTTACAAAAATATTGCCTCAGCTATTGGCCTATTTACTACATTAACGTACCTACCTACGTACCTAAATGGGCAAATAAAAAAAAGAGTCCCTGTTGTCTACATAATTAAAATATTTAGTTATAGTATAGTCCATGGTACAATAGGTACGACCGACGACGTAACTTGGCGAGCCTGAACATAGGCACTAAGAAGTTTCGCGCATGTTCTCTCATTCGCACTCGCCTCATGTCACTATTTGGTTCCTAAAAAATCTTACTGCGCAGCCTTCTGCGCAAAGTTCAGGCCCGCCAAGTTACATCGGTCGTATTATATGTACCTAACCCACCAAAACAAAAATACTTACTAAGATCAAATTTAAATAGGGACTTTCCTACCTGGTAAGTATGTATATTATCAAAGCTAAACCTAAGAACTAAGTAGGTACGTAAGTAAGTAGGTACCTAACTATACTTAAATAATAATATTCTAACTACGTAAATACGGATCACATAAATAAAAAAAACAAATGTACCCAAACATTTGGTAGGTAGTTAGGTACCTACCTAATTACTAATTAGATACATGTAGATGATTCTTTACCTTGTGATGTCCTATGGAATTGAGAAAAACGTGAGGTTCGGATCCTTGTTATTATTTATGGGGCTTACAGGACCTACACGCAAAAAACGCAAGAAACAATATAAGTAGGTATATGATCGACTACAGTAAATAAAACCAGAAAAATATATGATATTCTTCAGGATATAGTCTAGGAAGATAGTGTGTTGAAAACATAATAGGTACAACTAATTTGATACGATAGAAAAAAAATCGCAGCATTTGGGAAACAATCATTTAACGTGGTATTGATTAGGTACAATCAGAAACACGATTTATTTGTTGGTAAGAATGTATTAGAGCATTACAGTATTATTGTAGTGTGTAGATAGATAAGGTAACTTAGGTATATTGATTTGTAATTTAAATATTATTGTTTCTGTTATTAACTTAATGTTGGTATCTACCTACAAAAAAGCAAATCGCACTGACTTGCAAATCCCTGATGACTAACAAATTATTATAAATACCAAGGCCTATGGAAATTATAAATTGCACATGTACGGTATGCAAATAAATAAATAAAGTATAGGTTCCTAAATCCTACGTCTAGTCCCCGTCACCTTTACCGCAATGCTTGAAGGCTGAGTTCTTCAACCAGCTTGGTCCATTATTATGACATACAAAGGCACTCGACCATGGACACTGACGGTCGATTTGATTCACATTCATGGTTGCTCAGCGCGCTATGGAGTCAGCTGCTGGGTATCTAATCTCGTACTTGTACAGCTTGAAGAGTTAGCAAGCTGAAGCGACAGTGGGTAACGTCTGCCGTACCTACTACTTACTGATGGCCGTTGGAATGGAGACGAGCGCGCAAAATCTTGGTAGGTAGGAATATGGATATAGGATCTTAAAAAGATGCTGCTGTTGATGCTGGATACAGCAGAACCAGCTGAACCAGCAATAGATTGCGATAGGTTGAGTGAAATAAATGGATAAACATTATTTTTTTAATTTGGTCTCTATTCTCTCTTAAACGAATTTAGAAAGAAATCGCAACGCTAATGGGATAACCAGTCTGAAACACGGGTGTGAGCGCAGCATTAGGCACTGTCAAAGACTAAGTAACAAGACAACTTCCGTAGTTATCTAGGTTAAACGCCCTGTCTATGAAACAGTAGATACCTATTATATTTCTCTACTACGTGGGTACCAAATATATTGCTGATGGCACATGGAGGCCTTGTTGTTTAATTAGTAGTTAATAAAACAGCCGCAAGATACACATCCTCCTACCGACCTGTGTTGTAAAAAACAAACCGACCTTGAATTATAATTTCACGATATAAAGAATGGATCCGACCTCTGGAAAGGTTAAGAGCACATCACTTTTATTCATGTCATGCATACCGCAGGACAAGTTTTCGCCTATTTACACCTGTTTTTATTTTTAGTAATACGTTTCTAGACTCCAGCCATTTTTTTATCGTTTGACCTTTTGAATATTAATTCGCTGGATACCTCTCGGGTCGTATTTTGTTTCTTATTCCTATTTTCATATGTTTTTTTCCCCTTTTGGTTTTAACCTTTACCTACTAGTTAGGTACTGATTTCTGATACAGTAGGTATTTTATATACTTAGTAGTCTGATTCCTAACTGAAATGATCGCATGATTTTGGCTTGAATGTAGGTAGAACTGTCGCTTGATTTTCAGGGGTAATAATTTTACCAACTGCAGAAAGGCCTAAATGCAATAAATTCGTGTTTACAGTCGCCGGTTTACAGCCCTTCGTATGGTCTGGTTTCCAAAGGGTAGGTTAGGTAGGTAGGTAGGTTCCAAAAGGTAGAGTATAAATACCTACCAACATAAACCAGTTATCCCAAAAACTCATATTGTTTTTCAGTGTCCTGAGTTCCTGATTTACCTACGTTATTTTCACTTAGTTACCTAATCCCTAAGTGCACAGGTAGGGTAGTGCCTACGTAGGTACATATTATTTTCTATCCAGCCTGTTTCGTAGTAAACCTCGTTGATCTACGAAGAGTACGGGACGGCATCCTACGGATGTTAGTGTACCAAACTATTTGGATTCGAGCTGTATAGATATTGGGTAATAACGACAAAATATTTTATAACATCACTTGCCTTCATAGAAACTTCCTTGGCCTAGACGTATAAGTGTCGGTATGTACCTACCTATATCTAAAGTTCAAAGTTTAAACTAATTTGTTATTCAAAAGGATTACGTTCGTATTAATTAATATGGTAAAAATAATAAAAATATATAAAATTGAAGACACCGGTAATGTGCGCTTGCGCTGATGTGTGGTTTCGGTAATACTTGAGTGTACATACACACGTGTTGCAACTGTATGGCGTGCTCGTGTGATCCTTCTGTCATTAGTAGACCTTCAAATAAGATGTTTGTAGGTATTACAGATTGTGTATGTATATGGGTACCTATACTCATTACTATGTTTCTAGGAATTTTACATTTGAATTTTCTACTTCCCGATTTATTTTATTGTCGTTGATCTATTATATGATTTGCACAAAAACCCTTTATTCTTCCGTGTGCAAAATACATTCCTTCCGCGGGTGGATCCGACTTCTACCTAAAACCACAGTGAATTTATTTGTACAAACTGCAGCATCAATGTTGTATTTTAAAAATGTCAGTATTCCTGGCATACCACTAGAATAAAATATCCTTGTCATGTTTACTAGGTGTGACGCGTATGAGGTACACACTAATATAATATAGTCAAATATACTCGTAGTGCATGTGTGTGTACACTAGCGCATGTGCCTGTGAACATTGATGACCGAATCCGGAATATCGACATCGAATGTTTGCTGTCATTTGACATTACGTTAGATGCCGGAGAAATGTATAAAAGATTATGTCGCGTCTGCTGAAGCATCAGTCGCTCATCAGCCTCCGAACCAAACCAAACTTACCAAAATGAAATCGGTACGTACCTCCTTAGAACTATAATAATTATCATTCCAAAAACAATTGCAAATCGTTAATTCATTTTGTTTGTTATTCCAAGCTTTTATTTTTTTAATTGAATAAATATTGCACCAGTTCCTCTTGACTGAAAGTTATAATTTGCAAGTTTAAGTTCCCAAGTTTTTTTTGAAAATATTACCTGATGCTGCAGCCAGGATCGTCTTTGCAATCGGGATAAGATTATCTGCAGCATTTATATAAATAAGCCTGTTTTGTTTTAAGTTTTCTCTCATTCTCACTCTGTGCATTTGCATCCTTTATACTTATGATTCGGTTAATAAAAATGCGTCTTTTCGTCTTGATTATAGTGTCATTAAGCAACATAGTTGCCTTCAAAAATAGTACCATCTAACCTACCACCTTTTGCCAAAAAAAAACAAGTAATTTAATTGTTGTTTGGTTTTCAGATGTTCGTAGTCGCCCTCGCCCTCGTGGCCGTCGTCGCCGCTGCCCCCGTAGCTGAGGAGCCCGAAGCGATCGTTAAGTCAGACTTCGTCCAGCAACCCGACGGTCCATACAACTTTAAGTAAGTAATTCAAATCATTACTTGGTAGATATTAACTATAAGTCCACAATTTAATGCATGTTGTGGCCTCCTGTTAATGTAGAAATGCACCAGCATATTATTACATTATTTTGTTAAAATGTGTTTTTGCCTTTTTTTGTTGGCGTGCCTCAATACCTAAATACATAAACAACTTTTTACTGCGATAGGACATATAATAAGTACATAGCAACAAGTTTGTAATCTATGTATTTTCAATAGTTTCGAGACCGCAAAAGGCATCGTCCGCCAAGAGGAGGGTCAACTGAAGGAAGCTGTGGATGAGGAGAACAAGCCCCACACCGTCGTGGTTGTCCGCGGCTCCTACAGCTACCCCGGTGAGGACGGCAAGCCCGTGTCCATCACCTACTTCGCTGACGAGACCGGCTACCACGCGGAGGGAGACTCCATCCCCAAGCCCGCCAGGAGATAAGCTAACAACGACGTCACGCAGATGTATGCTCAATTGATATAAATTAATTGGTTGTGCATCAGCTAGCATGATTTGAGACTCTGATAACGTTTAAGGAATGAACATAACGGTTACGATGTCGCAGAAGAGTGGTGCGGACCATCAGCCGCGCTAACTTCTTGTCGCTCGTTGTTACTTGACGCTCACTGCCATAATTTTGTACGTTTTTATATTATTTGTTGTGTTTTAATGACGTGATTTACATAGTAATAAAAGTTCAATTGAAGTTATTTGTGCTCTTTTTATTTTTATGGATTTATAACAAATCTTTAGTGCATAAAGGCCAATATTTTTAAAATATTTGCATACCTAGATTATTATCTAGGTATGAATATTAACCTTAATAATTCACAATATTTTGTGAATTATTAAGGTTAATATTCAGTACCTAGTGTTTATCGTAAAGTAAGATGACACAGCAGAAGCAATTTGTTTCATTATGTGCTACACCAGCACTTTGTATTAAACTCTGCTGGGGAGAAACCATCGCCTATCTAATACCAATTTTCCATTGTAAGGTACAAACTAAAATTAAAATGAAATTAATTCAAACTTTCGCAATTAAATACATAAGGTCAGGGTTTGTTGATTAAAGTTGTTAACGTCTGCATAACCATACATTTTTACGTTTATACGCCTTTTTTTTTTTAAATAAACCACTACTTAAACATAGATCTTACCTACTCTTAGTAGCTTCTCACGCAATAAATAGGATCGCATTCGATGTCTTCATAATAACTACACAAAATATACCCGAGCAGTAAGGGATATCTACGCATGTTTTCGTGGTAAGTACAGAAATAATAACGTCACTGCTAAAAAAGAAATAATCGTTCGTCATTGCTAGTGCTACATAGCATAAACATAATCGGCCTATAATGTTCCCACTGCTGGGACACAGCCACACAGGCCTGCTCTCGGTTAGAGGGAGTGGGCCGTAAACCACCTCGCGGACCCAGTGCATGTTGGCAGATATCACAGGTCTTCGATTTTTTTGGTTCTAGGACAGCAGTGGTGGCCCAGTGGTAATGGCCGCGACTTACGAGTTGTAGGTCATAGGCTCGAACCCAGACAGGCGCTTTACTTTGTGTAAATTATTTTATCACCACTGCTCTCAAAACGGTGAAGGAAAACATCGTGAGGAAACCGGCATGTCCTAGATCCAAAAATTCGAAGAATGTGACTTCTACCAACCTGCACTGGGCCCGCGTTGTAAATTATAGCCCACTCCCTCTCGAAGAGAGGAGGCCTCTCCCCCAGCAGTGGGAACAATATAGGCTGATTGGATGACAGAGTAGCGGCATTCGGTTTTAACGCTCGGCTCGAATGAAAAATGGACAATGGCGCCGATTCTGTTGTTCACAAACTAAACTAAATTTAAGTTCATGCATCTTTTTCTTTCTATGTCATTAAGAAAAGGACAGAAGATCAATATTACTTTAGTCCTGTCAAATTAAGATACTCCATAGATAATTTAGACGAGATTAAAAAATTGGCTATTATAAATACGTCAATTTACGTCAGGCGCTGACTAATTTGACAGGACTAAACTAATACCTATCTTCTGTCCTTTTCTTAATGAAATAGAAAGAAAAAGATGCCTGAACTTAAATTTAGTTTAGTTTGTGAACAACAGAATCGGCGTCAATGTAATGTTGAATTATAATCAATATAGGTTGATAACTTCTAATGTTTCACCGATCAATCGCTAAGAAGCAATGGAGGTTTGTACCTACTGAATCCATGGTTACAGTTTGCGCGTCGATGATGGCCAGCCTGTATAATTATCAAGTAAATGGGTCACTTTTTCAAAAAATAATTACTTAATTAAATGTTGGGTCTCATGCACGAGGTTGTGGGTTCAATCCGGGTAAGTACCAATGTGACTCATTCAATTCATTATGTACTTTCCGATTACGGTATCTTGCACTTAACTGACATCGGTGGACGAAAACATCGTGAGAAAACCTGGACTTATAGTTAACTAACTCCTGCTCGTGACTTCGTCCGCGTGTAATTTCTTGTTTCCCCGACCCACCCCGTTGCATCGCATCGCCTGCCCGCGCTATTACTTCGTTTCCGCATAGTGTTCTTTCTGACTCTTTTCTTTTTGCTCGGCTCCCAAGGGTCCTAGCGTAATGTTAAACAGCCCGTAGCCTTCTTCAAGAATTGGGCTATCAAATGCAAAAATATTTTTTCTAATCTGACCGGTTTATCCAAAGATTAGCGCGTTTAAACAAAGAAACAAAAACCAAACAAACTCTTCAGCTTTATTATTAGTATTAGTATAGAAGATATAGATATAAGTCTCAAATCGTCAACAGCTCGTCTTGAGCAAGCGTGGTGATCAATGATCATGCCTTGTCCGTATGTGAAGACATGTAAGTATTATTATTATAATTATCAATTACCAGACAGGCTGGTACTTACTTAATTGATAATTATAATAATACTATCAGCCAATTACTGTGCAGAAAATAAACAAACTTTGATATTTATTTGAAACGAGCTGACCCGACAGTGTCTTGTCCAAACTATAATCCTTAGAAAAAAGCCCTTTCAGTTTCCAATTTCCCGGGTTTCTTTCCTCCAGACTTTTACGAACATTTTAACCAAATTGATCCAGCCTTTCTCAAGTGTTGCGCACCAACCAATGAACATGTTTATTTATGTAGATAAGAAGATAGACAAATGTTTAAAATACATAAAAAAAAATTACTGTGGATGTGGAGCTTTTAAGTCGCTTGAAATACTTCCTCCCTTCTTTTGTGTTCTTCTACATTAGTATTTACATAGATGCTGCTTCGATAAGCATTACACTGTATTAATGTTTACTACACTAGTCTACACGAATTAAACACTAAATAATCGGATCTTGTCACTTCGAGGCAAAAGTCAAAGAGAAACTTAACTAAATTGATTTTATTCGTGTAAAATAAAGTTAGAAGCGAAATGTAAAATAATTTAGGTACTTTCTACTAAATTAATTTCTACTTAGCGACAAGTAACTATAGTGAGTTCTAAATCTTTCTAAAGTATGTAGGCAGCCTTGGATTTCCACCTAAGCCTACAAGGCCCCGCTAGCCTAGGGGCCCGCAAGAACAGCTGCCCTGGCCGGCGGACCTGGGGCGGTCTAGTCACCTTTGAGCCCTCCCCCCCATCCCGTAGTTACTTCGGAAATTACTACTAATTCATTTAGAACCAACAAAATGCAATAGTAGAGAAAAAATAATTTTTCAAAATTGGCTTGGGCTCAAATGTGCCTAGACCGCCCTGGGTCTCTAAGTTCGGGCCTGCATGTAGGTCCCTAAATAGTTAAAAAAGGCTAAAAGTTCCAAAAAAATGTCCGTTAGTTATATAATCCGAAGATTATATGCAATAAAAATAACTTATAGAAGCGTACATAACAGAATGCGCGTGAGACGGTTGGCGGTCAAGGTCACACCACTGTCTGCATGGCAAGCGACCGATCTCGTACGTGTTTGCATGTCAACGAATAACTAGTCGAATTAGAGACTTCACACATCGCTACGGTATTTATCAGCCGATCAACTTTTTAAAAATCACAGTTTGAGTTATGATCTTTACCTTGCTACGACGCATCGCTACGCCGTAGCTTCGTAGCCGGCAAACGTAGCGACAGTCCTGTCGTACCCGTGACGCGGCTATCATGCCGTATGTGAAAATCCTGGTGCTATAATGGACTTTTGACGTATGTTATGCATAAGCAGATGGCAGACGTGTAGTGTATTGATTTGAAACTCGGATATGTAAAGGCTGTCACATCAGGGGGGTTCGTTGGTCAGTGACTGAGCGAAAAGGAGTAAAATAGAATATTTAGTTACCTGTCATAAATACTAAGTTCAAACATTTTTGCAACCACGATCATTGGTCGTCTGGGAAAGCTCTTATTTTATTTAAACAAATTAAACGGATACCCATCAAGATTCAAGTTATTAGGCGGCCGAAAACAGATGTATTACATGTTTCCATCTTGTATGCTTTAAACGATGAAAAATAAAACAAACATTTTATTTTTATGGGAACATCAACTTTATTATAATAAGGGAGAGAAAATAACTTAGCAACGCAGATAAAGATTATTATTACATATACTAATATTAATTTTGTTTCATACACACACAAGTAGTTGAGCCAACTTATATACGCGCAAGTCTCCAAACAAAAGTCGTAAATTGGCGCATATTATAATGACAATAGTTTTATGACAATAAAGAAAACATTACAGTGGGAACCTTTATCGAACTATAAAGATTACCTGACTAACTGATTCGTCTCGGGGTCCCGGGCTGTAGATATTTGGATAGTTAAAGAGCAGAAGCTAAAGACAGAAAGAAAATACTTTCACCCAGTAAATACCTTCCCTTCTATTTGAGTTTCGCTACATCTGCTTTGAGACGCACACCTTGCAAGTGTAAAAAGCAGTAGTAAGTAGTATCTGGACTGGAGTACCTTAACAATATGATGCGATCGATCTGATGGACAATTCTCGTAGAGGAAATCGATGCCTCCCACGCCTAAGGTCGTAAGGCTAAAAAAACATTAATATCAGGAGAGCATTTTTTTTTACGTTAACGTATAAAAAAAATGCTCTCCTGCCTTACGACCTTATGCGTGGGAGACATCGAAATGCGGGTGGTCTTTTCTCCATAGAAACGCTCTCGCCTGTTTTCTTTCTGGTTAATGTCCATAAAGCAATGATTTTTTACAGAATAATAAATATTAACTACTTGTATGTCCCTATGTTTTCTTTTTTGATGATACATTATTTTTATAAGCACTCTCAAAAAATGCTCAAAATTGCCGCTGTCAATAGAGGCCTAGTGTACAAAGACAACTATTAACGAAAAAAGAAAAACAGGGACACAATACATATCCTTCTTATTCAATTTGTGAAATTTATTTTTAATTGGTCCAATATTGGAGGAGGAAATAGGCGAGATCCAAACCTCGAATTATGACTTTTTACTTAGGTTTTTTCAAAAGTCTCTCCGACCGCATTTCCTCTTAGGAACGTTCGCAGTCTGAAGCTCAATTCCCGTAATTAAAAATGTTAAAAATCTAGTCGCAATCTAATCTCAGCGACAATCAATGTCAAAAACTTGTCAAATATGTAGAGAAATTAGAGGAATTTTTGACAGATTGAGACTTAGATCAGACTGTGAATGTTCTAAAAATTACGAGAATTGTCCATCTAAAATCCCTACATTTTTGACAAGTCTTTGACATTGATAGTCGCTGAGATGATATTGCGACTAGATTTTTAAGGTTTTTAATTACGGGAATTGGCCTTCTGTTCATTGTTCATTTTGGGTATTTTGTTTTAAAGTTTCGAATTGTGAATGATTAATATAGGTTCAAATTCTTATTTTTGATGTAATCTATATAAATAAAATAAAGTCGTGTTAGTTACACTATTTATAACTCAAGAACGGCTTAACCGATTTGGGTGAAAATTGGTGGGGAGGTAGCTTAGAACCAGGAGACGGACATAGGATACGTTTTATCTTTTTTTACTAATTTGAGTAGAAGTAGGGGGTAGAAGTAGGGTAGGAGAAGGGTAGGGTAGGGTAAAGGGTGGGACACCACGCGAACGAAGTAGCGCCGGGCAACTAGAAACAATTTATATGGCAAAACATCGTTTGCCGGGTCAGTTAGTAAAACTATAAATGAAAATAATAAAGGTTTATTTATTTATTTAACCATAAATAGGTACACAAATAATATAAGCAAACAAGAAGAAAGGAACAGAAAAATACTTTAAAATAATGTTACGACCGTGGGTCGGCCCGATTTCCCATTTTAAACATTAAAGTCAATAGAATATTCATTAATTCTTCTTTATTACCTTAATCTATGACAGGTTACCACGATAATAATAAGAATTTATTAAGGTACATAAAGGTTTTGTAGTACATGAAGGACTCATAAAGTATGCATTATTAATAACATAGTGTAGGTACACACCATGGTGGTGGTGGAGACAAACACACTAAAAACACAAAAATCTTTGTCAATTTTAAAATAAAAATATCTCGCATATCATATTATGTGCTATCATAGATATCCGTGTGCTATCAATGAACAAATCCGGATTAGCGACATCAGACATTAGACGTTACCTTAGAAGCCGGAGAAATGTATAAAAGCTCATTTTGCGATCGATCTAGCATCAGTCGCACAGCAGCCACAGAACAAAACCTATCAAACATGAAATCCGTACGTGTATTCATATTTTATCAACGACTAATATTAAATTTAAAGTTTGATGTAATTTCTCAATCCTTTTTGTAGCTAACAAAAAAAAAAGACTAAAGTTTGTCGAAATGCAGTGACAAGAAAAGTCAAATATCAAATTCAAGTCTAGTACCTACCTATTGTTTTGTTAGGAGTCCTTGTTAAGAGCGTTTACGACGTACGGCACTTCAGATAAACTTTCAAGCCCTTGTTTTTCGAAATGAATGAACCGATTTTATGAAACTTCATATGCATAAAGGCGGAAACAAATTATTAAAACGCGACGCCATCCCACGCTTACTTATTGGCCAAATATTGAACAAGCGTGGGATGGCATGGGATGGCGTTGGGTGTTACAAGTGTGTTTCTGCCTTAAGCAGGATACAAAGACCTAAAAAGTTACCTAAGAACATTTTCAAAATATCTGATTTAAAAAAAGATAACTGGAAATCTCTGTTTCTATGGAAAATTTAAAATCGGCCTAATTTTGCTGTAACAGTATTTTTTGAATTGTTTTCTCTTAATCCTTTGTATGCTCTGTTTATAACATTTGTGTATTGTGTGGTGCAGATGATCGTAGTCGCCCTCGCCCTCGTGGCCGTCGCCGCCGCTGCCCCCGCTGAGGTGAACGTCAAGACCCTCCGGTCCGAATTCGTACAGCAGCCCGATGGTCCATACAACTACCAGTAATACATTGTTTTATTTCTTCTGAATACGTGGTGTACCTTTGCAAGTGAGTCCACATACCATCCATTTAACAGAACATGTTATTAATCGCTTTAATTTGTACAGATTCGAGTCCGAAGATGGCATCGCCCGCCAAGAGGAGGGTACACTGAAGCAAACTGTCGATGAGGACAACAAGCCCGTCAGTGTCGTCGTCGTCCGCGGCTCCTACAGCTACACCGGTGAGGACGGCAAGCCCGTGTCCATCACCTACTTCGCTGACGAGTCTGGCTACCACGCGGAGGGAGATTCCATCCCCAAGCCCGCCAGGAGATAAGCTACCAACGACTAATTGCCGATAAAGAATTGATTGATCAACATAATGACAATTAATCAGTTGTTCATCAGCTGCTGTATCTAGTGACTGATAACGTTTAAGGCAACGCAGAAGCGTGTGGTGGTACGTCAGCTTCACCCTCTTCTTGTCGCTCGTTGTTATTTGATGCAAACTAGCCATATTTTTGTTACTTGTTGAGTTTTAATAATGTGATTCATACTGTAAATAAAGAAAAATTTAAAATATTTACTTGTGAGTACTTAGTCCAACATACGTGTAACATTCCATCATTTCAATGATATTCACGATAACCACAAATTAATTACCACGAAAAAAGAGTAATTTGCTTTACGAAATACCTTTTTAGATCATTGACACGCAAAATGAGCAATTAGCGCCATTTGAACTATTACGCCCGTAACATTATAGTTCATGGGCAGTTTCTAAATCGTCTTGTGCGTGCGTGAGTAGGATAACATGACGTCTAGATACGTTCCAACAAGAAAATTTCTGATATAAGACTTTAAGTAGATACTTTTAGATGACTTTTAGGACCTGAGCTGAGAGTTATGAGAGCAGGAAGAATTTTTATAAAAAGTATTAAAAATAATTTATATTTATATTATTTTAAGATTTTGAAAAGTTTGTCATTTATTTTATTTATTTCAACAAAAGTTACATATATGTATTTCACAAATCTTCTGCCAAACTGCAGGACAGTTTGTCGGCAGTGTTCTCGTGGACACATTAACGTTGTAATTCTACAGCCCTATTCCTATTCTACTTGCCCGCCATCCCATCACGCGCGGCGAAAGCACGTGCCCCTAGCGTCCCGACCGCCGCCGCAGTCCCCCCCCCCCCGGTGGGAGACGAGCTACCCAGCGCGGGTGAGACACTACAGCGGCCGCCCGACCGCCAGCAGCACGTCGCGCGCGCATGCTAGCATAGCCGACCCATTCTTGCATAATATAGTAGGTACATAATAACTAGTACACTTCACACGACGCACCCGCCCCGACACTCGCCCAACCCAGTCGTTAAAAAAACCGACTTCCAAAAAAAACACTACAAACTGAAAAATAACTTTAATTTCGGAAGTCGGTGTCTTAGGGATCAGTATTTTAGTTTTTGCCACCGACTTCCGAAATTAAAGTTATTTTTCAGTTTGTAGTGTTTTTTTTGGAAGTCGGTTTTTTTTTGTTAAAAAGTTTTTATTTCTCGCTTTTTAGTGGGTCTATTTATAATTTATCTAAGTTACAATAGCCTAATGTCAACTTGCCCATCGCCTTTTTATAAAATATTCCTTTTCTCGATGCAGGGACGTTAATTGTTGAGGAGTTCTCCTTTTATTAGTTTTTAGATTAGATGCTGATTATCCTGGCTGCAGCATCAGGCCAGACTTATGTCAACATTGCATTGAACTTAAAATTAGTCCTGTTTAAAATGAGCCCAAACACGACTACGGTGCTGTAATTTCAAGGTTTGTACTTTTCTGATGCTCCTGGCTTCAGCACCAGATCTTCGGTATTTCTCAGTAACAGTACGTTTATCCACACATCGAGCCCTTTTCAATGAGCCTAAACACGATATATCTGCTGTTAGTTGTCGAGGAGTTAGGTACTCTGCAGACTATCCTGACTGCAGCATCAGGTCATGACTTGATGATCATGAGACCAAATGTGGCAAATGCCCTATCAAACATCAAAACAATTTACTAAAACAGTCCTTGCCTGTTCGAGTAACTTCTTACTGTTAAGGAGTTGTACCTTCCATCATCAGCCCAGCTACCTGAGATGGTGACAACCATACACAAATACACAAGATACTTCATAAAATATGCGAAAAACAATAAGTGAGCCTATAAAATTTGAGGGTTGCCCTCGATTTCTCTAAGATCCCATCATCAGATCCTAACTTGGTGACAATGGGACCACCTCAGAACTATCTACTTTCGAACAAAAAAAGAATTTTGAAAATCCGTCGACAATGGGCGGCGTAATCGATGAACAAACATACAAAAAAAAAAAAAAAACATACAAACACCCGAACATAGTACCTCCTCCTTTTTGTGAAGTCGGTAAAAAATGAACTTTATCTCGATAGATATCATATTTGAATAAATGTGTAAAATGGAATAGAATAGAAATCTATGTCGCACAGATTTTGCAAACACTTCGAGAAGACTGCAGTTTTATGGCCTCTTTCGGTTCAATACCTAAATATTACAATAAATAAAACCCAGTGTAACCTTGTGTACGCAGCCTATTACTAAAGTGTATGTGAAACTGATCAGTTCTGAATTCGTTCCTGATTGAAAACAATGCATTACATGATTAGCTGTGCCGCAACCGGCTTTGCCTGTTTAGATGAAATCCACTATCTCCTTGGGTAAAATATGTATGGCAATGGTGAGACAGAGAACCGTCAAAAAGAATCTGACGCATAGCAGATTCCTTAGAAATAGTTCCAAACCGCAAGTCGAATAGGTACTTTATTTTACCTTTTGAGGACTTGGGACATTGCCCTGTTTACTCAGGAACAAGATGTATTTGCCATAAGCTTTCGTGTTGACTGCAAGTACAGCAAGCAAGTGTTAAGTAAATAATACTAGGTCCTTGCATATGAAATTGGCGTTTTTCAAGGAAAAAGCAAAGCAAAAAAAATTAAATATATGTCTAATCAATCAAAGTATGTACCCGTTGTTGTCTATGCACTTTTGCCATTATATAGGTAGTTCATAGATTTCTTTGCTGAAACCATTGTTTGAGCGAAAATCAATCAATCTTCGATGATCAAAATCTTTGATGGCGGTTTTCAATGCCTCATTGCCGGAATTGAAATCTTTTCGGTGCAAAAAATTGTCAAAATTCCGGAAAAAGAGGTAATCTGTTTGAGCAAGGTTCAGGAAGTATGGTGGGTATTGGAGACATTCCAATCGCAGCTCCTTTAATTTAGCTACCGTCTATTGTGCAGTGTGTGGTCTAGCGTTGTCCTGAAGCATTAGTGGGCTAGTGCAATTGACCAGCCTCGGTTGTTTAACGGTCAGCTTTTCCATCATGATTTGCAATTGTTGACAATACAGATCTGCCGTAAGCGTCTGGCCAGATCTTAGGAAGCTGATGTGGATGAGACCGACACTGTTCTATCAGACACTTACCAGTAGCTTGAGGCCAGATTTGGCTGGTTCTCCTGGATTCAACCATTGTGACGAGCGTTTCGTTTTGTATCGTACAGGATCCATTTTTCATCACAAGTAACGATACGATTCCACATACTCTCGTTATTTTGACGATCGAGGAATGTAACACACTCGACTTATAATTTTTTATTGTCAATTAGGGTTTCCGACCGTCCGCGGGGTTTGTTCTGTAGGTAACATAACACTAACCTTGCACCTAGGAGTCAAAAATTACCTACAAAGCTAATAAATACATACAAACTTCTAAATTTTATATCTCATTTTGGACTGAGTTTAGAGACATGCATGTCAAAGAAGTTTCGTTTGTTACACTATTCTGTACTAGAAAAACAAGATTTGGTTGATGGCCGCGAGAAAACAAAAAGACGCTTAATGGAATTCCTAACTATATTTGACATTAAAGTGGCCAGTTCGACAAAATGCCAATTTCATTATGTTAGGACTTAATTTATTATCTCCGTCATTTAATTTTAACCAATTCGATTTTATTTACTCAATTTGATGCATTCTCACTAACAGTACCCAGAAATAGCTGTAAGTAGTAAAGCTTTACTATAAAGGATTGCTGAGATCCAGATGAAGAGAAGGTATGGGTGCCGGTGAAATGCACTCGGTGGTGCTCGAGAACTTCTCTAACATTGGCAACCTTTCGGCCCAGCGCGGCCAATAAGTTCGAAGATATGTGATACCTACCTAAGGTGTCACATGTTTTTAACTTTTGGTTAAAGAACATATTCGCTGTTTTGAGAGCAGTGGTGTACAAAATAAATTACATATTACAAAGTAAAGTGCTTGCCTAGGTTCGAATTCTATACAGAAAGCAGTAGGATAGTGAGGAGGTTCATCTCTCTAGAGCTTTGGTCACCGGCAGTTTTGGACCCTGGTCTTGATGCCTTTGGGCTACAATTTTTTATAATTTTTTAAATGTCATCTAGACGTTTATGCAGTTAAACTAAATTAACTTTTACCTATACCTAATAAAAATGGATTTAAGGGCATTTTATAAAAATGGATATTGAGGCAAAAGGAATCGTATCAATCCGACCGATTATAATATTAATATTTGTCAGAGAGTGCTGTGAATTAAAATTAGTTTCCATTTCAAGTTTATAAATTTATTTTTAGATTTTATTATTCCAAGTCTGTTAGTTTATATAATATATGTAAATATATAGCCTTTAATAAATTTTGTGATTCTGTAAAAAGACAATGAAGTAGCATAATTATGTTAAATACTATTATAATTATACTTTTCTTGATATTTCCAGTTCTTGATATAACATGCACGTGTAGAATGATACACTGGTGCCATTTGAATCACAAGCTTAGATTGTAAACGAGTTTTAAATATAGATTATAATTTTTAATATTGTCAAAGAAATGTAAAAACGATACTTTGGGGTCGGTCAAGCATCAGTAGCTCATCGAGTTGCCAATCAATCAATCCAAAATGAAATCGGTAAGTAAACTAAACAACATGTGTATGTATGCATGTGCACGAGTACTGGTTGCAAGCTGCATCCAATATTATTTCAATATCTATGCCTGTGGGTTGAATAATTACAAAGGGTTATCGATTTTCTCCGAAAATCAAAAATATGTTTTAAGTAGCATTGTTTCTTCTGCTTACGTACTTTCTGTCTGTGGGTTAAATGCTATAATATTTAACATCGATCGACCTCTGCGGCTGTTATGTTACCAAACTCAATATTTATACATATAACAGGATTTAAATAAAACAAAATTTACGTGCAATATTGTAGGTATGTTACCATAATATCTTTTTAGTGATACCTACTTACATAATAATTGTCATAAAATAATTAAATAGGTAATTTCCTCATGGATGTAGGTAAGCACTCACAGGGATAATATTGTGAATACACAGAGGCAACCAGTTGTGATGGCATGAGGTTCTACGTGGTATAGAGGATATCGCAATAGCACTTGCACAAGTAAATCACACTCGGTTCAACCGTTTAATGATGAAAGAATGATTTGAAGAACTGTACAAATTAAACATGCCGTTGATTTAAAGCAAAGCTTGGTCTTTCGTTTTGATGGATAGTAATATTAATCAGGGGTCAAACAAAAGCGGTTTTCGCGCCAAAATGTGACCTTGACGTGGATTTTATGCGGCGGTGATATTATATTTGATTTACAATGACCTTATACACTGAGCTAGCCACTTGACACCATTTATGTCCAATTGTATTTTTTGCACTCAGTCTTCCTGCCATGTCTTATGAGGGAAAAGTATTTTTTATTCAATATGAATATATTATGTAGTTTAAAGATATGAAATTAAAATGATAGGCCATATTAGAGTGATCCTGTTTGTAATTCACACTGCGATAACTAATGCACCTCTAGGTATTGCTCATGGCATATTCCTTAGAACGTTACTTACATTAGAAATATGTCCATGTAAAGCCTCTGATAGTAAAGTGATTATTGCTTGTTTATTACAAACGAGCTGACTTTTTTTTTTTTTTTTGCGGATGGGAAATCATCAAATGACCCCTCCCGCTCTGGGTGGAGCGGAAGGGAGTGTCAGACTCTTACTGACTAAAACCCACCCGTGTTCCTTCCTTAGCCCTTTATGTTCCGGGCCAGCTGTAACCCTTTCGGACAATCCCGCTGACCCGGCAGGCTTCGGCCCTATGGGGCCCCTCCTCGATGCTGACATCTCTTTGAGGCGCGCGTGGAACACGTACGCGCCGTCCGGCACGGGCCTGGTCCTGATCGGATGGTGAGCTACCCATTACTCTCCGCCCGCAGGCCCGCGCCTACGGTGGCCGGGAGTCGTCGCGCGGCTCCCGACGCCCGGAGCGTCTCCCGCGGCGGCTGGGACAGGAGGCTCTCTCAAACAGACTGCAGACGAACTTTTTAAATTTATTTTAAAGTTTATCTAACTCTATTTGTACATTTCTGTTTTGATGAATCCTTTAATTTCGACTGTGGAGTGACATACAAGGTGCCCATGAATAGACGTCCAAAAATATTTAAAAAACCTCTCTTCAAGGGCTTCAAGACATTCTCATGTATGTTAATAATAATAATAAGCTGTACTTACTTCTGGAATCGAAAACATTTCGCTCATTATGACATTTCGATTCAATACCCACCTACTGCAGCATCTTCTTTACCAAAAGTGTTCATTTTTACAGGTATAAAGGTACAAAATCTTTTTTTTTTGTTTATCATAAAAACCCACATTGGTCGACAGTTCGACAGACTAATCGGCATGATATACTCATAACTTTTTTGTCAGAATCTAACGTATTTTCTAATTTCCATTTTCTATACATACTTAATAATTATTAACACTCGCGCGGTTAAAGGTTAGTGTCAATTTAAAAATATATGTCGCGCACATTTGATCGAATCCGGATTAGCGTATAATGTATAAAAGCTCATATTGCGATCGATCTAGCATCAGTCGCACAGCAGCCACAGAACAAAAGTTATCAAAAATGAAATCCGTACGTGTATTCATATATTATTTTAATAACAATAATAACTTTTACATTACAATAAAAAAAAATCTGTTGTAAACATACCTACGATTGTATTAATTGGTAACATATGGATTATAATTATTTTTAATTTGTTTAAATTATTTCAAATTTGTAAATCGAAAATATAGGTATGTAGTGTCTTAGGTTTAAAGGTATTTATTCTCAAAAGAGACACAAAGTCACTTACATGAGAACAATGCTTAAAGTAAATTATATAAAGTTCGTCACAGACGTCACGGTAGCAATTATGTTACACCCATCCAATGCATTCAGCCCTTAGAAAGGAGGTTCATCATCATCATCATCATTTCAGCCGAAAGACGTCCACTGCTGAACATAGGCCTCCCCCAAGCAACTCCACTTCGACCGGTTCTGTGCTTCTCGCACCCAACGGGTTCCTGCGGCCTTCACAAGGTCGTTGGGCCACCTTGTGGGAGAAGGGGGTTATTTGTGATTAAATATGCAGCTAATTGAGTTTTGAATGCATTGAATGAGTGCAACTTTTTTATACATGAAGGTATTTTGTTATAATATGATTGTGCTCCTTCAAAAGTCAAAATTTTTTTGCAAAACTTAGTTCTCATCTTCGGTAAAATCGAATCAGTCTTAGTAACTAAGCCTCACTTTAACTTGTCTAATGTTTGGTTTTCAGATGTTCGTAGTCGCCCTCGCCCTCGTGGCCGTCGTCGCCGCTGCCCCCGCAGTTGAGGAGCCCGAACAGATCGTTCGGTCCGACTTCGTCCAGCAGCCCGAGGGTTCATACAACTTTAAGTAAGTAATTCAAATAATTACTGGGAGATATTAACAAGATATTAATTAAAAGTCCACAATTTAATGCATGTTATGGTCTCCTGTTAATGTAGAAATGCACCAGCACATTATTACATAATTTTGTTAAAATGTGTTTTTGCCTTTTTTTGTTGGCGTGCCTCAATACCTAAATACATAAACAACTTTTTACTGCGATAGGACATATAATAAGTACATAGCAACAAGTTTGTAATCCATGTATTTTTCAGTTTCGAGACCGCAAAAGGCATCGTCCACCAAGAGGAGGGTCAACTGAAGGAAGCTTTGGATGAGGAGAACAAGCCCCACAACGTCGTGGTTGTCCGCGGCTCCTACAGCTACCCCGGTGAGGACGGCAAGCCCGTCTCCATCACCTACTTCGCTGACGAGACCGGCTTCCACGCGGAGGGAGACTCCATCCCCAAGCCCGCCAGGAGATAAGCTAACAACAACGACGAGCAGATGAATTGTTGATTGATTTAAAGTATTGTCATTAATCAATTGTTCATCAGCAAATGTGCTCCGTAACTCTGACGACGTTTAGCAAATAACAGGACGGTTACCATGACATGACACAGGAGCGTGCGGAGGAGCGTCAGCCGCGCGACTAGCTCCTCGTTACTTGATGCTCACTGCCATATTATGTTGTATTAGCTGTTGTGTTTTAGTAGCGTAATTCGCACTGTAAATAAAATTAGTTTTAACAATCAACGTATACGTTTTATTTTATTTGTGGGATATAGGTACTTAAAATTTAATCGTCAAGGGAAGCTACGACAAGTTCTCATTCTCAGGGTGACAGACTCATGCGCATCGCAGCAAGAATAAAACGCGGTGCAAAACAAACAGACTGCAGAGGATTTTTTTTATTTTAAAGTTTACTAACTATACGAGTATTTGTACATTGCTGTTTTGATGAATCCTTTATTTTCGACTGTGGAGTGACATACAAGGTGCCCATGAATAGACGTTCAAAAATATTTAAAAAACCTCTCTTCAAGGGCTTCAAGACATTCTCATGTATGTTAAAATAATAAGCTGTACTTCTGAACACGGCTCGTATTGTCAGTAGATTCCTCTCTCTGGAGCCCTGACCTGCAGATTGGACCCTAGGCTGTTTCCGATACCGGTGCGCTACATTGATTTATATTTTTAAATGTATTTCATGTATTTTTTTGCAATCTTCAAAAATGTATTTTATACTTATATTTTAGAAAATGAATAAGTAATAAAAAATTCTTTACTTACGCTTCAAGACACAAATATCTGTGTAGCCCTGTCTTTTGTACCAGGAGTTCCTGTACCACAAGAGCCTGACCTCTCAATTTATAGGAATAAATGCTAAAGAAGCGCAGTTACAGACATGCCTTGACAGGTAGGTTAGCAAAATTAAAATTACAAGAAAAACAATTAATTAAATTATTAAATTAATATTCAGTAAGTTTATAATGTTACTAATTTACAATTTAACACTAAAATATACATATTATATAGTATATACAAGTATATATATAAAAAAAGTGTAGGGTTCCTTAGGAGCCCGTTATCACAAAATAGTACGATTCTGTTGTTCTTTATTCTGAATATAAAGTAATGGTAAAGATATTAGTTCGGTTATAATAACAAAAATCGACTTTAAATTTGAATTATCATTTCTAAGACGTGCGGGGATGTCGATCACTCGAATATACTCGAATGAAAACGTAACCCGTTGGTACAGCGCCATCTAGAGGCAGCATTGTGAAACTTATGATAATTTATAATGTTTTTTTATTTCATATTTTGTTTTTCAATGCAAGTCTTTACCCGTTATAAACAAGCAACTACTTCATCTTAGTCACTTTAAAGGATTTTGTATGTGGTACAAAATTATCCAACTCCCAAGTTCAACGAAACTACTGCTAAACTAATAAAGTTAATAAAATTACTCAATAAAAGCCCCGATTACTTACCCTTTTTGATTACTTTAAATTATTCTCCATCGTATCAGATTTCTAAACGTAAAAATACCATGTATAACTCAATCACAACATTTCCTATCAACTGTTAAAGAAAGGCCTTGCAATCACCATACTTTAGCAGGTAAAGATCCTTTTAAATATTTTTTTATTTTTTCAAATATTTTTTCCGTCGATAAAATTAAACTATGTTTCCCTCATTTCGTTATGTGCACATTATGAAGACTCACACTGTATATTCACCCCGACTTCACAAGTAGGGGAGCTACCCCTACGGTCTCTTAGCGAAACCTCGGACAGACAGACGGACGGTCATGATGAAACTATAAGGGTTATATAACTACGGAACCCTAAAAAGGTAAAGAAAAGGACAGGAGCTCATTAGGCATCAAAAAATTCGTCCGCATCGCTGTCTATGGCATAAGTGCCCAAAATGCTGGCAGCATTACAACGTTGGATGGCAATGCTTATTCTTTGGGCTGAAAATAGGCCAGGCCTCTGGGCACGTGAAGAGTCAACCAACCGCTTGCCGATGTCCCGAAATATTCTCGGACTTCTTTCTCGGACACTCGGACCCCCAGGCCCTAGTGTTTTAACCCCAAACGGCTCAAACATATAGCTCCCAATATGGTTGTTATATTTGCGCCATTTGAGGTTTTCTGTTCCTGCAGCAGCCGCCCCAGCACGGCCCACCGTGCTAGGAAGATGGAATGGCGCGAGGGTGTCGACACCGGTAGCATCCCACATCAAAGGCCTACCCAACTTCCAAGGCATTATGGTAATTCCATCTGGCCTTTTCCCAAATTCTTCTTAAATTAATTAATTGATTTTGTTAACCCACCTGCCTACCGGTTAGAATTTTTTTTCTTAAAATAAAAAAGAATCGTGGCAAAGGACGCCAAAGTAGTTTTAAAAACTTCAACGGACCCTCAACTTTCTGAGCAGTATAAATAACAGATACTTTTCGAAACATTATTTGATGCCATTGGAGTTTGAACATGGTATGGTAATGACAGCCGAGACCAACGGCGGCACGGAGGGATCTTGGTATGTAAAGATGGTCAACCATACACAGACCAACCGCGCCAAACATAGCTTAATCTGATCGATCGACCCATGCGGCTGTCATTACTACTACATTATAAGCCCCTCATTATCATACTAGTACTGAAGTATCGTATGTGTATTACGGTTGGAGCAATTCAATTTTTATGCACTTGCTGGGGGGTTAGTGCCAGTCCACACGGCGCGTTGCGTCGTCGCAACGCATGAATTTTAATGCATTGCCGGCCAAACGACGCAGCGCACCGTGTGTACACTATGTTTATTTGTATGTTGAACAACGCAACGGCAGCGCTGCGTCGACGCGACGCTAACGCAACGCGCCGTGTGGTCTGACTCTTACGGGAAGCCCTTGGAGATATAGGCATCCAACATTTTTCTTGGACTTCTCTTCCTGCTCGTGTATAAGATATTGTGTACACTAGGCACAGTTTATTTTAAGAGTCTCAATGTTGTCGACATAGCGATAGGTTACAACAAAACCTATGGATGGGCAAAAAAGAAAAATAAATCACCTTAATAACCCTTGTTTATTGTACATTATTAAATGAAAGGAAACAGGAACACACTGGAAAACAGAACACACGCAGGAAAAGGAAACACAGGAATACAAGAACAGGCACAGTTCTAATAGAAACCTGGAGTCTAGACTTATATATACACATATTATATTTATATATTTATCCATTTATTTCAGGCATCAAGGCCCATATAAACACGTACAATACAATATTAATATAACTTAAAATACTATAAATACATACAACATTATATCTACACTAACAACTAAAAACTAACCCACCCAGTTGATAGTAATAGGCTCGCTCACTATGATGGGATTTAATAATAACGGGCGAAAATATGTAGGTGTACCTACTATAGGAACACGTCTGGCTAACCCTTTGGGGATTACGTGATGTTACGTGTGGTATTAAAATAAATGGAAAATTTATATTGTTTTGAAAGTTTGTAGGTACTTACGTCTGTTTATCTATTTATGTATGTACACACATATATAAACAGACAAGAAGAAAACAACAGAAAATTTGGGATACCTAAAGGTGATACTTATCTAGGATTTAGCTCTCATTCTTGACTCACATCAGGAATCGAAAACATTTTGCTCATTATGTCATTTCGATTCAATACCTACCTACTGCAGCGTCTTCTTTACCAAAAATGTTCATTTATACAGGTACAAACGCTTTTTTTTAGTTTAGCGTAAAAAAAAAACCCACATTGGTAGACTGTTCGACAGACTAATATCGAGATGATATACTCATTACTTTTTTGTCAGAACTTAACGTATTCTAATTTCCATTTTCTATACATAATAATTATTAACACTGGAGCGGCTAAAGGTTAGTGTCAACTAAAAATAAATATCGCGCACATTTGTGCCTATCGAAGATCGAATCCGGATTAGCGACATCAGACATTAGACGTTGCGTTAGAAGCCAGATAAATGTATAAAAGCTCATTTTGCGATCGATCTAGCATCAGTCGCACAGCAGCCACCGAACAAAACTTATCAAAAATGAAATCTGTACGTGTATATTATTCATATATTATTTTAATAACAATAATAACTTTTACATTACTATAAAAAAAAAATCAGTTGTAAACATACCTACGCTTGTATCATACGGATTATACTATATTTATTTTTAATTTGTGTAAATTGCACATTCATTTATTTCAAATTTTTGTAAATAGAAAATATAGGTATTTATTGTCTTTGGTTCAAAGGTATTTTTATTCTCAAAAGAGACACAAAGTCACTTTACATGAGAACAATGCTTAAAGTAAATTATATAAAGTTCGTCACAGACGTTACGGTAGCAATTATGATACACCCATTCAATGCATTCAGCTTTTATGGAAGGGGGTTATTTGTGATTAAATATGCAGCTAACTGAGTTTTGAATGCATTGAATGAGTGCAACATTTTTGTACATGAGGGTATTTTGTTATATAATTGTGCTCCTTCATTCAAAAGTAAACATTTTTTTGCAAAACTTAGTTCTAATTTTTGGTAAAATCAAATCAGTCTTAGTAACTAAGCCTCACTTTAACTTGTGTAATGTTTGGTTTTCAGATGTTCGTAGTCGCCCTCGCCCTCGTGGCCTTCGTCGCCGCTGCCCCCGCAGCTGAGGAGCCCGAAGCGATCGTTCGGTCCGACTTCGTCCAGCAACCCGAGGGTTCATACAACTTTAAGTAAGTAATTCAACTTCAACTTTTAGCTGCGATAGGACAAGCAACAAGATAAAGATAAGAAGAAGATAAGTACATAGCAACAAGTTTGTAATCTGTGTATTTTCAACAGTTTCGAGACCGCAAGAGGCATCGTCCGCCAAGAGGAGGGTCAACTGAAGGAAGCTTTGGATGAGGAGAACAAGCCCCACAACGTCGTGGTTGTCCGCGGCTCCTACAGCTACCCCGGTGAGGACGGCAAGCCCGTGTCCATCACCTACTTCGCTGACGAGACCGGCTACCACGCGGAGGGAGACTCCATCCCCAAGCCCGCCAGAAGATAAGCTAACAACAACGACGAGCAGATGAATTGTTGATTGATTTAAAGTATTGTCATTAATCAATTGTTCATCAGCAAATGTGCTTCGTAACTCTGACGACATTTAGCAAATAACAGGACGGTTACCATGACATGACACAGGAGCGTGCGGAGGAGCGTCAGCCGCGCGACTAGCTCCTCGTTACTTGATGCTCACTACCATATTATGTTGTATTAGCTGTTGTGTTTAAGTAGCATAATTCGTACTGTAAATAAAATTAGTTTTAACAATCAATGTATACGTTTTATTTTATTTGTGGGATATAGGTACTCATTCCTTATTTTTTAAGGCCTGGCATAGAACTAACTCTTATCTTGTGTCACATAATTATACACAATAGTGTCACATTTGTCTAAATCAGCTATGAAGTAATCTTCTGGTTAAAAAAATATTATTAACCTAACAAAATACTGTGAAATATTAGTTAAAATTACTCACAACTATAGTTTATTTATTAATCAAGTGGATAGGCATATAAAAAAAGGCCGATTATATGCAAAAACGCGTTGGCATTATCATATAATTTTCTTAAATTAAATGGATTTCGGTCGAAAAGTACGTACTTAGTAGGTACGTACTCGTGAAAATATGAATGATTTTTTCCAAAAGAATAGATTTGAAAAAGAGAGTCTGAGTCTTTTATATCCGTGAGTAGTTTCACCCCTGAAAGATTGCCCATAAATTCAAAGCCAGGCAAACATAGTGAGGACCTTCGTTAATAAGTTACCTACTACGAAAAAAAATGGCAACATCGACCTTTACAAAACCCGTGCCTCTTTCGAAGTAGTCGGATTACTTAAACAGTGAAGTGACGACAGGTCATATTTTATTTAGCAGGAGCATAAAAATAAACAAATTAGTATGAGTTAGCGCATCATACCAAAATACCAAGATAGAGAGGTATGCGCTTTCATATTTGATAAAGGTCAACTAAAGATGGTTTTGCGACATAATGCGACCTTGATGCTATTGCCTTCTGTATTAAAACAATTTCATATTAATCATTTATACAGAACATAAAATTTCATTTTATTTCTGCGCATAATTACAGAAATAAAACAAAGTGCTAAGTTGTTCATTTAGTTTTTTCCTTTTTACATAATACAAACTATAAGTCTTAAATAAGAATGTAAGTATTTTTTTCTTTCGTTCGTCTGTATTGTGTCCCACTGCTGGGCAAAGGGAGGCCTTTGCACAAGACAGAAGGAAAAAGGGGAGGCCCTTTTTCCTTCTGTCTTGTGCGATCTCGGGCCATGTTGTTTTCCCATCTATCTAGGTATGCCTATATAAAAAAAGAATAGGCTAGGGCACCAATTGAAAAAAATATAAGTATAAAAGAGGTGCCTTTTATTATATTTTTACTGATCATCAATCAATCACCTAGACTAGCCTATCACTCCTTTACACGTGTGAAACCAAAAAATGGAGTGCTATGAGACTCCTCAATATTAAACAAAGACTGGTCAAGTGCGAATCGGACTCACACACGAAGGGTTCCGTGTAACAAGGCAAAAACGCCGAAAAAAACACGTTTGTTGTATGGAAGCCCCCCTTAAATATTGATTTTATTCGGTTTTTAGGATATTTGTTGATAGCGGCAACAGAAATACATCATCTGTGAAAATTTCAACTGTCTAACTATCACGGTTCATGAGATACAGCCTGGTGACAGACGGACAGCGCAGTCTTAGTAATATGGTCTCGTTTTACCCTTTGGATACGAAACCCTAAAAAACAGTTTCTGGAACAAAAATCAAACCAAAAATTAGCTAATTAATAGTCAAACGCGTGTAAATTTTTGTGGTTGGTCGACTGAAAGCAACAACCAATCGCATCACTTTTTTTTTTTTGCGGATGGTAAATCATCACATGACCCCTCCCGCTCTGGGTGGAGCGGAAGGGAGTGTCAGACTCTTACTGACTAAAACTCACCCATGTTCCTTACTTAGCCCTTTATGTTCCGGGCCAGCGTCAGCGTCAGCGGCAGGGACTTGCGTTTGCGTGGACTTGGGTATTAAGTAGGTGCACTGCTTCCCTTATAAAATTAACAACTAAGCTAACGAAGTTAAACTATTATTACTTATATTATTTATCGAATTCAGAGACATCTCGAGCTTAGTGTAGTATTTTTTGACTTTCGACAAGAATTTGGATAACAGGGGCAATAACATCGAGGACTTTCACACCAAGGAAAGAAAAACGTTTTATTAGTAACATTTATATACCTACATGATATTTGAGTCTCGAAAACTCATCACGACATTCTATCAAACAAACCTAAAGCTAATTTTTCCTCAGGAGCCAGTATTGTGCATGGACGTAAAAGTATAATAAACACATGGGTTTCTTCTGTTGCAATAATTAGGTTGTCACTGGATATTCTCACTCAAGTTTAAACCTTAGGCTATCTCTATAGACTAAAATAAAATATTGAGTTGTTTACAATCATCATCATCTCGCCTTTTCCCAACTATGTTGGGGTCGGCTTCCAGTCTAACAATAAGTTTTAAACAATGTGTAACTGAATTAATGCACATTATGAAAAATTGATTTGTTACTTAAACCTATATTAAATTTTGTATTCCAAAAATCACACTTCCGCTATACAGTCAAAACAAATCAAAATGGTTGAAGTACTACGCTAGACATGGGTCTATCTATAATCTACGCACGCAAACTCGCATACGTCTATGGAGACGTGTGCGAGTTTGCGTGCGTAGATTTATATAGTGACCACAATTTTCTCCCACAATCAGTATCACAATAAATAAACAATGTTTTATACGTAATAGTAAAAATGATGTGTGTGTATCACGATTATAGCATAATATTCTATAAATTTTATATACCTAAATAATATATAAAATGAGAATATTATGTTATAATCATGACACACATAGATAATTTCTGCATATTGATAATAAAAAACGTTTTTTTTTTTTTTTTGACAAACACATTTAAACATTCTTTTTTTTACTAGATAAATGCGATAGTCCTTGTCTGGTCACCTCTAAGTAGAAAAACCGAAACTTAGTCAGAGGTCGAGGCAAGCTACTGGTTTGAAGTAAGTAACCTAAAACGCGGTCACTGTCGGACTGCATAGAAAAGAAAGAGAAGCGCGATGACACAACGCTGGTAACAAAATATGAAGCAATTATTTAACTACAAAAAATCTATTGTTTGGATTAAAAAATTAAAACACTAGTGTTTTAGTATGTTGCTTGTAGAATAATCTGACAAAAAATCATAATGATTGTATGTATATTAGTATGTTTTTTATTGTAAAATGAAAGTTTTTAGAGGTATCTTCATGATTTTTTTCTATCGTATCAAATTAGTTGTATTTTGTTTTCACACACTATCAACCAAGCATAATTATATCCTGACGAATATCATATATTTTTCTGATTTTATTTACTGTAGTCGATCATAATATACTTTTATTGATTCTAAAACTTGCGTTTAGGTCCTGTAAGCCCCTTGAGCCCGTTGATTCTGCCCGCGACTACGTCCGCGTGAAATTTCACCCTTCCCCCATTCACCCTCTTAGGGGTGGAATTTCGAAAAACCCTTTCTTAGCGGATACCTACCCTTCACAAAAACACACCCTCCGAATTTCGTGTCTCTAGGACCAGCGGAAGCAAGAAGATGTATTTTCTATTCCAGAAATTCTTATATTTGTTTACTTATTTATTGGTCTTAAATCTATCAAATAGAATCATAAATTGTGAAAGAAGTTATCCGGGGTAATATCTGAAATGGCCCTGACACAGAGAGTGGAACTGTGCTGGCAGTTGGCACGTGTCAAGAGCTCAAGACGGGAGTAACTCTAATTAATAGGAGCTCAACGTGTCGACTGCAAGAGATGTAGAGTTATTATACTCCTAGTACTTACTTGTCCGGGATGATTATAATGTTTGGACGTCACCTTTGGGTTTAACTATGTTGTAACCAAAGTTCAATATAATAGTAGTCATAATCCAGTTTTTGTTGTGTGCTGGTTAAATATTGTTAAGAAATCAGTTGTTCTAATAGTAATATTGTAAGAGCTCATGCTGCCTGTGATAAAGGTTTATCCTAGTACAGGCATCATACTTTGTAACCAAGTTTTTTCAAGATTTAAACTGTATTTTACCAATTTAATTTTTAAATATAAAATTAAATATTTATGAATAAGTATATATATTTTTTGTACTCTCTTAACAATTCTTTCATAAAAGGATGATCATGTCCCTCATTTTCACAAGAAACACAATATACTCCCTAAATGTATTCTAGAATTTGGTTAGTCTCATGATTCAGGCCAGGCCTGTTCTACCATGGTGCAGGGGTACAAGCTACAACAAGCCCACAAGAATAACCCCTACTAGTGCCACATGCCTAGATAATATATATACAGATATTATACCAAGCCACAAAGAAATTATAACTTTACTAGATTCTGATCATTGCGGGCAAAGGATTACTATTCAAAATCAAAACAAAAAAGTGGCTAAAAAGGATATCACTGTTAACCCCAAGACTGCAAGTCGCTTGGAGGCTTTTAAAGTTAAACTCATTGATAAATTACCAGTTTTGTCTATTCATGCTGATCCTAATCATCTTTATGATAATTTTTTTAATGTATACTGTAAACAATTTGATTCCACCTTTATTCCCAAGACTATTTCGGTTAATAGTAATGCATCGTTCAGTGATTGGGCTACCATTGGTATTCATAAAAGTAGAACACGGCTTTATGAACTGTACAATGAAAGGACTTATATTAACACTGATGAATTTAATTTGTATGTTAGAAATTATTCAAAATTATTTAAAAAAGTTTGTTATATGGCCAAGTCACGTTATTTGGGTTCAAAGATTAAAAACAGCAGTAATGTAATTAAAACGACTTGGAATATTATTAATAGTGAAACGGGAAGATCTAGTAACCGAAATACTGACTACAGCCTGTCTATTAATGACAACATAATAAAATCAGACGCACAAGTCGCCGAGGCATTCGAAAATTTCTTTTCAGATATTCCCGTTTCAACTACTAAATCACTAAACTCATCACCTTCTGTTGCTGAGTCTTTGCTTAAAGAAAATGTTAATGGTTGCGATTCGGAATTTCATTTTGAATATATTACCTGTAGAGATATAATTAAAACCTTTCACACTTTAAATGTAAAAAAGACTGCAGATCTGTGGGGTAATTCTGTAGAAGTAGCCAAGTCTATTATTGACATTGTAGCGCCTACTCTAGCTATTATCTTTAATAGTTGTATTGACAATGGGGAGTTTCCTGACCTTATGAAAAATAGTAAAATAATACCTTTGTTTAAATCAGGTAGTACATCAGATCCCACAAATTATAGACCTATTTCTGTACTACCTACCTTTAGTAAAATTTTTGAGAAATTAATTTTAGACCAAATGCAAAGATTTTTTAATAAACATAAATTATTACATAGCAAACAGTTTGGTTTTACAAGGGGTCGTTCAACTACTGATGCCGGCGTTGAACTATTAGGACATATTTATAATGCATGGGAAGATAAATGCGATGCCTTGGGCATCTTTTGTGATTTGTCCAAGGCATTTGATTGCGTTCTTCACGAAACGTTAATCAGGAAACTCCGCCACTACGGGATCCGAAACACTGCTCTGGATCTTCTTATTTCATACTTGAGTAAAAGGATTCAGAGCGTTGACGTTAATGGAAAAAGATCACCCGGATCTATAGTAACAATGGGAGTCCCACAGGGCTCAATTCTTGGTCCTTTCTTGTTTCTCATTTATATTAATGACTTGCCGTACCTCATAAAGGATCATCATGATATAGTGTTGTTTGCAGATGACACTTCTCTTTTGTTTAAACTTAAACGTCAGCAGTTGATTACTGACGATGTAAATAACGCGATCTCGAAAGTAGTCCACTGGTTCAATGTTAATAATTTTCTTCTAAACGAGAAGAAAACCAAATGCATTAAGTTTACGCTACCCCACGTAAGGCAGGTGAAAACTAATGTGTTGATAAAGGGCGAGGAATTGAATCCTGAAGACAACACAGTATTCTTGGGCATAACTTTGGATGCTAAGCTTCAGTGGGGTCCACATATAGATAAATTGTCAAAAAAGCTAAGTTCTGCAGCATACGCTGTTAGAAAAATTCGAAATTTAACTGATATAGAGACTGCTCGTTTAGTGTACTTTAGCTATTTTCATAGTGTAATGTCGTACGGTATTCTATTGTGGGGAAATGCCGCCGATATTCAGACTATCTTTGTTTTGCAGAAGCGAGCTGTTCGATCAATTTATAAATTAAGTCCGAGACACTCTCTCAGAGACAAATTTAAAGAGATTAATGTAATGACTGTGCCTTCTCAGTACATTTATGAAAATCTTTTATATGCCCATAAAAATATAAAATTGTTTAAAAAATACAGTGATATCCATAATATAAATACTAGAAACAAACACAAATATGTTGTACCTACAACCAGGCTCAAGAAAATAGGTGGCTCGTTCAGATGCCAATGTATACGCTTTTACAATAAACTACCAAGCCACGTTCAAGATCTAAGCCTTAATAAATTCAAATCTTTCATTAAACGTAAGTTGTGCCAGAAAGCCTTTTATACCGTTAAAGATTATATTGAGGACAAAAAGGCTTGGGATTGAGCTGCTTCCAATTTCTGCATTTTGAATGATTTTTTTTCTTTTTAATACACATTGACATTGATGAATATTTTTTTTTTTTAAACTGACATTTGCTTACTTTGTAAAGTATTATATTATTTTTTCATTGTGAATGTGAAGACGATGTGGGTCTTTTTACATACTTATATATTTTTTTTTTATTATTCTCTCTGTTCTGTTTTTTTTTTTTTTTTTTCATGGTCTGGCAGTTTGAGTAATTTATGTGGCCTACCCAAATGTCCTTTCTTTGGTATTGTTCGTCGAATCGTTGAGCTCCTTAAGTCTTGAGTTGAGCTGCACGATTTTTGACAAATGCGTGCACTGACTGGACAGGTCCTCTCAATCTGTGTGGTTCTTTCCTCAAAAGACCACCTCAGACATCGCATGTAGATCGATGTCTGAGGTGGTCTTTTGAGGAAAGAACCACAACCAGAGGTCTTCATATAACCTGACCAAGATTATGTCTGGACTTTAAAAGAGACTGTGACCTCTGAGTTTGTTTCGGCCTTTCTTCTCAGAGTAGTCAGATAGGAAACGCCGACTTCATCTAGTTTAAAAAAAAAACATGATTGACGTGTAAAAGTGTTTGTACAAACCTACTTACAAAAAATAAAATCATTTCATCATTTCATTTCATTTCATTTCAACTCTAATCGATATTTTATAGAACCGCGCTCAAACATTTAATGCAAATTCGATGGTCACACAGAGCAAACTTTGTACACTCTGGGAACCTCACCCGTTCACTATAAAACAAATATAATTCAATATTTGACGATGTTTCAATGTGACAGTCAATTGGCATTTTTTGTTAGAGAAAATGTCGGTAGAGAAAATGTGTGTAGATACGGTCAGCGACAAAAGTAGTAAATTTAGACCTAATCTAATAAAATACCTAGGTAAAAAGAAAAAATGATAGATCGCCGCTCAATGCTCAATGCCAATACCCTTTGCCACCACATAATTATAAATGTGAGAGTGGTTTATCAACTTTTTTTTTACACTAATAACAAAGGCCAGAAACCGTCTCAATGTGGAACATGACTTAAGATGCTAAACCTAACTTATAAAACACTTGTGAATGCAAAACAATATTTTTACTATGTTACGGGCAATTTGATAAGTCCGGGCACTATTAATAATGGCCGGTCTGAATTCATAATGCCCGACTCAATTGAGCAATGTGATTAAAACAGCATTATTAATCACTTTTCCCGACCATTATGAATAATGCACACCCTACCTCTTTTTACCTTTTGTGGTAGACTAATTTTATTATGGGTGCATCGTGTTCACATATAATTTTTATTATGTATACAAGACCTTGTAAAACATTTTAAAAGAGTAACGGTGGAGTTTCTTGCCCATTCTTCTCCATACGAAAATACCTTTTGGAATGGGCGACTAGAATCATTTCTATTTAGTTTTTTTTGACGTTCAAAAGTGCCTTTAATGTGCCTATTTGAAATAAATGATTTGACTTTGACTTTGACCTATCTTGGGCAAAGTAATAAAATAGGTGAACTGTAGTGTTTTTCTTTATTAAATGAAATTAAACTTACAACCTCGGGGTGCCCTTCGCTCGCTCTTGCATCCTATGTCGCGTTGTCCCCATAACGTACACACAGTTCCATTAAGTAGTTACCCCACCAAAAGACATGTGCGTTCAAATCCGTGATAGGCCCAAGTTGGTTTTTGTATTTTGCAAAAACATTTTATTTTGAATAATGTATTGTTTTAGTGAATAAATAAGTTTAAGTAAGTATTTTTTTTTTTAAAGTCTGTTTTTATTATTGTTTTGTTTCAATAAAACAATACTTTTGCGACGACAAGCAACAATAATAGGGTTAACATTTACGACAACTTATTCATCGTCTAAATAGACTGGAGGTTTCAAGACCGCTTACCGTGCATAAGATTGGAAGTTCAAATCCTATATAGGCACGAAATGTGCTTTTTGTTCATTATATTATTTTGATATATTTTTCTATTTTGTTTTAAGTAGTAATTATTTATAAAGAATTAAAAAATCAAGAAAAATAAAATACTTTATTAATCATTTATTAATATTTATTATTGCTATTATTTAACAAAACTATGATCTTATTTTACAACAAACAGAAGAACTATTTTAGTTCTCATAAAATCAGAAATCATTTAAAAAAATAATTGATAAATAGTAGTCGTTTACTCTTCGCCGTTTTAAGTGAACGTATACAAAGTTCTAACTTGAAGGTATGGATTAATTTTATAAAGACAACGTAAGTAAGTAAAATTAATGGATACCCTCAAATTATAACATCTTTCGATTAGACAGGGACCTAAAGATATAATGACTCAGCCGATAGTAGATAACAATTTCATCGCAATTCGTATGGGCTCGCTGGCTAGTTCGTCAAACAGCCGGTATGAGTATGACGACGTTCGGTGATGCGATGGTTCGAATCCGAGTCAACACAATGGACCCTTTTTGAAGTATTCTTTAGATTATTCGTAAGGAATTCAATGTTGTAGCAGTGTAACATTTTAAAACTTGAGGGGTTAGGACATAGTGACGCTTTCTGTACATTCGGCTAACGGGGATTCTGTGTAAAGGGTTTAAAGTAACCTAACCAAACAGAACCTCGGGGTGCCCTTCGCTCGCTCTTGCATCCTATGTCGATGGAGTGACATGATTAATTATCACATAGCCCGGCTACAAGTAGGGAATTATTCATACTGCCCGGTCCTAGTGATAAATTCAGGCTATCTCAAACACTGACTTATTACCTGGACCACGGGCCATCGGGCATTATTAATAATGGCCGGTCAAAGATATAAATTAATCACTTTGCCCATCGCTCTTGGGCATTATTAATAATGGCCGGTCCTTATTAATAATGCCCAGTTAATCACGTTGCCCGTAACATATACATATATGAAATACGTTAAAATTGTAAAATTAATGTGATTAATGAAGATATTAATTTGTATTTGTTTGTATTGAGTCGGGGTGAAATCAGTTTTCCTAGTAGGTCCAGGGGTAACAATATTGAAGAGGTTAGGAACCACTGCTCTAGATTGTCCCATGGAGCAGGAACAGCATGTATTTAAAAATAATATATAAAATTTATATATATATATATTGTGTTAAAAAATATAGATAGGTAACTGTTGGAATACTGATGTGGTCACTGAAACATACAAAATATTACGAAACATTAAAACAGTTTTAGTAGGTATTATCTTTTGATCCAAACATCGTTTTCTTATTAAGTGATAATTAGCGAATAAGTACTAGGCAGTCTGAAAATACTAAATGTCTCGTAGTAACTGCATAATAAAGACTTGACTTGAATCTCATTGACTAAATTAATAATATTTATCAATGGCCAATCCGGATTATCGACATCGTCCGACATGACAGTTGACATTATGTTGGAGCGCCGGGACATGTATAAAAGATGACATCGTGATAGATTGTGCATCAGTTGCTCATCAGCCGCCGAACAAAAAACCAAATATTACAAAATGAAATCGGTACGTTCTTTTGTGTGTTACATCATGTCTAATAATTAAATTCCTCATAACTGGTATTTCTGCGCATAACTTGTCTCGGGATTGTTGTCTCAAACTTCTATTTTTTGTGCAGATGTTCGTAGTCGCCCTCGCCCTCGTGGCCGTCGTCGCCGCTGCCCCCGTTGAGGAGCCCGAACAGATCCTTCGGTCCGACTTCGTCCAGCAACCCGAGGGTTCATACAACTTTAAGTAAGTAATTCAAATAATTACTGGGTAGATATTAATTATAAGTTCACAATTTAATGCATGTTGTGGCCTCCTGTTAATGTAGAAATGCACCAACACACAAATTTATTATTTTTGTTAAAAAAAAAAATTAAATCATTTTTTGTTAGCAGGCTTCAATACCTAAATATATAAACAGTTTTCTACTGCGATAAGACATACAACAATTACATAGCAACAAGTTTGTAATCTGTGTATTTTCAACAGTTTCGAGACCGCAAAAGGAATCTCCCGCAATGAGGAAGGTACTCTGAAGGAGGTTGTCGATGAGGATAAGAAGCCCCACAGCGTCGTCGTTGTCCGCGGCACCTACAGTTATACCGATTCGAACGGCCAGCCCGAGTCCATCGCCTACTACGCCGACGAGACCGGCTACCACGCGGAAGGACCCTCCGTCCCCAAGCCCGCCAGGAGATAAGCTACCAACGACCACTCGCTCATTAACAATTGATTGATCCGTTAAATGTGAATTAATCGGTTGTTCATAAGCTGATCCCGAATCAAATGTTTGTTTTGGAATTACACCTAAAACGGTTTATGCATAGACGTATTCAGTATAGTATATAATTACTTATATATTCATACGTACGTACGTTTTTGTACAATTTGTTTTGTTTCAACAATAGCCACATTGTAAATAAATTTTTGTTGAAGTTATTTGCTATTTTAATTTCAAATACTTGTCACGATTCTTATTATTATTATCCATTTATTTCAGGCATCAAGGCCTATATAAAACACATTCAATATAATATGAAAATAACTTAAAAATACTATAAATACATACAACATTATAATTACACTAAAAAACTAACAAACTAAAGCACACGAAGTGTCTGCGTCGTGTTTCGCTGACTGGTGTCATGTAGCCGGCCACGAAACCGGCGGTACACAACACCCTTCGGCCAGAACTCTTCCTTGAGGAACTTCTCGAGATGATGTGTGGGAACACATACCACGAACGACCGTTCGTGTTGTGACGCGACTCCTACTTCTCGACCCTCTAAATCCAGTTGGTCTTCACACGCATGTACCTACTCCACGATCTCCTCAACTTTCGTGGAGTGGTGCAGTCTGGACACGTACAGCTGCGTCGCGTCGTCGGGATTGCTGGACGCAGCAGCATGTTGGGTCCTGCCTGCAGCGCGGTGCCGCACTGGTTCCGACAAGGAGGCTTCTTCTTCGTCTTCTTCTCCACCTTGATGAAACCATCCTTGTCGCACGTGTCCTTCTCTGGATCCTGCCTTTTCAAAACCTTGTTGGGTTTCGACTGGCTGCGTTTACCCCCTTTTTGTTTTTCCGCTAGTTTATACCTACCCTACCTTACCTACCCTTAAACCTTTCGTCACTGGTTGTATTTAATTGGATAATACTTTACTCAATTAAATACCTGTTATTTAAATAGGTAATCATTTTAGTACCGACACAAATATTATTTGTTCAGTTTAAAAGATTCCTGATACTTTGAGTTGTTACTAGACGGTCAACAACTTCGTCATTGGTGTCGATTCCCTTGTTCACAAACTAAACTAAATTTGAGGTCAGTGCATTTTTTTCTTTCTATTTCATCCAGAAAGGGACAGAAGATAAATTTAGTTTAGTCCCGTCAAATTAATCAGCGCCTGACACAACTCTAGACACAAGTTTAGACGTGGTTAAAAACTTGCCTACTAAAATTACGTCACTTTACGTCAGGCGCTATTCAATTTCAGTCTATTTTATTATTTTATCATTTTTAGTGCGTGATAAAAGCGTGTTTTTTTAGTTTTTTAAAACTACATTTTGTTATACAGGGTGATTGGAAGATGGGTGCAAAGCTTTAGGGCGAAGATAGTACAGACAATTTAAAACCATTTAATCCATTGTTGTCTTAGACGAAAGTCTTACCAATTTTTTTTACCAAATTTTTGTTTTTTGTCGAAAATTCCCAAAATTTTAAGTAAACTGTTTATTTATGGCCAAATTGAATGATAAATGAATTCATTTTTATTTAATTTAATTAAAGTAATGTGTAAGCAATCTACCAAAACATGTTTTAGGCCTCTGTGTCATTAGACATAAAAAATATAAAAATTAGGTAAAATTAAATTGGTAAGACTACCCCTTGATACCCCTGGCTGGACCTATTAGGAAAACTGATTTTACCCCGACCTTAAAATGTTATCAATGCAAACAATACAAGCAAATATCTTTATTAATCACAAATTGCACACTAATCTTACAGTTTTAACGTATTGTATACAGTGTGACATGTATAAAAAAAATGAATTAAGTAAAAATAGTTAGTGTGATGGTGGTATTATTTTGCATTCACAAGTTTTATTATGTTAGGTTTAGTTTCGCCTAAAGCGCATCTTAAGTCATGTTCTTGAGACGTTTTCCGGCCTTTGTTTTTAGTGTAACCAAAGTTGAAAAACCACTCTCACATCTATAGGTGGTGGCAAAGGGTATTGGCATTTTTAAAGCTCTGTTAGCTCTAACAGGATAAAACAGACATGGCGAGGCAACCGCGACGACAGCTAAAAAGAGATGCCACGTGCGGTTCTTACTGAGCGGCGATCTATCATTTTTTCTTTTTATTAGCTAGGTATTTTATTAGATTAGGTCTTAATTATTAGGTTTTTGTTACCCCCACAGAGTAGCTGATTTAATTATCCCCAGGTTCGAAACCACTGATCTAGAGTCTAGACAAAATCAAAGGAGAATAAGTAAGACCGTACCCGGACACAAAGTTAATTGTAGCATTATAAACTATGTTGATAATGGTAGCATTATAAACTATGTTGATAATTGTAGCATTATAAACTATGTTGATAATTATTGACCTCATGGAGTAGTTTAATTAATTCTAAGACAGCATGTCTGAATTCACTTGGAGAAAAAAGTTATGTGAGGAAATTAAATTAATTCAGTAATAGGAAATATTTAACTAACCTTTCAAAACTTATTGATCTGCTAATGATGAAATTAATTAACCTCTAAAAACTTTTGCGCTTCTAATGATGCACTTTTTTTCAAATAATTGAGCCTCTTTTTAACTTTTTCAACTCTTTCTCAACTTTTTCAGGTATTTAATCAAACCTTTAATAATTCTCATTTTGCTCTGCTAACAATATTACAAATAAACATATCAACACACACATATCAAATAACAATATTACAAATATTAAAAAAAAATACAAACAAAAAATGCATTAGTCTGTGTATTAGCTTATAGGTGACAATATTTCAAATAATTCCAGATACAACATCATTGTAGTAATACACACCGAAACTTAAAATCTCGATAATTAAAAAATAACTTTTTGTGGGTTGAGTCCTTTCTGCTAAACTACGTCCAATTTGAAGTTAGCGAGCAGGGTGTGAAAAGCATGTTATTTAATAGTTCCGAAAAGTATGATTTATTAATGTAGGTACTCACGGCTACACATCAACCTATACTTTTCCAGTTTTAGCTGACCTCGCATTGTATAGTTCGTGCAATCAGAAGTCAGCATACACTTGTTATATTTAGCTTGATGTGTAGCCGTGCGTACTCATGTGTGTGTATGTACTCATTCGGGATAATTGAGATAAATAACTACAGCGTTCAGACTAGTTTCTTTACCATCAGATATTTAACAACACATTAACAGTGGTAAGTTCCCCAAGGCTAAGTCCTCAGTCATATTTTTCAAATGATTTAAAAAATACAAACAAGGAAGTAAGAAAAAGAACAAAAGTACTACATTCTTTAATGGCTGACGTAAACCTAACCTCTCAATAAAGACAACCTCTGTCAGATAAAATGAGGATGAATAAATTAATAGCTGGCCGAGTTTATTGGTTATAAGATTAAGGTGAGAAGAGACTAGAGCTTTTACTTGTAACAGAACATCGAGCATTCGCCGTTTTTAATTTTATCGAACCGCTCTTCGAACACGCTCGATGTTTTGTTACAATCTGATTAAAAACCAACGAGCGTACCTATTCGTGTAACATTTTATCGAGCGAAGGCACGTGTGGTACCTGTAGGTCCAACAGTTCAATAAGGAACACAATGTAGAAATAAATGTTGCAGGTAATGATCACTCACGGTGAGCATTACGTCGACAGCGTTGAGTATTCGCAGAAACGTTACCTACATTACATGGAAATGCTTTTGGAAACTGAGCTTTTGCCTGTATTGTACCATTCGTGAGAACGTTACATTACATGGAAATGCTTTTGCAAACTGAGCTTTTGCTTGTATTGTACCATTCGTAAGAAAGTTACATTACATGGAAATGCTCGAGAAAATAATCTAGTGTATATCCTTAAAACTAATTAATCCTAAAATAATATGCTTGGTATCTCAATATAGCCACAATTGTTCTTTCTGATATCGAGTAACGAGACCATGACCGTAAGTAGGTAAACAAAGCTGCATAATTCTGGACTTACAATAGCACGGAATCACCGACTTAAGAAATACCAATTAATTAAGAGCACCCTGATCGTGAGAAATGAACACAGATTTAATTAAGTATAGTTGAGATGTTGTCTAAATATAATGCATTTGTAATTACGTTACGCTATTTCATAGCAACAATGTTGTCATTAAACGTAGCTTGTTAGAAAAACGTGCACTAAATGAGGTCCAAACTTATGTGCCAATATTTCTTAGATTGCCTATGTAATCGTGTATTCTTGCTATTGGTCTCTGCTCTGCTTTATTACGGTATTTCATCGCGGGTGGATACTTATTTCAGCTTTTCCTCATTATTGCACCCCTACTAAAATGACGTTGTACTATAACAGATTTATAGTACGACATCATTATTGCAGAGCGGTGGCCGCCATGTGCGTCCGTAATGTTCGCATCGCTCTTCGGACACAGTGTTTTTTTTTGTTTTCACCTGTAATTGACACCTTAAGTCAAATACTGGTGAAAATTACAGATTTTCACGACATCAGTTGTAAATGTGATGGAAACGCTTTTCTAGGAAACCGTACCTAGTGTAAGAGATGCCGAGGGTCTTAACCGGTCACTATAGAATCGAACGCTGTTGACACGACGTTGGTGCCATACGCAGTATAGGTAAAAAAACCTACATATACGATGAACGCTTTCGCTATATGAGAAAAGAAAAGATGCCTTAGAATAAAAGACACAAAACTTCTGCTACTATTTAAAAAAAACTAAAATCGTAGCAACTACGCCTTTAAATAGAAACGTTAGGCAATTTAAGATCCACCTCCCATTTTAATGCCTTCCGCGTTATGTGCTTAGTATAAATAATACGTTATTTGTAGAATTAAAATAAATTACAGTACCTAATTACGAATAATAAAAAAACCTGGCTCTTTGAATGGAAACATCGGCTATTAACCATCTGAGGACTGGTTGATGCTGTATGTTTTTTTTTTTATTCTTTATTTGGTAACCACATGTGACTGTTCCTAAATTACCCTAGGCTGATAAAATTTTCGTTTTTTCTAATCATGTTAATATTAGTATTTAGGTCGGTTCCCCTTTAGCACATTGTCGCCGATTGACACTTGTGACAGTATAAACGGGTGTTAGTACCTAACAGTCTAAACTAGGTAGCCAGACATAAAAACTATGCAAAAATAACGATAATGTAGATATTATAATGCACACTTTTACAGCACAAAATACAGATAGTACAGAAGGCAATCTACATACTAAGTGCGCTCGAGCAACGCACACATGGACACCGCTCACGGACACGTTATCTCGGACGGGTTGGGAGTAGTGCGAGCGCGGGTGCCATCCGCTTGAGACACGCGTCTGTGAAGTGCAAAAATAGAGCAACAAAAAATGACTATCTAAGCTTGATTTATATAAAAGTTTCCTATTTTTAATCACTACTATACTTCTACTATACTTCCCATCCTCACATATGGTGGTCAAACATGGTCTTTGACAAATCAGCAGAGGTCCACGCTCGAGGTTTGCCAGAGGGCTATGGAACGGAGTATTCTGGGTATCAAACTAACAGACCGAGTTAGGAATACGACCATCCGTTCCATCACAAAGATAACTGATGTCACTTGGAAAGCTGCCACGCTAAAATGGAACTGGGCTGGACACATCTGCCGCATGTCAGACGAACAATGGGCCAAACTTACGACCCAATGGGTCCCACTTAATGGCAAACGACATCGTGGCAGGCCCAGACGGAGATGGCGGGATGAGCTGGACTCCTTCAACAAGAACTGGTCCTTAACAGCTTTGAACAGAGAGAAGTGGAAAGAGAGTAGGGAGGCCTTTGCCCTGCAGTGGGACATCACAGGCTAATAATAATAATAAAATAAATAATTTTGAATCAGTATAAACGAAGCAACTTTTTCGTAAGGTAAATTCACGCCACCAACTTTTACGTAAGTTGAAAACATTATTTTTTGTTTGTGTAGATATTGTGTTGTTTTTAGTGTCATTTGATAGGTTTAGGTCTAAAACGGATAGGGCAAAATAAATTGTGTAAATAAGGTAATCCGTTTTGAAGTTATTAGGGATTTTCAATGGTGAAAGTTGACAAATGTAAAATTTTATATTTTTATGTTCTGTAAACTTTTTGTATTGTAATACCTACTATGTTTATTGTTTTGTTTTAATATTGTAGAATAAGCTGAACAATAAATCAAACAACTAGATACCACTACCACGATAGTTTTTTGTGCATAAGCCAAAGTTGACAACCCTAGCGCGACCGCCGAGCGTAGGTATGAAAAATGAAGTACATACATGTGATTGCCTTCTGTACTATCTGTATTTTGTGTTTACAGGCACCATACACAATAGTCCGAATCTTATTCAACAGTTAATTTAGAGATCCGTAATAATGTAAAAAAAAAACTACCTACTGTGTTTGTAATTAGTTAGCGTTGATGTAAACATGTAAATTAATTGACACTAAGATCTGTATCTTATTGTAAAGCATAATGAAAACCAGACTTTTGACCTTCATATATAAGTAATGAGTGGAAATAAGACATCCATAGCTACATTTACTGCTACGCATATGTGTTACGTCTGCACACGTACCAAATAATGCAGGTTCTAAGAAAACAACAGAAAAGGCTGGCAGCATTGCCACGTCGTATGGCGATGTTGATTCTTTGTTAAATAATAGTTATAATTAATGTGTGATAGTAGAAAATTATATTAATGAAATAGCTAGTAATATAAACGGTTGTTTTAAATTAGAGCTTTCAGCTTGGTTAAGAACCTTTAAGCTTCGATTTGTATGTATTTTTATGTAACATTGACCTAAAATATAACATTAGTAATATTAGACAAGCGACAAAATTATAGAAAAATACATTTACGATCAATTTAGATGGCGCAAAAAGCGAAAAGCGCTTGCGTATATCCTTTAGCACGGGTCTTGCCACGCTTTCAGTTTGTTCTAAACTTTTAAAACTTTTTTAAACGCCATTTTTGGCGGCTGTTATTTTTCACTGTTCAGCAAACATCTCACAACCCTGCAGGCACAGTTCTGCATATTTATCTTCATAGAGACTAAGTTTGAAGGATATGAATATGTTACCACTGAAAGGACCATCTGATCCCATCTGACCACGACTCGATTCACTGGCGAAGATTTTTTCAGGTTTTTAGATTCTTCAAAGGATTTGTTTTTCATTGAAAACCACATAGTAGAAACAAAGACAGTACAAACCAAGGGTAACGAATTGGACTTCCAATATAAATTTAGAAATCTCGTCTCAAATTAAAAAAATATAAAGGCTATACCTATACATTTCTGAAAAAGATGGAGAACTTAGATATGTTGCTAACAATGAATAGTAATCCTTTTATACTTATAGTAGCTTACTTATCTTTAAAATGGAAATCAAAATAATGATTCGAAATTATTAACGTACTATGTAGTTAGCTCGTCCAGGATCTTTGTTCATGATGGCCGCTGTGTCTAATAGACCACCCAACTGTTATTCTGCAACATCCTAATTGAGTTTATGTCTAAAAGTAACTGCGCCCTGTAACATTTCCCATAATTTTGTCTTAAAATTGCTAAATGATTACAACCATCGTGTTCGTGTTGAGCTTTGGTGGGTACTGGCAACTATAATGCGGCTAATAACAGCTGATGAGCTAAAGAGACGTGTGTAACACTCACGTTTGAGCGATGGCACAACAAAAAATATCAGCTCAGAGCAACCCTATAAATGGAATATTCGGATCCCACGCTAACAGTAACACTTTGAGTACAACGAGCGCAGTCCATTTGAGCATTGTTGAGGTAAATGAACGAGTTGTAAATTCAATTCCGTTAAAATCATACTTCATTCTTAGAAACCAGTATTGTAGACCAGAGACCTATCGCTGGTCTAAAATTACCTGGTAAAAAGAATCAGGTAGAATCCGACCTCTATTATTTTGTACCCCTAGTCTATCGTCCTATTTTGTTAATATAAATCAAATATTTCAATAACAATTTCAATTTCAAAAAGGTGTAGGTAATTTTTCATAAACAAGTAAGTAATATGTGTAGCGATTTTGGTTACATCCTGAATGCTAGCACGAAATGAACGCGTTTGGCAAGCAACTTCCGAAACTTCCGATTGGTTCGTGGTCCGCGGTATTTTATTGGAGACGATTTTTCATTGCTTTCCTTTTAAGTAAAAGTTTCACTTACAAAATCTGCATAAACTTTAATTGCATAATCATTATGAAGATTTCCGAATTCATGAAACTGTAGGCGTTTTACTAAATGACTTTACAGGTTTAATCCGTGCATGTTGCAGAATGTTTCGCCTCATCAGCTGTGTGTTGCTGTACAGCACTTTGACCGCGGGATATCCGTTTCCATTCCCCGCAGCGCCGGTAGTCGCGCCAACATCTGTGATACCGACACCCTTCCCGTATGGCCCGGGGTCCACGCCAATAGTGCCGACTACAATTCCCTACGCCCCTGGGGTCAGTCCGCTTGTACCGACTGCGAGTCCCTACGCCCCGGGGGTCAGTCCGCTTGTTCCGACTTCGCTTCCCTTTGCTCCTGGGGCCGCGCCGATTGTCCCCGGCGTCAATAACCCTTACTACAACTACGCAGGAGGCCCAGCTGTTCCCATCTTGTCGTACTCTAACGAACACGGCTTGGATGGGACTTATGCTTTTAGGTTTGTGACTTGTGGAATCACATTAATTTATATAATTATGTACTTGTGTAAATTAAATTGCAAGAATGGTGTTAATAATTTGCCTTTAATTAAATTGCAAGAATGGTGTTAATAATTTGCCTTTAATTAAATTGCAAGAATGGTGTTAATAATTTGCTTTCAATCATGAGGGGCCCGTGGCTAAATAATAACAGCCGCACAGGTCGATCGATCAAGTTAAGCTACGCTTGCCGCGGTTGGTCTGTGGATGGGTGACCAATGTGACCATCTTTACATACCGAGACCCCTCCGTGCCTCGGAAAGCACGTTAAGTCGTTGGTCCCGGCTGTCATTCGTGGATCTTTAACAATCGTTACGGGTAGTCAGAAGCACGAAGGTCTGGCAACCAGTCTTACCAAGGGGTATCGTATTACCCAGTAACTGGCTTGTGGAAGTCAGATAGGCAGTCGCTCCATGTAAAATACTGGTATTCAGCTGCATCCGGTTAGCCTGGAAGCCGACCCCAACATAGTTGGGAAAAGGCTAGGCAGATGATGATGTCTCCCTACATGGTGAAGCTTTTCATAATCAAGTGACTTTATAATGCCCAAGAATATTTTCAGTTTTTCAACTGCTGATGGCAAGCAAGCTCAAGAAAGTGGATACTTGAAAGATGCCTACATCGACAATACTGGAAATCCACAAGGGACTCAGGTACGTATTACTTTTTAAGCTTTTTATTATTCATTTGGCCTAGACAAATGTACCTATTACTAGCTACTGCCAGCGACTTCGCCCGCGTAAAATTTTTTGTTCTCGCAACCCACCCCGTTGCATCGTATCGCCTGTCCGCGCTATTACTTCGTTTTCGCGTAGCGCTCTTACTTACTTTTTAGGGTTCCGTAGGTAACCAAAGGGTAAAAACGGGACGCTATAACTAAGACTTCGCTGTCTGTCCGTCCGTCTGTCTGTCACCAGGCTGTATCTCAAAAACCGCGATAGCTAGACAGAACCGCGATAGCGAGTTGAAATTATGTATTTCTGTTGCCGCTCGCGCGTAACAACAATACTAAAAAAACAAAATAAAATAAATATTTAAGGGGGCTCCCATACATCAAACGTGTTTTTTTTTCGGTGTTTTTGCCTTGTGGTACGGAACCCTTCGTGTGCGAGTCCGACTAGCACTTGGCCAGTTTTTTCTTTTTGCTCGGTTCCTAAGAGAGTGAGCTTGACGCTAAATAGCCTATAGCCTTCCTTAAGAATGGGGCTTTATAATGCAAAAATAATTTTTCAAATCCGACTGGTACTTAGTTCCAGAGATTAGCACGTTCAAACTAACAAGCAAACTCGATACATAGATATAAGACAGATTAAATATATTTTTTTCTTTATGCGCTTTTCATAATTAAGCAGTCTATTTATTAGAAGGGTGTGGTACGTGACTGAGTTTGCTATACCTGCTTAGTGGTAATTCAGAGTTTTGTTCTTTTTCTCAGGTTGTTCAGGGAAGTTACGCTTACATATCGCCTGACGGGACACCCATTCAAGTTAGCTACGTCGCCGATGAAAATGGTAACTTACTTTTTTAATAAACCGTCGCGTCACAACACGAACTTCAAGTCGTTCGTGGTGCGTGTTCCGACACATCATCTCGAGAAGTTCCTCAAGGAAGAGTTCTGGCCGAAGGGTGTCGTGTACCGCCGGTTTCGTGGCAGGCTACATGACACCAGTCAGCGAAACACGACGCCGACACTTCGTGTACGTTAGTTTTTAGTGTTAATATAATGTTGTATGTATTTATAGTATTTTTAAGTTATATTAATATTGTATTGTATGTGTTTATATGGGCCTTGATGCCTGAAATAAATGGATAAATAAAAATAATATACTTAGTACTTACCGTTATGCAGACTATATGTATAGAATTAGGCCCTTTGCACACACACGTTTTTCTCGCTGTGAAAAACTACAGCTTGAGTAGGCACGGTCGTCAGTGTTTTATGGATCACTATGGACGCTTGTACACGGACACGTTTTATTTACAGCGCGGTTTATAGGCCGTGTGTAGGCAGTAGGCACCGTTCATCAGTGTTGTGTTGATCACTATATAAGCTTGTTGACAGTAATGAATCCTTGCCGTGTACAAAGGGCTTTACGGATACAGCTAAAAGCGCTGTAGTTAACTTTTGTATAAATATACAAGTATATCAATTACCTATTCCTGGGAGTATCCTTACTCAATTGTGTGAAGATACTCCTTGAATATATCTTTCTTCATTCACATTTCGATTCGATATTGCAGGTTTCAGACCATCAGGCGTGCATATTCCTGCTGACGGAAAAGCAGTTGCCCCCATCGTTCCCGTAGTGAACCGAGTCAACCAACAGGTCTTCGACCCGACATCCAACCGTTATGATCCTTACTCAAACCGAAACAGATATAATACCTTCGGCCAGTACAATAACCGACCTTATGACCCAAGACACCCCTACGACCCTACAAAGATCAACCCCTACTTTAACAGAAACAATTATAATCCCTACCAAATCGGGGGCCAATACAGAAATTCTAACCAAGAGGCTAAAAAGAATTCCGCTTAGACTTACTGACAATCTTGAATGAAAACTTTTACGGAAATCAAAAAGTATTATTGTAAGATATAGAAATGTATAATTTTCAAATAAAACCTGTGATATAAAGTGTTGAGTTTTTACTAGAAACCGAAATCTAAACTGCAGTCTGCAATCAATTCACTTTAAATTATAATTGCAATAAAAATTGGTTAGACGTCAGCGTGTGCGTCAGCTATACCAATTTAGACTGGAAAGCTTTTATCAATACCTACCTCACAGTACCCTTGTTATCGAAGCTCAATATTACATCAGGCTCTCTTTAGTGTTCTTCGTATCCTTTGCAAGTGTTTACTCCGGCGAGTACCTACATAAAGCGGCTTTTAAAGATGTTGCATGTCTTGGGTTGCCCAACAGTCATTCCAATGCCCCGCACTTTATATTAATCAGTATGGCGCTGGAGATAAATAGCCGAAACGTTTAATACAATACGACATACTTACATACTTTATGTACTGCATCGTTAAAATAACTTAGGCACATTCTTTAATGTTATGGTAGAGAACATAAACATTAGCTTTCTCGTTTCAGTTTGTATGTAAAAAGAAAAGCAAAATTGGATTGACGGTGAGCAAGAGAAGTAGCTTTCAAGCTTTGGTGGAAACTGGAAGCATTTACTATGCTGTGTTGATATATCCACATAGGTAGAGAGTCCCCGTCCGTTCGATATAAATTACCGCATAGGGTCGCAACAGTTGACCCTATTCTGAGATTTCTAGTCAAATAGATATTAACTTAGCGTAGGCAGGTATGATGATTGCACTACTGTGAATCGTGAATCTATACGTGTAGACACCGCTGTCTGTCTTGCTGTTGCGTGCATAATGAGTCTGGGCGGGGGCAGGACACGGCTTTGGCGGACTATTGAACTGATCTTACAGTCGATAGAAAGTATAACATAAGGTACAAAAGACAGCAAAGATAGCAGTTCCTAGACTGACTTGTTTATTTATGCAATAATACAAAACTACCTGATTGATGTCTTGCAATAACCTCCACAAGTTTATTCCAGAACAGGAGTTACTACCAGAGAATAGGTAAGTACATAATTTAATGAATGTACTTATCCACCATATATCTACCTACAGCAGCTGAATAAATTAGCCGGTACAAGAGACATCAAGATTTCACCAGAATACCTACACGTATTTTTTCATGTACACGTTCATGCATAAGAATTTTTATACTCGTGTTACCAGTCATAATTTTAACAGAAGTATGAATGTAGCAAGGCGTGGGGTAGTGATCAATTTCGTGTTTTATGTACTGGTTATTTAAATCATTCACTTTGTGGTAACCTCTTGTAAAAGATTAAAACTACATGAAATTATTAATAAGCTGAGCCTGTGACGTCACCCGTGTAAAATGTTTTAATTTTTCGAAAATAACCAACATAAGCAAATACACAAATTTAGTGCCTGATCATTTTGAAACAAAGACCAATTAATTACTTAGCTTTCAACGAAATTACTCAAGTCTGTATACAACATTCACCCGCAGCTTCCCAAAATGTTAAATTGGTTTCTTTATCACAGTCATTAGGTATGATAATGTCCTATTGTCACATCTTGAGCATAACTTCACGCGGTAATATACGACACTGATGTCTGAATTCAAAATTATTGTCATTGTATGCGCTGGAGATTTTGATCTACATAGGTACTTACGTGTAAATATCGGCATTGCTGCAACCAAGGTGAATATGAAGGAACGATGAAAGAGATAAGAAAATCTCCCTCTTCAGTGAAACAATTCAAGCTACAAAAATAATAAATTATAATCATAAAAAACATGTCACTAAGCATGCTCATAAGACCATATAAAGCGCCGTCTTAGTCCAAATTATATAAATGTAGATAATTAGCGAGGTAGCTTTTGACACATGTTACGATATAAGCTTCTTACAAAATTACATACAGAGCTGTGATAAGCAATTCGGTGTATTATTCGTTAAGTATAATAAATATATTTAGTTTGTGTGGAACAGTAGAATGTAGAACGGAATGCAACCACTATGTTAAAAACATGCGCGCATCATAATTATTTGATAAGAATTTAACTTGGATCTTTGCAGATCAAGATTTGTTATTTTCAAGCATATTATCCTCATGTATGATTTATAGCTAGTAGTGTACAGTGATTCCCCAAGGTATGGCACTTGGCCGGTTTTTTTTCTTTGAACCTTGTTGAAGTGTGTCACAACTCACAAGCGTGAGATGCGACTGGTTTCTGAGATCCGCCTCCGCTGATGTGCCTAAGATTTAAGGTTAACTTTACTGAGACAAGTTACATCATGATTCTATAGTCTTTAAATTCTTTTGTACATTTTGCATCCTACAAGAAATCTGGAAATTCATTGTGGGAGGATTACCTGATCTTCGGTTTTATAAGGAAATATTTAGAAAAGCTTCTAAATACTTCCTAATGTTTTATTTAGTACAAGTTCAATTTAAAGGTGTCAAAAAATATGTGGAAGATTGAAACTGGCTCTCCTTACTCCTCACTCCTCACTTATTCATTTATCACAATACGTTTCATCTTTTAGCCAAATATAGGCATATATTTTAATTATAAAGTTTCCTGGAAAAGAAGTTACCCTATATGAATTTAACACTATAGGTAGGTACCTAGTTAATATTTTCTGACTAGTGTACAGCGTTCGATAATGAAGACCAAAAATTCCCGTCTTGGTTAAATTAGCACGTACATTACCGTTCAACTTGAACATTACAAAAAACTATAGCAATAAAATTAAAATGAATGCATTAAAATTTCACCCTAAAGCTATAATTTCCAATTTCGACTACAGCTGACGGTGTGTCATTTCAGTCTTATCAGCAAGAGAATTAAGTTCTTATTCAATTGTTTCATGCGATGTTTTGGTACCATAAGGGACATCCCAACTGTCCTTCGTTGTACAGATGATCATAAAATATATACAGAATCCGCTGCGATGTGTAATTGCGACAAAAGTTTTCGGTATAAATACTGGGGGTGAATTCAAAATGCATCATTACATTGCCTTTGTATCACACGCATCCATCTTCCAACTGTTTTGTACTTGGTTCAACATGAAGTGTGTTGTAAGTTTTTCAAAGTTTCTTAGTCTAACTTTCTTCCTAAAAATATATAAAGTTCTCATTTTACGACGCATAGTTAGTTTTGTGTTTGTTCATTGTAAATTGTTTTCTTTTCTGCTTTTCCTATCCATGCAATGTTTAGTTCAGTATTTCTAATTTAATTTACATTTCAATTGAAAGTTCCGGAAGTTGTCAGTTTTCGTTTAGGTGCTTAGTAATTCAAAATCAGTAATTCACAACAGCTTTTGTCTACTTAGTAATTGTTTCATATTTGGGTAGAATATTTTGTTCAATTATATCGGACAAATTGTGATAAATGGTATCTAAACCGTTCAAACAAATTCTAATGTGATAATAACAACGTAGCATAATTCATATTATCTATTATAATATACCAGATAAGAAATCATCTTAGGTTGCACCTGCAACCTTTGAGAGAACCTGCCAAAACGAAAACTATTTCAGGACCATAGGTCTATTAATACAAATTTTATTTTCAGATATTATTAGCTTTCCTGGTTTGCGCAGCTTACGCTGACGTCAGCAGCTTCCAGCAGTTCCAGCAGCAGCCCTTGTATCAACAGCAGCAACAACAACAACCACAGTACACCACGGAACCCATCCCCATCATAAGACAAGAACACGTGCAAAACCCAGATGGGTCATATAAATGGAGGTTAGTTTAAACTCTACTAACTGTACCCCGTGGTTTTACTCGCAAGAACATTCCCACAGTAACCGTAAGAAAAAATGCCACAAAAGATCCCATATTACTCAAGAATAGCGTAGCTTTCTATTAATGAAAGAATTTTGGTAATCATCTAAGTAATATCAAAGATTACCTTTTACAAACATACAAACTTACACACCACTTGATCTCCATAATTATGATGTCAGTTTAAATTTAGTAACAGTTCAACTGTAAGTGGATGGGTCAAATAAATTAGTGTCATACACTGGTTTAATTGATAAGCTGATCTATAAACGATTAATTATGCTTATGAGTACGCTAAGTAAGTTACTCTCAAGGTTCACCGGTATTCTACTGTTTAGTATTTGTGTGTCCTTCCTATTTGAAGTTTGTTATGAGAGAAGTCATTTCAAAAGAATAAAATCTAGATCATATTTTGCAATATTCCCAATTTTTGACTCAAGAATTGTTGAAAGGTGTACAATTTTGAGAGAATAAAAGTGGATACTATAGATACTACCCAACCTACCAATCTTTTGAATTATACTCGCACGGTAAAGGTAAAAGGTAAAGCTTTACGTCTCCTCATTAGTGTATCTATTTGCTCGTAAATTAATACGTAATTGTCTTAGTTGTTTTTATCTTATTTAAATTGTGTCGAAGATTTGAACTCCATTATTAGGTACCTACTCACGTTCATGATTTCAGCTACGAGACTGGAAACGGCATTTCAGCTGAGGAGCAGGGGTACGTGAAGAACCAAGGCATCCCGGAGCAAGAAGCTCAGGTCGCCCAGGGACAGTACCAGTACACCGCGCCTGATGGACAGGTAATGCACTATGTACTATTCTGTTTCTACAAGGAAACCAAAAAATTTATAATGGTACCTACTAACTGGCTAAATATATATACCTATGAGAAATCATATTGTCCTGTTTCTAGCAGGTTAATCATCAAAAGCTTTTGGCAAGTTGACATTTTTCTGCTACGCCGATTAATTATAATTTATAATGTCAAATATTCACAAGTAGTCATGTCATGCATGATGCAAAATTCCAAAAAATGCAATAACTCTTTAATAAAGTAACCAAATTATGTGCACTTATTCGGAAATTTGTCATCATTTTAACATTTATGATGGTTCTCGCTGAAATGATTGATGTTTCTTTGATTTAATCGTCCATTTATCAAAATATTTATTTAACTTATCTTAAGTTTTTGTAATATTAGAATTGAACTAGGATTTATGTAAAGTTGAGCCTACGCAAACAAATATAGCAGCGTTTACTTTGATAAGCTATGCAGTTAAATCGAAAACTTCCACAGGCATAGTTAAACTCCGTGTCCCCTCTAACCCAATTTATAGATGCCAATCTATAGAACTTCGAGAATGAGTTTAAACAAAGTTTTGACATCGGTAAACAAGTCCACATATTTAAATGAATATGTTCACATTACATTAAGGCCATTAAACTTATGACAAACGTCTAAAAATAATGTTTGGCTAGTGGTTAGTTACCAAATCATAATAATTTTTAATTTTAGGATGATGTCGTCATTTATCTGTCTTCCGTCAGTTTCACTATTAATCAAATGATATAATTTATGTAATAAAACTTTATGCACAAGTAAAAACTGTATAAAGGCGGACAAGTTAATGCCTATAATAATGCCAGATAATTATATATTGGGTTTGGTTGGTTTGACAACATTGAGCTTGAATCTTAAATTCACCTCAAATAGCTTCTCCTTATAGCTATTAAATCCGTATTATATTTTGTGTATTCATATTTTTCAAAATTAAATATTCTTATGAAAAAACAATATGATAATTATAATATCCTTGTCAAATCTAAGAAGATACATGACCGGGTACAATTTGATTAAACAAATAATGTTAAGGTCTCAAAGATACAAGCAAACAAAAAATACCTTACCTATTCATTGTTTGCTAACATAGTCAATAAATCTTCGAGAAACTCTCGTATTTTTACAATAACGACATACGAATCTATGCTGATGGAAGCATAATGATTAAGAACATTGAAAAAAAATGCAGGTACTAATAACATTCTTACTAGGACGCCGCCGTAGTGATGACACAGCTTCATACATAATATTATTACTTATCAAGGCAATCGTATTAAAAATCCCTCCCATAAATTGTTGGCCATGGGTCGGTAATGACGGAATACGTTTTCGTTAAAATTATGACTACTAAAACAATAATTATAACATTATGGAGTTGGGAACTACTGTTTCTGGTAGCTTATGCAATTGGATTTATTTTAAGAACAGCCCTACACCCTAATTGCGTCACACGATCAATCACAATCTGAAGGTTATTGCTAATCTATTGCTTCATATGTTCGAAAAATTGGTCTGCTCAACAACGTAAATAACGCAATGAATGTTGTTGAACTGTCAAAATGAAAGGCATTGCTGCTGTGTTACGCAATTACCCCGCTGGAATAGCAGAAATTGTGTTCTTTTACCTAAGTCTAAACTTGAGCAAATTATGATAACCTAGTTTAATCTAGTGATCCAATTACAATGGCTAACGTGTCATTTCATATTTTTAAGTTTTCTTACACGTTACAATTAATTACATTTGACACCAGAGTAATCAAGAAAATCACTCTGAAGAAAATTCATTTCAGTAACTGTGTCATTTCCCAGGTCTTGACTGTACTGTAGTCTCGTCTCATTTTCGGATAAATAAAACACACGAATTTTTGTGCAATGTTTTATTTCGTCATTAGCCAAATTGTATTTGTTTTTTCAGGTGATCCAGTTGCAGTACTTGGCTGACGAGAATGGGTTCCAACCCCAGGGCTCTCATCTGCCGACTGCTCCCCCAGTTCCCAAAGCAATCCAGGACGCCCTGGATTACCTTGCGACGCTTCCCCCACAGAACCCAGACAATAGAGAATATGCCAGGAACTAAACCACAGCTAAACACGTACACCTTTAATAATGAAACACGGACTGAAGTGACACCTCAAAATGTCAGTTTATTTACCATTTTTATGGTGAAAGTTTGGCGTAACTTTATTCCGGGTTTGTTAATAAGGTACTAGGATTTAAACAATTGAAACTCAGTCATAGATTTACTTATTTACTTTTGTGATACCAAGGTCTTAAAAGAAAAATACAAAAAAAAGATGTTACCTATGTAATGTATTGTTACTGTTAATAAGTAGTTTTATATTTTTTGTAAATTTTGCATAATATATTATGGTTTTATGTTAAGCTTATCCCGTTTTATTGAAATTTCTATCAAAACAAGTTTTCGTTTAATGATTTGCGATAAAAACTTGAATTTTTATTTTTATCAAGATCATTTGGATGAATATAATACTACAGGACCCTATAAACATTATTAAGTAACCGGTGATAAAAATACATGTCTAAAGGAGAATATGATTAAGGATTGCGCAAGTAAGTGTAGAATGTTAAAGCCTCAATTAAAAACCGTTTATTTTGATCTAATAATTTCATTTCGCAACTCGAAGATTAAAAATTTGTTTGTTCATTCACAAGGTTAGAGTTTATAATAACAGTTTGTGGTGATTATCGGCTCACTGGCTGTCAATGGTAATTACACCCCGCGCTTGCGCCGCGATGGACACATGTTTAGCGTTCGAGAAACGTCAAGAATCTTAAATGTATAAGGAGTTGGAGCTAAGCGTATTTTAGTTTAAGCTTATAAGTTCAATGATAAATTGATTGACATAATAATATATTTTTGCCTTCTCACGATGAAATTGTAATTATTTCCTATTAGGTCTTTCTTATTGAAATTTTATCCAGATCATAGTGGAACCATAAAAATTGCAATTTTGACAAATTACAAATCGCAGGTAGCATCTGATAATGGTCGGGCTCTAGAAGGCTCCGCAATTTAGCTGTAAAAGTTCAGAAATTAAATGGTTTCATTAACTCCTATGAAGATTTGTTTGAACCAATAACGGCCGATAAGTCTTAGGCATTAGACAAAAGATACAAGCCTTGTACGTAAACCACTAGAATTTCCAATCTATTGTGACCTTAATCTATTGTGTGTAAGTTATTTCATCACCACTGCTCTCAAAACTGTGAAGGAAAACATCGTGAAGAAACCGGCATGTCCTAGAACCAAAAATTCGAAGACATGTGACATCTGCCTACCCGCACTGGGCCCGCGTGGTGGATTACGGCCCAATCCCTCTCTCCGAGAGGAGGCCTGTGTTCGAGCAGTGGGAACATTATAGGCTGATAATGTTATGTATTTATGTGACCTTCGAGTATGAGGAAAAACAAGCCATCCATAGGATACCCAAATCAATGAAAACGCAACACCATCACCGTTTCTGAAACATCATCATTCCAATACCCACTGAACTGCCATATTAAAAGCATCACATGTGTTCGAGTCCTAAGCGGCTGAAGTTCGTTCGGCGTGACCCCTTGCGCAACAACCGGTCTGTTCACTTTCCCTGCACCTCCGTGTCAAGGTCGCTCGCCCATCGTCACCATGCTACAAACAGGTAAGAAAACATCGGAGAATACCCAAAATATGCCTGATATATCATCGTGCCTAATTGTGAAGGTTAAACTTTGTACTTGCGTAACCCATTGATCTAACTGGTGTTTTACATACATATTTTTTTGTTATTAAATTGTTTTATCATTGATTTTGTACCCGGGTTGGACATTTTTATTATTTTTAATGTCTCCAATAACCTATAAAAATAATAAAAATTCCTATCCAACCAGTGGCCCGCTATTAGCATAAACATGATGATTACTTTACTTTTCGTTTCTTTTGTATGATGTTCAAGCTAGGACTTGATATTGACGAAATTCCTATCCTAAGCTGCGTCTTACTACGAAAAATTGGCTTCATCACGTTGCCGAAGCATTTTTACAAAGGTAAACACTTGTTGGTGTCTAGCGTAGAACTGAAGTATTTTAATAGGCGTACTAGCGGAGTAAGTAATTAAGTAATAATACATATACTAGCTAACCCGGTGAGCTTCGTACCGCTTCAGAATCATTATCGAAATCAGTCAATCCCTTCTTGAGATATCATAAAAAAACAGCCGTTCCATACAAAATGTATGAGAAAATGAATCATCTTCATTATTTACTTTTCGTGAATTTTTTCCACGTTTTATTTGTTATTCTGCTATTCGGGGCGAAGACAAATCCAACAAATCATAGATCACAAAAATCAGTCCAGCTGTTCTTGAGTTATAAATGGTGTAACTAACCCGTCTTTGTTTTATTTATACGGATTATGTAGAACTTTTATATACTTAATTCCAAGACTATGAGTGATAAGGGATTTTTTTCAAAAGCGATATTTCATCTTTTGACCTTTAAATTAATCTTAGGATAATAATAGCTATCTACAGCTATGTAGGTATCAAATCTCTATTTAAAAGTTCTTGAGCTTATATTGATAGATGATACAAAACATACAGCTGTATGTCATGGACTAAACAAAATCAAACTGGTTGCTAATTTAATTGTAAAATTTATTATTTTATATGACATTGATTTATTATCTGTGATTACTTTAACTCACAAAGACGGAAATGAGTAAAAGCAAGTAATAAGTCAGCGGACTTATTGTTTGTTTTTAGGAAAATCGTCTACTTTTACAATGTTTGTAATTATGTAAGGACCGTGTATCTATCACATTATTAATTATCCGTCATTGTTCATTTTTTAATTATTATACTTATTGTGGTAAAGTTTTTATTCTGGGTGCATCGTCTTCACATATAATTAATGTACTTATACAAAATATTTTCAAAGTTTAACGGCGGTGTTTCTTGCCTATTCATCTCCATTCTTCTTTTAGAAGGGGCGACTAGAATCAATTCTATTTTATTGTAAATTTTGACGTTCAAAAGTGCATTTTATGTGCCTATTTGAAATAAATGCTGTGACTTTTTGACTTTTGACATTAATTTGAACGTTAGTCATTACTTGAGTGATAGTTGCAACCCGACTACCCGAATACCGACGACGTTTATTATGATTGGTTCCTTCCACATTCAAAGTATAATTAGAAAAGTAAAGTAGAAACTAGTACTTTTTGCAACTATAGCTATAGTACACCTACATTTTGATGCTAATCAATTGACCGATATTCACGGCACGACTTGTAGACCAAACTGCTTCCACGAAACGGGATGAGACGTGTAAAGCTGCAAAAAAAAACCATTGAATCATTCTTAAGAAAAAAATCGTTAGTCGAACAAATATTTCGTCGAGCTTTAAATGTCAAATGACTTCATCAAATTATCATAGCCATACATAAGTCACCCGTAGGCCACTCCCAACTAATAGATGTTAATGCAGCAATATCAAAATTTGCCTGAAGACATTCTATTCACTAAAGTGTCTACAATACGATTTACATAAGAGACAGGAGTGAAATCTTTTGTTGTCTGAATACCTATTCATCAAGACTACCATGGATGGTATCACTTGCATAATAACGTAGGCTGTATTGATCCGATACCGACAGTTTCAAATGATTGAGTTTTTATAAGTCAGAATGAGTAAGCACTTATCGTAGAAATGTAATTGTAACATATGGCATGAAACCAATACATGTCACATGTATGCTATTTACCTAGTTTCAGATAGTGCAAAAACGGGGATAAACTTGCATTTATAAAATTGTGTTATATAGGAGTAAACCGCATCTTTTCTTCTTCTTAAGCCTTTCGCAACCCAATGCTGAGTGGAGGTATCCTGCAATGTTCTCTGCCTCTATTATTCCTAAGCCAGAGTCGTCCAGCAAACTTGACCAGGTCGTCGGTCCACCTCATTGGCTGTCTGCCCACACTTCTACTACCAGGTCTCGGTCTCCAGACCAGCATTGTTCTACCCCATCTGCCATCTGTTCTACGCCCTATGTGGCCCGTCCATTTCCACTTTCTTCGCACAATCACCGCGGCCATGTCGGTAAATTTCGTTCATTTTCGGATATCCGTGTTCCTAATTCGGTCTCGAAATGTTATACCTAACGAGTGACTTGCAGCTTGTGTATGAGCGTCCAAGTCTCTGAACCATAGACCATTACGAGGAGGACACACTGTTCGATGATAAATCGCATGGTTACACGAAAATATTACCTTATAGAAGAATTTTCGTAGACAAAATATCGTACTCACCGAAACGACCATCATCGGTGAAGCCAGATGATCAAATCAACTCCTCAGTGTCAAAAAAGAAAACATTGAAAGTACTTAGTGAAATTAGAATGTACCATCCCAGCTTCTGCAAATTGATTAAATAAAGACAGCACTTACGATACCGATAAGTTTATTTTATCAATTCACAATTTTAGTTTTATGGATTGGTAACCTTATAGTTTTATTGTTTTTGTTCTATTTTTACTACTATTATTTATGATTGTATTTTATTGCCGATCTTGAACTAGACAAGCAAGTCTTTTAATTTAATTCAGGAAAAACACATTAATTTTGTACATCATACGATTGCTCACAGATTGACGTAGCCGCTCATTAATACTATGCTTATATTATATGTATACAGATCGTCTATCTATAGGTTACTTCGACAGCGTTGTAAGCACATTGTTGTTACATTTATTTCCTCTAAAGTTATTTTCCTTACCAAACAGGAGTGTATCTGCCAGACGGGCTTGCTTGGATCGTTATTCTTATTCATCTTGAGTTTAATAATGAACCAGATGGCGTATCCCTTTCAAATAATCACAGGTATTACAGTACAAATCACATAATATCACATCATCAGTTACACATCTGTAAGTACGTAATGAATAGGTAGAGAGGTTAATAACCATGCTCATTATGTGCGCACAAACGATGGCGAAACTATAGACTTGATTGGATCGGTGTGTCATGGATCCCCTCGAGAGCTTTACGTTATGACGTTGTACGTTAGTACGCTAGGTACTTGAAGCTCGCCACGAACCATTGAAGAAATTCTGCTATCACGCATCCGCCTCGTGAACTTCACCTCGAAACCAGACGGATCGCGTGTACCTACGTATGATAATTATACTAGTTTATTGCCTATTCAACATGATACTTATAAAAATAGATAATATTATTAATTCATTTTGCAAATGTCAGATATTGAAACGCCATGCCATGAAAATTAATAATACCTAGATGCTTGGCGTTGATACCAACTTTTGAGAATTTGAGTAACTGTGGCAAATTCGGTCGTGGGTAATTGCCAATTTGTATGAATGTAAATTTTTTGTGCAAACAGCACGAAGCTTGCGCTAAGGCCGCGCAAATGGAGGATCCGTTATATTTGTTGTTTACCATTACGTCGCAGGCCAAGTTTACATACACGAGGCGAGGTAATGCATCCAGTGTTTACTTATCTCATAGATTTCGCGACACCACAATGAATTGTGAAACTAGAATGCAGGGAGGTGGGAAAATGTGATAACTATAAAAACTCAAATTTTCAGGACTGAAAGCATCAGTCGACAACAGTTATCATCACTGCTTGTTCCATCATCACCAAACACTACAAAATGAAATCTATTGTAAGTGATAACAAATTCTGTGCTTTAAAAGTTTCCTTTATGTTGCCAACAAAACATAGTGTTTTCTAAAATAAGTAGAGTGACGTGGGCATAAAACCAAGTTCAGTGTTGTGCTTCATCATAAAAAAAACAATACAGACCATTACATTCGTGGACGAAAAACGATATACAAATTCGAATGGGTTTTGATATATAAATAATTTAAAAGTCATCGATTAACGCAGCACATTCCATCTTATCTGTTAGTAATATTGCCTTTGTTTTTTGATTTGCATCGTCTAACTATAGTTTTGTGACAGGTGTTGGCTTGCATGCTGTTCGCGGTGGCGTTCGCTGCCCCTCAAGGAGCCCCACAGGGAGCCCCGGCCGAGCCCATCCCCATCGTGAAGGATGACAACCAGATCAACGGCGACGGATCTTACCAGTATGCCTACGAAACTGGCAATGGTATTTCTGCTGATCAGAAGGGAGAGCTGAAGAAGGTCGGAGATGTGGATGCTTTGGAGGTGCAGGGAGAGTTCTCTTACCCCAGCGAGAATGGCGATGCCATCCACCTCACGTACACCGCTGACGAGAACGGCTTCCACCCGTCGGGAGCGCACCTGCCCACCGCGCCCCCGGTGCCCGAGGCCATCCAGCGCTCCCTCGCCTACCTCGCCACCGCCGCGCCCCCGCAGGGAGCTGCTGCCCCACAATAGATTTCATGTTGACTGATGCAACAATACTCAAAATCACATATAGTGATGTGTATTTTATAATTTTCTACTATCAATAAAGGTAATGAAACACTTATATCCCAAGTTTTAATTTTTTATTCCAACTTATAATAATACTTTGAGACTTGATAATGTTATATAAATTAATAGAACTAGTCTAGCCACAGAATAGCTGATTCTCATTCAAAATACATTTTAGTCTGTTTTTACCTGACTACGCCGAAGTAAAAAGGAGGGTTATGATTTTGACCGGTATGTATGTATGTTCATCTGTTCCCTCATAACTTCAAAAGCACTTATAATAATATGGCAAATGAGGCATCGTTAGAAGCGTCTTGACCGTCCGCTGGTTATGTGATATCACACTAAATTCAATATGGCGCCCTCTAGAGGACATAAAGTAATGAATTTAAAAATAAATATTTTTGGATGGTGCTTTGCATATCAAATGAAAGGTCTTAATTAGCATATTTCAAAAATATAAATAATCCTGAAATAAGCCCCAAAATAATTAAATAAAAAATAAGTTTTAAACTGAAACCCATCTACTGAAAAGGATAAAACAAGAAAGTACCTACCTTCCCGTGGTCGCATGTTACCATAGCTTATATGTACAGCGGCATGCGACCACGGGAAGGTACTTTCTTGTTTCATCCTTTTCAGTAGACGTGTTTTAGTTTTTAAACTAATTTTTTCTTATTTGAACCTAGTTGAAACGTGAAGGTCAGCTGATAATTTGGATAAGAACAATCTGGCTATCTAATTAATTTTAAGTAGGTAGGTATCACCGGAATAAACACACATTTGCAAAAATATACACTAGAGATAATATAAAGTAGGAGAATTCCTTAATATTTTTTCTTACCAAAGTTAGGTACCTACCTACTAGATTAAAAAATACGTCGGAGTCCAAAAGTCTTAAAATTGGATAGCTACGTAATCAATTTGTCATTGCAAATATTGCAGTGTGACCGATTACCCCTGACATTATCTTTGCAATATACAGTTAATTGGTATAATCACCACACCCAGTGTTTATGCATAAATTTTGATAATGACGTTAACAATCTATCTTGGTTAATCCAATCAACGACCATTTAATGAGAAGCGCTAGATTGTATTACAGTATTGACAACTCTGGGTATAAGGTCATAAGTTGGTAGGTATATAAATGTTTCGATTACACTTAAATATGTACCTATGATAAGTACGTGCAGGAAAGCTCCATAGGTTTTGTTTAGTTACCACCCAGCTGTATTTGACTTTTTACTGAATACGATTTTTTTTAAACTAGGCAACTGCTTGTTTAAAAAGAATCGTATACTTTTTTGATATTTTTATGTCAACCAAATCAAACATTGAAGAACAAAGTTTGAAGTTATCAAACTAACCTCTGTTGCCAACCATAACATATAATTAATAAGAAAACATTAATGAGTATTGGCGCGGACGTAAGTACATCTGAAGTCGAAAGGTCATGGCGCAAGGTGAATAAGGCTTTGAATGAGATTGGCACATAGTCGAGACAAACAGTTGTAGGCTACGTATTTATTATTATGCGCCTGTTATGTCCCACTGCAGGGCAAATGCCTCCCTTCCATCTTTCCATTTTCTCCTGTCTCTTGCTACATCTGGCCAATCCTTTAGATAGGCGTCCAATTAGTCACACCATCTCTTTCTGGGCCTACCTACCTACGCCGATTGCCTAGTTTAACATTAAAATGAGAAATTAAATTTCGTGTCGGTAATATCGCTATCATCCGAGAGCCAACCTTAAAGAACCATCAAAATAAAATATCATCAAAAATAATAGAAAATAAGACCACGTGAGAAAGTTAATTTTAAATAAGATTACTTTAAAAAAGTCACGAACGTACCTAAGCTTTTTTTTTTACTGCTGGGCTGTAGGGAAAGGCCTCCCCAAATCCTTCCAGGAACTCTTTTCCCGCGCCACCTCGAACCAGCCGTCGCGGTACCTAAGAACTCTTAAAAGTGTATAATTTATTTATTCATTCCTTTGGTAATTATGGCAATGAAGGAACGATGGTTTATAACTTATAAGTAATGGTAAAGATATTAGGACTTAATGGATATAATAACAAAAATCGACTTTAAATTTGAATTATCATTTCTAAGACGTGCGGGGATGTCGGTCACTCGAATATACTTGAATGAAAACGTAATCCGTTGGTACAGCGCCATCTAGCGGCAGTATTGTGAAACTTATGATAATTTATTATGGTTTTTTTATTTCATATTTTCAAGTTCAACGACTATTACTGCTAAACTAATAAAGTTATCTTAACCGCTATAGTTTTCCTTTAAAGTTCATAAAATGCACTATCATCGAGAATTTTTCCAGATTTTTCAAGCCCGCAGTTTAGTTTTTGGGGGGGGGGGGGACGCCCTACTGGAACAAAAATTTGCACTTTAAAGTTTAATATATCGTAAATGGAGCATTGAATTGAAAAATAATTTTAGCAACCCCCAATTTATTTTAGAAGACCTATTTAACGATACCCCACACGATGGGGTAGGCGAAGAAAAAAATATTCACCCCCACTTCACAAGTAAAAAGTAAAAAAAAATATTTTCCAAAATTTTATTTTACCACTTTGTCGGCGTAATTGATATACACACTCCTTCAAAATTACAGCTTTCTAGTACTAACGATCTCTTAGTAAAACCTTGGACAGACAGACAGATGGACGGACATAACGAAACTATAAGGGTTCCTTGTAGGAACTACGGAACCCTAAAAATACAGTAGGTATAAGTTCAGAAATGACGCGTAATTTTTACACAATTTTAACATGTTAAATGGGTAATGCAATATAAATCGGGTTTCAAACTTTAGCAGCAGCATTGACGTGGTATCTCTTCCGAATATAATAATAAATATTTTTTTTATTTCGCAAAAAGTGAACAATTTCACTAGTAACTACGTTACGCTAAGAACTGTTACCAGATTTTTTTTAAACTAGCGTATTTTGAACTCTGGTACTCAAAATAAGATCTAACTTGTGTTATGAGTACCTACCAGTGTTTTAACAAAAGTTATTACACAAAGGTACACAGGTTCCCACGAGAGACGGGAGGGACATTAGTGAAGTTTCAATATGCGGAATCGTTTCGCTGACCTTTTTACATATTTTCAGTAATTTCAATTTTAAGCCTAAAAACAATGCAAGGTCTTCAATATGTTATTTGGATTTTTTTGAATGGGTGATGCTATTTGAGTAGGTATGGAACAAAACATACGTAAACTACAGTTAAATCTGGATAGAAAATATCAAATGGCTAATATTTGCCATGAGGTATTCTTAGTTTGCCTGGTGTAGGTACTATCAATAAACTTAAAAAGTATATTCAATAAATATTCTAACTCTTAGGAAACGTATTAATAGCATACATACACGTGATACACGAGATTATTTTTTTTAGTCCAAATGAGGATGTTTGTGTGATTTTGGCTTACCACGTTAAAGGTTAGGAAAGCCTGTTTCAATAAAACAAGTGCGAGTCGGACTCGCACACGAAGGGTACCGTAGCACAAGGCATAAACTACGAAAAAAACACGCTTGTTGATGTTGATGTATTTCTGTTGCCGCTATAACAACAAATACTAAAAACAGAATCACATCAAAACAACAACAACTGAAAAACAGAAAAATTTCAACTGTCTAGCTATCACGGTTCATGAGATACAGCCTGGTGACAGACGGACAGACGGACAGCGAAGTCTTAGTAATAGGGTCCCGTTTTTGACCTTTGGGTACGGAACCCTAAAAATGGGTACCTGTCATAAATTTTTAACCACTACAAAAATACCAACCTACTTAGAACATAAAATATAAACCGGAAACTACTTGTCGTTATAATTTCAAATCAATGCAAACTATGAGTTTTATAAACTTTACAGGACCTATCAATTAAATTATGACTTACATGATGTTATTTGATACTTACAAGTAATTATATTGTTGTGACAGTGGTTGTCCAAAGTTTGCAATAATAGTACCAATTGTGCTTGTTAAGGGTTCGAATTTTTATATTAGTGATGAACAAAGCATTTTGGCCTAAAGTATTAACCTCATCCTGGTCTTAAAAAATAAAGCTCATCATACATGGCCCTCGTACAGACGTGCTAATCGATTACCTATAATATCGCAAGTGAAGCTATTCTCTCAAATATAGTAGTTTACTTCAAACATACATTCGTACCTAAAATCTGGTATTGACCTTTTGATTATTCACATTGCGCACTATTTGTTAATGTAACACTTTAATTAAAATTCCTAGCAGGATACTCTGAAGTAGGTAATTATTAAAATTTATTTAGGGACCTTTACCTCTATGCTCAATTTTAGTATCGTTATCGCTTATAATTTAAGCATTAACGTCTTTTATTCTATATAAACTATTTTATCATCTCCCAAAATGTTCACAATACTCGTATATTGTAAAAACATAGTTGATTAGTTATTTATACTTGCGTACCTACTGCCTTATAATGCGACGACCTTGTATCACCGGTTTCGTAAAACTGGTAACCTATTGTGTTTTAATGTTTTAGGACATCTTTTTATTGGAATTATTGCATAAAATTATCTTTGAACAAACATGTTATAGAGTTTACCTAATCACCCAGAAATAGATAAATCAGATTCGTTGTAGGACCAGAAAACTTATGTGAGATAAGAAAGTAATGTGTTACGTGTAGAAATCGACAGTTCTTAAACAGTAAATTTTTCAGAAACGGTAAATCAATCAATGTGTCACTTGGTTGTTAGGGTGACTTACAAACAACATTTTGTTTCAATTGAAATAGGTACAACTACATGAAAAGAGATATTTTTCAAATAAAATAGGCACATGATTTCTGTGATATCTTAGTATTTATGAAACATTTTCCTTTTTGAAAGACACGTAAAGAATGTGCTACAAAGAAAGCACAATACAATAATTGATCGTTCAAATTATTTCCCGAAAAATAATTTCCACTTTTTTGGGGATTTCCATCCCGGATATTTATCTAATATCCGGGGTGGAAGTTCCCAAAAAGTCCGGATATTATTTAATTTAGCTATCGACTAGGAATTCATGATTTTTAATAAGTTCGTTGCTGAACGTCCTATCGCATCCAAAGGCAAATAATTAACTGAGGGCCGATTAAAACATGATGCTGCAAATATCATGCAAGCGCATTGAGTACAGTAGGTACGTACATATTTTGTCGAATTTATGACTGACGTTTCCAATGGTGCAATACCATCCAGAGGTGGTAGGCGGCATAGTGACCCGTCCGTATATATACCGATAACACTGTTAGATCAACATTGTCTAGTGCCTTCACCGACAAACAAACATGAAAACCATTGTAAGTGTTGTGACAGTGCATTCATTCATTGGATACTTAAATAAAAGAAAGTGCCTTGTGATCCCAGTGTTGTGTGGAGTAACTTAACGGGATTTCCAGAAAACAAACTAAAATGTTCAATAAAAAACACTCCCATGGTAAAAGTTAAGTGGTAATATAAAATATTCATAACAATTCGTTTATTCCAGGTCTTCCTCGGTTTCTTGGTTGTCGCCCTCGCCGCGCCTCAAGGCCCAACTGAACCCATCCCGATTGTGAAGCAAGTGAGCGAGATCAACCCCGATGGCTCCTACTCGTGGGCTTACGAAACCGGCAACGGTATTAACGCTGACGAGAAGGGAGCCCTGAAGGATATCGGCGCCGAAGAGCCTGCCCTGCAGGTTGAAGGACAGTTCTCATACCCCAGTGAGGACGGTAGCAACATCCAGCTGACATACATCGCAAACGAAAATGGATTCCAGCCCCAGGGTGCCCACATTCCCACGCCTCCCCCGATCCCGGAGGCCATCCAGCGCGCCCTGGCATACCTCGCCACCGCACCTCCCCAGCCTGAAAAATAAATTCATGTTTGAACTGTAGGTTAAGCACTATTCAATGTAGGTATTATAATTTAAATGATAAAGTATTCCTTAATATTTCAATAGACAAGGTCCATTGCTCTTTATGGAATACTTAAAACGCCTCTCACTATTTTATATCTTTTTATTGTGTAAATATAAAATCTAAAAATTTATGATTGCATTTTCTTTTAATCCTTTCCTTCTATCAGAAGGCCAATTCCCGTAATTAACAACGTTCAAAATCTAGTCGCAATCTCATCTCAGCGACAATCCAAAATGTAGAGAAATTAGAGGTGTTTTTGGCAGATTGAGACTGAGATCAGACTGTAAACGCTTTTAAAATTACAAAAATTGGCCAAGAGTCTTGTAAAAAAAAACAACATAATTTTTGGCCATATAATAATAATAATAATAAATTATAGGCTAGAGTTTGGAGGCCTAGGTCCCAACAGTGGGGACACTATAATCTGACTGCACCTCGACCTCCTAAGCACCAAAGCAGTCCCATAACTCATACTGAATGGTTATAATTTCCTAAGCCTAGTTACTATTAGCAGGGATGGGTCTAGTCTCACTATCATCAAATGACACACTGTATCCAAGTCGCAGTTATTGATAACTAATATTAATAACGTAACATTGAAAGGAAAAGTCCTAATAATCATTAGGTATTACATAGACCTCTCTAATTACGAGCTTGGAAAGAAAAATTCTTCAGCAGAAAATATACAAAAGGCAAGGACAATGCTCCGGGCAAATTCATTTACTCTATATCACGATCATGAAAAACAAAATGCCTGATTGCCAATTTTCCTAACATCATTTACTGTGCAATTATTGTTGTTGGTATTGCTGACATTCAATTGGAGGTGGCAGTTATGTTAATTAAAAGTGAACATTTTACTACCTTACATCAAACTGTTAACGCTTTAACCTATAGAAAGGTAAAGGAGATAAAACATTGATTATGTTTGTTAACAAGTTCAAGCGCCATAACTACCATGCGCCAGTAGGTAACCCTGAGAATTTTGACATCACGGTGTATCAATAAACCTATAATTAAGTTTTAAAAGCAACTAACGCGTTTCAACCTTATTAGGCAATATTTAATTACAATCTGTGATATGCGTACTTAGTTCTCGTTTTTACGAAATAAGTGATAACAGTTTTGCCAGCCCGCGGCGCCGTTATCAAACAAATATGATGTACAATAAAAATTCACGCCTGATTAGATATTTACAAATTACTGAAACACCCTAACGCAAGAAGACTGCACATATTTTTTTTATTAAGATGATGATGAAATTCGAAAGGTAGGTATGCAAACCTTTCATAATCGGAAATACTTGATAACAAATGTAAATATGCGTTGAGGAATGGTCAAGGGTGCGGCCTTTAGTTATTCATGGTTTTATCATTTATGATTACAGAAAATTATGGATGACCATGGGTGGGCCAAAGAAAAAAAGAAAGATTCCATCATATTTAAAGATTCTTTAATCAAACAATATGATTTATGTAAAGAAGTCCTAAAATCAAATGTTCCTGATTCTTCTTCCCTTTCCTTGACTCCATGACACACATCCTCGTGAAGGTCACAAGGCGATGAAAAAAATTTTGTTCCTGTTGGTTCATACATTATCTTTCTGGTCTAATAGCAATGTGTACGTATTCTCGAGGTACTGTAGTAGGTATGTAGACTGTGGATTTGTAGACCATTTATTTTATTATATATTTTATTAGTCCTGAAGTGGAGACCGCGTATCGGAAGGTAGTGTGGGACCATGTGACATATTGAGGGCTGACTGTGAGGATCTCAAATATATTTTTTCATAATTTTAAAGTATATTGTATTAGGGTCATATTCAAAATAATTGTATATTTACTACTGTCTTAATGTCCAACCCAATTATTTTCATAACGAGATGCAACTGACTAGAATTTCATAAACAAACAGATAAAATATTTATTTGAGCTTAATAAAAAACAACGAAACATTTGGTAAACCTAAACAATTCATTTAAAAAAATTAAACCAGACATTACGTAGGATCCGTTTCATACAAGTATTCTATGTCCACGTCTTTAACGGTAAACTAAAAAAAATAATTTAATTATGAACCATTTCACAAAAGTAAAAAAAAAAAAATATATTCAGAGAATATTGTTTAAACTTTCAACACTTTACTAAACAAAATATAAAATACTATTTAGTGTACTCCAAATTTAATTTATTAATGAGTGTCCTGATTTTGCACATATCTGTTATTCTTCTCTGTTATGCTATTTTAACATTATTTCCATGGCAATAAAGAAATTTGAAATACTGGCAAAATTAGTTCACTAGCTGTTACTACACGACGCGTAAGAATAAACGCTTTGCCATTTTGTTCAATATAGTTTTTCAGCTCGTTTCGTTGTCGAAGAAAATTAGACTTTTAAAAGTAAATATTCAATGTGAGTCGTTTACAGTAGCGGTAAGTACTTACTGTTTTATTACTCATACTAGGAAAGGGCTGTATTGTGATATTTGTTATAACTATAAAATATTCGTATAATCATGTGAATTGGTGTGGAAATAAATAGATTTGTAGGATAGACACGTGCAATTAATTCATATACGTTATTTTATCTGTCACTTTTTTCCGTTACGTAACAGATATGAATGATTAGGCGTTATTCACATTGTCTCATGTATGAATTAATGAAAATAAAATATTAATAGGTACTTAGTGCACCGCAGGTTAGCCAAAACATTTTTTTTTACTTACTTAAATTTATTTGAAGTATGTAAAGTTTGCGTATATTGTGCCATGTATTGCATTGCTGTGCCATGTATTGTCTGTGTGTGCATGTTTTACTGCGTATCCTCAGTCCTCACTGCTTGAGCCTTTTATACTAACCGCGCAGCCTCGCCGAGGCGTACCCAGCCTCTCGTCGGCCGTCTCAGTATCAGTTAAGGGGGATGCGCCAAGGTAGCCCGCGAAATTCAAATTGACTCAGGTTTTTTGCAATTTACAGGTCAGTGTAAAGTTGTATGTTGATTAAAATATGATTCACGACCGTAACAAATATGGCTTTACATAATTCTAATCATTAGAATCCTTTTGCCTTAATATTAATATCAAAATTTTAGGCTCGGTAGTTTCGGAGATAAGGTATTATGGCAATGATGATGATGAATTTATGGCAATTATACCAACTAAAATACGATCACCAAAATGTTATTTCATTATGTACCCACCTAGCGACCCACACCGACTTCGCACTCGTAGCCTGTTATAAACGTGTGCTATTTAAACTTGCCCTAATAATTCCTTTCTGTTATTTTTCTGTTACAATCAAATAATATTCATATCTGTTTCCTATCCGTAACTTACAATTATTTTGAATATGACCCATTAACGTTATTTAAGAAAATAGACGAAAATTGACCATTCCCATTCCATTCTCCGAAACTACTGAGCGTAATATTTTGAAAAAAATACAGAAAATATTTCTATACATAGATTATAGGAAAACCTATAAGAAGTCTGTGGTCTTAAAACAACATGGTAAATCTCTCAATATTGTGTCTACAAACTTATATTTTCAGTTGGAATGTATGGGAGAACATGTTTTTGAATTACAACGATAAGTTTTTTTTAGTTACCAAACAAAATTGGGTCAGATTTAAAAAAAAAACATGGTAGATAAAATAATCATCGAACGGAACCCACGCGAGTTCAACTCACACTTGACCGGTTTATCCAGTTATGTTTAAAGTCCCATGTAATAGGGGGCGACCTATTGCCATCGGTTGATGGTAGTAGGGGAGATAGCAGGGCACAAATTAGGAGTTACTAATCGACCTATTAGCGTGTTTGAAGTACGGTGGTGTATTTTAACTCCAAGCTTTTATAGTAGAAAAAAAAGCTTTTAATGAGATTATGTCGATCTTTCTTTTTTATAAAAGAAAAATAAAGAGGGGCCCGTGGCTAAATAATAACAACCGCACAGGTCGATCGATCAGGTTAAGCTACGCTTGCCGCGGTTGGTCTGTGAATGGGTGACCATCTTTACATACCCTGACCCCTCCGTGCCTCGGAAAACACGTTAAGCCGTTGGTCCCGGCTGTCATTCGTGGATCTTTGATAGTCGTTACGTGTAGTCAGAAGCCCGAAAGTCTGACAACCAGTCTTACCAAGGGTATCGTATTACCCAGTAACTGGGTTGTGGAGGTCAGATAGGCAGTCGCTCCATGTAAAATATTAATAGTATGCAGCTGCATCTGGTAGACTAGAAGCCAATCTCAACATAGTTGGGAAAAGGCTAGGCAGATGATGATAAAAGAAAGTGACACCAGTAGCAACAGGTTTTAATGATTATTTCTCGGCTCCATCTGGCGACACATGTGTGAACTTTTTGGTATCGGAATTAATTTGAATATCAAACATCAATGTTATTTCATCTTTGTAATTTTAATCAAGAAGCTGCGTCTTCATTTAATTAATTCTAGTGGAAATATGAAGATGGCGTGGTTCTTTATATTCATGTTTTGATGTGTTTACTACCATAGGTTCGTTCGTAACTCCATCTGGTTTTAGTTTCGTACTAAGAACATTGACTCTAGCATTTCAATGACATCAACCATTTTAGTGTTTGATGTATGGACCAGTGACAATCAACGATTTCTAGTAGGTAGATATTGTGCCATTGTTTTGTAACGTGCAGGCATCTTTTGTACTACGCGTGGCATTATTATCAATACTGTTATATAAAATCTACTTTTAGGTATCTTTGTATGTATACAATTACAAGACTATGCCTTCAGGCCAAAACCAACATCGTGTGGGCACATAATGTCACATAACTGTCATATTGTAAAGTCTAAGAAACCTCTTTTCTAGCTTCCAGTAGTGAACCCTGTCGAGTCGCTAGAATGATAGCAAACGGTCGTGTTGTCCCTAATAAAAGCACATTCATAATATTTGAGTAGACACTATTGACCGGCGCTTCAGCCTGCAAAAAATAAAAATCAAATAAGGAGCCATAATCAAAACAAATTCAGGGCGAGCACATACATGTGCTCTTTCGAAACTAAAACTGCAAGGCCCCCAAACAACATAATAGCTTAATGAATATTCTTTTAGCGATTGTAATAATTGGCAGCAGTAAGGCTACCGCAATAATTGTAGTTTGTTTTTTAACCAATCACACTCCCACCTGTCGCTTGGAGCATTACCTATTTATTACAAAGGACAGACGCTCATATTTCACCTAGAAAGGTAAAAAGGCTAAGTTAGGTAAGCGTCTATTTATAACCAGCGGAGGAGGGGGTGTTACCACGTCTGCTACCTTCCAGGTCAAGGTGCCGATTAAGTAGGTACTGCATTCTTGCATATCCGTTGCGTTTCCAGGAAGTATGGTGAACTTTCTCGACGGTGACTAAGGTGGGTGCGCCTATATTTATGTGGGATCTTTGACAAAATATATATTTTTTAATGTTCTTAGGGAGAATGAAGTGAAAATGTCTTTTTCATCACGACTTTTATTTAAGACTTGTGACTGGAAAAAATGCGCCTGAACAAAATTTAGGACATTTTTTCACAGTTATACATAAACTTTGTTTTTTAAAACAAAATAAAACAAAGAATTTAGATCGGTATGATTAAAATTTTTATTGTATTAGGAAGAGTGAGGTTTGGCAATTATGAATGAAAAATAACATCGGACAAATGTCATCTATAAGTATTCACTTAAATAGGTACCGTCGAACATCAGAGCTAAATTGATATCGCCGATTTTTTCCCAGCGTATCATCCCGCTGTCGGTTTTCTCAAAAAACTGCAACGCGCTCCAATAAATGGAAAATTTATTCTGTAAGATTTTTTGTGGGGCTATGTTAAAGACTGAGCCTATACGGAGCCACTCGAATCGATTGCAGGCTCAAAATTTTGTCAAAAAGTGATTGAAAATTTTGATGAAAGAATCGACAACAGCAGTGCGATTCTGTAACCATCTCACCGTGAAAACTTAGATGAAGTGAGCGTGGAGTGAGCTGTCAATAGTGTCAATTCCTAGGAAAAACAAACTCACTTCACCTAAGTTTTCACGGTGAGATATTTACAGACTCGACCGGCTGATCACAATTTTCAATCACTATCGGACAAATGTCCATCACGAGCGTGGTTGTGGTGGACATTTGTCCGATATAATTTTTCATTCATAATTGCCAAACCTTACTCTTCCTATTACATTTTTTTTTTTTTTTTGTTGTATGTTTGTTCATCGAATACGCCGATTTTCAAAATTCTTTTTTTGTTCGAAAGTAGATAGTTCTGAGGTGGTCCCATTGTCACCAAGTTAGGATCTGATGATGGGATCTTAGAGAAATCGAGGGCAACCCTCAAATTTTATAGGCTCACTTATTGTTTTTCGCATATTTTATGAAGTATCTTGTGTATTTGTGTATGGTTGTCACCATCTCAGGTAGCTGGGCTGATGATGGAAGGTACAACTCCTTAACAGTAAGAAGTTACTCGAACAGGCAAGGACTGTTTTAGTAAATTGTTTTGATGTTTGATAGGGCATTTGCCACATTTGGTCTCATGATCATCAAGTCATGACCTGATGCTGCAGTCAGGATAGTCTGCAGAGTACCTAACTCCTCGACAACTAACAGCAGATATATCGTGTTTAGGCTCATTGAAAAGGGCTCGGTGTGTGGATAAACGTACTGTTACTGAGGAACACCGAAGACCTGATGCTGAAGCCAGGAGCATCAGAAAAAGTACAAACCTTTAAATTACAGCACCGTAGTCGTGTTTGGGCTCATTTTAAACAGGACTAATTTTAAGTTAAATGCAATGTTGACATAAGTCTGGCCTGATGCTGCAGCCAGGATTATCAGCATCTAATCTAAAAACTAATAAAAGGAGAACTCCTCAACAATTAACGTCCTGCATCGAGAAAAGGAATATTTTATAAAAAGGCGATGGGCAAGTTGACATTAGGCTATTGTAACTTAGATAAATTATAAATAGACCCACGAAAAAGCGAGAAATAAAAACTTTTTCACAATAAAAAAACCGACTTCCAAAAAAAACACTACAAACTGAAAAAAAAACACTATAAACTGAAAAATAACTTTAATTTCGGAAGTCGGTGGCAAAAACTAAAATACTGATCCCTAAGACACCGACTTCCGAAATTAAAGTTATTTTTCAGTTTATAGTGTTTTTTTTTCAGTTTGTAGTGTTTTTTTTGGAAGTCGGTTTTTTTTTGTTAAAAACAAAGTTCTTGTTGAAAAACCCGTTAGTTCTATTTATTTTGCTGAACGGTCTGAAACTGCTGAACATGTTGTTTAGAGTTTAAAAAAACTTTGATGAGGACTGAGGTAATCTTCTAATCGTTGCCACGCCGAGTTTTTATGGAAAGAATATTATTTTAGTAAACTGGTTTAATTTATTCAGATTAGGTACCTATAAAAAATCGTTATATTATGTTTTAAACTATAAAAATATTTTGAAAGCTGTGGATAAACGTTTCTTGTTTAAATGAGTATATTAACCCCTGAAACATTTTGAATCCATACTAATATTATAAATTTGAAAGTAACTCTGTCTGTCTGTATGTTACCTTTTCATAGAAAGAAAGAAAGAAAAATACGTTTATTGGAGTTACAGCAAAATAAATACACCTTAGAACTATAAAAATAGAAAACAAAGATTATAATGGTCTCCGGCGCGATCTCATGGCGACATGGAAAGAGCGACTGTCACAAACCAGCGCAGGGCACGCCACGATAGCGACGATAAGACCCCTCTTTGAGGAGTGGCTAGAGAGGCGCCATGGCGCCCTCACCTACCGCCTGGCGCAGGTCCCCACCGGAAACGGATGTTTCGGGAGGTTCCTGCACATCATCAGGCGAGAGGAAACGCCCGGGTGTCACGATTGCCAGGATCGCCCAGAGGACACGGTGGAGGTCTGTCCCGCTTGGGCGGAGCATCGCCGTGTCCTCGTAGAGGCGATCGGCAGCGGCAGCGACCTCTCGCGTCCGGCCCTGGTGCAAGCCATGGTCCGGGGTGAGAGGGAGTGGGAGGCAGTCACTTCCTTCTGCGAAGCAGTCATGCTAGTGAAGGAGGTGGCGGGACGGATGAGGGAAAGAGCCTTCCATCCCAGCCGCCGCGGGAGACGCTCCGGGCGTCGGGAGCCACGGGACGACTCCCGGCCACCGTAGGCGCGGGCCTGCGGGCGGAGAGTAATGGGTAGCTCACCGTCCGCTTAGGACCAGGCCCGTGCCGGACGGCGCGTACGTGTCCTACGCGCGCCTCAAAGAGATGTCAGCATCGAGGAAAGGGGCCCTTAGGGCCGAAGCCTGCCGGGTCAGCGGGATTGTCCGAAAGGGTTACCGCTGGCCCGGAACATAAAGGGCTAAGGAAGGAACACGGGTGGGTTTTAGTCAGTAAGAGTCTGACACTCCCTTCTGCTCCACCCGAGCGGGAGGGGTCATTTGATGATTTCACAAAAAAAAAAAGGTGTACCACCTAAATGCCTAAATCACGGAACGGATTTAGATAAAATTTGGCAGAGAGATAGACTGCATTCCGGGAAAGGACACAAGATAGTTTTTATATGCGGGTAATATTTTTTATTATGCGGGTGAAACCGCGGGGCGCTGCTGGTATTTAATAATCACTAGGTAATGCAGTAGGTAAATTTGTTTTAAATTCACATTGACCTTTGATGTTAAATTTAATGTTACATTTTATTTTAAGCGAAACTGCCAAAATGATTTAATAACAGGAGACAATCCTGAATTTAAATCACGATATTTAAATTTAAAACGCTGGCATTCTGCTCTATATTCAGATTCTGAATATAAAGCTGAAGAGAACTTGTAGCGGTCTGAATTATTCAGACAAGTTCAATCTCGAATCCAGAAACAGAATTCGGAATTAATTATCGCAAAATAAAAAAAAACGTATTAGTTACACCAATTACAAAGCTGTTAATGGGTGGAATGTATGCCTAATATGTTTGATATTTACATATTATGTCTGTCATAAATGTGTTACGTGATTTGTGAGCTGCAGATGTCATGGGTCAGCCCCTGATGACCTGTAAAGGTGATAATAATAGTCGTTGACATTTAGAAGATGGAATCTAGTTTTGTTGAGGCCCTCATTCGATTTGTGGTGCGTTCGGTGGAAGTCACGTTTCCAGAGGTGTGGCGTGCTATTAACACCAAGGTTAACTAGGATGTATTTATATAAAGTATATCTAAAATGACTATGAGTGGGCGTTGTATCCCACGCCTCGTTAAAATAGTAGGTATTCCGTTGGGGCAAGAAAAAAATTGCTTTTTATCTGTTCAGTTTTTCTAAACGAAATTAAACGTTTTGCAAATAATCCAATCAGAATTTTCTTTTCCGCTTACATAGAGAATGAAGCAACTGAATGACTACAATTTTATAATTCAAGGCCACAGGTATAATTTGAAAGACAATTGAATGTGTAGGTAGACTCTGTTTGAATATGGACAAATCCGTAGGATGATCCTATAGTTGACATATAAACACAACGGTTTATTTACCTATTTTTATTTTAGTCTAGGCATTACGTAAGTACATCGGAATTTAAGATTAATGTTGAGGTATATTTTTGATGCACACACAGTCTTGTAAGCAGACTACTTCAATAAATCATTTCAAGTTTTTATTTTTTTTTCGTTACAAAAATAATTGAGAAAATACAATCTATAGATTGGTATTTTGTTTTGGATAATGTGCTTATTCATGTACTAGCGCTACTTGTGGCTCTGCCCGTATGGAAGTCGGAAAACCACATTCTGTAGCATATTAGGTATCTGTTGGTAATCCTTTGCTAATTTTAAAGATTCTTTAGAGAGATTGTAGAGTTCTTGATTGCCAAAAAAATTACTTGTCAAACAACTTAATTCTACTCTGAGGCTACCAAAGAAGATATTCAGTGACCCTTTAACTACAATTAAAGCGGGACGTATAACTAAATGGCTTAAAGCGATCTTTCCGGAGACTTTTTGATCGTTAGTCTTTTTGTTATAATACCCACGTTTTCCTAAAAACCATTTTAAACCAAAAAGGTTGCCTATTTAAAAAAGTTATGGCATTGGTCTGGCAACCCTAACCGAAAGCGGCAAACTAAGCAGTGACATTTGAAAACTATAAATACCTACGTACCTCGTGCAGACAGAATCCCATTTAATTTTTAGGGTTCCGTACCCAAAGGGTAAACACGGGACCCTATTTACTAAGACTCCACTGTCCGTCTGTCTGTCTGTCACCAGGCTGTATCTCATGAACCGTGATAGCTAGACAGTTTTTAATTTTCGACACAATGTAAAAATTTTTATGAAATAAATAAATAAACAGTTGAAATTTTCACAGATGATGTATTTCTATTGCCGCTATAACAACAAATACTAAAAATAGAATAAAATAAATATTTAAGCGTGGCTCCCATACAACAAACAAACGTGTTTTTTTTCGGCGTTTGTGCCTTGTGGTACGCAACCCTTCGTGTGCGAGTCCGACTCGCACTTGGCTAGTTTTTTTATTATATTACCTTCTTAACCATCGTAATGTAACGATCATGACATCATGCACGAACTAACCACAGTTTGATCTATGATATCGTAATTAAAAAGAAAAGGATTTATTTTTGAGGGGGCGTGTGGGAGTATAGCAAAAACAAATCGATTCTACTTCAACACTATCGTCTTTCTCTTTCTAACTCATAAACTATGAGGTAACATTAAACCAACTTGGCTTCGATATCAGATGCTTATCACTGTATAAAAATCCCAGACTAGATATTCTGAGACCATTAGTCCATTATTAGAATGCAGATAAGTATATTGATAACCAATCGGTCATGAAATAATGAAAATGGAACCCATTGTGCCTGCTTTCTAGTTATAATAATAATAATAATTTATTTCAGATTCATTACATCCATGATATTTGTTAGTACAATTACGAGCTTACAAAATAGTGTTAAATAATAACAATAACATAATAATAAATAATTGATAATAATAATTGATTGACCTATAATAATAATAGTTTAATTAAATAATATAAAATAATAAAAAAAATTTCATCAGTTAAATTAAATTAAAATTCCGATATAAATTAAAATGAAATAAAAATTTAATTTGAAAATTGTACATTAAGAATTATAGGTATTTAAATTGACAATTATACCTAAATTAATATTTGAGTTATAGAAGGTTTATAATCTACACAAGAACGTCCAAAGAAACTCTAAATCTGTATTGAGATTTTTTTGATACGTAAAACACACAACGTTTGTCTGTATGTTTTCTACGTATGTCAGTGTGAGCGGAGGCCTTCAAAAACTGATCATATTAAATCTTTCTTCAAATATATCTAAACAAAGGTCGTTAAAAGATAATAATTATTTTTATTAATAGTATCTACACACATTTTTCGTTCTGGAAAAGTAAAATTCACTATGTAAGCCATTGACACATCAGCAGAGATCCACTCTCAAACTAACAGACCGGGTTAGGGCGACGTTCCATCACAAAGAAAACTGATGTCACTTGGAAAGCTGCCACGCTAAATGGATTTGGGCTAGATACATCTGCCGCATGTCAGACGGCCAATTGGCCAAACTTACGACCAAATGGGTCCCTCTTAATGGCAAGCGACATCGCGGCAGATCCGATGAGCTGGACTCCTTCAACAAGAACTGGTCCTTAGCAGCTTTAAACAGAGAGAAGTAGAAAGAGAGTAGGGAGGCCTTTGCCTTGCAGCAGGATATCACAGGCTTTTAATTATAATAAAAAATTGGTCAGGCAGGGGCCATAGTCTTCCCATAAAACCTACTAGATAACCAGTTCACTTTAGCCACCCATATGCATAATGCAACATATTTGTTTCCAAATCTTGCAATAGTCCTACACCAACCGGGGATAGTCCTTGGGTGCTCTTGCATAGTGCGCACAGGGATAATCTTCGGTTGGTGCCTCATGTCATTAAAAACGTCAAACGGGCCTCTGCGAGTTGGGTTCGGCCGCTCGTACGCCTTCCAAAGGTCCGGTGCCCGAGGGTCCCGAGATATGTGAAAGATATAATAATAAATAAGCCATCCCCCAGAATTATGCTAATGTTACCTAATAGAAAAGTTAATTTTAGCATATTCCTGGGAGGAGTTTACGTTGTTTTAGCCAACTGACAAAAAAGCTGGAGGTCTTGCATTCGGCGACGTTTTTTTATTCATGTTTTTGTCAGATTTCTCCATAAATACTTACAATTTTCTATGTAAATATATTTTTTTTAAGTTTTTGAGTTAGCTTAACACGTAAGTAGGTACCTAATTATGAGATGTGATAACTTCCTGTCATTGTTATTTACATAGCAAACAGTGTTATATATGAATTTGTGTGGGGTAGGTAAGCACAACTAAACATTTTAAAATAGAAAAAATTGTGGCAAAAAACGAAAATACAAAACTAATGACGCCGACTTCCGGTATAAAAGTTAATTTCCAATTGTATTGGAAGTTGGTTCTTTTTTGTAAACATCTTTTTTTTACAAAACGAAATAAGTTAATTTACGAAATAAGTACAAATAACTAAGACTTTATTTTATCTACATATTGCATGGAGACGCAGGCACTAATGGGTAGATCTTACATCATTTCTACCATACAATAATTTAAACGATGATACGGAACCATTCCATAGTCAATACGTAGAAATGTTTAGTTATTACATAATGATCTCTTATGTTTAAACGATTTGATAATATAATAGATCCAGTCTTAATGATATTCTGCTTGACATCGAGAAATTAATGTTTTATTCAAGGTCACTCTTTCGTGGCAATACCCTCAGAATTCTAGGCGCTGTTTTTTGTTAGCTTTGATTTTAATATAAAAGGATTAAAATTCAATAGGAAGGTACCTGTTTGTTTCTGACATTCGTACAGATCTCAACTAAAATGAAATTCTTGGTGAGATTATGTGTATAATATCATTAAATTAATTGAAGTAACATAAATTATTGATGAAAACTTACTTTTAATACTTTCCAATGAGATTTGAAGTAAAACAAGACGTTTATTAACTAATAATTTTAATTAATTCCTCAGGTTCTTGCTCTGTGCGTGTGCGCTGCCAGCGCGGCGAGCTTCGGCGCATCTCCCTTCGGATCCGGTGCAGGTGGTTACAAACCCTACAAGGGTTTCCAGAACACCGTAGCCGCCCCCGCCGTCGCGGCCGCTAAGGCCGTGGTCACCCCCGTCGCCGTTGCCTCCGCCGCCGTTTACCAGGCTGGATCCACCACCTATCAGGCTGCCAAGCAGGTCGTCAACAAGGCTTACGGCTCCGAAGAAGGTCAAGCCGCCATCATCAAATCTGAATCTGAAGTCAACCCAGACGGCTACAGATACGTGTAAGTGTTCACTTTTTACTGACTCGTTCTAATTTGGATGATTCCGGAGAGTGACAAATTAACTCCAGAACCAGATCCTTTAGAAGGAGATTTTTTAAACTGTTAATTGACTTTTATGTTCGTAAATGTTCAGTTTAGTATCACACTAATATTATAAAGGCGAAAGTTTGTGAGTGTGTGTGTGTGTTTATATGTTTGTTACTTCTTCACGCTCATTTGGCTTGACCAATTTTGATAAAATTTTGTATGAAGGTAGCTGACACCCTGGATTAACATATAGACTTTTTATGCCGATATTCCCACGGGATCGAGACTTATGCGGGTGAAACCGCGGGGCGCAGCTAGTTTATTTCTAAATGCGACGGTACCTCTTATAATAATAATTTCCTTTTTTCACCAGCTACGAGACCGCGAACGGCATCAGCGCTGAGTCTGTGGGTACCTACAAGCAGGTCGGAGAAGCCGGCGGTATTGTGAGTACATTTCTTAATAAGAACTAATTTTATATACCTACTTAGGCCATTCATTATCATAAACTGTGTGATATCTATGCACGTATACATATTATGCAGATCAGGCCTGGTAACGCCCAGACCAGTCCAGAAGGATAATGTATAAGTTAAGTTATTGTTGATCTATGCTGCAGACGCAGGAAATGAATGATAATATGCATAATATTTGGAGCTTGACATTTTAGAGTGAGCATCATCACAGTGCTAAAAATATTTTATTCTGTTCGGGAAACTTCCAGCTAAATTAAACAGTGCTCTTAAACAATATGCATCTGAAGGCCATTTACAAGTTTCCACTAATAAACAACACTTTTTTTTTTGTATAACAGGTGTCCCAGGGTTCCTACAGGTACACTGCCCCTGACGGTACCCCAGTGCTTGTCACCTACACCGCTGACGAGAACGGCTACCAGCCCCAGGTAATACACCACAATATTTAACTCTTAAAACCAGACAAGATCGGAAGAGAAGTAAAGCATAGTTTTTTGTGTATGAAACTGATAGCCCCTCAGGTATTTCTACGTTTATAGTACAAGGCTTCATTCCAAGAACTTCTTTAATAACCTATCTGTTTGCAAATGTTGTTTTCAACATAATAAGACAATAAACACTTAAGAAATTAACACTGATTCATATTTGCTTATTCATAAATGAAATACCTTCAGGTAATTCAATTGTTGTTATGTTTATCAGCAAGGAGACAAGCCACCTAATTATTCAAGAAAGCCTAAGATAAACTCTTTCTGGGAATGACTTCTCTGCTGAAAATATCTTAGTTATTTTACGAAAGCGTATCATCATAATGAGCCTATAATGGTCCCACTGCTGGAACTGAGGCTTCCTACCTGTGAGAAGGGAAGACAGTATGCCATACAGTGGGGTAATTGCATAACACACTGTCAGTAGCAATGATTTTCATTTTGACAGTTCAACAACATTCATTGCGTTATTTACGTCGTTGAGCAGACACAGTTTACGAACATATGAAGCTTTGGATTGGCAATATCCTTCAAAATGATTCAGATTGAGATTGATAGTGGGTTACGCAGTTAGGGTGCAGATTAGTAATTGTACCTGTATTGTTTCAGAGCGACTCGCTCCCCGTTGGTCCCGCGATACCCGAGGCGATCGCCCGCTCCCTCGTCTACAACGCTGCCCACGCCAAGGATGCCGTCCAGAAGTACTAAACCTTGAATAGCCCAACTACAGAGATCGCTGAACATACCAGCAGTTATTAGACTAAGGACACTGCCTACATAAATATGATGATGTCGATGCCGAATTGCAGCAATTTTTGTGTTAATAAAAGAACTGTGCCATAATTTTAAGCTTTCATTGAATTCAGATTCTTTAATCCCAATAATGTTGTAGTCTTTTTAAAAGCTCTTGTTTTCACTACGTAAGAATCGTCAGATAGAATAATTATTAGTGTGGAATCAAAACATAATATTATGAATTAGCAAGCAACGAGATGCAAGTTACACATTTTGTAAAAATACAAAATGAGGTTTGTGAAATCGGGTGAATTAAAAGAGCTTTCTCGAGATCCGATCCTGCGCATTCCTAGTCATACATAAATTGTGCTACCAATCTATATGGCAGTACGAGCTATTTTCGCTAGACTCACACCGAAAAAACTACATGAAATGAATTGAAATTTTTTGTTCTGTAAATAGAATAAGTATTGGAATCACTTTTACGGAGTAGACATTACCTATCTGACTACCCCTGAAAAGAAAAGGCGAAACAAGACGAGACTTTGACCCTTGGGTCAAAGTCTCTTTTAAAGTTCAGACATTATCTTGGTCAGATCATGTGAGGAATGTGAGGATTAGTGCCTTAAATGGTCTTTTGAGGAAAGAACCAGACAGATTTGAGTGGACCAGTCCAGTCAGTGCAAGCATTTGTCAGTAATCAAGTCAGTAGCTCAATTCAGAACTTAAGGAGCTTAACGACTCGGCGAACAGTACCAAAGAAAGGATATTTGAGTAGGCCGCATAAAGTACTCAAACTGCCAGACCAACATTAAAACTAAGAGAAAGAAAAGAGAAAAAAGACCCACATAGTCCTCACATTTAAGTGTAACATAAATAGCTAAGTGCTTAGTAATAAAATCTAATTGCAATTCAACAACGAACCGAAAATTTACAATGAGATCAACACTGAAATTACGGTAAGAAAATCAGTATGAAATAATTTTATTGATGCGAACATTAATATTTATTTTTTCGCGACTTTGGGATTATGCTTACATAATCCAACAACAACAACTTATTGTTAATAATAATGAGTACAATGAGGGGTAGAGCGGTTTTCAGTTATGTCAATAATAGCCTGTACGATACGATACTGCATACTGGATAAATATTTAACCAGAAGTAGGTAGGTAGGTAGGTAGTTATTCTGTGCCAGTGCGCAAACTGTAACCATGAATTCAGCATATTATTCTAGACCCCCTACCGTAGAACTATGTACCTACTTTATTATGACTATATGAAGCGTTGGGGTATTTTAGTAAAACAGAACCGCCAACCCACTGTGTTTAACTACATATTTTAAAATATCGTCAGTATAGACAAAATAAGCTTAGAAATAAAATACTGTCCAAATGTTACTAGCATATTCGCCACGTGTAAATACAATGTTGCAGTTCGTGAATCATAATTGTTAATTAATTAATCCCGTGGAATCCGTGCAGGGCCAACTGAAATGCCTATGCGTATGCTCTATTTGTGCAGAGTTTCTACATAATATAGAGGAACTGACTAATCCGATTAACGTGAGTATAAGGAGGTACCTATATCATTTACAAGCTCCTGCCCGCGACTTCGTTCGCGTGGAAGTCGTAAGACTCCGCAATATACAAAAATTACGGCCACATTTCCGGCCCGTGCTATTATTTCATTTTCGCTAAGCTTTCTATTACTAGCTTCTGTCATTCTGTCAGCGAATTCGTTCGCGTAAAATTTCTTGTTCCCCCGACTCACCCCGTCGCAACGCAACGCCCGGCGGCGCCCGTCTGCTCGTTTTCGCTTAGCATTCTTATCATCGTAGATTTTATTTAAATTGACTTAAAAAAGAAACATGAATATATTGGCGCATGAAAAGTTATTGTTGTTCGTATAACATTCTGGAATTTATGATTTACTTTACTTACAATAGTTGAATTTCCGCACATTATTTGAGACAAGTAGAAAACAAGCTTTGATCGCAACCAGGCATTGATGGAGTCACGTATTGGGAAAGCCAATCTTAACACTAATATTAAAATAATAAGGAAAAACAAGTGTTTCTAAATTAACAAAAGCTGATAAAATAAAATCCTGAATTATTTAATATTCGGCTTTCCCTTATTAATGCGTCTTTTGCAGCCTATAGGGTACTTCCCGTTGACCTTGAATGATGAAATTTGACAAGAAGCAAAGTATCATAGCACAAGTAAAGGAACAAGTTCAAAAAACGATTGACGACATTTGTAGTGTTATCATATAAAAAAAAAAACATTTTTGCAATTACGAACTTACTTTAAATTTGCTGTCGGAGAATTGACCGTGTGTTATATCAATGTATGGGAGAACATGGTTTTTAACTACAATGTTAAGTTTTTTCTTGGGATAAATTCACCCCAACTACGGAACCCTTCATTATGCGTGGTCTGATATGCACTAGCCGGTTATTATCAAGGCTTTGGTAGTTAGTTGGTCCCGAGGCACTTTAAAAATTAAAAGGGCACGGAACTGATTAATAAGATTTGATGCAATTTCGTGACTCAAGTAGCTAAATTATAAACACGTTATTAAACAAACAAAAAAAAGCGTGTATGGAAATGGAAAATGCAAGAGGTGAACGATCTATGTTAATTATATTTAATTATATCCATAATTAACTACACCATTCATTCAACTGATACCTACCAATTTACTAACATCTATTAATGAATAATTAGCTAATAATGAAAACCTGTTCACCCATCTTTTAGATATTTTTTAATTAAAGTAACCAGTAAACTATCTTACGACCGAGGTCATTTTTTGATGTAGATGTATTAATTCATTTTGGGTTGATTAATAAATAATCTATATGTTTGAGCCGTTTGGGGTTGAAACTCTAGGGCCATGGGGCCCGAGTGCCCACTTAGTATTTCGAGACATCGCCAAGCGGTTGGTCGACTCTTCACGTGACCAGAGGGCTGGCCTATTTTTTGGTCAAAGAATCAGCATTGCCATACAACGTGGTAATGCTGCGTCTTTTGGGCACGTTTCCTGTTGGCAGCGATGCGGATGAATTTTTTGATGACCTTTGATTATTCCCTCTTCTTTTTATATACTTGTACATATTATTATTATTATTTTAATACTGTTAGCTTTTAAAATTATATTTAAATAAAAACGTACAGGAATAAATTCATGATTTGAGAAAAAATAAATAACCTTTTCAAACTATTAAATTCATTTACAATACCTTCTTGTTAAATCATCATCATCAACATCTGCCTAGCCTATTCCCAACGATGTTGGGGTCGCCTTCCAGTCTTACCGGATGCAGGATGCAGCTGAATACCTTATAATAATAATAATACTACCTAATACCTTAATACCTTCTTGTTAAATGTTTTCGAATAAATCAAAAACAGTTCAAGGCAGATTCGAACGTAGTAAACAACTTTGTTTCACGTTGAACTGACAAACTGAATGTAACCAGAGTACTAGACGAAGTACATACTATTAGTTACTATGTGGTACTAGTTAGTTAGGTTACTAAATGCTAACACTTTCACGGACAATGAAATGTTTCATACAAAGTCAAAGGTACCTCGCTAATAGCCGGACAGCCGTAAAAAAACATGTAAACCTTTAATAATTATGACACTACATGACTGGTGGTTTAGAGAGCTATCCATGGAAGGACATAAGACTATTTTTCGTCCGGGAAAAAATACGAAATACGCAATATATAACGCACATGCAGGCAAACTAGCGGGCAACAACTAAAAGATTCTAACAAAATATGAGCAGGTAAGTTGCAAAATAGAATATTATGTGTAGTTTTTTAAAATATTATAATATTTAAAAAAAATTGTCAATATGACATAAACGTCAACCCAGCAAGCTCTAATAAAATAACCTGATTTATTTCGGAAGCCATAATTCGTATTTATAGATAGTAATAGAATGACGTGAACATACGAAACAAGGTATCCGCTGATTTGACAGGTTACGGAACATCTAGCTGAAACTATAATAAGAACAAAGAGTGGCAAAAGCGGAATAAAAAATCTTTTTTTTTTTTTGCAGACATTCTAAAGATTTTTATTTTGAAAATGATGATTAAAGAATTGGTAGCTACCTAACTAGCGATCAGCTAGTACTTAGAACATATCTGTTAAATATAAATCAGATTAATTAAACTATTAGTAGATAAAAACACAAAAAACCGTTGCAAAAATAGTGATTACGAAGCCTTATTTTTGGAATGGAAAATGCGGGTAGTGCTGTCAGTAGCTTTAGAACAGTATTGTAGCAATGAATTTAAAAACAATACTATATGCACAAGATCTCAAAGGAACAATAATATGAAAAGATTTGTAGTTCCCACTTGTAATAATTATTATGGTCGAAGGTGTAGAATTTTTTTGGTCCCAACTATCTTTAATAACCTTCCAGTCGATATAAACAGTTGTATCACAAAAACCGCCTCTAAAAATAAAATAAAAGTATACCTCTTCAATATTTTATTATACACCTCTTTAATATTTTTTGTCAAAGCCTCACTGTAGAGAATACCTAAAAAAAATAAAAATGCCTGTTTTAAATTTAAGAAATGAAGGAATAGTTTTATTAACCTGTGAAAAAGTGTCATTATAAAAAGAATAAATTATGCTAATATGTACAACAAAAACAAACTGCTTTACAGTTTGGCAGAGGTATTAATTATATCTTGTAAAAAAAAATCTGTGAATTGTTTTCTAAACCTTTTCTTCTTTTTTTTCATTTAATCGTTTTATCAGTTGTAGTTGAAAGTGCAGCATAAAATATTTGAACTGTCGCACACATGGCGACACATCAACCTTTACTTTTCCAGTACAAGGTGACTTCTCATTGTATGGCAAGCCCAATCAATGCGAGATCGGCTTATACTGGAAACTTAGGTATAGTTTGATATGTACCAACTAAAACCTACATATTTTAATTAACTTCATTTAGTTAGAATATCATCATTTCAGTCGAAAGACGTCCACTGCTGGACATAGGCCCCAAGCAGCTCCACTTCGACCGGTTCTGTGCTTCTTGCATCCAACGGGTTCCTGCGGCCTTCACAAGGTCGTCGGACCGCCTTCCAACGCTACGTCTTCCGGTACGCGGTCGCCACTCCAGAACCTTTCGGCCCCATCGGCCATCTGTTCTGCGTGCAATGTGCCCTGCCCACTGCCACTTAAGTTTGGCAATTCTTCGGGCTATGTCAGTAACCTTGGTTCTCTGCGGATCTCCTCATTTCTGATTCGACCACGCAGGGACCAAGCATAGCCCTCTACATTGCCCTTTGGGTGACTTTTAAACTTCTAGTAAGGCCCTAAGCTAGAGTATCGCACCATTATTAATAACCGCTTCACATTGAGCGCATTTAACAGTACCTCCTAATGGGAGGTATCTATAATTTCTTAATGCCTGCCAATTTTTTAGCTTTGTAGCACCTAAAATGGCATTGCCGATATGACAGTAGCAGGCGTCAGTTATTTGTTTTTACTCTTTGTTTAACTCTTTTACTAATTCATATAAAGCGCGTTAACGACATTGTATCTATTATTGCTAGCTGAAAAATATTAAGTAAAAATTCTTGTAACGGTCTACAGAGGGCTTGACTTCCTGCACTTTTTAAACTCGAACGTTTTAGTAGGTGATAAGGCACATGACTGATGTGGAGGTGTTACCCGCCTATAATTACTTTTTAGCAATCATTTCGTTGATCGCGCAGTGCTCAGCTCAAAAACTTTTTGAGGGTTTAGAGTTTAAGTTTATTTATTTCATAATAATCAACAGGTTCTAACAAATACATTTTATAGGTCTTCTTTTAAGTATAGAGATACCTGTAACAGAAGACCTCCCTCTTCCATGTCTATGTGTACCTACACCTACAAAGCCTGTAAATGACAGAATCAGTAACTAAAAAAAAATAAGAAAAATTAAACTAGAGAATTTATATATTAGTTATGGTACTTAAATTCGTAATCTCAGATAATTTACATTTTATTACTTCTATACGATACAGAGAAAAGCAGAAAAAAATGATTACAATAGAATTTGTATTCGAATGTGCGTGTGCGTGAAAGTGCGTGCGTGCGTGTTTGCGTCTGGGGGCGCGTGTGGGGGTGCGTGTGCGGGTTTGTTAAGAGTAGTTGTTGAATACGTACGCAAATTAAAGTGTAAAGGGAAGCTCATGAAGAGACAATCGAAGAATTTTTGAAGCCTGCAAAATTATCTACATAAATATCTATCTTCTTTCTATACATAGACATAATAAATCTGTAGACGAGGCGTTTCTGTACATTGAAAATTATTTCAACAAAATTTTGGAATTTTTGTGTTTGTCGGTTTCTCTGTTTGGATGTGAGAGATTATCTATTTGAACAGGTTCCACGTAAAAAGTACGAAACCAATATGGTTAATTTTTATACTCAAATATAGTGGAGAACTCGGAGTAATGATGACTTTTTTTCATCGCAATCGCTTTTCTATCAAAAGATATAAACAATTTAAAGTATTCTAGAACAACTTTTCATTACGTAAATAATATGGAAACACGTAACGAGGTAGTCAATATCACAGACGAGTATTTTATTGTGTGGCGGATTATCTGGAAAATTGGTATAAATAAAATCTTTGAGTCAAGTTATAAACACATCTCAAACGATTTTTAAAAATTCTACTCCTGTGGGTGAAACATTTGAAAAAATCCGATTCTTTTGATCTATAAATTTGAAAATTGGCCCGAATACTTATTTATCTAAATATAAAGATCATAAAGATACATTTTCGAAATTTTCGTTGGAAATAGCTTTACTCGTTATAACCTACAAATTTTATGTAATCACCTTATAAATCAACTGCGCCATGTTTTATATAATAAAATATAGATCAATTAAAAATCAAACATTAAAAACCTAAGACTAGAGATGCTGCGATGCATTCCAACAGTTTCTAAGACCGCCCATTGCGTAACTCTTTGTAAAATGTCTGTATTTATATCTGTAATTTATAGATTGTTCTTAATAAAGAGTCATCGTCATCTGCCTAGCCTTTTCTCAACTATGTTGGGGTCAGCTTCCAGTCTAACCGGATGCAACTGAATACTGGTATTTTACATGGAGCGACTGCCTATCAGTCCTCCACAACCCAATTACTAGGATACTAATACGATACCCCTTGGTAAGACTGGTTGTCAGACTTTCGGGCTTCTGACGACCTGTAACGACTGTCAAAGATCCATAAATGACAGCCGAGACCAACGGCTTTACGTGCTTTCCGAGGCACGGAGAGGTCTAATAAAGAATATTCTAAATTAGTAATTAACTTTATTAAAATTAGAATAGGAGTTACATGACTCTCTTTTTCTTAGACCTGCCCATAGACCAGCCCCATCATAGATCATCCTAAATTAGGAGTTCCAGAACAGGTAAGTAGGTCATAATAGATTCATAGTTTTAAATTTACATTATTGCAGATTTAGCAGTTTAATTTTTATTTAAATTGTCTTGGTTTTAATGAAATACATACCAACCAACAAGCCCATTTTTCGGCATGTAGGTACGAGTATGTATTTGAATAACATGACATTTCAAATAAAAATGCCCAAAAATGGCTTGTAGGTAAGGTTATGCAAATTTTATTAAACCTACGTAAATCCTAGAAGCTAGATAGATATCTAGCTATTGCATTCAATGCTAAGCTGTTTACGAAGTAAATACCTAGGAATATGATTACGATTATGACTGTGCTCCGAGGATGTCCATACCATAAGCGATAAAAACAACATATTAATATGTTATCAACTGAAAATTTGCATGTTACAAATGGAGGTTGTGTCAATTAAATTGATAAGTTATGTTCAATTAATAGTCTAGTCATAATGAAGATGACAGGATCTTTAATTACGCATCAGTGAACTTAGAAATGTGTTCGCACTTCGCAATACTACACCGTACTTGTAGATAATATGAGCTAATCATGTACAAAATGATACAGACCGGTACACTTGGAAAAAATAAATATTTAAGTATCAAAAATCCTTTTAGGCACTGTTCCTGTTGACAGCCGGCGATGCGGCGAATTTTTTGATGCCCCATGATTCTTTTGCTTCTTTTTTCATATAGATGTACAGTCAACAAAAGAGTTAAGTATACAGGAGCGTCGGATATAGTTGAAGTTTACTAAGAAACCGATGGATGTTCTGGACTGAAATTTAATTTAATAAATGAGCTGTTTGTTCTCTATTAATAAACTAAAATTTCATTCGAGAATATCCATCGGTTTCTTAGTAAACTTCAACAATATCCGACGCTCCTGTATACTTAACTCCTTTGTTGACTGTAGATATTATTATTTTAAACATAAGCTTATATTATGTAAACATTATCTTGATTAATGACGAATAAAAGTATAAAAAATAAGTGACATTTTAAAAGTTTGGTATTGGTAGGGTAGCTGATTTATTAAAAAGAGCAAAGTTTGACCTATGACATAATCCTACTAATATTAGGTTCAGCAGGCAAAATAACTCTGGCTGTCCAGTAGCTTATTATTTGGGGACTATTCTAACGATTATCAGCCTATGCTGGGATACAAGACTCCACTCTGTGAGAGGGAGTGGGTCATAATCCACCACGCAGGCCCAGTGCGGGTTTGGTGGCGGGTGTGTTTCCGATTAACTATTTGTTTGTTTTTTATTTGTGGATGTTCATATTGTTAGGTTTTAGAGTAAGCAAGCGCTATTACGGTTTAATTAGTTTGACAAAGGTACTATAAAGTACAACAGTAGGTATATAAAATACCTACACTTCAAGTAACTTGTCTACAGAGGACTTTAAGGAGCCGAATTCAGCCAAGCAAATTAACCACCAGGGCTACTTTCGCACTTTGAGCTTATCTTTTAATAAATTACTATCATCCAAGAACCTAAAACAACAGCAGAAATCGCCTATTATTTAAATTAACCCAAACCATGAATTTTAATTAGCCCATGTTACGCAGCTTCGTCAATAAATTAATGAGAGTAGTTTTATTAAATTCAAACGTATCTCATTTAAAAGTTATATTTAAACTAGCTTCTGCCCGCGACTTCGTCGGTGTGCAATTTCTTGCTCCCCCGACTCATCTCGTCGCATCGCATCGCCTGCCCGCACTATTAGCTTTCGCTCATCGTTATTTCTGACTTTTTTCTCTTCGCTCGACTCCCTAGGGTCCTAGCGTGATGTTAAATAGCCTTCCTCTAGAATCTATCAAATGCAAAAAGATTTTTTTAATTCCGACTGGAGGGTTCAGAGTCCAAAATTGTTCAGTTTTATCATTAAAGGATAGATGCAAAAATAGAAAAAACAAACACAAACTCTTTAGCTTTGTTAGTATAGATATAAGATGAAAAAACAACTTTTATTTAGCAATGAACTAATTCACTGGGCGTTCATAAAAAAACAAAAAAGGAAATTTTATCAGCTTTCTTTGAAACTAGTAAACTAGAGCTATACTTTAGTAACATTTTTAACTAAAAAAAAGATAAAATAATAAAATTAGTCATTTTTAGCTTATTGTCAAAAAACTCAATTAACATATAAAAGTATGTTTTACATGTTATTTAATTTTTAATAACTGGTGTTGCCTCCTCGGGTTCTGACTACATCTTCGAGCCGGTTTGGCATACTGAACACGAAGTTTCGGAGCCGATGTTGGGGAATATTCTCCGATTCTTCAATCGGGCCTGTTTTAGTGCCCTGTGCGGCTTTGACTAGCCTCCCTCAATCGGGTTGAGATCAAGACTTCTTGATGGCCAAGCCATCACGCTGACATTGGTATCAGCGTGATACTCTTGCACGACCTGAGCCGTGTGTAGCCGGGCATTATCATGCCATCACCCATATTTGCTAAATTCTCAACGAGTATGGTATACTCGTTGAGAATCTCTTGGGCATATCTTTCCCCAGTCAGAGTGCCATTTTGTATGGCCACTAACTGTGTGCGACCTTCTGAAGATATGCCAGCCCATATATGTACACTGCCTCCACCTTACTGGACTCTTTCTGAGAAGCAGTCTTGAAGGTATTGCTCACCATGCCGCCTGTAGACACTTCGCCTTCCATCAGAAGTGTAAAGTGAGAATTGAGACTCATCTGTGAACAAAATTCTTGACCACTCTTCTTCATCCCACTGTACACACATCAACAGAATCTAGGGATACCTTAATCATAAATTATTTACGAATTTATAGTTTTATATCTTTTTAGTTTCCATAAAAAGTTTATATACAGATTGAAACCTCTTTTATTCTATTTTCAAAATTTACAAAAGAAAGAGGCATGATAAATAAAATTTATGCGCTGTTGTCTAACTTAGCGTTTGTAACAAGAGTCATCGATCAAGAAAAAAATTAACAACAAAAACAAAAAATTAATGGTAAAATTGTAATTAGAAAAGGATTATTTTTGATTTTAAAGCTCTTTTCAGTCATTTCTTAAAAGAAGGTTCTCGACTAAGAACTTTTTATATACAAAATTAAACTCTTTTTCGAGTTCTTTTTATTTCGAAGGTATATCTTGTGTACTTAAAAAGTTATTCCAATTTTAAAAATTGTGATACTTAATTTTGCAGGCCAGTGTACCTAGTTATCTACTTATGTACTTAAAATTCAGTCAAGTTTATGAGTCTGAATCTGTCCTAAGAACATGAATTGTCTATAAATGATAGTGACTTTCTCAATAAATAAAATAAGTTGCTTCATTATGAAAGATAAGAATTTTTTGTAGAAACTTCTCATCGTTTCTGAATGAAGCAACTTATTTTTTTAATATGAATGGAGACTCATTCTAGTAAAAAAACCTTAAATTAACATAATAGCCCAATAAGAGCTCGTAATCGGCCATTACTAAGTGTACAGTTATGATGAATGGTTGCTTAGAACTACAGTGTTTACGCACCAAACTAAATGAATTAATAAAAGATGCTACCAATAGTATCTATTATTTTATTGTTATTACAAAGAATACGGGTAGTTGTTGTTTTTTTGCAACTTTGTCAATTTAGTTTCTAGTTTTAAATCTACCCACATGGCGGTTTAGGGGTAAAAATAGGCACTATGATCTATTTAGGCTGCAAGCTTTTTAAAATTTAGGAAGTATATTTTCTTGCCAGTTTAAAATTCGTTTTATTATTTTATAAAATATGGAAATCGTAACATTTTAACAATAAAAACCAATATGTTAACAAAGAAAATTTTCGAGTGTACGACTATACGCCGACAGACACTACGCCGACAGACTGAACACCGACAAGACTTTACTTCGACGGGACTCTTCGCCGACAGGACACTTTGCCGACAGGACTCTTCGCCGACAGGATCATCAGCGACGCAACTTATCTCCGATAATCAGATCCTTTTTATTTTTCTTTTTGCGGATGGGAAATCATCAAATGACCCCTCCCGCTCTGGGTGGAGCGAAGGGAGTGTCAGACTCTTACTGACTAATACCCACCCGTATTCCTTCCTTAGCCCTTTATGTTCCGGGCCAGCGGTAACCCTTTCGGACAATCCCGCTGACCCGGCAGGCTTCGACCCTAAGGGGCCCCTTCCTTGATGCTGACATCTCTTTGAGGCGCGCGTGGAACACGTACAGTCACGAGCACTAATATGTCAACACTTGGCAACTTTTAATTGCGATTTTTTCACAAAATAACGAATGCAAAGTTGAAATACGACACTTTACATAAACCTATGGGTTCCAAAATACTATGTTCGTAATAACATACAATTTCATTAAAAAATAAAGGAGAAAATCGCCTTTGAATAAAGCCAATTGTATACATACTTATGCTCGTGACTGTACGCGCCATCCAGTATGGGCCTGGTCCTGATCGGACGTTGAGCTACCCATTACTCCCCGCCCGCAGGCCCGCGCCTACGGAGGCCGGGAGTCGTCACGTGGCTCCCGAAGCCTGGAGCGTCTCCCGCGCCTCCTTGCCGGACTGCCGCCATGGGATCTGGAGGCGATAGTCTTCGCGCGCTTGTGTGAGTGGCGCGCGGAGGTACTACACCGGGGGGAAAATCCGCTTCTTCGGGAAAATCTCCGGCGCGATCTCATGGTGGCATGGAAAGAGCGACTGTCGCAACCCAGCGCAGGGAACGCCGCGATAGCGGCGATAAGACCCCTCTTTGAGGAGTGGCTAGAGAATCGCCACGGCGCACTCATCTACCGCCTGACGCAGGTCCTCACCGGACACGGATGTTTCGGGAGGTTCCTGCACATCATCAGGCGGGAGGAAACGCCCGGGTGTCACCATTGCCAGGATCGCCCAGAGGACACGATGGAGCACACGGCGGAGGTCTGCCCCGCTTGGGCGGAGCACCGCCGTGTCCTCGTAGAGGCGATCGGCAGTGGCAGCGATCTCTCGCGTCCGGCCCTGGTGCAAGCCATGGTCCGGGGCGAGAGGGTGTGGGAGGCAGTCACTTCCTTCTGCGAAGCAGTCATGCTAGCAAAGGAGGTGGCGGGACGGTTCAGGGAGAGGGCCTCCCATCCCAGCCGCCGCGGGAGACGCTACAGGCTTCGGGAGCCACGTGACGACTCCCGGCCACCGTAGGCGCGGGCCTGCGGGCGGGGAGTAATGGGTAGCTCAACGTCCGATCAGGACCAGGCCCATACTGGATGGCGCGTACGTGTTCCACGCGCGCCTCAAAGAGATGTCAGCATCAAGGAAGGGGCCCCTTAGGGCCGAAGCCTGCCGGGTCAGCGGGATTGTCTGAAAGGGTTACCGCTGGCCCGGAACATAAAGGGCTAAGGAAGGAATACGGGTGGGTTTTAGTCAGTAAGAGTCTGACACTCCCTTCGTTCCACCCAGAGCGGGAGGGGTCATTTGATGATTTCCCATCCGCAAAAAGAAAAATAAAAAGGATCTGATTATCGGAGATAAGTTGCGTCGCTGATGACCCTGTCGGCGAAGAGTCCTGTCGGCAAAGTGTCCTGTCGGCGAAGAGTCCCGTCGAAGTAAAGTCTTGTCGGTGTTCAGTCTGTCGGCGTAGTGTCTGTCGGCGTATAGTCGTACACTCAAATTTTCAGATTTTCAAATAAAAAAAAACCAAGTAGTTATTCTAATTAGATCGATTTTAACTACCGACTTTGAATTAATTGGCCTCGGCGACAATGATTATACAGTGTAGCAACGTATGCTCATCTTTATTACAATATTGGGATTTGGATCTCATTAGAGCATATCATTAATTAGTATACAAAAACGTTTCTCAAACTGGAACTGTCCAGTAACCGGGTCTGTTAGCGTTTTTTTTGTTATCTTCTTATTTAAAACTAAAGAAAGTCAGTGACAATTGGATAGCTCACTTTTCTATGAATCTTGCTGTCCGATATTTGAAGAATTTCGAGAATACGTTTTTAAATTACAATTTAAACACGAAAAGTGTTGACTAATGTGGCATCACGCATCTGTCTGAATCTAGATCTCCTTCTCTTGAACCACTAAAAGATTGCTTTTTGAACTTTATCATTAATTTTTTTTAGTTATATCGTTCTGTATCTGTTGTCTAGTAACAAATCTTTCATGAATGTAAGCAGAGATTCTTTCTTCTCTGCGTGGTCTAAACTTTTATAACGGCTTTTGTACGTCATTGTCGCAGCCGCCACCTGTATCCACACCCTGACACTATAAACGTGCAAACCGATCTGGTTTTTTTTTCTAAAAACTAACGCACACGAAGTGAAGTGAGTGATTAATCCACCATGCATCATGCAGTCTGCTAATCGACCATGTTCATCGATTGTTTTCAGGCAGTCAATCAATTAACCACAATCTACTTAGTTGCACGGATGCACCTTAACCCGCTGCAACAAGACAATACATCAACTGCAATTATTGCTTACCATTAATATAATTACAACACGTTTGCTAGAGAAACAAGAGTTCACACATTTTAAAATCATCACCATTACTTACTGCTGTTCTGTCGTTTAATAGGTAGGTGATGTTAAAATGCATCTGGTTAGACTGGCTACCTACTGAGTAGTATGACACACTTGGGAAATGGCATGGCCTCATATCAGACGATGTTAGGTTTAGCTTCCAGTGTGATGAGAAGCGGCTGAATTTGATATATTATAATGATATCTGCCTACGTAAATTACTTTGAAGGTATCATAATCCTCAAGGTTGAAGATAAAAAGGTTTTCAAAAATAATTATTTACCTACCTAATTAGGTAGGTACTACATTTTCAAACCCGAAAGGTAAGCCTTTAGTTTTCCAAGAAATACCATATATTTAAGTTATTATTACCAAGCATTTAAAGTATCGTTTACAATCCTGAAAGTAAATTTCGCATAGTACCTACAACAATTACTATGCGAAATGTCGAAAACCGGTTTGTCCTAGAACCAAAAAATGGAAGACATGTGACATCTACCAACTCCAGAGAGGAGGCATGTGTCCCAGAAGTGGGAACATTATAGGCTGATTATGATGACAACAATTTGTTATAGTCTTATAGAATTCTGTTTTTTTACACGAATACTTTTTACTGGCAATCAAGATTCATCTATAGTCACCTACCTAGTTTATATATAATAAAGTAAATTTGTTTTGCTTTAATTAGTTAGTTTCCAACTTAAACTTTTTTAAATATACGGTGTTTGAGATAGTTTGTTGTTTCCTTATATTTCAATACTAAACCACCTGCTTAGATTGTCATCAAAGGCAACAAATATTAATTTGTAACAGCCCTTTACTTAAACACGTTGCTAAAAGTTAAGAGACGTTGAAACGTCACAAATATTATTTTAATAGTAAAGAGGCTTAGGAATCGGGATCGAGATTTTCCCCGGAACAAGTTGATTTGTCATTATTAGTAGGTACCACATAGTTAAACCTCCCAAACAGAGACATGGAAAGCTTACAAAAAAATAAAAGAAATAAACTGAAATAGATAGGTAAGTACTTCGTTATGTGCTTTTTTTAACAACATATAATTTTCAGAAAAATAAATGATGAGACGATATAAAAATAATTTAAAAACTCACAAAACTTACTACCTAACTACCAAAGCGAATTTTTTTCGTTATATGGTTTGGGTTAATATAAATAATAGGCTGTTACTGCATATGTTTTACCCCCTTTTCAAGTAGTCAAAACTTTTTAAGTGTTAACATTGTCTTGAATAGTCCTCCTGAAATAAACGTATTTGCATCTGGGTACCTCTAATGTAGTTTTTTGTACCAAGAAGTTTAAGCATATTTGAAACATGAAATTGAATTGTACGAATGTTTTCTTCAATATCTACCACACGCGCTGGTTGGAACCCGTGGAGGAACCCTTTGGGTGAAGAAAATTATCACAAAGATACTGAAAAATTGTGAATTGATTGAGAGACTCTCAAAAATCATTGCTATTAGGTTAACTTATCTTGACGGCAAAGTCATTACACCCAGCCAGCGTAAATACATATAATAGCAAACTTGTCAATAAGTAAGTATTCTCCATAAAAATAAATGGTCTCCAATGTACTTTATTATGAAATCAATTCGATGCATTCTGCCTGAGGCATATTAATTGATATATTTTGTTGTGAACAATGAAATATGTAAGCTCTAAATGCCAGAAGAAGCTTCTTCGTTATGCACCGCACCTAGAATTGACATTTGTTTAGTGTGTTTGCCCAAGTTCTGTGAAGTTATTAAGTTTATAACAGGCTTTCTATAGGATATTGGGTTTAATTAATTGCCTTTTTACATTTTTTCTAAAACTGTAAATTTTCACTAAATACACAAAATATTTCTATAGCCTGAAAAAAAACAATAAGGCTATTAAGAGTTAATATTAGTTTCTTTGTATCAACGTCCAGCCGGCTTCACTCTGCCAATTTAAGGGTTAAGACATCAATTTGTTTCAATGAATTATTCAAAATATCGGTACAATACAAATTGAAGATAGCACGGGATCTGAATAAAGTCAAGGCTTGTCGAAGAGTACACAGGTAGCCATAGCGTAAAATTTTACCAACAAACGACTATATTTCAAAGATTGGTATCACACATTTTCGCAGCTACTAAATTAATCAACGAAGATGATACCCAAAGATTGAGAAACGCTGACTAATGAATTAGCATCAGACAACACATTATAAATGAGACGAACTGGACAGAGGGACATTATTAAATTAGATAAAAAAGGTATAAATAGGCATTGATCTATAGAAGAGCACATTCAAGTAGTTAAGTTCGCTTGATAACAACGAAAATGCGCGGCTTTTTGGTAAGTGTCAAGTGATGTGTTATCCCATCGGTGCATGACTTTGATTCGCCATTAGTATGCAGCTTATGACAATCACTCAGTGTTAATAAAGTTTTATTGATATTACAAAGTATTAATTTAATTTATGAGTTATTAGTGTCAGATCTTTGAATTTTAGTATTAATATTTTAATAAATAACTTAATTTGTTGCAACTGCTGTGTATTATGTTTTATTTATTTGTTTCAGGTGATTTGTCTATCTATGACAGTGGCCCTTGCGGCTGAAACTGGGAGGTAGTTACTGGATTTTTTATACTATTTATTTTTTAACAGAAGCTTGAAAAATATTTAAGGATTATTATATTAATTGTCACAATACTAGAGTGAACTAAAAATAATACAACTAACTAGAACTACATTACCATTACTATAACTACTACTACTATAATATAACTTGCTAGTACTGGAAAATATAGTATTTTTTCGCAAAAGTGTATCAATTCAATAGATATTAACTCATTAGAGAATACATAATACTATGAAAAGGAGCGAATTATATCCTACACAACATTTTTACGTACCTTATTGACAGTTTTTGTATTGACCGAGTATCGGAATCCTCACATTAAATATTTTGGCGAAACCACCACCTTCATAACAGTTTATGTAGCAGACATCTATCACACTTTCAATGCATTGAAAAAGCAACTGCAATCTAACCATGTCACCTCAATGCATGCAACGCGAACAATTTTTATATGAATACATGTTTAACATGAATCTGTTTTATTGTGTAGGGCTGCCTTCAATCCCTTTTCGTTTAGTGCGACGACCCGGCGGACACCCCTAGTGATCAAGGCTACACCTTTGAGGTACTACACTACCGCCGCTCCGCGTTACGACGCCTCGGGTGACAGCGAGGGACGCTACGACCCCGGCCGCTATAACGACAACTCTGGCAGATACGTACCCGACAACTCTGGGGCTTACAAGTAAGTGAATATTAATTTTGCATATTTGTTTGCAATTGGGCTGTATCGGCGAATTAACTTCGGTTCGTAAGCTGCTTCTAGAATGATATAAGCAACAGATGCTGGAGAATATTCTTGCTTCGTCGTACGTCAGTTCAATACGGGATATTTTCTAATCCAAATGGGATTAAATTAACTTCATTTATCATCTTTACCTTCCTCTTGACGGTAACAATTTGCTGAATTCGGTTCGATTTGTCAAAAACATTACTAACAGTAAAAACAGTAATTTATACGAATGCACGTTGCATTCGTATATATTACTACTTTTGAATGTAACTCTGGAATCTGAGTTCAAAAATTTACTTACCTATCAATCTGGGACATTTTCTTACCATGACATGTTGAATTGTTTAGCGGTGACCGTGGTGACCGCGGTGGTTCCGGTGGTCAATACACTGGATCTGGATCAGCGGGCGGTTCCGGTGGAGCTTATTCCGGATCTGGATCTGCTGGCGGTTCTGGTGGTGCTTACAGGGGATCTGGTAACGCTGGCGGTGCTGGTGGATTCTACAGCGGTGGTGACGATGCTGGCCGCTATAGGCCTGATGACAGCGGTGCTTACAAGTGAGTACATATCATTTTCATGGTATTTTAACTAGAGATTGTAATTATTACAAACCAGCAAGTTGTACAGTGTTAGACTTAAGAATTTCAAAATAGTCGATTCAAGTAATTGGAAAGACATGAATGGGTAGCTCGATTCATTTTAAATGCTTACTGTCGTAAAACACCACCACCATCACCACTGCTTTCAAAACGGTGAAGGAAAAAACATCGTGATGAAACCGGCATGTCCTAGAACCAAAAATTCGAAGACATGTGACATCTACCAACCCGCACTGGGCCCGCGTGGTGGATTACGGCCCACTCCCTCTCACAGAGAGGAGGCCTGTGTCCCAGCAGTGGGAACATTATATATTGATGTACTGTGATGAACATTGATGTACTGTCGTAAAAAAGCTTTGCAGAGATAATTATGCACTTTTATTGTGTAGGAGAAGCCCGATTATACATAATTGAAATCGGGAACAAGATTGTATCATCATTTATTATACAGGTTAGTAGCATCCGTGATCTATTAAATTATGAAATGATTGGATAGGTCGATCATAAATTAACAGGTGTTAATTAGATTTGTTTAAATATTTAAAAGTTAATGACGATGCTTGATTATTTTTAAGATGTTGGCCTTACTTAAATGAATATTCTACAGCGGTGACCGTGGAGACCGTGGCTCAGCGGGAGGCTTCTATACCGGTGACAAGTCCAGCGGTTCTGGCAGCGGTTCTGGCAGCGGTTCTGGCAGCGGATTGGTCAGCGGAGTGGGTAGCGGTCTAGCCAGCGGATTCGGAAAGTTCGGTTCCGGCAGTCCCTCAATCGGCCTTGCCTCCGGCTCTGGCTCCTCAGGCTCTGGCGCATACGGCAGAGGAACTGGCTCTGCTTCTGGTTCAGGTTACGACTACAAATACAGTATCATCCGCCAAGAAGCCGATGTCAATCCCGACGGTTATCACTACCTCTATGAAACCGAGAACAAGATCCTCGCTGAGGAAGCCGGTAAACTGGAGCAGATCGACAGCGAAAGTGACGGAATTAGGGCTAAGGGATTCTACGAGTACGTCGGCCCCGACGGTGTCACCTACAGGGTGGACTACACCGCTGATGAGAACGGTTTCGTCCCCGTGGGCGCTCATATTCCTCGGTAAATCTAGTCCAATGGTTCCTCATAAATTTTTGGGGTATATAAGTTTACAAGCAATACACTACGCTGTACCTGACCTGAATAAGTTTAATAAAGATGCTACTTGTTATAGGGTTTGTTTAATTTATTTCAGAAGTTTGTGATTAGAACCTTTTACATGTAGGTTTAACAGCCCCTGACGTTGCAGGTCGTGGGTTCACACCCAGACAGGCGCTTTACTTTGTGTAAATAATTTCATTACCGCTGCTCTCAAAACGGTAAAGGAAAACATCGTGAAACCGGCATGTCCTAGAACCGAAAATCCGAAGAAATGTCACATCTAACAACCAGAACTGGGCCCGCGTTTGCAGCCCACTCCCTCTCGAAGAGAAGAGGCATGACTCCCAGCAGTAGGTACATTATACGATGATTACGCTGGATGTTGACTGACGTTCCTATCTATACCGATTTTAAAATTTACTTAAATTTTATTTAGTGTAATTTATGCATACTTAATTACAAGTTTGTGATTTTATTATCATCTTAATAAAATCATGATTACATTTTCACAAATATGTTGGGGCCCGTTTTTAGTAGAACCGGATACGGTTTAATATGGTATGTCACTCAAGTGATTAGCTATAAATTATTTTATGTTTTTTATTTTAAATTTATGTACACACAGTAAAATACATAGGGGTATGACATAATTATAAATTGAGTACAAATGTAGGTACTGCTTATTTCTTAAGAAATTTCTTCCAGCAGACCTGCGAAAGGAGAAGTAAAAAAGAAATGTGGACAGTAGTGTATGAGAACAAGAAGAGAAAAATATGAATGAGTGAAGTCTAAAATTAGAATATTAAATAAACCTACATAATGCAAAAAAAAAATTACATAAGTATACTTAAATAAATACATAAGGCTACAATATATAAACATATATATATGTACTCTCAGTATAGAGGAAAGGTAATGCTCTTTTATCGACATATAAATAGAGAAATAGTTTTTAAATTATAGATTGAATGGTTGAGACGTAGATACGATCCATAAATGTGGTAAACTATAACATACCATATACACCGTGTACCTATATGGTATGTTATAGTTTACCACATTTACACATCACATATTTATTATTATTATTGTAAGTTGGGCCACAATATCATTATAATACAAGTAAGGTAATCTGCAATCTGCATCAGAAGGATTTATGTTAAAACCTTCAAAAATGCTGACCTGGCCTCGAATATTTTATGCAGTCGCAGCATAATGACGTCAGCTGCAGGCTAAAAAAAAGGAATGCATATAGTTATTTCTTTCAGTAGCAACAGTTTTAAATTCATACTGTTATTTACTCTCGTTTTCAATGACAACACGCTGCTTTAATGAATATCAAATTTGAGAGTGTCATCTCTTGGGTGCGACATCCACTTCTAATCCACAATATAAAGATATCTGTTCACTAGAGTTATATTTGATTTTTTTACGGATAGAAGATAGTTTCAACGTGCTTTTAACAAAGCTACATAAACTTGATTTTTCACATCGAAAATCATTCTAAAAAATATGAGTGGACATATCAAAAAACTAATTTAGTTAATGCCTATTAAACTCACGGATATTGTAAAAGGAAACACATTATCTACTGATATCTTTTATTACGGCGACCAAACTGGTTCCTGGTCGAGTAAATAATATTCTATTTCATCAGGCTGAATCTTCAGTGATTTACTTGGGTTCGCAATTCCATGTAGGCCACAGCAGTTTCCATCCGTTTGGTAGATGTTCCTAGGTTTTTACAAACCGTGGTGGTAGAAAGCTTTTCGACTTTTAAGTTTACCTGAGCCTGGCATATTATATACACATTGACATTGATGAATTTTATTTAGACAATGATATGAATATTTACTTTGTAAAGTATATATAATTTTTTTTATATATTATATACATTTTTTTTAAATTTAATTATTGTGAATGTGAGGACTAGGTATGAAATGAAATGAAATGAAATGATTTTATTTGTAAGTAGGTTTGTACGAACACTTTTACACGCCAATCATGTTTTTTTTAAACTAGATGAAGTCGGCGTTTCCTATCTGACTACTCTGAGAAGAAAGGCCGAAACAAACTCAGAGGTCACAGTCTCTTTTAAAGTCCAGACATAATGTTGGTCAGGTTATATGAAGACCATGTAGATCGCTGTCTGAGGTAGTCTTTTGAGGAAAGAACCACACAGATTGAGAGGACCTGTCCAGTCAGTGCACGCATTTGTCAAAAATCGTGCAGCTCAACTCAAGACTTAAGGAGCTCAACGATTCGACGAACAATACCAAAGAAAGGACATTTGGGTAGGCCGCATAAACTACTCAAACCGCCAGCTCATGACTAAAACTAAGAAGGAAAAAAAGAAATGACCCACATAGTCCTCACATTAACAATAATTAAATAAAAAATAAATTACTTACAAAGTAAATATTCATGTCATTGTCTAAATAGAATTCATCAATGATGTGTGTCATTTCTTTTTTCCTTCTTAGTTTTAATCATGATCTGGCAGTTTGAGTAGTTTATGCGGCCTACCCAAATGTCCTGTCTTTGGTATTGGTCGTCGAATCGTTGAGCTGCACGATTTTTGACAAATGCGTGCACTGATTGGATAGGTCCGCTCAATATGTGTGGTTCTTTCCTCAAAAGACCATTTCAGACACCAATCTGCATGGTCTTCACACGATCTGACCAAGATTTTGTCTGGACTTTAAAAGAGACTGTGACTTCTGAGTTTGTTTCGGCCTTTCTTCTCAGAATAGGCAGATAGGAAACCCGACCTCATCTAGTTTAAAAAAAATATGATTGATTAAGTTGCAGATTACCTCGACAGTACCTATAGTTGCACGCGTGCCTGCTGGTTATAATGTGGGTTTGATCCTCTGGTTACGCAAAGTCTAATGTAATTCATGTGTTTTTTTTTTGTAGAAACACGCGGTTGGATTTATAGGCCCGGTTACTGGCAATAAGCTGGTCCCTCGAATCATTACATGAAAAAAAATCAAAAAAGAAAAAAAGAACAAACAAAAAATAAATGGCGAGATGCGGGTCTGCTATTTCCCTAAGGATTAGGCGTGGGACAATACACGCCGGGTATTAGGGAAATAAACGTAGATACCTACTATAAAAAAAAAAAAAACTTGAGTATGTTACAGCGCAGTGAACTGAAAGCTTAAGAATATCGAGTTTTCGGAGTGACCTTTTATAATAAATGCAGCAAATCATCAGTTAAATATTTTAATGTGCTCTAGCTTGCCTAAAATTATGTAGAAGTGAATGGCATGTAGGCGGCATGACGATGATGATTAGATGACTCAGAACAATAAAAATAATAAAATAATAATTATTATTATTGTTCTGAGTCATCTGAAACAATAAACTGAATAATTTTCATCGCTCATTTTTACGAATTGGAGAAACAAATATATAATTAAAACACAGTTAATTATAGAACACCACAATATAATTGCCAATTTGCCGGTATATATATAAATATTTTTTGTCGGTGAACCGTTTGGTTGATCGGTCATTGACGTATGATCCGATATGACTTCCTCTTTGTACACGCATTCTTTGGCTAGTATGAATAGTTTCTTAATTTTGTTGTTGTAATTAGAGGTTAGCGACCTAAACTAAACGAGTTTCTGCACCTTGAATGTACATTAATGTATACTTTTCATATTATATGTAAGCTGAGCTTTGAGGGATATAAAACATCATGTTATTACCAGCCAGTAAATTCTTATGGGGCAAGGTGAGTAAGCAAAACTACTTTACGTTAATCCCCCTATACATTTATAGTAACGCAATATTAGATATAATAGGATTTTAAGGTAATTAATAGATCCCTGAAAAATCTTGTTTTGCTTTTAAAACGTTATGCAAATAGTTTAAAAAAAAATTGGAAAATCCAAATGTGCACGACTCATAATGCTCATTTGATCGTATAAGAAACTATAGATATAGAAATTATATTAGTCAGTTCTTTACTAATTATAATTATACTACTTTGAATAAAAGAGCCATTTTCAATAAAAACAAATCTATTAAAAAAAAATATTCAATTAATACTTAGATGTATTCAGGTTTCACACTTGATTGACGGGAAATATTTTTTTAGAAATATTTTGATTTTTTTTTTCGTTTCTACTGCATTAAATCAATTTTTGAAGTACAGAATTAATCTCCATTAAATTTTTTATAAAATGGTATAAAAATTAAGTAGGTTCTGTGTACTGGCAGGAGTATAACAATAGAAACAGTTGCAGAAAGGAGGCAAAAAAATGTTTCGATCGTAAAGCACTGTTTAATGCTTCGTAAGTACTACGAGTCGTGTAAAAAGCATAAACAAGGAAATGTGGACTCATAGATACGGGTATTTTTATCAATATTACATTCAATGAACCGATGACACCGTCTGGGTATTAGAATACCTAATATCTGCTGGGAAATGTGATTCATTTATTTAAGGAAAACAACTTGAAATCGCCAATAGAATTTACATCTGGTTTAGGTTCAAGGAATTACCTAAATCTTTATTTACTTCACTTCAAAGAAAGGAATGACAGTGTGGTGATAATGTATTTAAAACTTATAAATACCGAAGTCTTTAACAGGTATTTGTAGTCTTATAAGTGTCTGTAAAACAGAGTCCACGTGCCTAAATTATTTTGGTAATTTGGAATTGGTAAGCAACTTTTCTCATTATTTTTTAAAAAGATTACCCAGAATATACTTAGGTAGTGTACCTAGTGGTAGTGTAGCTAATTTAAATTTTATTTAAATTTAAAGTTAATAAACTAAAGAGACATTTAGATTCATTAAGTTTCATTAGCAACAATAGCACACTAACACTATAATACAATAGCACAATTCGGTGTGTATATAGAATTTTATTTGTTTTTCTTGCAAAGTCGTTCGTCAAATAATTTTATTTATTTTATTTTAATAATATATTGAATTTTATTTTTTGGGGCTAACCTCTCGTTAATTAAGTTTTTTTTTAAGTTTACCCATAATTTATTTAGTTAATACTAAAAAGAGAAATAAGTTATTACAGTTATATTTTATATAACTGTAATAACTTATTTCTCTTAGTAGGTCCTGATATTAGTTTTGCATCGTCAGCAGCATTATTAATTATCGTGATCCCTCAATTTGCATTTTAAGTTTTCTAATCGAACATACGAATACCAGAGTGGTTATTATAGTTAGAAATAAAATGCATGTAGGTACTTAGTACATAATTTCATACCTATACATTATTGCACGAATGCTTTACGATCGAAACATTTTTTTTGCCTCCTTTGTGCAACTGTTTCTATTGTTTTACTCCTGCTAGTGCACAGAATCTACTTAATTGTTATGCTAGTTTATAGATAATTTAATGGAGATTAATTCTGTACTTTTCAAAAATTGATTTAATGCAGTAGAAATCAAGCGAAAAACCTGAAAACAGTAGCTTGCGAAAAAATCAATTAATTGAGTAATTTTTTTTAAATAAGTAGATTCATTTCACCCATAGGAGGAACCCTATTGACAATGGCTCTTTTATTCGAAGTAGTTTAATTATAATTAATAAAAAACTAACTAATTAATGTAATAACATTTATCTATAGTTTTTTATACGATCAAATGAGCATTATGAGTCGTGCACTTTTGGATTTTCCACATTTTTTTTGTACATTTCAAGTTACATAAAACCCATATAGAAATTCGGATCTTCCAAGCTGTGTCGAGGATAACTGCTCCCAACATCAGGCCCTTGACCCGGACGCCTAAGGTTGGGAGGTGTCACCACTTTGTACCCTTACTAAGCTTTGGAGAATCCCGTCGGTATTATAATCGTGACGAAAGTGTAAGAACTGGTTTTATCACCAAAAGAATACAAAATGGCAAGAGCGAGTCGGTATTTCTAGTTGATGGTTCTTTACATTAAGTGTTTTTATTTATGTCATACATACTATTTTAGTACTTACCTATTTTTTACCCGACTGCGTCAGAAGGAGGGTTATATTTTTATTATGGTTTATTACGATAAAAATACAGGGTCAAAATAAAGTAGCTAGCAAAACTCCGCAGACGCGATGAGAATCGATATCTAAATAATATGATAAAAAAAAAATCGGTTATATTTTTTTGTGGGGTCATCGACCGCTGTTAGAGTAGTACTTCAAATATCAGTTTAAAAATCTGTTCTTTTTGTGTAAACTGTGATGGATATCTAAACACGATAAAACAAAATAAAATAGATTTTCTCAACTCATAATTCAAGTAGGTACCAAAACTAGAAGCGGTCGTTGACCCCCCCAAAAATCATCAAATCTTTTTTTATTCGTTAGCTAATTTAATTTGACCCTGTATATAAACTGGGTATATAAATATACATATACTGTAGGTATGGATCTTAAACTAAATTATTTATATATATAATTTATGATAATTATGATAATTACTACATTTACCTAATTATTTACGTAGGTATAATACTTACCTATCCCATATTTAGAGTACCTACAAGCCATAGTTAGTCCACAAAAATATAATGCTTTAGACATTATCAAATAAGTTTTTAATGTTCTAGAAAGGTCAAATAAATTATGTAATTTGGTGCATTATATTATCTATTAGAGTTTAATCTTCAAGGCAGTGTTGACAAAACATTACACATATATATTATGTAAATATTAAAAGCTTTAAATTGTGAAGCAAACTAGTATTTACATATACGGTGCACGGTGTGACAGGAAATAAAAATCATGGATGCCAAAATATCACGTCCTTCGCATCAATCAATTTATCTATTGTGGTTTGCCTTATCTGAGTGGGGACACATATCTGTTTATAGCAAACCACAAGCGAGCAGGTAGGGGAAATCTTAAGATATAATTATGCTAGGTAGAATTTGATAGAGGGGTTTGATTTCCTATATTAGCAGTAACATCAGTCCTTATAGACCGAAAATATGTGGTATATTCCTAAGCTATCTCGGATAGAACGCGAATACGCGATCATCGTAGGTACGCGCGAATTTTACTCGTACGAACGTGCGATCAAACATATTGAACTCGAATAGGTGTCCTAACTGACAATTGCACGACACAGTCGCGCGTTGGTTTTTTCACTTCCATCTAAACACGCAAAATAGCTCATCCAAATATTTCCCGACAGCAAAAATTGAGCGTCTCTGACGTCCATGGTTGTTGGTACCGACCGTGCCAGTGCCAAACTCCACGGTCGCTCGCGTTGTAAATTCGCGCGATGATCACGAGTATTTGTTATCACGCGAACACGCGATGGTCGCGTCGCTTACCCGCGCGTTGATCGCGCATTCGCGTTCTATTTTTTTTTTTATTACTTTTGTGATCTGCAATCGGCTTATCTAGCCATAATCAGATGTGGTTTCAGTAGATTATATATTTTTGACAATGTGGCTCCATTGAACCGACATCGACACAAAGCATGATTAGAGCTATTCTCAGTCTCTCTGATCCAGGTCTAGTATATGCCATCTTTTTCGGCGTGTTATGGTTTGGTTATTTAGGAGGTTCTTAGCCAAATCATTGGTATGCTCTAGTAGTCGCTTCTTATATCGCGTACAATTTTTGTTTACTTCTTCCTTTACCGTAGGCATCTCTAAGTATTCATGGATTTCACAGTTTCTCACGAACCATCCTGCGCCAGATATTGATCGTAGGGCTATATTCTGAAATCTCTGTAGGATTTCTATGTTGGAGGTACTGGCAGAACCCCATAGTTCTATGCCATAAGTCCACACCGGTTTTGTGATGGCTTTATAGACCAGTAGTTTGTTGTTCGGAGATAGCTGTGATTTGCGTCCCAATAGCCAAGAGAAGGTCTTGAATAATATTGTTGCCTTGATGTGGTTGGCCCATGTTAGTCTTCGGTCTATATGTAGACCCAAATATTTTACACAGTCACTCGTTGGAAATTGTTTTCCTTCCATATAGACTGGTGCACATTCACCTTTTCTTAGGGTAAAGGTTACCTGCACAGATTTGCTTACACTAGGCTTTATTCTCCATTTTTGGAGCCAAAGTTTTATTTTACTAACTTGTGTTTGCAGCTTTTGTGTAGCAACGTCCGGGTCTTTGTCACTCGCAAGGCATGCAGTATCATCCGCATAGGTTGGTTGGTATTGACTCGCGTTCTATTAGGACGATGCCTTATAGTTATTTACGTTTGGGCTTAGCCTCCTACCTTGATTTTCACGGGTTCTGAGCAGTCCAAGATTTTCTATAGACCATTAGATATTACCAGTATTGAAAATGTTGTGTTGACCCTCAGCTAGTTTTTGTGGAAAATTACTAAAAAAGTGCCACAAAAATATAGGTAATAAACTATAAATTATAGATTTATCTAAAGGTAGACCGTTTTTTATTACCTATATTTTTGTGGCATTCTATTAGTCGGGGTCAGTTATTTGCGAATATAGAAAAATCATAATTTTGGTCTATTCATTTCATTAACTATACCTATGACATGACACAACTGTGATTTTCCAATTTAGGTACAAATCGATAGGCTATGAATGTGCATGTGCATTTTCTAGATGCAATCTTTTATAACCTTAGAGTAAAAAACAAGTGACGTAAACAGTAGATTAACAAATAAAAGTGCAAATGGCACAATAAAGTTGTTAATGACTGCATATTTATCTTTATAGAATGATGCGACTCATTTCACAGCACGTAGGTATCCCAACACCTACTTAAAGCCAAACGGACTAGATTTTGTATGTCAACTAAGTCAACCAAGTCAAGAACCTAAATGTAAATGGAATGAGGTCTTGTGAACGCAGTGGGCACTATATTGTTGCATTTTAATCAATTTTGTTTTATGCAAATCGATGTGTGAAGTGGATCTTCAAACATTCCATAAGAGAATTACGAATCTCTTGCAAGTCGGTCGTCTCGAATCTGCACGGGTATTGCTCAGTTAGTGAAATATATTTAATATAAAAATGCAAAGTTGAAGTGCTAAGTGAATAATTAATATCGCTCATTTCAGTCGCATCGGAACTATTTCTAATTTATAAGCTATGCTAATGATTTTGTCTGACCTCGTCACACCTTGATTTAAGGATTCTGTTCCACTTTTGGTACGTTTTAAATAAAATTTATTAGGCTTTTAAATGTTAGATTATTAAATGTCAATGATGAAGGAGATCATTTTGACAATATAAATGTATTGATTCCGAGGTGCTAACCTATGACACATTATTTGGTCTTGTTTCAGATCAATAACATATTTTGTGGAGATAACAGGCCGACTGGACGAGGATCTGATAGCTGTTGCGTGTGAATTCTTTAGTGAAAATGGCGAATGCTCTGAAATTTGTAAGTACTAGTTAATTAAATTAATATGCGCAGTGACTTTTTATTTTAGAACGTGTAGAATATTGAAATATTAATTAAAATTAGAACTACTTCTGCCATCGTTTAGAAACAAGGTGACAATACAAGTTTGGAATGCTGTTACATGAAAAATACAAAGACGTTTATAAATTGTATGGTCAAGGGCTTCTTTATCGGGTCTTGAACCTCTCTTTAACTTTTTGTAGGTTTTTTTTCTGATACCTTAAATATCTTAATTTATCTAATACAAATATTATTGTTTAATATGAGACATGCAAATATCATTCAGGGTTTTACTTTATAGATAATTGATAAAGATTACACACTTGTAGGCCTTTATAATGATTTGACATTAGAAAATAATTCGTATTTAAAACAGTGCTGCATTAAGTTCTTACCTAATCGAATCAATATACATTATTTCCAGGTATTTGTGATTACGTTGTGGGCAGTCATACATTGTTCACCTTATGACGATGGGAAGTACAATCCTAAGAAATATAGAGTATACGATGATGGAGGATACTACAGGCCTTTAGATGAAGGGAAATATATTCCGGGCGACGAAGGAAAGTACACGTACATATACCAACAAGGTTTATATCCAGAAGATGATGGCGACTACAGATATGTTCATCAGGTCGGACCTAATGGAGGATTTGGAGGCAACGGCGGATTTGGAGGCAATGGCGGATTTGGAGGCAATGGAGGTTATGGTGGGAACGGGGGAAATGGCGGTTACGGAGGAAACGGTGGGTTTGGACCAAACGGACCTAACGGCCCACCTGGGCCACCTGGCCCTCCCGGGCCGCCAGGCCCTGGTGGTCCAAGACCTAAACCAAACAAAATCGATTACATCGGCGCAAGGACTTATGCCAATAGGTATCCCTACATTCACAAAGTGATCAAGTCTTTAATAGACAGATATGTCTCGGATGAGTCCATTATCTTTGGGAACGAATACGAAGGAAGCGCAAACCACTACAGGAAGGTATATGCTGATAATGAAATAGCTGTGAAATGCAAATATTTGGAGCCAACTTCAAACCACTCTGAGTTTGTCACTCAGTAAGTAAAAACTCTTTCTTACGTTTGTTAACAATAAACTGATAGGTTTGGTGAATGGATTAACCATGCAATGTTTTATTGTTAGTAGATGTTAGTCTCTAGAAGGTATTCATTTACATGGGAATATTGATTAGAGTAGTAGTGTAGTAGGTATTCATTTAAGACTTGAGGTAGGTGTTTCTATTGTGATCCACAAATGCTTGCATTTCTGAATTAATTTTACATTTATTCGTCTTTTGGATTGTCTTATTAATAGGCGCCATAATGTTTTACCAGCCGTAATTTCTTTTTAATTCCTTTTACTAGAGGCCTTCTATATTATTTTTTACCTACTTTACTGTATGACTTGGATATCGTTTCTTAGGCGATTCGATGACAAGACAATTTATACCTGTCATTTGGTTTAAAAAAACCATTTACCAAAACGGCACGACTTGGTAAGAATTAAAAAATAAACTCACAATTAACACTTTAATGGTAATTTCTTTGTTTAGTCTAAGGTATCTGTGTTTATTTAATTTAACCTAACTAAATGTATACCTACCTACAAGGAGCGCATCTGATCCTGTACAAACATTGACATAAATAATAATGCACCTTCCTGGTCATACACTAAAATATTGGCTTTTGTTTGAGTATTAGTTATTATATCTTTGTTATTGGAAGTTTGAATCATTTACTTACAATTTCACATGATTCATGCTTTACGTGTTTCTGTAGAAATGCAATGCTCATACCTACCACACCTTTGCGCAACGATTTCGATGGTTTTACTGAAAAATGTATCAATATGGCAACAAACTATGATACCACGTACTATGATGATCTTGTACTTTAAGAAGAAGATAACACGATACTGATTTTTCTTGTTTATTAAATATTGTTATATTTGACTTCATTAACCATTATGCATTTTAATAAATGCATTAGATTAATATTTTACCTTTTTGCTTTTTCAGGTATCCTCCAACGCTGACGCTTCCTCAAGGTGAAAAATTCGGCTCCTACTACAGTTTTAGAGGCAGTAAGGTTCTAAATACCGTGGAAAACGCTCTAACGAGCAAGATAAAGTTAGAATATGAAGTATTTGTTCGAGTGGTTGATACGACTACAGAGTGAATAACTACGCTCTCCCTATTTAATGTATTTATGATATTTTACGATTTGGCAATGCTGTAATTTAATATACCTAACCTAAGCTGTAAAAATTGAAAATCTTTATTGTTTTATTACTCCTTGAAGTTTCATGGTCAGATTATATGCAATGAAAATTTATTTGATTTTATTGAAGTTGTTTTGTTAACTGATAGGTACCGTAGATGTCATATGCACTATCCCACAAAGGTTGAATTGCTCGTAGCCACTTGACCGGGTTGGTGACCGCACAGTCATCAACTCAATCAGTCAAAACCATGCAGTTTGTGAATGAGCTGTCCCTCAATAACTATAAATATTATTGTGATATGTCCATGCCATCATAAAAGCCCATTTATTAGGGGCGGTAAAGATGTGCATTAATAAAAAAAACTGATACACACACATACATACACGACACATACACACACACACAACACGTGATACATTTACCAAAATGCAAGAATCAGAAAAGGCAAATTAAATAGCAGGGAATAATCGGTCCACTTTAAAGATAATATTTGCATAAAAGCAGTTAAAATAATTGACCATTACCGAAACATTAATACTTCATAAGATAAGAACTATCAAAACATTAATAAAGTTGATTAAATCTCTTAGCTTATATAATAAGTAAATATTATGCTGTTTGAAAATTAAAAGTCACTCCTTCTTCTTCTTAGCGTGTCGATGGCAGTCTAAATGGACTCGGCCCAAAATTCGGCTACTTGTTTGGCGCCATCACCAGCGTCCATCAGTTCCTGAACGTGCAGCTGATAGGACACGCAGGACACGATATTAAGTGTACCATCGTATGTGATAAAAAACACTTAAAAAAATAGATTAAACAAATAATAAAGTAAAATAAATTGTTTGTACATACTTATAGTTGATTAAATTACAAAACAAACAAAAAATTATTTAATTAGTTGCCTACATTTGTTTGTTGCTGTCAATAATGTTAGAATGTGACCTATATTGAGATTCAGGTTTAAAAAAAGGTAATTCCAAAAGGTTTTGGGTTTTTACTCGTATGGAAAGTTTGGACTTTCTGTTTCCTTTTTTTCTACAGTACGAATTTAGGTGGAAGATTAAGGGCCGAACCGATAGATCACCAGTTTTGGCATACAGGAGGTATCTCTAGTTTTAACATCGCAATATCGTCTATATCAATAGCAATCTGTATGATTATATTTTACTGGCAGTTATGATTATAATGGCTACCATCAGTAGCGATCTGTCTTTAACTGAAAATAAATTATTGTTCGGCCGATAGTCAACTTCGCTATAGCTTTATCACCAATGTCAATTGCACGTCATAAAACGACATGGTCTAACCGTCTATGTGGCCGTTATATAGTTTCAACTTTAGTGAAATTTAAATTTTCTAGGAATTGTTGTGGCAAAACAATTACGAGGTCGACTAAACAATCACTTCTGTAATATGGAATATCTTTAATAAAATGCCTGAAATAATTAGCGATAATTGGGTGTTAGGAAAATTAATGAAACCTTTATCAGTGCAAGTTGACGTCCTTTAGAACAGATCGCTGCTTGAGAAATACAACATGGGACATTCCGACACTAGCAATGACTTTCCAAAGCAATGACGCATTTCAATATCATTTGCGTTTTTCTGGAAATACACAAAAGAAATATAATAAACAAAGAAAACCACATAAATATCGTAATTTTGCAAAAGGTTAAGATAATGTTTTCAAAGAATATATGATTCACTTTGTACCAAACAGGATAAAGTCTTCGACCTTCAAATAATAATGCAATAAACAGAAATAACACATTCCTTATAACAAGTTTAGACTAAAATGCTACAGATACATATGATTATAAGAAGCAATCCTAGATGATTTTGAATATAATATGAGATCAATTTTACATAACGAGCAAAAAACACAAACGATTGAATATTACTTGTTTCAGAAATATTTATGAAGCTTTCGGTTCTGTTTTTGAGCAGAATATGTAAACCGTTGGTTTTTTCTTCAGCATTTTATTTTTTTATATATACTTACTTTGTACACCACAAAAATACATTAAAAAAAAACAGTTGTACTCCAGGAGTGCTGACAGAAGTGAAAACTTGAAAACGCATAGTAATTTTATAAATATGTTTGAAGGTTTCCCAAAGAAAATGTACCGCGCGTTGATGTCTTTATAATGGCCAAACTTAAAATAGAGGTGGCGGTTACGGTAACAGTGTCGCGAGTTCAATGGTTTTTTCCCATCTCATAAAATGCCAAACGCACTTTACCAGTTGTCAGGATATAAGAAAAGATTATTCGGATCGTATAACTTATATTTTACAAGCTGATATTTTTATATAATTTCGTCTGACACCTCGATGGTGTCCTACACAGCAGAACTCCAAAAATATATAGTGGCCAATCACCGGTGAGCGGGTCGATTTGCTCGAATTATAAATACCGAATAATCTGCACAGAGTACATTTGCACAGAGGTTGCATATAAAGTCTGCGCGCAGCGCGCGGACGTTGATGCCAGCTGCTACAGCACCTAAAGAAGTTTTCACTTAAAAAAAATCGTTTTCTGCGATCTCCTCCAGGCAACCTTGGAATGGACAGTGATTAGGCTGTTGTTGGTGAAAATACTGAGAATCTCATATGCAGCATGTGTTGGGTTACCTAGACGCCTAGCTAGTTCTACATTAATCGAGAACTTCGGTTGGTTGAAAATTAAGCTGCAGAAAAGAATTAAAAATTGTATTGTGTTATTGTTATGTCGATTTCATAACACTAACACAATACAATACATTAAACAATAATGAAAATTACTGGGAAAAGTTTTTATTCCGGATTTATACCTCACTAGGTATAGCAAATGATTTAATGTAAAATATTATTATGTTTTACATGGTTCTAATGTCTACTTTTAGCGTTTCTTTTACGATTCTCTCTCACTCGAAATGTTTTGTAACGAGAGGAATAAAGAGGTCACAAGCACAATCAGAAGCTTTATCGTTTCGGATCATAGTCTGTCGATCAGTTTCTTTGTAAAAATCATAAATGGAAGCGGCAATTATGGCAATGTTAGCCAAACGGTCCGCATGGACCGGAGGTTAAAAGTATATTTTGAAAAGACATATTTTGTTAAGAAATTCAAGTTTTCTTTCGTTTCTTGCAATTTGCAGGTCAGTGTCAGGTATTGAAATCATGACATTTGAGGCCAATTATAACTTTGAGAGTTGTATTGATGAGTATCATGATTATAATTCTGTAAATACATATTTGTTACGGACGCGACATACACCTCGACCTGCAATTTGCAAAAAACATTAAAAACTTTTGCGGGCTTTAAAGGTGCCCAAATCACACACACACTTTTAGTAGGTTAGACTCGTTGTTAACCAATTTAACTTACGTAAAGCATACTAGATATCGAGCTTCATATAAGGTATATCTAAATAACGATAATAACGACCCGATTGAAATATTTTGATTTTGATTTGATTTGATTTTATTTTTTTTTGTAAGTAGGTTTGTACAAACACTTTTACACGTCAATCATGTTTTTTTTTTAAAACTAGATGAAGTCGGCGTTTCCTATCTGACTACTCTGAGAAGAAAGGCCGAAACAAACTCAGAGGTCACAGTCTCTTTTAAAGTCCAGACATAATCTTGGTCAGGTTATATGAAGACCATGTAGATCGATGTCTGAGGTGGTCTTTTGAGGAAAGAACCACACAGATTGAGAGGACCTGTCCAGTCAGTGCACGCATTTGTCAAAAATCGTGCAGCTCAACTCAAGACTTAAGGAGCTCAACGATTCGACGAACAATACCAAAGAAAGGACATTTGGGTAGGCCACATAAATTACTCAAACTGCCAGACCATGAGAAAAAAAAAAAAAAAAAAGAACAGAGAGAATAATAAAAAATATATATAAGTATGTAAAATGACCCACATCGTCTTCACATTCACAATGAAAAAATAATATAATACTTTACAAAGTAAGCAAATGTCATTGTTTAAAAAAAAATATTCATCAATGTCAATGTGTATATAAAAAAAAAAGAAAAAAATCATTCAAAATGCAGAAATTGGAAGCAGCTCAATCCCAAGCCTGTCCTCAATATAATCTTTAACGGTATAAAAGGCTTTCTGGCACAACTTACGTTTAATGAAAGATTTGAATTTATTAAGGCTTAGATCTTGAACGTGGCTTGGTAGTTTATTGTAAAAGCGTATACATTGGCATCTGAACGAGCCACCTATTTTCTTGAGCCTGGTTGTAGGTACAACATATTTGTGTTTGTTTCTAGTATTTATATTATGGATATCACTGTATTTTTTAAACAATTTTATATTTTTATGGGCATATAAAAGATTTTCATAAATGTACTGAGAAGGCACAGTCATTATATTAATCTCTTTAAATTTGTCTCTGAGAGAGTGTCTCGGACTTAATTTATAAATTGATCGAACAGCTCGCTTCTGCAAAACAAAGATAGTCTGAATATCGGCGGCATTTCCCCACAATAGAATACCGTACGACATTACACTATGAAAATAGCTAAAGTACACTAAACGAACAGTCTCTATATCAGTTAAATTTCGAATTTTTCTAACAGCGTATGCTGCAGAACTTAGCTTTTTTGACAATTTATATTTTTTGATAATCTATATGTGGACCCCACTGAAGCTTAGCATCCAAAGTTATGCCCAAGAATACTGTGTTGTCTTCAGGATTCAATTCCTCGCCCTTTATCAACACATTAGTTTCACCTGCCTTACGTGGGGTAGCGTAAACTTAATGCATTTGGTTTTCTTCTCGTTAAATATTATATATTATCGTTATATATAATATTATTAGGTGAGTACAGATTGGATCTCGATAAATCGAGTTCAGTTTCAGGACAAAACAAAACAAAGAAGTATGCGAGTATCGTATATAGTTCGTGGCGTTCTGTTAAAAACCTTGACAGTTTAAGTAAGTATTTAATACTAAGCAATTGCGGTAGGCTGCTTTGTAGTAAAGATCCTGTACAAAATCCTGTTATGAAAATGGTTAGTGAAATACTAAGTGAAGGTATTAAACCTTCACACTGAAAGAAATACGCAGTAAATAAAAATGAAAAAATATTGATCTGAACTGTTTTTTTTATGAGCCTAACGTTCAAAACAGTATTTTTTACTGATCCGAAAACAGTTAAAGCTTGAGGCAAAATTTTACCGTCATGACAGTAAACTTTAACGTTATAAGTAGCTAAAAGGTCACTAAATTAACTGTTTTATATATTTGGTGATATCTTTCAAATCATTATTTACTTACGTTACAGTAGTGGTGGTTTTCCTGTTTTTTTGTTGTTGTTTTCAGTAAAAATAGTATGTTCAATCATTAAAAGTTTCTGTTTTGTTTTTTACTGTTTTACAAACATTTCTTCTTACTGTAAAAAGTCAGTAAGTCTTAATGAAATCGCTTTAATGTGCTGTAGTAAGAAATTATTTTCTTCGGTGCAGTGAAGCTTGCAACGAACATTGACCATCGGTGTTAAAAGTATTGGTTGCGCGCCATTTTTCTTCAGTTTCACAACTCTGTTTCTAAATCCCGTGTTGACCGATCATAGAGTAAAATCAAAGCCATCAAGTTTCGCAGTATGACTGAGAGTATGAATGTGTATGTTTATAAGCAATGACCATAGCTAATTTGTAGCTGTATAAATGATGAAGAAACTTAGACTTAGTTAAGTTTCGTTGTGCTGGTGCGAATTAGGATCGCAAGGTCAATTCCGGCAACCATTAAAAATTTCACATTTATTGAGAATTTGGCACTAAAAAAGCTCCAATTAATGATTATTATAATATTTTGATATGATCGACTAAATCAATAGAAATGTCACTCACAATGATCAATTTAAGCTATAACATTTATGTATTTAAGAAATGGTAGGTATTTATTTTGCTTTACAACGAGCTGATCTCTTGAAGTTATCCTTTAGTTTGGATTGGTATTGAATCCAAAAAACATGAATACAAAAACATCGATATAGCCACCTTGATCTGTACTGAAAATAATGGTTCCCGGACATAAATTTAACCCAAATTCGGGCGTATGAACTACGATAAATTGGAAGGACAGTTTGTTTGCCTTAAATGAATAGAGATAACAAGCTATAACAACATGCCCTCGTTATTTATGTTAATGTAGTTCTAATTTTAGTAAGAAGATACCTACTGTTGTCGAGTTCCGGCAAAAGTATTTGTACAGTGGGCGACTGATCTATTCTTGTTTTTGGCGCGGTCAGTTATATATTATATCACATAGCGGCCCAAATAAGCCGCGCAAACGACGCCTTCACAAATAAAATTTACATTTTTGCTGTTTAAACGGAGGTATTGTTGCATTAAATACTCCATTTTCGATTTTGACAATCGTATATAAAGAAACGATGGGTGTTTCAGCTTTATTCCATTGTAAAGAAGCTACGAGAAACAATGAAAACGATTACTGTGAGTAGGCAGAAGGGTTTAAATTAATATTTGATAAAAATCAACACATTTTCACTATTTATGTGGAATAACAAGAACTCGTGAATCAAATCAAATTATGTTGGCGATTTTATGATATCAGTTATCGATTTATTAGTAGGTATTTATTTACCTACTAATTAATTGATAACTGATAGGATAGAAAAATAATGATATTAAGATAAAATTGAATTTGACTAATTAACAATAGTTAATAACACCATCTAATTCAGTTACTTTAGGTACTTAATTGGATTCTGTGAAAACTATACCTTAATATTACTAGCAATCCCGTATATGCTCGACGTTAAAAGACTGAGTATTTTTATATGCCTAAGCGGTCCTTTGACAGGATTAAAGGACCTTGTAGGTTAGAGGCCATCATATCCAGTAAATTCGTCTTAAGATGAAGCCTGCTCTTGGGCGTTAGTTTAACATACACACAGGTTCTGTATGTGCTTTATTTCCAGTAACATAAATCTGTATATATCAAAATATACATATTTATGTTATAGGGTTCGGGGCGAAGATAAAGTTTCATAATTTTTTTAACAGAGATTTCCTTTTCTGTGTTCATAGGGAAGTAATTTTATTCTTGGCAAGTTCAAAATAAATTCCAATAAATTGAAATTCAATTCAAAAGGCACTCAATTACAACTTAAAAACTAACACTAAAATATATATGTATTATATACAAACAAAAATATAATAAAAAAATAAAGAAAAAGGAGGAGAAGGAGGAGGGAGCCCATTGGGCATCAAAAAATTCGTCCGCATCGCTGTCAATGGGACTTACCCCATGATAGCCATGCGGACGAATGTTTTGCCTAAAAGGCTGGTAGCATTAACTCGTTGGATGGCAATGCTGATTATTTGCGCTAAAAATAGGCCAGCTCTCAGTCACGTCAATTCAAAAGGCACTCCTTTTGCAATTTTACACCTGGTTGCTTTAAAAAGCATAGGTGCCTACTATCCAATACCCCTACATCCATAAACCTACCTATATCCAATACCCCTCGCCAGTGGTTTTTAAGGTAATAACTTAACGCCTCCTGAAACTTTTTTCTCTACTCTTTGTCGAACGACAACACAAAACGATGTGTATACTAATCGTCTAGGCAGTCCTAAAATGCTACAATTTAGTTTACCTGATTTTTCTATATACTTAGTTATTTTTTAATTTAGTTCACAGTTCTGGCCCTGGTTGCTGTCAGCTTATCTCAAGCTGATAATGATGGTCGGTACTACCCTGAATTCCTTGGAGGAAGTTACAAGAGCCTGGCACAAAAGAATGGCAAATACGGTTCGATCTACAACGCGTTCCAGCAGCCGTCGTACCATCAGGCGCTCAATCGGGAACTATTGACCCCAGCAGCGGGCAGCTATGGCAACAGGTGAGAAAAACTTGTGTTATTTATTGCCATTTGGACGAAAGTATTACCGTTTTTATAAAGTTTAAACGCAGAATCCGATAGTACCTACCTAATTATTTTATTTAGAAAAATATGCTACTCAAGTGCTTACCTACCTACCTATCATTTACGCTAGGTGGTGTTAAGATTATCGAAACACCTATTGATTAGGAAAGGCAGTCATTGGCTGATCTGCGTGAAATAATAATTATTCTGGGTATAATTACGTGCTTGATAAAGTATCGTTTGTAGCTCTGTTGGTGAGTGTACGAACATTTTTGGCTTTTTCATCTTTTATAAAATCACCAATTGATTAGGACTCTAACTTAGGCGAGCAGAGAAATGTTCACTAGATAAAGACATGAAGAATAAAATATAAATTACATTCTAATTTCTTCAGTGTGATGGTTGTATTTTAGAAATAAACACAGCTATCTCGACCTCATTACTATGTATAAAAACAGGAATCTTATCAATGAGCCCAGCATTTAAATGTCATGCAGGAAGCGCCTACATTTGCATAGTTCAGTGGGATTAGGATTGAACTCATGGCCTTTAGGAGCCTATGTTCCAATACTTAAATATCTGCCATTTGTTAATAAATTAATCAGATGGCAAATGCAAATTAGGCAGGTGTATCTATTACGATATTGTTATTAATAGGTGTGATAAATACGTTTTGGAACCAAAATACTGGCCATTCTATGTTATTTGGGTTTAGTGTCGATTTTAGTCTGGGGGTTGAATGAGATTGTATTGTTTAGTAATAAAAATATATTTATTTATTCAGACAACCAAGAGAAGCATAGCGGTTTGTTTAGCTATGCTAGACACTATGCATGTACTCCAGAGCCAAATACATAATAAATGTCAATATTTTTTAAATGTATCTAAATTAAAACTGAAATGACGACTTAGATGAAAACTTAGGTGAAGTGAGTTTGTTTTTGCTCGGAATTGACACTATTGACAGCTCATTCCTCGCTCACTTCACCTAAGTTTTCACAGTGAGATTTTTGCAGATATTTCTGAAACACTGTTTTGCCCATAAAATGTCTGTTAAAAACTTAGAAAACAAAAGAGACGTCAAAATTTTTCATTTTTTATAATATCTCAGCAGATAGTATTATGATGATATGTTTTTTCTGATATAATCTTGATGGATACGAGGTGTTCCGTACATCCACGTTGCCAGCTCGCGCCAACGTGACAGATGATATTTTCCATGACAGTTCAAGGACATGTGTTACGAATTCTTAATTAAGGCGTTATTCACGGTGCTTTCCAAAATTAACCTGATGATTAATTTTATTTACATGTTATTTCAAATCCAGTTTATTTAGTTTCACAACAAACTTACAATAAAAAACAAAAAATAAAACTGAGTTAATGTGTCAGCTTTACCATTGTTTGAATACAGAAACTGCGTGGTAGAGATTTTAAGTATATTATAAAGTAGTAATACTCTTCACTGTTCATCATGCTTAAACGTATTCTATTTACATTTATTTATTCGTTACAGTGTTGAACAAGCCACCAGGTTCCCTGCAACAGTGACGTACCGTACTCCAGTGACTACTGTTGGGTCAACTTACCGGCCTTTCGTGTACTCTACACCTAAGCCTTTCGCCTTGAGCACCAAGTCTCCTGCAGCAATTTATCAGAAGTCTGTTTCTGACGCCGATGCAAGTGTCATCAGGGAAGACAGAACCTTCGATGAAAACAATTACCACTACGCATTCGAAACCAACAATGGAATTGCTGCTGAAGAGTCCGGCATTGTTGACGTATCCCACAACGGAGTCGGTGGCGGAACCAGGGTCAAGGGATTCTACGAATATATAGGCGATGATGGTCTTAAATACAGGGTGGACTACACCGCCGACGAAAACGGTTTCAGAGCAAGTGGGGCACATCTGCCCAAAGCTCCCTAATCAAATTAGTTATATTTAAATTAAACCGATGTAAAATATTTCGAGATCACGCATTAAAAAATGTAAAGCATCTTGTTATTTTATTACTCTCAACAACTGAGATATTTTAAGTTTTATATCCCTACCTGAGATTTTATAGGTCTGTAGGCGGGGCCACATCCTTTACCTTGCAAAGCAAGACTCGTCTCAGTTTATTGGGTAATCCTGACGCAACATTTTATCGAAAAGTATTACACGTATTCTTAGAATAAAACTTTTACAACTGAATTCGATATGAAAGGTGACAGGATTAGATTGATGAACCAATGAACAAGTTAAACAAATAACCGATCATCAAATAAAAATCTTTTATAAATCTTTATCTCTGAATTTTTACCGTTTGACAGTGACACTATAAATTGAAACTAATTTTATTGTTGTGGCATTCTTGTTGTCTGAGTCACATGCTTTGTTTCTCTGTCTGCTTCTTACTGGTAGTTTGACTAGTCTGTGTTGATTCATTTATCTACAGTATCTAATATTATTCTAATGAAGGACGAAGTGATTCTTTTACTAATTATAACGAATGCATAATGACAGCATTGTGATATTTTTGAGTTTTGGGTAGGTACTTCGTTTTAAGATCTTTTAGAATTCTACGGCTTTAAGTTTTAGGCACCTATCAATTATAGCATGGGAACTATGGGCATACAATGGACATTTTGTATTTCTCTCTGGTTATCAAGTTACAGATATTAATTTCAAAGACCTGTCTAAGAGATCTAGTAGGTTATAGTCTACATTGGAAAATTTCGGGAAACTCAATTCGATACAATCTTAATTTAGTATCTCTCTTTGCGCTTCTTCGCATAAATCACGATTATTCGATAAGTTTACAATGTCAAATATCGGTTATGTATCTGTTACATGCACTTTAAAAACATTTATTACATCAGGCTAAAGTTCAATATACCCGCCTGTCACTTTTTTGTATCGAAGAGTTTTCAAAGAGTGCAAAAAACCGCAAAACAAATTATTTGTACCTATCAACTAATACAATGACTAATGAAAAACTAGAGAAGATTGAATGATTAATTGTGTCCGTTCATGAAGCTATAAAGAGATTAAAAACAATATAAAATAATAAATGTTAAAGCTTTAGAAAATGTTGCTTCGATTAAATGTGGTTATAACTAGAAGTATGTATGTGGTATATTAATGAAATAGTTAATTCTAAATTCATAGTTTGAATGTGAGCGCATTTAAACTAAATTATTTTGTAGATGGAATGTGATTATTTAGGAATCGAACAAGAGCTAATTAGGTGTAATTTATTATATGAATAAGTTATTTTTATGGATCTATTTACACAAAAATAAATAAATAAAAACGAGTGGAATGCTAGAATTGTGACAAAAAGAAATCAACCCATGGTAAAGATTTGCTTTAACGCTGGGCGCAGCTTTAGCTACTTTGGATGGCGCTAAGCAATGTAGAGTAAACTGAGATTTGTTGTTGCAAAAAAAAAACTTTTTATTTTGTTTTATTTAAAAAAAAAACCTTTTTAAATTGTTCTAATTAAAAAAAAAAACTTTTTTATTTACCTGTCCTGTCCGTCTTACTGACAACGTACAAGAGTGATGCCCTATCTCCCCAAGTTTTCCCAAAATGATATTTCAATTTCATACAACGTCCCCAAAATATAAAATTAATTTATTTGTAAAGTTCACACTTGACCACTCCTCGTACTGATGTGTCCACAGGTATTTATTTTTATTTTTTTGCGGATTGGAATTCATCAAATGACCCCTCTCGCTCTGGGCGGAGCGGAAGGAAGTGTCAGACTCTTATTGCCTAAAACCCACCCGTGTTCCTTCCTTAGCCCTATAAGTTCCGGGCCAGCGGTAACCCTTTCGGACAATCCCGCTGACCCAGCAGGCTTCGGCCCTAACCCTTCTCTGATGCTGACATCTCTTTGAGGCGCGTGGAACACGTACGCGCCGTCCGGCATGGGCTTGGTCCTGATCGGCCGGTGAGCTACCCATTACTCTCCGCCCGCAGGCCTACGGTGGCCGGGAGTCGTCGCGGGGCTCCCGACGCCCGGAGCGTCTCCCGCGGCGGCTGCGCCGGGAAGCTCTCTCCCTGAGCTGTCCCGCCTCCTCCTTTGCTAGCATGACTGCTTCGCAGAAGGAGGTGACTGCCTCCCACTCCCTTGCGCTCCGGACCATGGCTTGAACCAGGGCCGGACGCGAGAGGTCGCCGTCGCTGCCGATCGCCTCTACGAGGACACGGCGGTGCTCCGCCCATGGGGGGCAGACCTCCACCGTGTCCTCTGGGCGATCCTGGCAATGGTGACACCCGGGCGTTTCCTTCCTCCCGCCTGATGATGTGCAGGAACCTCCCCAAACATCCGAGTCCGGTGAGGACCTCCGTCAGGCGGTAGGTAAGGGCGCCGTGACGCCTCTCTAACCACTCCTCAAAGGGGGTCTTATCACCACTATCGTGGCGTGCCCTGCGCTGGGTTGCGACAGTCGCTCTTTCCATGTCGAATATAATAACTTGACAGTAAATGTTGCATCTTGTTAATTAATATATAAATATGCAAACATTATGACAATATCAATGCCATCTTGCGTAAAAATAAAGATTGGATTGATATAAAAGTAAACAAAATCTCACCAATAAATATCAGTTAACTAATAGATCTTCATATCTACACTTCTATCTATCAACACTTAAAAAACAATTAAAAATGAAATTAGCTGTAAGTGACATTACCTTTGCTTTGATTTCCAGTGTGAGTGAATTGTTTCTGGTGATCTATACCTATTATTTCTTTTAGCTTGTATTCGCCGCCGTATTGGCCGTCTCCGCCGCCCAGTTCCCTGGTTTCGGCAGCCAGTCCCGCTTGTCTCGTCCGCCGTCGCCTCCCAAGCCGGTTGCTAGCAACCGTGTTGCCAACAGCGACCAGGCCGCCAACGTCCTCCAATACGAGAATGAGGCCAACCCTGACGGCAGCTACAGATACAAGTTAGTACATACAAATGAACTGTGAAACTCATATATCTTAAAAGTAATTAAAAATCTTATAAATAAACCCATCTACACAATTAATAAATACTGTTAACTTTACAGAGTCCAGATCGACAACGGCATCGCCGCCGAGGCCCAGGGTACTCCTCGTGATTTTGGTGGAAACCCCCCTGTAGCCCCCGTCGTCTCCCAGGGATCCTTCTCCTGGACCTCCCCCGAGGGTCAGGTCATCGTCATCACATACATCGCTGACGAGAACGGATACCAGCCTTCTGTAAGTTAACGAATAAAGATGATTCACTGTAACATAAAATAGATTTAACATGAATTAATTAAAATTAAGGTCAATCGATGTTCATCATTATAAAAACGAATATGAGTTTTTGATAATTTGGCAAAACTCCAAATGTCAGACCTTCCGCAATTAGCAACAAAAACAATCTAAAACATGTCCTAGCATTAAGTGCTCTTGATCACGTTTCAAGGAACGGGTCAGTGATATAAGATCTAAAGAGATTATCAAACAGGATGCATGGCAGAAGAAGACCGGTTGTAATTGAAATGCCCGTTTTATAAAGTGTAGATTGTTGGTTCACATACTATTTTAGGTGAAATATGCTGATACAACTTTAGACTTGAATAATAAGCTCTTACTTTCACTGCTAGACTAATCCTTGTTATTTTCTTCCAGGGTGACGCCATCCCCACGCCCCCCCCTGCTTAGGACGTTGATAGATCCGTCAGTAATTCTCTACAGAACTCCCAGAACCGGAGGGCGTAAACGAAAAACTTAAGCCAATGTAAATCAACCTCTAGACTTAATTTATTTATTGCCATAAACTTTTGTAAATAGATGCATTTTGTACATAATTATGCTTTATATCGACGCTCAAGCGATGACGTTGTTACCTATTACCTAAAACACTGTCTGGTAAGCAGGATGTGTTATTTAAATGGGTTTTTTATATTATCATGGTGTAAAATGTAAAAAACAAGGTATTGATTTCCGTGATTAAATAAGAACGAACTAATTTGATCTTTTATTATACTTCCAATAGTTTCCATAAAACAAAAATTTTATTACGATTTATTGTTTAAATTAGATCACTTTTTGTCGTGTTGTGATAAAATTCAATAAATCCTAATAGAACTTGATTTGACCCACATTTAGAAAAATGCATAATTCATAAGGTCCAAAGAAGCCACAGGCCAAAGCATTCTCACCAAAAATCAAATTTAAAATACCTTCACGAAAAATTGCGCCAGAAGAATTAAAGAATTTATTTAAAGAATTCATAATATCGATGAATTTAGTCATGCTTATTTGTCTCGTATTATGAGAAAATTAGTATCGACAGAAATCGAAGATGATCGATATATTTGAATAAAAATTGTTGTAAATTATTAATTTCCTAAAATGTCAAATAGATAAAGTAATATGACAGAACCATTTTTATTCAATTTGTACGCCTCAGTCATAATTAGGTAAACATTAAATCACTGCAATAATTCAGTTTTCTACGGATAAGTGGAATACAAAATTTTGATAAAAGAAAACCACGTGAAAAAAAAAAGAAAACGACAGTATTCAACTTTTTCATAAATTGTATCTGTAAAATAGTTCAATACAAACCATGTTTTAGCCGTGATAACGTTCATTGGTAGTTGAATCTTATACGGAACCAGAACAATGAAATAGAGTAGAAGGTTTATCAAATCTAACTTAATACTTCTGAATTTTACTTTTGAAATCTAACTTAATACGGTGTATTTCAACTGGCTACCTATTTCAATTTTATTAAAAAGGTAAAGCCCCGTGACTGGCAAACAGGCAGATGGATGGTCTCATTTTCCCCCTTTGTGTACGGAACCCAAAAACGGGAGTAGTGATTTTTCGTTGTATTGCCGTTCTTGCGGCGTCTGCGCGTATCTGACGTATGCCTGGTGTTTGAGAGGGGTTTGCCGTCTGCGAGGTGTCTACGAGTGGTTTTCGAGGGGTCTACGAGTGGTAATCGAAGGGTCTACAATTGGCTGACGAGTGGTTTACGATTTGTCTACGCAAACGCCTAGTAGACTCCTCGTAGATATACCTATATCTACGAGGAGTCTACTTGGCGTTTGCGTATACATCTGTGAGGAGTTGATGAGGCGCCTACGAAAACTCAACAAGAGATCTAAGAGGGGTTACGAGAAGGTCTATGAGGGATCTGCCCTACCCTTCTTCTTACCCTATTAGAATCCTCCACGATGAGGGTTCTACTAGAGATCTAATACGTGGTCTACGAGGAGTCTGCGACAAACCCATGAGGCACCTACGAGGGGTCTACAAGAGGTCTGAGAGGGGCTATGAGAAGGTATATGAGGGATCTGCCCTCAAGCCGAGGGGTTCTACGAGGGGTCTGTTTGTAAACACAGCAAAAAAGTAGCTTCTACGCTCTCCAAGGAACATAGTAATTAATATCTTCCAAAATCCAAGTTACTTTGTCAGGAAAACTGATGAATAAAACTAATTTCTATCTTTCTCTTAATATACAAACAGAACTACGGGAGGCACATGTTAATTAAATCGTAATCTGATTTCATCAATGCAATGATACTCTTTATCTTCGGGACACAAAATCATAAAGATAAAAGTCAATACACTCAAAGTAATGAATAATTATGTAACGAAAATCACGATTGAGTTTCACCCAGTAACTAAACTGTTTCATTTGTTTTAGTTAATTCTTAAGTACTAATGTCAAAATAACGTAACGTCACGCCTATATTCCAAGAGCGTGTAGTTCTTTATAGGTGTACAGTATGTTATATGTTACAACATTTCGCAACATACCTCCCATATTCTAATGTTTGTGTATCCTATGTCAAGATGTTTTAACTATCTATTTTAACAAACAAAATACTAGTAAATAATTACCACTTTATGATTAAATCACTTTTGACGTGACAACGTCTTAAATTAGGTTGCGACTGGGAGTCACTTATGAAAAAGTGTAACGCTCGGTAACGTTACGATGAGTCACCGAACGAGAGAGAGGCCCGCCGAATGCCTTGCGTCTCTCTCCCACTCAACTATGATCGGATGATCGGTCGTTGTCACGTAAAATCTTCGCCCGTAAAACCGACTTTACAGGCAACCATTTTTTAAGTAAGTTTATTTAATATTATAAATAACGCAAGGAAAAAGCAATAGCCAAAACCTATTGCGTAGTGTACACTAGCGACATTTCTGAATTTAATAAACACTAGTTGTGCCCGCGACTTCGTTCGTGTGGGTGTCGAAAAACAATAATGTGCCTCTTTACTAATTGTTTTTCTACAATGAATGTAGCCTAAGTTACTCCATAGAATATCAACTATCAGCCAGTGAAAGTCTCGTTAAAATCGGTCTAAAAATTTCGGAGAACAGCCGAAACAAACAGGCGGCAATTTCCGTAATATTAAGAACGTTCAAGGTCTGATTTCAGTCTCAAACTGTCAAAATCTTGACTAATTTAATTACTAATTTTTGATATTGATTGTCGCAGAGATAAGATTGCGACTAGATTTTGAACGTTTTTAATTACGGGAATTGGCCTTCTGTTAAGTAGTAAGTATAAACTTTCATATGCATTTACAAATTTATATTAAATTGTATTCATTTGTATGTATTTATGTATAGAAGATTACAAAAGAAACTAAATATAGAGCGGATTTTAAATACCTAATTCATGTTTATTCAATAAAGCTTCCATCGTTTGATTCATTAAATACTCATAAATCATCACGCAATGGTGTCTAGGACACGTAAAATAAATTGGCGAAGACCAAGCACGAGGCACTAACGTTTATTGAATAATTGAAATTTAGGCACATTTAGTTCCATAATATATTTTTTTTTTAATGATTTTTTATTGTTTCATGATTGATGATGATATTTGACATTAAATTTGCATAATAATAAACTAAACATAAATTATAATTATACTAATTATTATAATTATAGTAATTTACGAATTTAGTTTACAAGTGCACAAAAGCTCGTGGTGTTTGTAAAAGGGCAATTATTGGAAAGTAACCAGTAGTTTAGGCCAGCAGGGCCTTCCGTGATCCACTTAAAAGTTCCCTGAACCGTCTCTGAATCCAAGTGGGAATGCAACCTCGTAAAGTGGGGTTTTGACGGAACGGTAGCAGGGTGTGGATGCGGAGCTGTGTCATTACTTTTACTATGCGCCACTTCCTATCCTGCCCTCTGTGCCAGAAATATGCAGTCAAAGTGACCTCTCGCTGCCACTGCCATAACGGCGAGGAAGTGGCAAAGTTTTGGACCAACAAAATTTGGATTAGTGTCGTACCAGCGACACCATGAGGTTACTACGACACAGTCATGTCAATGCTCAGCCGAAATTCTACGATTGTATCAAATTTTATCTTCAATTTAAAAGTAATTGCTTAGGTGTTATATAGTGTTTCCTTAAAGTTAAAGTTCTTCGCTGAGTATTTTATTAAAACTTGATGTTGTTCATAAAACAGTAATTTTTTTACCCAATTAATACTCAAAAAGAGAGATATTGACGATTTTAATGGTAATTTTTGTAAAATACGTATTCGTTACTGTCGCGAATCATATTTTTATCAACGTGAAGGGTGATCCAATTCGAGTTTCCTTTTGTTGGAAACACTGTAAATTAGACTGCTGTCAATAATGGCGTATGATTCATATGTCAAATGTTAGTTGAACTTGTAGGCGGCCATTTGACTGACATAATTTTTCATATTTATGGAACAACTAGCTGCGCCCCACGGTTTTACCCGCGTAAATGTCGATCCCGTGGGAATATCGGGATAAAAAGTCTAAAGTCTAAAGCCTATATGTTAATCCAGGATGTCAGCTACCTCCATACAAAATTTCATCAAAATTGGTCCAGCCGTTTGAGCGTGAAGAAGTAACAAACATAAACACACCCCCACACAAATTTTCGCCTTTATAATATTAGTGTGATACTAAATATTAGATTACAAACAAAAAAACTAAGTTATCATTCCTTTTGTGTACCTATCTTTTAAATGAAAGTTATGAGACTCGAATGGGAAACAAACAAAAATTTTTTAATGTTATTATAAGATGGCAAACATGCTGGAGGCTCACCCGATGATAATAAAGTGGTAACCGCCTAAGCCATACCAAAGGTGTGACAGGTGCGTCACCGCCCCAATAACAAAGTGGTAACCGCCTAAGCCATACCAAAGGTGTGACAGGTGCGTCACCGCCCAGATAACAAAGCTGAAATGTCGTACTTCCTCAGACGAGCTACATCATATAAAGCTCTATTAGGTACTTACCTGCAACATACTAAAACCAACAAAAAATATTCACAAAATTAGTAAACCTAGATAAAATTAGACGCTAAGGAAAATCTTCTATTACTTGCAATAATTATATGTAGAATAATGAAAAGAAGAAATAATATTACATAATCCGCAAAAACATGGTAATGTAAATTAACTACCTACTCATTGTTTATGTATGCGTATGAAATTATGCTAGAGTGCAGTGTCTTCTAGTTGGCTTTCTTACACTGATAAAGTAATTATCTTTTTAGCACTTACCAGACGATCTAACAAAATGAGAATAGTTTTTTTTATCGGGGGGAAACCTTCAAAAGGCACCCGACCTCTGGGGAGTGTGGGATTTTTACCTCACTACTAGGTGTAGGTATTTCTTTTATATGTATTTTTTTATATAAAAAAGTGTATTTGCGAACCCTTAAAATAAACTATAGAGCGTACACACATAACAATGGAGAAAAACACTGTCCACAGTCTGTGTTAAATAATGGGACGTTTGTTATTTTCTTTTTTTTTTTTTTTAAACTTCAAAGAAATATTTACATTATAATGTTCCTACTATCATGATGCTGCAACAACTAAGTCATCATCTGCCTAGCCTTTTACCAACCATGTAGGGGTCGGCTTCCAGTCTAACCGGATGCAGCTGAATACCAGTATTTTACAGGGAACGACTGCCTATCTGACCTCCACAACCCAATAACTGGGTAATACGATACCCCTTGATAAGACTGGTTGTCAGACTTTCGGGCTTCTGACTACCCGTAACGACTGTCAAAGATCCATGAATGACTGCCGGGACCAATGGCTTAACGTGCTTTCCGAGGCACGGAGGAGTCACGGTATGTAAAGATTGTCACCCATCCACAGACTAACCGCGGCAAGCGTAGGTCAGGCTGTTATTATTTAGCCACAAACCACTTTGAACGTTAAAAAAATAAAAACGTTCATCGCAATTAATTCAACCTCAAACTCAAAGCATTTATTTCAATTAAACCAAAGTGCCTGTTAAGGCACTTTTGAATTGTCAAGAAGTCAGAAAATATGAAGCTAGTTGCCCATTCCAAAGCGTAAATACCTACCTATGGAGAAGAACGGGCAAGAAACTCCATGGACACTCTTTTTAAATTATATTTTACAAAAATATTAGTTACATCATTACTTTTGAATTTATAATTAAATAATGTGAGAACGACGTAAAAAATAAAAAGACGTACGCGTAATGCTTCACTGCAGATTTTTTTAAATGTAAAGTAATTTTTAAATGTTATGTAAAATAAAAAGGCAGCACTTTGAAAAATGCTAAACTTATTAGATCATTATTAACGAACTTCATACATACCTAAGATCCGATGGGACTGGCATGATTATATATAAGTGCCTAATAAGTAATAAAGAGATAAAAACGAAATTAATACAACTATGATAAATTATAATTAGAATCAGTAACTTGAAACAATGGACTCAAACTGATCATGAATACCACGAATAGTGACATTATTCCTGTCTCAAACATATAAATCTCTAAGGAATCATATTTTTTTACTGAACAACACTTTTTTATGAATTTTAGAACTTGACCTTGCAAATCTTAATAGCGAGCAGGATGGATAGTCCAAGTGTTATTTTAATACAATTTCTAGTCTCGCGTCAAATTATTTAAATGTTATTGCAGTTCGCCGCTTAAAGTGGGTGGTTCCTTGAGCGATATAAAAGCCTGCGCGGATTTTTTACCCGCACACAAACTAGTTCAACGTAGCTAGACAATCTCAGATATCCAAAATGAAATTCGCAGTAAGTAAATCTAACACGAATTAATAAAATATTTAAAAAATAAATCAAATCAACAGTGTCAAATTATGTAAAAATAAGATATGTATTTCCAGTGATACTGTAATTGGTTTTTGTGGATACAGGTGGCAATTTTGGCGTGTGTGGCTGCCGCGAGCGCGCAGTTCCAATCTGGAGCATTCAACAGGAACCCCTTCCCGAACCAGTTCAGCCGTAACCAGTACCAGCCCACCCCCGCGCCGTACCGCCCCCTCGCCACCGCCGCCCCTGTGCGCGTGTACTCCCCCGTCCCCGTGCCCTCGGCCAGGTACCAGGGTGATGCCCGCAACGCTCAAACCCTGAAGTACGGCAATGAAGTCAACCCTGACGGCAGCTACTCTTACTTGTGAGTACACATCACTTCCCAAAATGTTATCATTTCACGAAAGAAATATGGAAAACATTACATATCCAATTTAATATTTTTCAGCTATGAAACCGACAACGGTATCGCGGCTCAGGAAGAGGGCACTCCCCGTAACTTCGGTGGAAACCCCCCTGTAGCCCCAAGTGTCGCCCAGGGATCCTTCTCCTGGACCTCCCCCGAGGGTCAGCCCATCGCCATCTCATACGTCGCTGACGAGAACGGATACCAGCCTTCTGTGAGTGACTTGTTATTTTACAATTCAGTGTATATGATTTATTGTAAATCGCTAATAATTATTATATTTTTCCAGGGTAACGCCCTCCCCACTCCTCCCCCCGTGCCCCCCCAGATCGCCCGCGCCCTTGAATACATCGCCAAAAGCGCACCTCGGAGGCAGTAAGAAGCTGAACAACCGCTGAAACTTACACATCAGTATAAGTACAATACAGAATGAATAGTACAACCTAGTATTATTTCGAAATAAAATAAAACAAAATGTGATATATTTTAACGGCAACTTTTATTTGCTATTTATTCGTATGATAATTACTTACTATTGTGTGTACGTGAAAAAGTAAATAAAATATTGTTACCATTTTTCAAATATGTTTTGTCATTTCCAACCAATTGATTATATCAACGAATGAATGATGTAGTTTATGTAGTTCAAACATTACGTAGGAGCTTTATGATTATTGAAAAGGGACTTACGATTACATATTTTTAAAATAAAGTTCTCATAATTGATACCAGTAATGATTAAAGTAATCATAAGATTTACAAAGCATTTTTATACAAAGGAATTGTTATAAGTAAGAATTATGAACTTATTTTTGGCTATTCTCATCAGAATAAACAATCACCACACCTGTAACCTTTTGGACATAGATAAATAGTTTCTTATGACGGAATTAGAAGTGGACTTCGAAATCGATTATTCAGAAATTAACATTAAATATCATTTTGGGCTATTTATTGCTGAAGCTATTCATCATAATATTCAATGCCACTCTAGACTTATGATCGTTAAACTTTAAAATCGATAGGTATTCATTAAACTTTATTCCCTGAATAATCGTACATGCATTGAACTCCAATAAGTGCTGGTTGTAATGTAACGAAGTTTTTAAAGGGCGTTAGATAAATTGCCGTATAGCAGTTCGTTCAATAAATTCTGTACGTACATTTTGTTGCTGACGATCCTTCAGGAATAAAAACAAAAGAAAAAGCGGATCAAACCGGAATGAGAAAGTTTATGGTGGATAAGACCGAGCTTAAGACAGAAGAGGAATTAGCAGGGGATCGGGGAGGGGGGATCAGACCGAAATAACTCGAAAAAACGGTAGAATCCCTTTGTTTTAAAATGCCATAGGCAACCGCTATTGGACAAAGGCCTCTTCCTACTTGATCGTAACACGACGGTACAACGAGTCTGCCCTTGCCAACTTTTTAAACGACAGGAATTAAATTAAACTATTTATTAGGTGTTTTACAATCTAAACATAATCTCAAACTATTCCTATTTATTTATATTGTAGCATCTTCGTTAACTATTTCTGTTAAACAATACTGTTAAGTGCTAATTAATTGTAGTTAACGCGTTCTAAAGTGATTGTAAATAACAGATAGAGACCGCATGTTTACAGTATTGTTAAGATTATTTAACTACGAAGTCAGAACATCGCTGCATTTACTTAATGCTAGTTGTGTATCCCAATTATTTTATCAATTAACATTGCCTAAAAAGCTCTTAGTTTGGATTTAATTAAAATAAGATTAAACCCTAAACGATTTTATTTGAATACGATACGTTTATGGTATGAAAACGGCCATTTGGCTGCTAATGAGGCTATAAATTGATAAGAAATCGATCGCATTGTGTCTTTTGGCTGAGTGTCCTTCGTTTTTATTGCTGTAACGTCAGTTGACCTCAGATGGCAGCTAAACCCACACGATTGCGGGAGCCCATCCATCTAACCATTACACAATCTTAGAATCTTTACAGTGAACTGGTTCTAAGAAAAATATTTCTGTTGCGACCTCAGAGGATACATTAAACAGATATTTGATAGCTTTTAAAAAAAATCACCGCTCGTTCGATGAACTTTATTATGCGATCATTAACATTCTGCATAACTCAAATGATAGCCCGTTTCGAATGGTGAAATTTATGGTTTTTGAAGAATTTTTTTTACTGATGACGATAGTGTTTAAGGACGTAACAGACGTTTATTTTTACCTTTTTCGTAGTGAACAAACGCAATTTATCATATGAATCGCAAAATTAAAAAACAAGTTTCGATTCCGTTTAAATAGATTAATGAATAAATTACGAAAAAATATGTGGTATACATATTTTTATATAGTATATACGTAAACTGGTCCAAAGATATACATTAATCGGATTAAAGTATCAATGTCAAATTCTCTTCTTCTTTGATTAATAGACTACGGACTACAATGACATTAACAGCAAAACGTGGTGGCGGATTAAATTAATACCTATTACAAAAATATAATGTTAATTTGACACTTCAAAGCCGAATGATATATATCTTTTGTTTGGTTTTGTAACAAAATAAAGGTTTGAATAAACCTGTTAACGTGAATAATAATCGTTAGTTAGACAAAGACTTGGCGTGTGATGCAGCAGGTGATCTTCACCTCTCGATGAAGCTCTATCGTGATGCTATGCGGTCCGTTCTGACTCGACCTTAGCATTTGGAGTAACGCACTTACCGCTTTATACACGATACAAGTGATTCCCTACAATCTTGCTTGTGTATTTATTTTTAACTAGCTGCGTCCCGCGGTTTCACCCGCGTAAATGTCGATCCCGTGGGAATATCGGGATAAAAAGTAGCCTATATGTTAATCCAGGGTGTCAGCTACCTCCATTTTTTTTTTTATCAAAATTGGTCTAGCCGTTTGAGCGTGAAGAAGTAAGAAACATATAAACACACACACACACCCCCACACTCACAAACTTTCGCCTTTATAATATTAGTGTGATTAACAGGTAACAATTTAGTCGCATGAAATGTGCGTGTACTATAGATACACGTGGCGTGATGTTATGTGGTGTTAGATACTAAATATTATTTGTTAATTATTCGTTTTATTATACGATCAGTAGACGTAAACACAAACTCAACAATCTATATCTTTAACATAACATACAATAAAATAGTAATGAAGTCAAAACTGTATATTGAATAATAAAAAAAAAAAATGGTTGCCTGTAAAGTCGGTTTTACGGGCGAAGATTTTACGTGACAACGACCGATCATCCGATCATAGTTGAGTGGGAGAGAGACGCAAGGCATTCGGCGGGCCTCTCTCTCGTTCGGTGACTCATCGTAACGTTACCGAGCGTTACACTTTTTCATAAGTGACTCCCAGCCGCAACCTAATTTAAGACGTTGTCACGTCAAAACATTTTTATGATTGCACTTAAAGACCAGGCCCACCAGCAGACCCAGGCCATGGCTTCAAATTAGTCTTATTTATATACTGAGCAGTATATAAGACTAATTCTCTTATATTTCAGCTTCTCTTAAAGAGAAACTAAAATATACCGGCTGACTTTTATACTGTCTGGACAAAAACAGGGTATAAAAGATGAACGGAGTAGAAGCACAGAAATCTCTTTTTTTTTCCAAAAAATAAAATAAAAATATTTTTTTTTTCTTACATTCAATCCTTTGATTGAAGCTGTCCGATGGTTTCAATCAAAGGATTCTTCTAAGAAGAAGAAGATAGACTGATAAACAAACGAACATTGCTACTCTTTATACCGTGTATGAATTTAATAGTGCACAGTCGCTTCATGATAAATGCGGACTAGCGTGGCCTATACAAGTACCTTCGCCCAGGGCACACTTGTCGTATATTATTGTTTGTTGCCTTTTGTTTCATTGCGATTATTACATTTGCATATTGAATATAGTGGAGCAAAATGAATAAGAGTGCTTAATTAAGAACGATCCAGTGGCGACGAGAGCATTGGTGGCCGAGACTTACAACTTGTAGGTCGCAGGTTCAAACCCAGACAGGCGCTTTACTTTGTGTAAATTATTTCATCACCACTGCTCTCAAAACGGTGAAGGTTTTCAAAACGGTCATCGTGAGGAAACCGGCATGTCCTAGAACTAAAAACTCGAAGACATGTGACATCTACGAACCCGCGTGGTTGGGATTTCGGCCCCCCCTCCCTCTGGGACATATCTCACAGAGAGGAGGCCTGTGTCCTAGTAGTGGGAATATTATAGGCCGATTGTTCTTTCAAATGTTCAATAAAATATCCATCGGTCATGGGCGCACTGTTGACCATTGGGTTCCTGCACGTGTTCAAATTCTAACCGTATCCGATCCTATCTTGTCAAGGGAACTGGTAGCAGCTTTACGAGCGAACACGAGTATCAAACCTAATGACGTGTGATCGGAGAGGCGTATATTAGATACAACAACAAACAAGTAGATTGCCAACTGATGATGATAATGATTTGCGTCGTCATAATTATTACGATTCATTTATTATTATTATTATTCGGTATTGGATTCAATTTCATATTTATATTTTGACTATATGCATGTTGACCTGTGCCTATGTTTTAAATGTTAGTTCCTATTTAATGCACTTGGTGTCGCCATTATTGTTTTGATGATTGTCACATGTTTTACTTTACTGTGCCAGATATTATGATAAAGTAAGAACCGACGCCTTCAAATTATAACAATTGATTTAATAAGGATGTTCTTTTATCTCGATTCAAGATACTTAAGTAAGTACCTAAGGAGGACCTAAGGAGGTGGAGGACTGCCCCGCTTGGGCGGAGCGCCGCCGTGTCCTCGTAGAGGCGATCGGCAGCGGCGGCGACCTCTCGCGTCCGGCCCTGGTGCAAGCCATGGTCCAGGGCGAGAGGGAGTGGGAGGCAGTCACCTCCTTCTGCGAAGCAGTCATGCTAGCAAAGGAGGTGGCGGGACGGCTCAGGGAGAGACCCGCCCCAGCCGCCGCGGGAGACGCTCCAGGCGTCGGGAGCCGCGTGACTCCCGGCCACCGCTGCACCGTAGGCGCGGGCCTGCGGGCGGAGAGTAATGTGTAGCTCACCGTCCGATCCGGACCAAGCACGTGCCGGACGGCGCGTACGTGTTCCACGCGCGCCTCACAGAGATGTCAGCATCGAGGAGGGCCCTTAGGGCCGAATCCTGCCGGGTTAGCGGGATTGTCCGAAAGGGTTACCGCTGGCCCGGAACATAAAGGGCCAAGGAAGGAACACGGTTTAAAAAAAAAAGGGGGGAGTAAGGTGCTGGAGGATATTATATGCATCGTAATTAATATGCGCAGTGACTTTTTATTTTAGAACGTGTAGAATATTGTAATATTAATTAAAATTAGAACTACTTCTGCCATCGTTTAGAAACTAGGTGACAATATAAGTTTGGAATGCTGTTACATGAAAATTTTTGATATTTATACTCTATGTATAAATATCAAAATTACGTTTTACGCTGGATTTGAACTTAGCTGCCGTAGAATTAAATATAGTACACGCTAAGAGCTGTCATATGACATAGGTTTCATCACTGTTGCACAATGTTGAACATTTTTAAAAAACCCTTAAAAATCCGTTTTCGCGCTGGATTTGAACTTAGCTGCCATAGAATGAAATAAAGTACACGCCAAGAGCTGTCATATGGCATAAGTTTCATCACTGTTGCACAACTTTGAAAAGCGGGCCCAGTGTTCATTCAAAAGTGCCCACGGTCCTCGCACGAAATTCTATACAAAAATGAGACATCTCCTCTCCTCTCCGCTTTGGTGGATTACGGGCCTTAGACTGGTTGAAATCGCCAACCCATATTAAGCAACCCAAGTAACATTTCATTCGGGCCTAGGTTGTAAAAAATGCCTTTAGGTTTTATAAGGGTCGTAAAAAGGTTAATGCTTTGCTATCTGGTCATATTAAGTACTTGAGAATGATTAATAAGTCCTAAAACTAATTGTTTATTATTCCAACCTTGGAGCCGCTGACAAGAGTTTAAATTAACGTTATTTTGACTTGTGTTTCAAGAGCTTATAGTCCTAGGATCTTATAGTTGTCGTAGACTCCTGATTAAGTTCTGGAAAGGCTAGCATTATTCTAAAGTGAGATCTAAAGCTTTAATTTTTAACTTTGATATAACCATAAAGTTATGGAATGTTGAAATCGCTTATAAGTAATTTCTAAAACCTACTTTAAACTTTTAGGCTGTATTAGAGTTGTCTAGGTAAACAAATTAGAACTGCGTGGTGAAAACCCAAACCAATAAGCTATTTTTATGAGCTGAAGGCATGCTTAAAGTCCTACAAGAATATTTTAAAGATTTAGAGGCATCCTAAAAAAATGTTAGTTGTGCTTGTGTCCGCGACTTCAAAGCATTACGTTGTCTTCCAAGATGAACCGACACAGGGTGTTATCAAAAAAACGGAGTGGAAGTTTCAGCACTCTTGTCGAACCGTCCTCCTACAACAAAAACTTAAAAGCAACTAATTGTGCACAGAGGTTGTTTTCGCGACTCGCAATCGCAAGTCTTTAACGACTCCTGGAGATAACCTTAAAGCTCCGAAAACAGCCTTGTCGTTTTAAGTAACTCCGCGAGATTACCTTTAGCTCTTATTTTGGTATACATTTAGAGCTTTTAGCTGTTACAGTTCTGAAAAGGTTAATTGTAATGCTTTCTAGTAATTTCCTAACGCCAGCCATGTTTCTTCACTGAAATAAAAAAAAATCTAAACAAAAAGCAATATTTTAAGTCATTAAGGCAAAATTAAGTAACGTGTGCTATGTGATTTAAAATATATGATTTTTATATGATTAGAAGTATTATTTCTAATGCAACTTACTACCAACTCCCTAATTTTATCATTTTTATTTCATTAAAATATCTTCAAAATTTTTTACTTTCGGAAGGCCCGTCTCGTGTACAGCAGTATTATCCTAAAGTTTCACGATAAGGTGCCAGTCGCACTATTTTTTCGATTTTTCCTGACTTTAGCAAGACTTATTACATTTTATGAATATAACACTTACATCTAGCCATTTTGAAACTTGTTGTAATGACAGGGAATGGCGCCATTATATCTAAGTATTTAAATCCACGATTGGTGTTTCTGTGTAAAAAAAATCTTACACAGAAACATTTTAAAACCTGAGAGTCCTGGAAAGGCATTTATTCATGTCCATCAAAAAGGTTTTAAGTTGTCATTGAGTTACATCCATGACTAATTTAGAACTTAAAAGCTGCCTTGCAAGGTTATATTAACGTTAAATTAAGGTTGTGAAGGTTATATTTGGGTTCTGTGTAAGTAGTTCGAAAGGTTCTGGATTTGAGCTATAGGTTTTGCTGTAGCTCTCCGAAAGGTTCTAAAACGTGGGCCCTTTTTGCACTCAGGAGGTTAATATAAGGTTAATAGAACGTTATTAAGTCTATTAAGACTTACGAGCTGATGTCCATACAAAGGTTCTAGAACCTTTTCAAAGCCTTTCTAAAACCTAAAATGTTACTTGTAAGCGTGGTGTATTTTTAATTATAATTAAAATTGTTAATGAAGGGATAAACTGCTTTTAAAGACAATCAAGAGGTGTATTTGAATATTATTTTGATGCATTAATGTATGTTTAATTATGATTTGAGTTCTATCACTGTATTAAAATAAGAATTAAAAATATCATTTTTTTTTTGGTCAAAATTATTTACGGTTTAAGAGATACACTGCTTTAAAAAACCAACTTTTTGACCGTTTTCAAGAAATCTCCGCCTTAAGTTACTGACCATAATGAAGACAAATCACATTACCTACTTTACTGCTAGTTACTGCCAGCCTGTATCATTCCACTGCTGGACAAAGGCCTCTCTGCAACTAAACCCAGACGCCAACGGACGAAAAGTATTAATAGAATATATGTAAGTAGGTTAAAAGAATATCCTTTTTTTTTTTTGCGGATGGGATATCATCAAATGACCCCTCCCGCTCTAGGTGAACGCTCCATCGCCCTTTGGCAAACCTTTGGAACTAGGTTTGAGCACCGCAGGTTAGGATGGGCAGGATACAGGTGGTCACCCTTCATCAGCGACTTTATGGACCAGTAGCTCTTCCAGGCGCTATCTACATATACGGTGGTCGATCCATGTAAATGTACTCATTAACATAGTGGATTTCTTGCCCATCTATCTCCTATTGGTCATGACTTTACTGCTTGATCGATTCCTCATTAGTCCAACCTCAGGACTTGCTGTGCTCAGATCTTGGAGCATGTTGTAATTCAGCAGCAGTCAGATAAGATGATATCATCAGCGTAACGGAAGTTGGTGAGTTTTTCACCACCAACTGTAGGTATATATGTCACGGTCGGTTCGTGGATAAGTGACCATCCATTAGTAGATGTGGAGACCCCTCCGTGCCTCGAATCATGTAAAGCCGTTGGTCCTGCGCCTGATCTCTCTCCTGTCTGGTCGGATTTTCGTCCCATCGAACTATCAGAGGTTTTTTTTTGCCGAATGGGCCCCCTCTTGACCTCGATCACACCTGGTGGAAAGCGATGGATGAGGTCTATGATGGAACCAGCGTGCCCAGAAGATGCGGAAGGCACTGAAACTCCCACGCATCAACGAAACACAGCAGGCTGCTTGACGCCGGACTCCGATGGGAGGGTAGTCGCAAATCAGGCGGGCGTTAGCCCTACCACCGCAAGGGATGAATTGGCCAGTCAAATAAGGCGTTGGGTGTGACTGTGCAGGATGCTCCGGGCGCTCGGTTCAGTTAAGTAACTAGCGGAACACACTGCGCTACACGAGGAGGCTTCTTCATGCCCCTTTTTGCTCGATATCAATAATGGCAACTTTAATAATAAATAATAAAATTAAAATAAAATAAATATTTAAGGGGGGCTCCCATACAACAAACGTGTTTTTATCAGCGTTTTTGCCTTGTGGTACGGAACCCTTCGTGTGCGAGTCCGACTCGCATTTGGCCAGTTTTTTGTTTTTGATGAGTCAAGGCGCTGCCCAAACGTACAACGCTAGGTTTTTTGTTGCACAGTTAGGCGTACTTGTGCATATTTCAAATGTCCAAAGAAAATACTTATTCAAAAATCATCATCATCTGCCTAGCCTTTTCCCAACTATGTTGGGGTCGGCTTCCAGTCTAACCGGATGCAGCTGAATACCAGAATTTTACATGGAGCGATTGCCTATCTGACTTCCATAACCCAGTTACTGGGTAATACGATACGATACTGAGTATATATATATGTATATATATATATATGTTTATATATTTTAGCTTTATGTATTTATTTAAGTACTTATATGTGTAGGTTTATTTAATATTCTAGTTTTAGACTTCACACATTCATATTTTCTCTTCTTGTTCTCACACACTATTGTCTACATTTCTTTTTTACTTCTCCTTTCGCAGGTCTGCTGGAAGAAATTTCTTAGGAAATAAGCAGTACCTTTCTACTCAAATTATAACTATGTCATATCCCTATGTATTTTACTGTGTGTACATAAATTATAAAATAAATAAATAAATAAATACCCCTTGGTAAGACTGGTTGTCAGACTTTCGGGCTTCTGACTACCCGTAACGACTATCAGAGATCCACGAATGACAGCCAGGCAACAGTTTAACGTACTTACTGCAGTATTAGTAATTACTGCATATTATGTTTTCAACATTCCATCCTTCTTTAAGATTTTAGGCAACCTTTTTTGGTCATTTTTCTGATTTAAAAATCAAACTTTTGAATATTGAACTGCTTCTGTCAAGTGAATTTTCTCTTGAAGTTTCGGACTGGTTGTTTGGATATCTCTGCTGACGGCTGCAATTATTTTTTTCTTTGCTTATAATCGTTAAAATATGATGAAAATATGATATTAATCATCTAATTTGGATTCGAGAGAAGTCTTCAATATATAACTGTTTTTGAACTTATCAGGTATGTGAATTTCTATTCGTTACCTATTTTTTGGTAAAAGTGGTTCAGCTTGTTACAGCATTCTTAATGTGCGTTATTTTGTCTAGGATACGCCTGAAGATATACGTCTAACAAGCCGAGTTTTCGGCCCTATCCTACCCTACCCTACCCCTACCTATCACCTTCGTACTATTCTGTTCCCGGATTTTGAATGAGTTGAGGAGTGAAGATTCGTTGGAGCAGTTTCAAGATTACCGACCGGATGACTTAAGGAGTACAAGATACCTACCGAAATAATCCAGGATTTATCAGATACTTTTTTTCTTACATTGATTTTTTTTACTAATATTATTGACGTTTAATAATTGTTTCATGTACTAACTTTAATTGCAGAATACTACAGGTTATATCTTTCGTTCGTGATTAGTGCTACGCGATCGTAGGGAAATTTCAGTTGCAACTGCAGTTAAACTCGACGCGTAATCTAGCTAATTTTGAAACATAAGTACAAAAACCTCAAGTATTAATTTTTTTCTTTAATTTCTACTTTTATATCAGTTTTGTAAGTTCGGTTATTTTTTATGATATCAAAATTATACATTTTTTAAGTGGCGAAGAAGTGTTTCCTTTTTATATCGCTACATTACTTACACTTATTCAAAAAAGTTTAATAAAAATGAAATAATATCATGATAAAACAATCGTAAGGCAGAGCTCAAAAAAATTATTTCGTCGAATAATTCTCAAAATTTTGAGCGTAAACTATCATATTTTATGTATGATAAAGGGAATTTAATCAAGTACAGAAATAACTTAAAAAATATTCCACTGAACCGTGTATTTAATTTAATTAAAACTGCAAAATTACTTTTATTTTGGTGGTCATTCAATTCAAAATCATCGCTTCTGTTTTGAAGCTTATTAGTTACCCCGAAACGCTATTATCAATTATCTAAAAATTGCTTAATAATCGATTAATTTTAATATATTAAACCTATTGAATTTAATCATCAAAACATCTGTGTGATGGAAAAATTTGACAATCTTGACACTCATATCTGTAATCATAATTATGCAAGTAATCATAATCAACAATTTTATCACAAGAATAGAAAATGTTTTGCAGTTCAATTTGAAGTCTGCCACACAAACCGTATAAGCTATGCAGCTGATACTCCAATAATTTTTACCTATACCTATTATAGGTGTAGTATATCTTAATTTTAAAAGTTCATGGCAAAATAGACTAGATACCTACCTACTGATTTATACGTTTAAGTAAGCACATGGGCGCGGCTAAAGATGGGTCTCAGCTAATGTCGTAACTTGTGATCTGATCATCATATAAATGGCTCTGTATGCCAATTTTACACCAATTCGTCAAAGTATGGATTTCACAATAAGATCGCTGAAAAAGTTAATTGCTGATATGGCCTATTTAATTGCTCTGTTTCTAGTATTGACATTGTACCTACTGAACGAAACTGTCAATAATGCTTGTCAACTCTGAGGTCGAGAAGATGCTCGACCGACGTCAATGTGTTTATTTATTATGCAGACCTATTGAAATAAACCTATTAGTAAAGCATTAATGCGTTCTTATGCAATGCAATTGCGTTTGGGTTCACCATAATTGTGGCAATATGTAGGTTAAATTCGTAGACGTCGCAGCAGGGAATAGCGAGCAGATTTATAATTGTGGCATTTTTTTATCATGACAAGCTCGTGTGTGTGTGTTTTTATTGTTCAGTAGTCGTATATTTTATAAAAAAATTGAACTTTTGGATTTAATCTAAATATTATTAACATTGAACAATCATTATTTTGTCCACCACGGACTGATATAATAAATAATAAGCCCGTATTTTCCCACTGCACTGCAGCGCAAAGGCATCCCTTTCCTTTTTCCACTCAACTATGTGATCCTGAGCCAATATGGACCAATCCCTCATATAGGCGTCAAGTTCGTCCAGGCATCTACGCCTGGGTCTTCCGCGATGCCGTTGCAAGTTTTCAGGGACCCGTGCTGTGGTGGCCCACAATGTATCCATCATAATCATCATCATAATCAGCCTATAATGTTCCCACTGCTGGGACACAGGCCTCCTCTCGGTGAGAGGGAGTGGGCCGTAATCCACCGCGCGGGCCCAGTGCGGATTGGCAGATGTCACATGTCTTCGAATTTTTGGTTCTAGGACATGCCGGTTTCCTTACGATGTTTTCCTTCACCGTTTTGAGAGCAGTGGTGATGAAATAATTTACACAAAGTAAAGCGCCTGACTGGGTTCGAACCTACGACCTACAACTCGTAAGTCGCGGCCGTTACCATTTGGCCACCACTGCTCTCCGACAACAGTACAATGTATCCGACATGCGGCAATCGTGTACCAGCCCCATTTGAGCTTGACTGCTTTTTGGATGCCGTCTGCGATTTGTGTCTTAGAGCGCAGTATCAAACCCACCAATAACCACACGGAGAAGCAGACGACCGTAAAAGGCTTCAAGAGTCTTTGATAGCCATTTACAGGATAATTTTCTTGAATGATTAGGTATAAAGTTATGTTATGAATGATAATAAATACAATAATGAAATGTCAAAGTTCATATTGATATTTTTAGGATTCCATAAGTCCTAATGAAAAAACGAAACCTTAATAGGATCACTCGTGTTTCTGTCTAACTGTCGGTCTGTCACAGCCAATTTGCTCCGAATCTACTGGACTGATTAAGTTGAAATTTGGTACAAATATTAATTTCTGTGACCACAACACGGAAGTGTAACCTAAATAAATGAATTTTGAATATGCGGTAACTTTCGGAGGCCAAACGAGAAAATTAAAAACAAAAGTTTTGCAAACCGTACACTGTGTCATATCAAATGAACGGGCTTGTTGTGAGGGTCTCAATTTTAGTTTTGGTATTTAAAGTTATTTAAGAAAATATAATTATGAAAATTGACAATTATCTCCGAAGCTACTGAGCCTGTTTAGAAAAAAATACAGAAATTAGTTCTTTACTTAAATATTACAGGAAAACATATCAGAAGTCTTAATTTCTTACTAGGTATATCTAAGCCCATAGCTTCCTATGAGCATATGGCAAGAAATTAAATCACTCCACTCGAATTGGTTCAGTATATTTTGACCAAGATGTAAGGTTTGTAGAGTTAATGCCTTGTAGAGTTAGGAGCTTGGCTCTACTCTAGCTTTGATAACTTTTTAACAGTGAAAGCGTTATATAAGTCTTGGCAACCTACTTTACATGAAATATTTATGGTGGGTAACATATTCTTCGTACGGAACCCCTTTCCACGCGAGTTTAACTCGCATTTGTCCAGTTTTTTATTAATTGAATAATCTTTATGTTTCTTACCTATTCTTTAATGGTGCCTGACGTTGTAAAATCTGTATTGTGGATTTATTATTTGAAAGACAATAGACATATAAGACATACATCGTTATTGCAGCTAATTCATGATAAATTCATCTTGACCTATTCCAAAAAATGTATAATTATTTTTTGAGCTGATTGATTGAACAGATATTGCTCCTCGAAGTGACAAAGTCACAACCAGATTTGTGACTTTACAATAGGTGATACAAATATGTCAGAACATTATTTTGCTCCTTGTGTATATCCAAGGAGACTCTTTGCAATGTTTTTGCCTCAGACATTACTATTTGAGGCTAGACACACGTTCTTTAAAACATTATGTGTAGGGAAATCTCGTGCCTACCTTAATGGTATTTATAGGCGATGGGCTTGCGTCGTGTCAACAGTGTGATGCAATAGTGCAATATCTAAATACAACTTTGTTATAAGTCATCAATCTTGGCTACTTGGACTCTGTTAACCCCGTGGGGAATAAAAAACTTCCAGCCATCCTTTTTTACTCCCAACTACGACCAGTAATAACTGATTTTGACCATATTGACGTCACAATTAATTCCCAATTTATGGGGTCAATGTGGCGCCAATATTACCCACCGAAATAACATCAACATTCTTGGGTTGATGCGGTTATTTATATCGCAAGACACTCCGTATTGGTTAACGCCTAAGTCCGGCTAAAGTTCGTTTAACTTATGCCAGGTAGACAGTAAAAATGTCAAATAATGTTCTTCTTGCAGAATCGTATTACACGATTCATTTACGTGAATATTAACAAATTTAATCATTCATGATTATACAGCCATTTGAAATATTCTTTAGTTAAGTCTATATTAATTAAAAAAATAGGGCAAAGTTGCGCTGAAACGATCAAATGTCAAAGATTAACATTTTTGGCATTTATTGTTGTTCGAGGACGTCTGGCATGCATATTAAGGCATGGAGGTGATTTATTCGCATATTTTAGATCTTAAAAAGAATATCGAAAAAAAAAAACTGTTGTGAATATGAATTTATTGATGACAGTAATTGATGGCACCACGTGTCGTCATCATGTATCTGGAAAAAAAACTGTATCGCCATTTCTTGATGCTAAATGTTAAATTATTTACCAAAGTATTTTCACTTTTTCCTGTAATTAAACTTATTTTATCTACTTGATAATAAATATTAACTTGTTGGACGAACAACGTGCATGACGACTGACTGCAGAAAAATGTGTCGTTAACTTTACCTTTATTTGCATTTACTTATCTAGAAACCAGATACTTCTGACTAGTACTAAACCTTTATCTTATATGTCTTATTCAAATCACTACATAAGTCCGTATGGGAAATCTTTAGACAGATATTACAAAGAATGATAAATTAACACTGAGTTGGTGATTCATACATCATCATCACATGCTTAGTCTTTTGCCAACTATGTTGGGGCTAGCTTTCAGTCTAATCGGATGCAGCTGAATGACATGACATGGAGTGAAAAGACAAAAGAAAGAAAAACAAAAAACCAGGAAATACAAACAGTAAAAAACTGGCCAAGTGCGAGTCGGACTCGCACACGTAGGGTTCCGTACCACAAGGCAAAAAAGGGCAAAAAAATCGCGTTTGTTGTATGGGAGCCCCCCTTAAATATTTAATTAATTTTGTTTTTTTAGTATTTGTTGTTATAGCGGCAACAGAAATACATAATTTGTGAAAATTTCAACTGTCTAGCTACCGCGGTTCTTGAGATACAGCCTGGTGACAGACAGACGGACGGACGGACGGACGGACGGACGGACAGCGAAGTCTTAGTAATAGGGTTCCGTTTTTACCCTTTGGGTACGGAACCCTAAAAAGGAGCATTTAAAACCAACAAAGTTAGTGACGGTCTAGTTGACCTCCACAATCCAGTTACTGGTGTACTCTCTTTAGTTTTCGACTGCTTAGGGCATTGCAGTTCCTTACATACTCCATAATCGACGAGCAAATACCTTAAAAAAATAAAAGTAGCAAAAAGCAGTTATGAAGCGCAGAAAATAATGTTAAAAAGAAAAAAAATACAATTATTTGCGGTAAACATGACGCAGAAAAAAAAACAAAAAAAACAAGTTATGTTAGGAATTTTCTCCCAATTAATAATTTGGAAAAAGGTGACTTTTAAGGAATAAATTAAAGAGCAGGTCTCTGTTTCTAATCTAACTAACATGTATTGTGTCACTGCAGGGCAAAGCCTTCCCTCTCCGTTTTCCACACAATTATTTAATTTACTTATTTTCCGAGCTAGTTTACTTTTCTAAAATTCGTTTTGGAGAAATGTTATTGTGTTGCGGTCTTCATGGGCTAGTGAAGTACGAGTATAGCAATTGTATTTATTATAATAATAGTGATGTAACACAAAGTGCAAAAAACAATGATATCATTGTGTACTTATTGTGAGACACCATATAAAGGCAGTGTCTGAGGTTTTCCAGTCTTAACATGCCAGTTACTGCCATTTATAGAAGATGGGATTACTCCAAGAATTTTGCAATCTATCAAGTTCTTATATGGATTGAATGTCAATTTTGTTTTGATTCCTCTTTATTTTTTATTTTTTTTATTAATCTTCTGTAGGTACTTAAGAAAGGTTTCCTCCATGGGTTAGCTCTGAAGTGTCTACTTCAACAGTAATTTTGTTAGCTTGATTTATTGTTTCTTTGTTGCATGTAAATTAACTTCTGACTTGCTATATTGATTGGTTTTTCTTTAAATAAATCGTAAATCATAATTTTAGATGATAAAGTTTTGAAATAGATTTTAAATCACGTCACACTCCTGATTACGGATATAATTTTAATTAATATTTACTGTAATTATAAAATAATAATATGTTATTTGATTATGTGCTATAATAAGTATTAAGTACCATATCACATATTAATAAAAAGAAGAAGACTAAATATTTCTGTTTCAATCATCATATTGACCGAATAATGAGATGCTAGAATAATGCAAATCTATACAAATAAATAAAACTGAAGTGTCTGTTTGTAATGACAAAATAACCACAATAACCAAATAAATAAAATTGGAGTGTTTGTTTGTAATGTCAAAATAACCATAATAACCAAATAAATAAAATTGGAGTATCTGTTTGTGATGTTAAAACAACAGCTTTTTACTAAAATGAAACATGAAAGTTCTTTGTAATTTCTTCTTCCTTCTCCGAAATGGCTGCACCGAATTTGATGAAATTTGGTATGGGGAAACTTTGAACCCTAGGGAAGGACATAAGCTACGTTTTATCGACATAATACGCGGGTGGAAGCTAGGGTGCATTGAAATTTTTGGCAAGCTTTTGTATTTCATTTAGGTAAATCAACCATACTTTCTTCTCCATAACTTTATTTAACTTCATCGATGAAACAAAAAATATTGTAGTGCTGTGCAGCACCTATTCAACACAATGATAATATTAAGGTACAATAGTCATCCGGGCTTAGAGTCAACCCAGCAATGAAGACAAACCCCTGCGGTCACTGCCCTTATACTCGTATATCTAACTATCCAACATTATTTTATAAGTTGGGATCAGCCGGTGTCTTCCAATATTTATTATCAGACCAGCCCATTGTTAGGACAAAGAGTTGTAAATCACATTTCATAACATCTGCTCATAAAAGACATCAACGCATTTATTGCTATTATTAAGAATTTAATAACAATAATGTTGAAAATATATAGAAATTTGAATAGGTTTGTCCAGGTTTCAATATACAGTGGCTTCCAAAACTTAGTTGACATTTTACCACCACAGCTGTGACACAGCACATTAAGATTTAACATTCTATAGGTAGTTTCAAATGATTGAACGTAACTATAACGTTTTTTTGACTAATTGAACTTATGACTTATCATAAAAAATAATCCCTCAGGATTACCTGTAGGCTAATTCCCGTAATTAAAGACGTTCAGAATCTAGTCTAGTTTATTACCTTTATTTTTTGTTTTTATCTGATGTAGGTATACTCGTATATCTGGTGTATTTTGTATTTTAGTCTGAGCTAAATAAATGTATTTTCTTTCTTTCTTAGTCGGAATCTCACCTCAGACAATCAATGTCAAAAACTTGTCAAAAATATAGGGATTTTAGAGGTACTTTTGACAGAATGAGACTGAGATCAGACTGTGAACGTTCTTAAAATTACGAGAATTACCCCTTGGAATATTTTTTTATTTTAACTCATAATGTGGCATCACAGCTGCTGAAGTGCAGAAATGTCGGATAACTTTTGGAGACCACTGTAATTTATTCATTGTATTTTACAGATTTTGCTTCACATTTGTGCTTCTTTTCACCAGCGTTTTTTCCTTCTATCAAGGTTCTATTATCGACGTTAGCTGTTTTCTTTCACTCCAAATACAATGTTTTCTGTCACATGAAGTGGCTAAACAAACAGTGTACGTTTTGTGCCTTCAATTAGCATGGACATGTGAATCCTGTTTCTGGGTCGGCGTTTATTAGCAGCCCTCGAGCTGTCCAATACAATTAGACAAAAGCAAAGACTATGATTTACATTACGTTTCGTAACTCAATACTTTATTTAAAATGTTATTCTAGGTTACAGAGGTTCAATCCAGCTGGAAAATGAGCAATAATAACCGTGGAACCCGCTCGGCGACACGTTGCATCCTCGGCGCCGCACACCACTAACATTAAACAAATAGGTTTGTAGGCGCGAGTCAGAGGTCGCAGTTCACTTGCACCATAATTTATTTGATTTTACTTAAAACTGAGCTTGAGCTTATACTTATAAATATAGTCATCATTCTACCTATAATTTCCGTAGGGCTCAGGAAGGGACTAGACAGAGTTGCAATTATTCATATTCTGGTATTGTCCGTATTTATGACGCAATATTGCGATGCACTTTATTTGTAACTGTTATAAAGTGATGCTAAAATAATTTTCAATAACAATACTTAGCTTAGAGGTCGCGATTTTATGCGAATATAATGTCCTGTGAAGCTCGATGTAGGTTATAGTTAATGCCATATGTTTGGATTGCTGTGAGTAATCGTTCGTTAGTTGTATCATAATGTCAGAGTTCTATTCAATATATTGTGCGATAAGCCTAAAAACCTAAGAAAGTAATGTTGTCTGACAAAATGCTTGCAAGAAGTTAGACGCAACCTAAAAAAGCTGCCTACATAATTTCGATTGATCAAAATGAAAATTGATCCTTAAATTTTTGACAGACTATTTATCTACTATTAAAATTAGTCTGCTATAATAATTAAGTGAGAGCAGTGGTGGCCCAGTGGTAACGGACACGACTTACGAGTTGTAGGACGTAAGTTCGACCCCAGACAGGCACTTTACTTTGTGTAAATTATTTCATCACCACTGCTCTCAAAACGGTGAAGGAAAACATCTTGAGGAAACCGGCATGTCACAGAACAAAAATTCGAAGACATGTGACATCTACCAACCCACACTGGGCCCGCGTGGTGGATTACGGCCCACTCCGTCTCACTGAGAGGAGGCCTGTGTCCCAGCAGTGGGAACAATATAGGCTGATTATGATTATTATGAATAATTAGGTATATATTCTAAATCATGTTTTAGCTGATTTTCTAATTATGTTGTTGCATCGAATACTTAGGTTAATACTTGAACGTCTCAATAGCTTCGATAAAACGATTTGTAGAACAAAATACTGTGGTCTGAGATGTTTCTTAAGATTAAATGGGTAACTTAATGTCAGATTGAATTTCTGCTATTACATTTTTTACATCAGTATTGAGATAACTCACGAGTGCACGAAGGACTCTTATAGTCTTCTTTATGTTTCGATTCAATTGGTGCCCGATAGCAAACACTGTGTACTTGTGTATTTCAACAGGGTTATTGGAAAAACACCAACAACCTCTTAAGAGGTCATTGTACTCATCATTATGAACAACTTTTACTATGGGAACAAACCTGAAATCGCAAAAAAAATAGAAAGCTGTTTCCTACATTTTGACGAGTAATATGAACATAAATGGTAACATACATCATCAACATCATTTATCTATTTATTATATATATTTTTTTTATCAACACCGCTTATTATCCTAAAAATCCTCAGGTGCATATTATAAAACGCAACGTCTCTTTGTCTGTTTGTCCGTAAAAGCGTTTACAGCACGAATTTAATCAACTTACCCGAAACCCCTATTTACCATAGTATAGTGTTAATTAGTCGATTTTAAACATTAAACACATCTCACGCCTCCCGTGGGTTCTAGAATCACATACACTAAAGTATTTAAGGTGCGTCTCGTATTTCTAAAAGTGGCTATGTTTAGATCTACATTTTTCACGGAATGATGTCATTTTTATCAGAACGTACTTAAGAAATGTCATAAACGTGTAATATTACCTACTGGAGGAGACATCCGTTTAGGACTGGTTCTCTAAACTCCTAATATAAATTCGAGATTTTGATTTAAGTGGCAAACACATGTTTCCAAGGGATTTAAAGGGATTAGTGTTTTATAGAAATATGTTTACTGGTTGTAATTCACACTGTGCTCAAGAAATCCTGACGTAGTGAGCGGCGAATGCTTGTTGAACATCGTAAAGTTCATTTATTCAGTAGGTATTTTTTGCTGTAGTTATGTTAATCGAATGTCTCTTTGATGTCACCCTTGTACTTAATGATGGTTTGATTGAATAAGACTAGGCGCAGAGTCGTCATGTCTGTGATTTGCAATTTGCAGTTTACATTAGTTTCTATAGAGTAGGTAGGTAGCTATAAAGTATGGGCATCAATCTACTTGTTGAGAGAAAAAGATCATTCATTTTCTAACTTACTTCATAAACTACCAATGAACGGTTATAAGTAGCAGTTTTCTTTCAACGTCGAATGATTTGTGTATGTTTCGTTGTAATAATAGTGTGCCAATTATGTCAAGATCAATGAAAGCAAAGAGCGAGTTAGTAACGTTATTACTTCCAATCTCCCAAAGAAACGAGAATTTTGTTACAAATATACCATTGTTATTGTTTTTGTTGAATTTGTCAATGGATTATCAATTCTGTGACTTTCTTTAGCAAAATTTAATTACTGTAGCTACTATAGGATTGTTCACACCTTTATCGTTGTCTTTATTATTTCAATTGATGTTGAGTTCTACCGCCTTTTGTAATTACTTTATTGCAGTTGGTCTTTCTTTGGATTAAACGCTGGTCCTTTTTGGCAGGAATAAAACTGTGGGCTTATCCGGCAGACTAATTTGATTGTGGTTTGATGTAAAGGTTGTGACAGCACAATTTTAAGACAGACTGTTGCCGTTGATTAGACTCCATTGGGCGGTGGTAACTTTTCTTCTGTTCAAGTTAATCGAGGTATTCCACTCAGAGCACTGATTTCAACCGCACTTGGACGAACGGCGAAGGGGCCTTATAAAAATATCAGAAATCTTAATAAAAACGTTTTGCCTAACCTTGTGCACCTACACTCCTGAACAGATCCTTTTGTTCGCAGTTTTTAGTTCTACAACATCTCGCTCAATGTGCAACTCTTTGAGTACTGGGGGCCTAAAAAGGCCACTTTGGAGAATCATAAAAGGATAACATTATGAATCGTAACAAGGCGAAGACAGTCCGTGTTTTGCTTTTTTTCGCTACACTACGTAGGTATAATCAAAGAGTTTGGTATCGGATTTGGATCGGATTGATTGGTATTTTAGCCTTGACAAAAAAAAAATAACTGAAAAATGCTTCACCAATGGGATTTGATACGATTAACTTAACGGTTAACTTTCCATTATGTTATCCTTTTATGATTCTGCCAAAGTGGCCTTTTTAGGCCCTCTGTTCGTTTCCACATTTCAGTTCTTTTTAACAGGTTGGTAATAGACTGGTGGGAGCGTGCGACACTACCACCAAAACGTAAGGTGTGAGAAATTGTCCCACACAAATGATCCTTCTAATCGCCCATCTACTAAAGTAATGAGATTAACCTCCGCTGGAATTCGCAGACGCTTAGTATAATGAGCTTTGTGCGCGAAAACAATACTATAATAGTTTTATTGTTTTAAAATTTGGTCCGATGACCTGTTAAACTAAAGTTTACACAATTGTTTTTAAATGAGAACTTTTATCTGACGCATTGTGTTTTTAATTGAGTGGCAAATTGCTACGACTTATTCCAGGACTTATGAGACAAATGACATGCCTGTAAACTTCTCAATTTACACTGTACTGTTAATAATATACAAATTGAGTTTTTAAAGCTAACTGGAAATGATTCAGAGTATTCCTATAAGTCAGAATTTGTCATTTTTGGAGTTTATGCAATTAAAAGGAATACCCGCTTTCAGCATATCCATATACTTATTTATTTATTTTATTATTTAAGTACCTATGTATACGCAGTAAAATGGATTCTTCTTTTGCCTTATATCTGAAGTAAAGCTTTTAGTAAAGAATGACACAATAAGTTAGCAGCTGGATATAATTTGAACTTCCCACCCTTTACTTAACCCGTAGTCCCATTACTATTGCTGCTTCAAAATCGATACTAATTAGTACTTGTTATTATGCAACACAACATTATATAACCATAACCATACTAGCAGCGCCCCGCGGTTTCACCCGCATAAGTGTCGATCCCGAGGAATCATCGAGATTAAAACTATCCTATGTCCTTTTCAGGGATGCAATCTATCTCTCTGCCAAATTTTATCGAAATCCGTTCAGTGGTTTAGGCGTGAAAAGGTAACATACAGACAGACAGACAGACAGTTACTTTCAAATTTATAATATTAAGTATGGTTAAGTTATTATTTTTATTACCCAGGTATAATATGATCAATCAGAAACGTATGTACGGACGCCAGCAGGTCAACCTACCCGAAACTGTCAGATTTTCCCAATCAACCTTGAACCTTATATTTTAGCAATAAAGTCGAAAATCTATTAAAGAAATCTGACAGATTGTAGTAACTTGAAGTGCTGGCGTCTGTACATTGTCATTGATATGTTGTACGTATTAATGTTATTACCAGCGACGCATACAGAAGCAGTAATGCTTATAACATAATTTATTGGATAATAAAATATTATATTACATACATATTGGAATGCAGTGACCTAGTTCTTTGCCATAGTAATAATCGATATTTGGGAAGAATTTTAAGTAGATATTGGAAAAGCTTAATGGACAATAATGATGTTGACCTCGAAATAATTTGGTAGTAGAGGTATATTGTCGATGATTGATGATGATGACGCCAAGTCTCGTAAACAAAAATCTGAAATTAATAAGTGTAAAAAATTAATTAGGTACCAACTAAAAGATCAATCGTTATTATTTTTGTATAATACCTAGTACAAAAATCTATCGAAGATTATACAATGTCGTAGAGATACGATGGATGGCTAAAATGTCTTTGTGTTTTAATATAGCACAGCTATTTTTGTATATTTTTATTGTTTCCTAATTCTATAAGTAGGATACAAGTTATTGCCATTGCCTTGTTTTTTTCTTTTGCTAGTCAAGGTGTAAATATTAAATTAGCTTTGGTGTGAAGAATTGAAACATAAGGTCAAAAGCATCAATAAATAGTTAAATACCAAAGAAAAATCCTTAAAAAGGAAAATTATTAAGACTAACTGTTCTACTTTAAAATAAATTAAAGTTCTTGGTAACAGAAAAAGTCTTCTTGGGGTTTTTTCGATTGATTTATTTGGTGAAAATAATCAGTAACTCTAAACGTTTTGATTTTGAATAAAAAACTAAATAAATGAAGACACAGAAACAATTCGTTTCCATTAACTCTCTTTGTAACTATATAGTTCCGATAAATTTACCTATTACTTACCTTGTTAATGTAGCCATAAAATTACCATAAAACCAAAAACGCTCATGAAATTTAAGCTCTGTGTTTATTATACGGAAATAGACATGGTAATAATATGTATTTCATAATCTGAATGTGTGGTCGAATGGACGAACAATAACATTAACGATCGTGGCGTATCGGAATTAAGTTGGGCTTGCATAAAGTTTCTGAGTACCTAGGTACAGACCCCAGCACATCAAGCTACCCGAAACAGTCAAATTTTCCCAATCAACTTTGAACCTTATGCTTTAGAGATAAAGTTCAAAATCGATTAAATAAATTTGACAGATTGTAGTAGCTTGATGTGCTGGCGTCTGTACATACTAATTTCTAAGATGACGTACCTACACACAGATCTTACGACAACTGCACTTATGTGTCAAGTGCGGTTTGCTGGCAAAAAGTTAATGGAAAACTAATAAAATGGACAATATGTAAGTGTTCTCAGTTTGCTATTTCTTAAAATTCTCTAACTTTAACTTATGAGCAAAGTTGCATCTAAATGTGTAAATGATTCCAGCTAACGAGTAAATATTGACTCTGCGTGTTTCGTATGTAAGTGTGTTGGTGTGTCAAAGCAGTTAATAAGTTCCAAGTTTAAATAAAATTGTAAAATGCCAAGCGCAGTGGCATCTTTGAGGCGGCGCGGGCGCAATTTGCAATGCATTTGACATAAAGCGTGCGTACCATTTAAGTGTTGGGTTGGCCATAGTTTTACGAGACTCTTGATAGTTATTCTATTGTACGTTGAACGAGATAATGTTACGACAAGGGACGAACTATGGGATACGCATGACAACTCCGTATTGATTTGTATATGATCTACGAATAATATTTTTCTTGCAGAAGCCAGAGGAATTCATTTCAGCTGCAAAGTGATGTCGGTCTGTACTTCATATTAAAATCAAAGCTAAGATTAACACAAAAAGTTGAGGCAACTTTTCGGAAAAACAATTCTGGCCATTTCTTGCGACACTATTACAGGATAGAATCAGGTTTAATATGAGATTTTATTAATAAAACATAGGTTTGTGAAGATCCAAAATCATTCAATGATTCGAGTGGTGTTGTGTAACGAAATGCATTAATATTTTATTCGTTCATAAAGGTTATCAAATAATAAACTCCTTATCAATTTTTGTAGTTGTGTGTTACATCTTTTATTGCCATTAAAATACATCATGTGTATAATAGCACCTATCTGGATAAACAGTCAATAAAATAGAGTTCGTAAACAAGGACCCTTAATCATCGGCAAAATCGACGCGTAATGAATATTTAAATACAACGTCCGTTTGATTATGTTATATACAATAAAATCAATGCCGATGAAGAATTTATAACTTATTTAAACAAAATAGACTCTCAAGTCATAAAATTGTAATTTATACTGACTGTGTAATGTAGCACACTACCTAATAATATTACAATAAAATTATACCTACTAACTTGACTTAAAAAACTCAAAACTGAGAAAACAATAATAGGAAAAATGCCAATAAATTACTATAAATGCACTTTTGTTTCCATAATGACCCCCGAAACCATCAATAAGCACTGACATCATCTTATTAATATACTATAATTAATAATAGACATATAATTATGTCGTAAAAATTCACATTTATAGACGAAACTTCAATAAAGATCACTTTAAATTTTTCTGGTATGTTTTACGTTAATTTATTAAAACTATATTCTTTTGATGACCACATTGTTATCTGGTGAGACATCATAATACCTACTTCGCATAGATTGTGACGTTAATTCAAGATTCATCTTATTTTCTTACATTCTTCAACAGGAATAGACGTTTTATTTATTCTAGAATTTATTTCAGGAGAATTTCTAAGGCAAATTGCATGCCTTAGAAATTCTTCTGAAATAAATTTCACATATATCTGAACGCTCTGAGAGGTTTTCATTTTGACAGTATACAATATACATCTTGACATTTATACATCTTGACATTATACATCTTGACATTATATATCTTGACATTATACATCTTGACAGTATACATCTTGCAGGTATGCGAGGACCCAACGCGGACTTTATAGTGACCATAATACGCATAAGGCTGGCTAAACTCATGTAACTTACTCCTATCTATGCTAGCTTGTATAAACAGATGCCTGAAGATTTATGTTTAGAAAATGTTAGAAGTTGTCTACGTACTTTCAGAGGAAAACAATCAGTTTTTCATCACGATAACTTCCTTGTAAATTAACAAGTCACAAACACCTCCACTCAATTGTTCTTATTCTTCTCTTTCGTGAAAATAATTTTTTTTTCTAAAAACTGTAGGCCTAAGTACATCCCTGCGTGGTGCAGTCGGTGCAAGCTCCCCCGGCCACATGCAATGGCTAGACAAATCCGCGTCTCTATAAAAGGGACAGGTGATTAGACGAGTAAGTACAATCGGGCGCACACGCCGCCGACCAAACCACATGGGATATAATCATATTTACTCATCCTGAATAATTATTATCAAGTGCTCCGTTCAATATGACAATGGTAAGTTTTAGTTGCTTTTAAACGTAATTTTAGATTAATAGAGATAGGGAATAGAGATATTTTATTTTTGTGTTACGAATTAGCATCGGTTAATATTTTTGTAATTTAATCTTTAGAATATTTTTGTCATATTTTGGTCCTGCAATTAATGAGTGCCTTTTAAACTTCAACTATTTAATTTAAATCCTTACTGTTGCAACTTAATAAAATATAGCGATATCATGGTTCTGGAAAATAATAGCAGTAGTGTTGCCTGCAATAAACGAATAAAACTAAACCATTACTTATAAAACCAAATTATAAGGCGTATTAAATAAATAAGTATTTGAGTTAAAATATCAGAAGTGTTTTAGTATTATATTCTTTGACACTCCCTTATTTCTCAGCTAGAAATGGGATACAGAAGTAATATGCCGCTCCTGAATAAATTCAACTTTTTACAGAGACGCTAAAAGTGCTAGAAACAATTTAACCAAGCCTTAAACGGACTTAAATGATTCTATAAATTATAACCCATGCTGGGATGTGAACTCCTGACCCCCGTGTAGGATGTTGCACCTTTAGCATTTAGGTGCAGAAGGGCATCTTTACCATCGGAGGTAGGGCATCTTATTAGGAAGTTTAGAATTTATCGTGTCCCTGATGAGGTGACACAAATAAGGTTTTTTCTTAATATTTATAATTTTATTGTATGTTTATTCCGTTTCCGTAAAGTATTGTTGATTAGTATTTTATGTTAATTATAATATATTTTTGCCCAAAAATATTGATATTCACACATTCGTGTAATAATTTTAGTTTCATTAATAGTAGAAAAACTGTAGCGATGTGGAAAGGTCTAGAGATTTTGCTGGTAAGTTTAAAACCCTTACGAATAGTTCAATTCAAGTATCGAAATGCTCATTAGAAAGAAAAACAATTCTTATTGCTTAGCAAATAGTTGGGTAGGTTTTGGTACTAATCACCAACCCATTACTTTGGCTAGTAATTGGCATAGGAGAAATATAACTACCTACAAACAAAGGTCTTGTGAAAGTTTTATACCTACTGTGTTATTGGTGTATTAACTGGATTTAGTGTGAATCATACCAAAACTCTATTGTCACATTTCTTTTTTAAAATGGTTTTAACAGTATTCTGAAGCCATCATAAAGTTTATCAATTGAATGTCACGTAAATTTGAAAAGGAAATCTTTATAAGAGACTGGAATTCATCGCAAAAAGGGAACCCAAACACTTAAAGTTTCTAAAACTTTTATACCTAGAATAAGTATCATCCTGAAAGATCCTTTTTCCATAGGTACTAACACTGGCAGACGTCAATTTTATTCCACGGATAAAAGATATTTGATGTTAGTAAAATCAGCTCTAAGTCGATCATACCAGAACCCAATTATATTTTTTTTTGTTTCTGTTAATAGTTTTAAGACTATTTTGAAGCCATCACAAAGTTTATCAATTGAATGTCTTTAAACTTGAAAAGGCAACTAATAAGACATGACCCCAAATACTTAAAATCGCATGTTAATTGATCATAATTACGCACCTTAACTCCCCCCGCTCCTATCTAATTTAACCTCTTAATTAGTATCGAGACATCGTCTTACATTAATCTCGTTTTTATGGTCGTGGCTAAAGTGGGTGCATAGGGCATAGAGTCACCGGCTTGTTATGCAACGCGTCGTGCATTCATTGCATCCACAATACATAGGTAACCTTTGCAAACAACTGTGCTGTTTACCTCAGTGACAAGCGTGCCATCATTTTATGCAGATTTATTGGGTACGTTTGTCGCGTTTATTTATCAATTTATTTATCAAAATCCGCATTATTGATATGATTTATGGATTTACTGACGATAAAGTTCATGTTCAATGTTCATAAATAATCTTTTTTTTAACCTGCTTATTGCCCAGAAAAATGGTTGTTAGGTTTTTGAATTGTTTTTTGATGTTTTTTGAGGGGCTCGTGGCTAAGTAAAAATAGCCAAACGGGTTAATCGATCAGGTTAAGCTACGCTTGTCGCGGTCGGTCCGTAGATGGGTGACCATCTTTACATACCGAGACCCCTTCGTATCTTGGACGACGACGATGACTTTAAGCCGTTGGTCCCGGCTGTCTTTCTTGGTTCTTTGACAGTAGTTACGGGTCGTCAGAAGCCTGAAAGTCTGACAATCAGTGTTATCAAGGACTATCGTATTACCCAGTAACTGGGTTGTGGAGGTCAGATAGGCAAACCGCCTCCATGTAAAATACTGGTATTCAGCCGCATTCAGTTAGATTGGAAGCCGACCCCAACATAGTTGGGAAACGTCTAGCAGATTGATTGATTGACCTAAGACCTTTCTTTCTTTATGATTAGTTCAATGAATTAATGTAATAGAATAGAATAGAAAACTACGCGAAATCTAAATATTATTCGCATGGCAGGTAAAAAATTAAATACCTACCTGTTTTTTTTAACATAAATTATTGCCAACTAATTAGAAAAAAAGAAGTTGTAAAAATCATAATGGCTGTGGCGCCAACATTGCAAGTTTTATTTTTATTGGAATTCCTGGTAGTTTAGTTATCTTTTAGTAAGCCATACAAATTCATGATATATTTAAAAAAAGTCTGGTCACTAATTAAGTTCAGTGCATTTAGAGAAAAAAACTTACAAAAATATTTCTTAAATAAAACCAACAATCACTTATTTAGGTTGATTTAATAATTGTTTTACACATAATTAATAGGTTTCATAACTATATTATGTAAAGTAGCGGCTACTACTAAGTTTCTCCCTATCGCCGAGCTTGGCTTGAGGTTTAATTTTCCGGACGCTAGTAACAGAACCGCAAGCGCAATATTTCCGCCGCCTCGCATTGCGCCTTACAAATATAGCTTACAAAATGTTCACTACTAAAATATAACATAATGTATACTTATCGACTCGGATCCGGACTTTTAATTAGCTGCAGTAAAATGACATTTCTTACTGTCATTTCGTAAAAAAAAATTGCCACACTTTATCAACGATTACAACGCAATGAAACATCGGCATCGTTTTAACTATTTGAATTGACCAATTTTTATTTAACTGTAAACAATCAAATATTCTTTGTATTAATCGGATAAAAATATATGTTGTAGTTTCAAATCAGCGTAAATACATAGTTTTGTTTGTTTTTTTACTCAAAAAATCCTACTATATCAATCTAAGAAATCATGTTTTTTAATAAATTAAAGTTTACATTAGGAATAACGTTCTACAGGGTTATATGCAAAACACCAAAAACCCCAAAAATAAGAATATTTAAAAGAAATGTATGTGATTACTCGTTCACTGATGTGATGACAAACAGTAGATTGTTTGCCAAGGGAGCAAACAACTATTTTGAAGGCAAGAGTGTTTAGTAGAATCCTGAGCGCAGCGAGGGATTCAAAGTACGTCACTCGAGCTTAAAATAGTGTTGCTTCCGAGGTGGACGCTCTACTTCCCTATCACCCTCTATGAAAAAATAAGTAAGTGCAACTTATGAATAACAATAGTACGTTTATTTATTTACATACAATTTTTCAGGAAACAGCTACGAACGAAGGCAGAATGCTTTTCGCGCGTTTTTTATTTTTTCACAAATATTCTTTTTTATTTAGCTGGCTTGCGTTTTTCTTTATCATACAGCCTGTTACTTGTTCATACAATGTTCGTGATTGATCTCCTCGGTGATATTGTAACTTACTAACAATATCCACATTCCAAATTCAAATCACTTTTAGTCCCTAGGCATTAAAGACCTATTTAGTCCCTGTTTACGAAGAATACACTAGCTCTTTTTGAATAGATGTGATAAAAAAAAAAGCATTGTGCAATTTTTTTTATTGTAAACTTTTATTAACCTTAATTTCGTTATAAATATTATCCTCTAATAATATTATTCTCTTTTATAAAATCAATTTAACATTGATCGATTTTGAACTGAATGAATCGATTATTTTGTCACATCACTATTTGAATTTTGTTAAAAAGTGGTAACACATAAGCTGTCGTTTTACTGCAGCTAATTAAAAGTCTGACTATATATATTTGGACGCTCGCCAGAACGCACACACAAACTCGTATATAATAGAAAGAGACAGAGTGAGAGAAAGTCGGAAGAGGGGGACGTAAGGAAAAAGCGGGTTTTTCCTTACGTGACGATTTCTACCAGTCAACTCCTATCGCAAGCCGCGTTAAGGAACATTGTTTCAAATACCTTGTTTTAAACGGTTTAGTCATACCTACAAATAAATAATAAGGTAGGTAGATAGGTAAGTTATTATATTTCAACAAGATTTTCGAAAAAACAAAGACCAATGTTGGCATACACACTTAATCATTTTGAAAATACTACCATTAAAAAACAATACTAATTATCATTAATTAAATGAGTCATTTGAATAAATATATGACACGAGTTTTTGTATCTAATAATAAATTATCTAAAAGAATTTGTATTAAAATATATTATACAGAAAAAAAAGATACGCCTAGACAGGGTCATTCATTCGGGTCACATTATACAGATATCATTATTTGTGTGGCTAAAACCAGATTTATTTTATTTTTGGCCGAATATTAGCGAAAATGCAATGTTTGGGATGCATGAAGAAGCCCCTCGTGTAGCGCAGTTTTTCCGCCAGTTATTCAACTGATCTGAGTGCTCGGCGCATCCTGGCAATCACACACGCCCGCCTGGTTTGCGACAACCCTCCAATCGGAGTCCGGCTTCAAGCAGCCTCCTGTGTTTTACCGATGCGAGGGAGTTCCAGTGCCTTAGGCATCTTCTGGACTCGCTAGTTCCATCATAGACCTCTTCCATCGCTTTCCATCAGGCGTGATCGAGGTCAAGAGCGGGCCCATTCAGCAATAAAAAAATAAAAAAGCCGTTTCTGAGATTTTATTTGAATTATGTGAAATATGAAAATTAAGTACTTACATAGAGAAGTTTGCATATTAAAAAAAAAAGAAGATAAGTCAAGTGATTTAGGTACCTACTTGACTGCAATACACAACAGTACTGAAATATTTATAAAAAAAATGTTATATTATGTTTTAATTTTCTGAAAAACATATGTAACAAAAATCTCATTCAGCCGAAAAAAAAATACGGTCAAATCTTTAGCTTGTTAAGTCCGTACCTGGATTCCTGCGGAGGCGTGCGAGCGGTTAATTAGGTGCACACCTTTTGTTTTTGCAGGTAGTACATTGTTTTCGAGGCAACTCTCGAATTCTATGACATGTTCCCACAACTCCATACACTTGCAAAATAGCTAGTGTGCCGACATCTGCATACCGCAGCATCCACAGGTATTTAGGCGGTGCTAAGAATAGTTTGTGGGTGACACACGGTGACTTGAAAACGCTTTTGTCTTACGGTAACCTACTGAAGCGTATTAAGTGGTTAGCCCATGTTAGTACCTACTTTACAGTTTTCTTATGAACAATTGTGTGGACAAGCCGGTGGAAATGATTATATAACTAACGTACAGTCAACAAAAGAGATAAGTATCCAGGATCGTCGGATATAGTTGAAGTTTAGTAAGACACCGATGGATGTTGTCGACTGAAATTTAATTTCATAAATAAGCTGTTTCTTTTCTATTAATAAAATTAAATTTTATTCGAAAGCATCCATCAGTTTCTTACTAAACTTCAACTATATCCGACGATCCTGCATACATATCTCTTTTGTCGAAAATTTCCTTAGGCAGGAACTGTCTATTTCGTTTTCGTCTTTTCCATTCATTCTGGCGTTTATTTATCAGTATCATTAAGATAAGTTTCTTCGTGTTTGTTCGATCATAACGCGTCTGTAATCAGTTGCATGCATGTCTTAATTTGCATATAAACCTCGCAATAATAATGTCCCTAATAATGAGCGGTGATTCGCTATTAAATGGGCCTATGAGTGCAGTTTACATCTACCAGCATTTACATGTCTATAAAATATCAATTTAAATTCAAGATGACTATAATGTGTAGGTTTGGATCTTTACTTGATAGGTTTCTTATTTAAATATGCTATATTTCAATTATTTTCAATTGCCGAATTGGAGTTGAAAATGGAAATGCATTTAATTTTGTTACAAACCCATTAAGGTTTTCATAAGAAGAAAATCTGCTTTCTTGTCTTATTTTTTGGTGTGCATTATAGTATTATATTAATAAATAAAATATTATTTTCTTGTTAGATCATCATCATGTTGATGATGATCAGCAAATCAGATTATATGATATTTTCGGATAACACCGGTTAGGTTAGGTTTCAAGTGACGATATCAGTTACTAACTAGACTGCTAATGGTCCGTGAAGCGTATCAACCTTCGTAACACTAGCCCCTGCTGGTAATCGACACGCGATCCTTGCATAGGTCAATATGAGGAGTATATTCTGTCAATACTCTTTTTTATCTAGATGGATTTACACACACACAATCAGCTGGGACACATGTCTCCTTTCGGTGAGTGGCAGTGGGACATAATCCAACACGCGGGCCCAGTGCGGGTTGGTAGATGTCACATGTCTTCGAATTTTTGGCTCTACGACATGCTGATTTCCTCACCATGTTTTCCTTCGCTATTTTGAGAGCAAGAGAGTTAAGCGCCTGTCTGGGTTCGAACCTACGTCTTGCAACTCTTAAGTAGCGGCAGTTACCACTGGACCACCACTGCTCTCATGATGGGTTTAATCAACATTAATACTTACAATACATGCTATGATTCCCGACTTACGAACGCTCTTGTCGCGCTTGTCGTCGGTTCGAACCCAGATAGGCGCTTTACTTTGTGTAATTTATTTCATCACTATTGCTCTCAAAAAACGGTGACGGTAATAATCATGTATGCAATAATCAGAAAATTATTGCATGGCTAAAGAGGCGTAAGGGTGGAATCAGACTGTGGACCGTTGATTCGAAACATTTCAAAGCATTAGTCATTTCAAAAATATTTTGTCACATTTTCGTCGATCGACGATATGCCCTAAGGGCTAAAAGGTAAATGCCCAATAAACGATGCGCCCTTAGGCGATAATGGTACCCGCCAGGGTCGCGGGTTGTTCGAAAGAGATACCGTGGCCCCTGGCACAGGCAAGTGAAGGAACACGGGTGGGTTTTAGTCAGTAAGAGTCTGACACTCCCTTCTGCTCCGCCCAGAGCGGGAGGGGTCATTTGATGATTTCCCACCCAAAAAAAAAAAAAAGGCGATAATGGTAACTCCAGGGACTCTTATAGCTGATCAATATAAGATGAAAAGTGAACTATCATGCGATTTTGCGCCTTATGCGCACTGAAAGTAAACCGTCACCTTCATCTGCCCTGCAATTTAATATTGTAGGGCAACAGCCTCAACAAAGGAAGTGATAGTGGAGTATGAAGAAATACCAAAACCTTTCGTTTTTGATGTCAAATATCCTATTGTAGTATTATTGCGGATTTTGTCGCGCACTGGATTTCAACTCTCGGTGTAGAGCATTGAGAATCCAACACAGCGCATCCCGGTGCATCAAAAATACACACTGTTGGGTTTTCAACCTTCGGCGCTAAACAGTGCGTCGAAAATCCAGCGTGTCAAAAAAAGTCGCCGCAACCGGCTTACACAGTGAGCAATTGATTTAGTCATTTTATTCTCTCCAGAAACCTGAATTATTCAAGGTGTATTAATAGCTAATTATCCCTTCCATGTAAAGGTTAATTAAAACAAGTTTTCAAATGGTAAACTTAACCATCAATTTGGATACTCTACGGATGGTCAGGGAGCAATAGTAAAATCTATCTATGGTAATGGTAATACCTACGATTCATGTATTTTAGAGCAGTGGTGGCCAAGTGGTAACGGCCGCGACTTACGAGTTGTAGGTCGTAGGTTCGAACCCAGATAGGCGCTTTACTTTGTGTAAATTATTTCATCACCACTGCTCTCAAAACGGTGAAGGAAAACATCGTGAGGAAACCGGCATGTCCTAGAACCAAAAATTCGAAGACATGTGACATCTGCCAATCCGCACTGGGCCCGCGTGGTGGATTACGGCCCACTCCCTCTCACCGAGAGGAGGCCAGTGTCCCAGCAGTGGGAACATTATAGGCTGATTATGGTTATGTATTTTCCTATCGTAAAAGGCTACAGATGAATAAAGCTACAACAGTCTCCTCCTGTCTAATCACCACGCTATTTGACAAGCGTGTTGATTATGGAAATAATAATACCTACCTGTACGCAGTTCATTATAGCGGGCTATTATGAGGCTAATGATGAGCAAATGCCATTACTGGCTGATATAATGATGATGCTTACAGAACTTAAACATAATATGCTGTAGACCATGCAAATTCAGCTTTGAATCTACCTACAAGAGCTTCCTAGGATACAAGCGAGGATACGTAGGTGTAGTTTCCGATAAAGTGGAATATTTTGATTACGCTATGAAATCTAATACAACTTCGATAAAAAAATAAAAAACTGTTCATAAAGTGGCGAGCGCCTAAGTGTAACTCTAAAAAAAAGCAGCCATCTGCAAGTCGGAATCGCACACGAAGGGTTCCACCGTACAATATTTAATACTACTTATTGAAAGAAATACGTTTTATAAAACGCTTTTTAGCTGTATTTATATTATTTGTTGTTATAGCGGCCATTAGTAGTACACACTCTGTGAAAATTTCAAGTATCTACCTAGGACGGTTCAAAAGATGAACCTGTGACAGACGGACGGACGGACTGACGGACAGTGGAGCCTTAGTAATAGGGTTCCGTTGGCACCATAGACTACTATTATATTCTAGGCATCCATCTAACAAACGCAAAAGTGACCAAAAATAAAATACGATTGAATTTCATCTAGGTACTTCATAACACGTAGATACAATTGACACATACAATACACACACACATTACACACATCACATACATCACCACATCATCATCATGTATCATTCACATACATTGATACTTTGTGACATACATTAAGTTAAATAACTTGTGCGGCTTAACAACCAACCTGCCTATTTGTTAATTCATAGATTGCTTTAAGTTTAATGTTAACTGTCAAATGATCATAAACGATGCACATTGACACCGATTAAACCACAGTTCAAAGTATCAATGTGACTGGTAATACACGGTTACTTAGTTGTGTAACCAATAATTCTTCTTCTTCTTTTATATGCCTGTGTACTTGAATATTATTATACACGGTGGCACAGTACGCAAAATACGCGCATTGACGTGGAGTTGCGGACACCAGCCCGTATTACCTATTACACGGTGGCAGGGACTTCGACGCGCTAACTGTAAACATGAATTCAGCACATGATTCTAGTAGACCGCCTAGCGTATAAAAATTTCGTAGGTAATAAAATAAAAAAAATCTGCTGTTTCATCGAAAAGTGCAACCACGCGGTCAAAACGTATGAAACATCTATTTTTTCAGAAATAGGGGTTTCGGGATCATGTACTGAACCCATGGTGACGGGTTGCGCGCTGATGTCCCTGCCACCCTGTATACTAAGAACCCTGTTTGTTAAGAATTCACGGAATAAGATGCTACTTCCGTTTTTCATTTACAATATTTGCATTTTCAGGAATACCTATGTTAGTTTTATTTTCTCTAGTTTTTATCCCTTAGCCGCTACATTGACCATAATGACAATGCCTGTCTTCTTTGACGTGGTCTGCGGTGATGAACGTAGTACATAATATTAAAAAAATATTAAGATAGCTTGTTAAAACACATAATAATTAAAAAAACATTGTATAATATTAAAGTGATTCGCATCATGTTACAGTTTGATCCGGATATCTATGGTTTGATCATATCAATGCTTAAAATATTCATGAATACATTCTTATCTTAAGCCAGTCCGATTATGTTGAAAAGGTAATTAAACACCGACATCTCTTACAAAATTAATCAACTTAGTTGTACCTATTAAACTTGAAATGATTCTCATTACTATAATTTTGATGAATCATCGCATAATAATATGTTTTAGAAGTTTCCTGTATAAAATCCGCATCTGTCTTGAAAATTCTGTTCACGAGAGAGGTTGCGCAGATGGATTTTTTTCTTCTCCTTTAGATTCCCTTAGATCCCTGTGCAATGACCGAAGCAAATCCCTATATGACAAGGATTCCTTTTAACTTCTCTTCTAGAATGTTATTGCCAATATTTGATAACATTGTTTTGATTTAAAAAGCGTCCATGGAGTTTCTTGGCCATTCATCTGCATAGGAATCTACTACACTTTGGACCGGGCAACTAACTTTATCGGTCTAATTGACCGACTCTTTGACAGTTCAAAAGAACCTGTAATTAAACTAAATTTTTGGGTTAGGTAGGTAGAGTTAGGTAGAGTTTCTCTTAGGTTATAACAATAGATTGTAATACAAGGGGCTAAAATTACCCATTATACGAGGTAGTTTTACTCCCAAGCTTTAGTGTGGGAGTAAATAGAAACCGGTACGCTACAATCTACGTATTTTTAAGCAAGAGGAGTGAAAAAAGTATTTTTCAACACACTTGCTCGTAAAGTGGCTCTTATTGAACCGATTTTAGGTCCTTATTGGAGTGTATTACGAACGCGTGCTTTTTCTTTACTTTAATCCACATGTTCTGTAATACCACAGATAACTATTTACTAGTCGGAGACGCGCGCTTTTTTAATCTCATCAAACCCTGCGTTCCGAATTGGGAAATAATTGATGTGTTCCGAATTGGGAAATAACCGAATTAGCGTGAGCGCGATGACGATAACGATGTCCCGTGAATCGTCATAGATGACGTCATGACATTCGCCATCTTGCGATAATGCCGACCATGCCCTAGAATAATATCACCGTGAGCGCTGTCAAAAATGACAGTGTGTGTATGAGGTTGTGTCAGTGTGTGTTTTGTTTTGAGTTGCATCATCTTTAAATTAAACTAACGTGGCATTTTTGAAATTGTGCTTCTGGCTGACAGTCGCCACCTAACCAAAGAAGAAGAACTGAAGAAGAAATGTGGTGTTTATACAAAGAAATACTGTAATAATATCTTTTTTACATTGTGTAAGCACTGTCATGTGAGCGCGTTCACGAGTGTTCCGAATTGTTGCCAGCTCTCAGCAGTCATAATAGTAATATCTAAATCGGAACGCATGTGAGATGATGCATGGACTTAATATTACGTCCATGGAGATGATGTGAGCGCTGTGATGTGAGCGATTATAGCTAATTCGGAAAGCGCCCAAAGAGACTTCATGCCAAAAGAAAAAATCCGCGGGCTATATTTCAATTTTTTAAATAGTCTGTATTGTCCTTGGTCGCAAAATGAACTCGCAGGGGACCACAGACAATTTAAGGTGAATGCGCAGTGGTAGACCGCGAAATTCTTAGGTTTTTTGCAATTTTCAGGTTTGTGTTTATTATATTTTTTCTATAGGCTGTTTAGCGGTTTTGTCTGTGCCATAGATTAATATATTTAAAATGAGTCAATGTTGCGCGCGCATCGCTAGTGCTGGCTAGCACGGCGCGCGGGAAAACAAAACCAGCGCGCCATTTTCCATTCAAGTTAATATTTAACAATACAAGTCTGTTTTTTTTTCCTCGCAAGTGTGTTGAAAAACGTCGTATGAAACGCGTGTGCATTAATCAATATACACTCGGCTTTCTTATCGCTCTCGCCTGCGGCTCGCGCGATAATATCGCCTCGTGCATAATGATCAACTTAGCACACATGTATCATAATGTACTATAATTTTCAAATAAATTAGAATGTTGACATGATATAATTATGTATTGTCTCGAATTGTTCCCTAACCTGCGTGCGTCACTCGCGTGATTGTCGCGTGAAGGCCGCGTGCCACAAACCGCCACTAGGCTGCCAGTTAATTGTATTTGTCTGATGTTGTGGATACTATTAGCAAGTCAATATAATAAGTTTGTTTATCTACAGATGCGTGCCTGACCTAAAATGAGTCGCCAATAGGTCACTGACAATATGATGTCATATTGTTTAACTTAGTGCAAACATGTTAACACTTTAGTTTTATGAGTGGGTGGGTATAATATAAAGCTCATAAAACAAGCAACCATAAAATACATAGACAAAAAGTAAAGAGTTAAAAAACTGGCCAAGTGCGAGTCGGACTCGCACACGAAGGGTTCCGTACCACAAGGCAAAAACACCGAAAAAAAACACGTTTGTTGTATGGGAGCCCCCCTTAAATATTTATTTTATTTTGTTTTTAGTATTTGTTGTTATAGCGGCAACAGAAATACATAATTTGTGAATATTTCAACTGTCTAGCTATTGCGGTTCATGAGATACAACCTGGTGACAGACACACGGACGGACAGCGGTGTGGAACGTAAGATAGAAACACGCTTGTACGATACGACTACATACAGAAAGCACAGCTAATAGAAATCTCTATTCCTAGACAGCACGTTTCGCTGAAAACTTTGTTGATAGACAACATTGTTTGTAGATATCTCGGTTCATAGGAAGGACTGTTGACAGAGATATCTGTTCATAGATAGCACTTCTTGCCGTAAACTTTGTTCATAGAAACCAGTGTTTCCAGATACCTTGGTTAAAAAAGCGCAACGTAGGATGCAAAAGCGAGCGAAGGGCATCCCGAGGATCGGTTGTGTTGGGTTACTTTAAACCCTTTTCACAGAAATAGGGGCCCCGCGAAGCGGGGCTCCGTCGACATAGGATGCAAGAGCGAGCGAATGGGAATACAGCTTACCTAAAAAAATAATGATCTAATTGGTTTCCGTGAACCAAAGGCGCTTTCTGTGAAACAGTGGTTTCTATGAACAAAGTTTCCGGCAAGAAGTGCTATCTATGAACAGAGATCTCTGTCAACAGTGCTTCCTATGAACCAAGATATTTACGAACAATGTTTTCTATCAACAAAGTTTTCGGCGAAACGTGCTGTCTAGGAATAGAGATTTCTATTAGCTGTGCTTTCTGTATGTAGTCGTATCGTACAAGCGTGTTTCTATCTTAGGTTCCACACTCTATTTATATTTAAATTTAAAGATGGCAGAATTAATCGCAATTATCATTTAAAAACTATCATATCATGTAGACCTTACTCTTGTAGTAGGTACAGTCAACAAAGGAGTTAAGTATACAGGAGCGTCGGATATTGTTGAAGTTGACTAAGAAACCGATGGATATTCTCGAATAAAATTTTAGTTTATTGATAGAAAACAAACAGCTCATTTATTAAATTAAATTTCAGTCCAGAACATCCATCGGTTTCTTAGTAAACTTCAACTATATCCGACGCTCCTGTATACTTAACTCCTTTGTTGACTGTACATAGTTTATAAGCCCAGTGTCTTACTGATGGTTGCATGCAGAGATCCATCACAAAATTAAAAAAACCGCCTAGAGCTTATAAATCTCATTAGGTATACCAAAGCTCATCAGCAATAAATTATTGAATTGAAATTGATTTTACAGAAATTAATTGGTTTTGGTTTATTTCAACAGTATTCACAATATGAATACCTACTGTTGAAATTGATATTGGTACCAAATGGGCTATAAATCTTTCAACGAGCATCGACTAAAGACTATCAACTAAAAGGTCTTTAGTTACTATGTCCTTGTAATTGTAGGCCACGACACGATGTATCTTCTGTAACCTTGTGGCGTCTCTTAGTTAATGACTTAGGTATTGATTTAAGCAAGCATTAATCTAATATATTCTGTGCGAATTTATTGTTCTCGTCTTGTCTATTTGGTGAATGCCTGGCGTATTTATTACAGTTTGACTGAAATGTTACACTGCTTGCTTCGCTCGTTATGGCAGGCGTTTAGAATGCGCGTTTCTATATAGTTCAGTTTAGTTTTCAAGATATTCATCTGTAGTACTGTGTACTGTGTACTTTGCCACTTTCCGTTACTAGTTGTTCTAACATTACTTGCAAGTAATTGGGGTTGTCTGTTATGATTATGAGATCGTCCGCGAATCTCAGCCTAATGCCTGGTGTATTTATGAAAGTTCGACTCAAATGTTACACTGCTTGCTTCGCTCGTTATGGCAGGCGTTTAGAATGCGCGTTTCTATGTAGTTCAGTTTAGTTTTCAAGATATTCATCTGTAGTCCCACTTTGCCACTTTCCGTTACTAGTTGTTCTAACATTACTTGCAAATGATTTGGGTTGTCTGTTATGATTATGAGATCGTCCGCGAATCTCGGCCTAATGCCTGGTGTATTTATGAAAGTTCGACTCAAATGTTACACTGCTTGCTTCGCTCATTATGGCAGGCGTTTGGAATGGCAGCGCAAGCAAAATCAATAGCTCCCTATGGATGGCGGTAGTTCGAGGAATTTATTTATTTATGTACCTACACACAGTAAAATACGCAGGGACACGACGATATTTTTATGTGAATCGTGAATAGGTATCGATTTTAAATGAAATTCCCCGAATAGTATAGGTACAAAATAGGAGCATTAAGTACTTGGCAATGAAATAAATATTACGACTAAACGCGGCTTACAGAATCTTTAATTTTAGTGTAAGGTACTATAAACTGAGTCTTTATTTAAATATTCTTCTTTCTCTTCCGTCCAGAGGGTGTTAATTCTGTTAGCAGTGGTGGCTGTATCACTATCAGCGCCGCAGGGGCCTGCAGATAAGGTCGTAGCAATCGTCTCACAAGATTTCGACCAGCAACCGGATGGATCTTATAAATACAGGTATGATTTTAGACAATATACTTGTTGTTGTTTACTCCTGTTTGTTCTGGAGTATATGGTGAATCCGTAGAAATAATCTTGTATCATTCAAATAAGTATTTTATCGTGAACTTACGGTTTTAAAGTAATTAATTAATTAATGAAAAACAAGCAAAATAGTAATATTTCTACAAGGCGCTGGCTATTGGAATTGCTTGAAATATATCTACAGCTTAGACGATTGTATTTATGGTCTGAAATGCTGTAATTCTTGATCACCTGCATTATGCCAGTTTTATTGTCCTGAGAATCAAATTCGACAGTTTCGGGGCTTTCAAGTGCCACCCACAAAGCCTTAAAGAAGTTCGGTGATAATCGATCTAATAATAAAAATTTAAACCCCAAACACCCAAATATTTACATTCTATATTAGGAAGTAAATATTTGGTACTGGCTACAATAACATGCAGACATACATAACCCTTATCCGCTGTGTTAATCTATATAAGTAGTAGGTACCTACTTATATAGATTAACACAGCGGTTACACGAACTTCGTGTATGGCGTCTTCGTAGCGATTCATTAAGCAGAAGCAATGTTCAAATAAACTTTTGCATTACTTAAATAATTAACTTATTATAAGGTTTTGGAATAATATTGATATAAACTGCAGAATTGTTGATGCAATGGTGCCTAGCGTATAGCCGTAAATATTTTAATACTTAATTGGCACGAGACGTTGGCGGCGATGCTATGGGTGGTTTCCGACAGCGGCCAAAACCAGCATTTTTGTGGGAAATATACATAAACTAGAGTAGGAAAATAGTATATTCTAGAATTCCAGAAATATATTGACGTAAGTTCGAACAAAAATAAAATAATTTGACTGGTTAGAATTTTACATAATTGGATGTACAGATGCATCTGCAGGTGAGGTATGGTATGGTCTGGTTCAGTTTTAAGATGGCATTCAAAAATGTTGCACTCATCGATTTGTCATTGCTCGGTACAAAGTGTAAATTCATGCTTCTAATTTACCGTTGTTACGTGTTGCCCACAGGCAGTTTGGCTTCAGCATTACATAACGGCTCTCAAAGTGTTATGTACCATTAGCGACTTCACTATCATTGATTTGACCGCCGGAGGGTCAGCTTCAAAGGTCAAGTACAAAATTAAGTGACAAATGTAAAGACACTGGGAAATAAGTATGGACATACATCTATTGTATTTGCTAGGCTATTAATGAGGGTCTAATAATATCTTCCCGAAATATTGTTTCCTTGGTCGAAATAATTCCCCTAACTTCGAATTCAGCATACGATTTTTATTGCAGTATAGCCCTTGTTTTTCTCAAGTTAAAATCACGCCGTACTTTGATACGTATCGCGAAACGTAAAAACCTTGATCGAACAATAAAAATTCTTACCATTCGATTCGCACATATTTTTGATAACGAGCTTGAGAAAGGACACATCAATGGCGACCTACTAACTGTTGTTTGCTGCCAATGAACATTATTAGTAAATAGGTACCATAGTTAAGACAATAATAGTTATCCTTGCAAGGAATTATAGGACTATTTTTAGGACATTCTTCTGCATTAATGTTTTTCCTGGTACTTTATGAAGTTATACTTACGCCGGAAGCAGCAAACACTGCGTTATCGTGCTTTGGGTGACAGAACCAGATGGTCCAGGCATGTGTGGCCGGCTTGCCTTAAGTAGCCTGGAAGTCTTTAAACAGACTCCGGACCCAGGTGGGCCGAAGCAACAGAATGATGGAGATTCATAGACGACTCCTCCTTGGAGGGTAAATGTGGTGCTGTTCCACAAACGATGGGACACTTAATAGCTGCGTGTCATGTTAGCTGCACATTACTGGAACTGATGGACGCTATTGATGGCGCCAAACGCGTAGCCAAGTCTGGGCCTAGTCCATTCAGATTGCGATCGATACGCTAAGAAGATAGAATAGGTAATATCAAGTTTACCTATGAGTTACGTCAACTGGTTTTCAGAATCTACGTAAATAGAAATTGCTCCAAATAAAAGGAGGAAGGAAAGGAAGAAGGAAATAGTACCTAATAAGTTCTAACTTATAAAATTACTGCCTATCACGATTTGCCCCTTAAATTATTATGTCACATATACTTACTTACGGCGGTGGAGCAAATATATTGTTGGGCAGAATAAGAGCCTCTCATCTAACGGTCGCAGAGGGATATATTCCAGACATTTCAATATTTTTAAACGGAATTAATAAGTTAATGGTAGCTAGTACCTATTTTGGGAAAAATCCTTATACCCACGATCACGATAAATGCTCCTTTCTTGGATTTCAGTATATGTGTGGCTTCTTCTTCGTCACTCAAACCCCACACTGTAATGCACCCTGTCAATACACACCTACTCTTAAAAGTAACAGGACTATAATATAACAATAACAATTTCTTAATAATTCAAGACACAAACATTTGTGTAACTCCGGCTCTTTTCAAAAATATAAATATCCAATACTCTTTCCTCCCCAGCTACGAGGCTGAGAACGGCATCAAAGCTGAAGAGGCTGGCACGTTGAAGAAGGCCGCTGGTCCCGATGCCAGTGACGTCATCGTCGCGCAGGGAGCCTTTAGCTACACCGCACCAGATGGCACTGTCATCAACCTGAACTACGTTGCTGATGACGAGGGCGGTTTCCAACCAGAGGTACGTTTCATTTCAATACTAACTTTTGTTACACATGAGTAGACAAATGTCTACTCATGTGCTCTTCCTATATCAAATAAATTAATTGGGATGTCAAGGTGGTACATTTTTGACAACCAATGAAGTCCATTTCTTCTTCATTAATATATTTTGGTCACTGTTGCCTTCGTTTTTGGGATTTCCAAGTATACATATAGAGTGTTTTTACTACTACAATACGTTTCAAATTTTCATAGCTAATAAATATTATTTAATTTTCAAGAATGTTTAAGATGTACTTACCTAGATAAACCCAACACAACAATATTTTATATCATCATAGTCCATGCATGACATAATACTAAAGGACCAAAGGATCAAATCAATTTTTCGATTTAGATTTTCGCGCCGAATCTTTTTATTGCTTAGCCAATGAAATAGGCAAAATAACAAAAAAAAATCAAGGTTATTACAATATATTTTAGAATGTAGAGGAACACTCTTAACCTTTAGAATAAAGGTTTTTTCTATGTGATTCGGTCATCCTAGTAAAAATAGACTATTTAAACACGCATGGTTACGTAATTATTTAAATCGTATGTTTCATGAACTTGGAATATTTTGACTTTACTATTCTTTACATTCAACTGTCACCTGTTATTTTATCTTCTGTTTTCGAGGTATTTTGTTAGATTAAAATCGTTGATGATCATAATCCATGCTAAAAGACTTATTAATTAATTTTGAGTTACCTTCTGTGGTTTAATCGGCAATTAATAAACAATTAATATGGTTCCCAATACCCATCGATTTTCATGAATAATTTACACTATTTGGGGTATTATGCACGTTTTCACTGACACTAGGTGACACCGTTGTTGGATTTTCAACAATCGGCGCTGAGTCAAGCGTTGAAAATCCTACAGTGCAATCATATTTAGGTGTTCATTTAGGAGATTATTAGTGTTAGTGAAAGCGGGCATTAGCTTCTTTCCTCAGGATGTTAATCTTGAATAATTCACATGACCAATTGTTTTGTGACTTTCGTTGTTTCTGTTCCAGGGCGCCCATCTCCCGACTCCTCCGCCAATCCCGCCAGCAATCCAGAAGGCTCTTGACTACCTTGCGACCCTCCCCCCACCACCACCGGGCAGAAACTAAATCTTCCACGAACTGACTGCTCAATGCCCTGACGACATGATTATCCTACGTACCTGTTACCCCACGAATACTCGTACAGTTTTGAAAACAGAATTGAATGCTTTTGTTTTAGAAAACAAAAACTTAATGTTTTAATTAGTAAATCCTTTTTGTTACTTTGTGACTAATCTCATTTGTTTTATAGTTAAGAAGATCTCGTTGTGCGTTGTATGCATCACCAGTCTTTTTTAGATAAGCAAACTTTTTATAAAAAAAAACTTTATTAAAACTACTTGAACATATTAGGTTTATTTAAATTCTGTTTACAAAACTGCACTTACATTAAAACAATATAATATAGTAAGCAATAAAAAACATATAAAAAAGAATGTACAACGACTGAACTGTGATAGACAATGATTGAATTTACGTAAAATGTTTGTATATTTATTTAAATAAAAGCAAAATCAGTGCCAAAGATGCATTGCAAAATGTAATGTGGTTTTTCAATTTTCGTAACCTTCGTCCTTCCTTAGTTTTTTGCTCAATGGGCTAAGTTTAACTTTAATTAGAATATACATACAATACCTTTTAACAACCAAGTGGTTGCCATCAATATTGTCTAAGATCTAGCCAGATGAAGGTCTTACTTTATTTTCATTATAATAAGTCTAAAAGTCAGATTTTCTATAGTATAAATTAGCTTGCCTTTACAACAGAGGAATGCGTTATGTATACAGCTATACATCCTTTTACTGTTTTGACATCTATATGGGATAATATATCAGGGTTTTATATAGGTACGTATAAGATGAGACAATAGCCAAATACAGTGATTTTTCATTAGCATGAAACTTACAGATACACACCGTCACACAGGTGATAAACGTTGATGTCATTTCCTATAAACAGTATCAATGGCTCCAGTGGTAGTTGGAACGTGTATATGCCGGATGTTTTTTGTACGAAATAACCCCAATTCCATGGGAATATTCTTCGAAGTAAGACATGCAAGTTATTTTTTATACAATTACCTCCCCAAAAGGCTTGAGAACACTCGGTTTAGTCCCAATATAGTCTATCTACTTAAAAATCATGCCTACCGATATTTAAATCATTTATGTTAGTATTGACTGGCCGCTTATGTTACCATGAAATATTCGTGCATCGTAATTGAGAATTGAAAGACGAGAACGCAACGAAAATTGCATTACAATAATAATTCTATACGTAAACTAAAATTCTCTTAGAAAATACGTTAAGAATTACTATCAAATAAACGCAATCAGTGCATAGGTACAACTCGTGCTTAACCTACAGCTGCAGCGAAATTATTACATAAGGAAATGTTAGTGAAAATGTTTATTTCAATAGAAAGCAAGAGTGGTCCCAACAATACTTGGTGTGTAGCATTCCTCCAACCAGTTTGCAAAAGTGAGCGTTTATCCCAAGGTCAATGATGAGAACATAGAAACAATGTGTTCTATCTATAGATCGAACACGGTTTACTTACTGGATGGGCTTAGAGTGCGAGCTTATTGACGATTATGAAACGTCATACCAAACCACAAACACTTGGTATTAATTAATGTATTAGCAGGTACCTACTTAATGCAGTTGTAGTTATCTATATATGTAAAATTCAAAGTCCTCGTCCTGACTGACTGGTATGTCATGGCACAGATTAAACCGCTGGTCCTAGATACAGGAAATTAGGAGGGTGTGTTCTTTGTGAAGAGTCCACCCCTAAGAGGGTGAATGGTGGGAGGGTGAAATTTCACGCGGATGAAGTCGTGGGCAGAAGCTAGTCAACTGATATAATCTTAATTGTATTGTTATAGGCAGTATACGATACATAATATATATATTTGTTATTTTTTTTATTTAAATAGTGTACCTACTGGGTTTTGTTTACGGAAATTATAACAACATAATTACTTTTTGCTAGCAAATGTGAGCAAGTGACTTTAGGTTACAATAATAAAGTTGTAGTTTCGAGTTATACTCAGTCCAATTAGTTTACCTCTATAATTGTTACAAAATGGCAAATTGTTTATATTTTCAGTACACCACAATACCTACATCATAATATTTAAGTCGCCGAGCCAACAATAGGTAATTCTGTTCTATTGTTTTGATATTCTAGTTTGGTATGTGACATCATTGATTGTTTTCCAATAATTTGAAACAAACATTCCAAAATGTATGCATTCTTGTTAGATGAAAACAAAAAACGGTAAACAATGGAATCTCATTTTATTGTACAAATCCCTGGATACGAAACATGATTGCAAATCTAATTCAAAAACACCGATAGAATGTGTTAATTTTAACCGACTAGCTAAAGGCGTTGTAACCCAATACGATTTACACCTTGCAATTTTTCTAAAAACACGTAACATGGGTTCACTGTAGCATAAACAATAAGGATATTTTGTGAAATATGATTGCCTACCTCGTTTAATTGTCATAATCAGCTATGTTTAACACATAGACCACCAGATAAATACTCTGGATTACTCTTACCAGTGAATGAAGCCATCAAGTTGTCAAATACATATTTCATTAAAATGTTTATGGTGTTTTTATTCTTTCAGTAATCGGCTCTGGTGTGGTCTTCGTGGCGAGATAAGCCAGAGCACGCTGTATTGCCGGAGGAATAGGCGGGGGCGTGGGCAAGTGTGCGCCCACTGGTCGGTACCCATTCTCGTCAGCTGTGTAAGTCAGCCTGACGTCATTGCCGTCTTTGTCCTGAAAATAGTACAAGTATCGTATATATTATATAATAGTGTATAATATAAATTTTCTAAAAGAGATAATATGATACAATCAAAAGGGGACTATCATTCAATCTAAGAAAACATAAATAGTTCACCCTATTTCTGTCTAGCCTGTGGGGTTTTCTCAAAGACAAATCAATTTAATTCTGAGGGGCAATTCTCGTAATTTTAAGAACGTTCAGTTTGAACTCCATAACCATAATCAGCCTATAATGTTCCCACTGCTGGGACACAGGCCTCCTCTCGGTGAGAGGGAGTCTGAACTCAATCTGTCAAAAATACCTCTAAAATCCCTACATTTTTTTAAAGTTTTATACATTGATAGTCGCTGATGAGATTGCGACAAGATTTTGAACTTTTTAAATTAAATTGGCCTTCAAGTCTGTTGTTAGGCCCCATCTACAATGCTGGTATGTTTGACTAAAACTTAAATGGATTAAATCTCTTAATTGGGTAATTAAGAGATTTATTCCATTTAAGTTTTGGTTTGGATTATGTCGAGATATTGTTTGCACGTGATTGAAAGATGGATAACAATTAGACGGGTACTCTTAATAGCAACAATGGTTTAATATTTAATATTTTTCCAAAAGTACTTACTTTGTATGAATAGTTTCCTTCTACAGAACTGCCAGAACCGCCATTAGAACTTTTCTGTACGCCTCTCTCATAAGCTTTTGTACCGTCACCGCTTTCATAACTGAAAAAAAAATAGAATTTCATTGTCAATATAACATTATACGTTATCTATCATTATTACCGAGTCTAACCGGATGCAGCTGAATACCAGTATTTTATAAAGAGAGACTGCCTATCTGACGTCTATGACCCAGTGACTGGGTAATACGATACCCCTTGGTAAGATTGGTTGTCAGAATTTCGGGCTTCTGTCGCCCCGTAACGACTGTCAAAGATCCACGAATTAGAACCGGGACCAACAGTTTAACGTACTTTCCGAGGTACGGAGGATGTAAAGATGGTCACCCATCCACAGACCAACCGGGCTAGCGTAAGCTACGCTAGCCCGGTTAGTCTGTGGATAAACCTGATAGATTGACCAATGCGGTTGTTATTACATAGCCACGAGCCCCTCATCACTACATCTTTAGTTAAAATAATAATCTTATGTATAAATATAATTATCACCTGTAATGAAAATTTCCTGAATGCGAGAAAACATAACTTTCTGATGCGATTATAGGAACCACTGGAGCAGGCAATCCTTTTCTTGGTTTAAAAGTTTGAGGAGTAGGTACCGATGGCTCATTACTACGGGTTTTATCAGTCGTTGTTGTTGCTTCTTTTTGTGCTTCTTTGTTTTCAGCCATTTCCGATTCTCTAACATATGCATTAAGCTGGCTTTTATCCACTTTAAATTTTCTTACTTTTTCTACCCTCTTTCGTGACCTGATTCCTGTTCTAGTTTCTGATTTATTGGTAGGTTGTTCATGTGCTTTTATTTCATCAGATTCAGTATCTAGTATTTTAATAGATCGGGCCCTTGGTTTAATGTTTAATTGTTCTTTGTAATCGTCAACTCCAGCAAATGGGTGTGGACTGCGGGAAGGTGGATGATTCACCGGTGGAACCTCATGATTTATTGCTTCACCACCACTAGTTTCATATTTCAAATTTTTTTTTTCATCCTCTACGTCTGCATTCTTGTCATTTTTATTTCTCACTTTAATCACTTCTTCATCGTCGTATACGACAGTAACTGGAATTTCATCATAAGTTTCTAATATTGGTGGATGATTAGCATGATATGTCCTTATAACCCGAGTATTCCTTCGAGGCACTGTTTTATTGTTACTAAAATCTGCACTAGTCACACCGTGAAATAATAATAAGCAAACAGGTAATATTGATATAGATATTATCATTTTTCCAATTTAATTTACTAAGGAATGTAATCCTTCTCACACGCGATTAAAACAGCAAATGAAGATGACTCAATAGATGACTTAACTCATAATGGGTTGTACCTAATCGTAGTTCACTGGTTTGACAAGAATCATTTAATTTTCTTGTTTTTATAAAATATACGCACGACAATAAGCTCTACGTACACAAACAGATACGAATATCAACATGCATGTCGTAATATCTAAATACGATATACCTACAGTATGATCATACTGAAGTTCCTATTCAGTATTGGGGATCCCGAACACTGATTAGGAACTTCATTAAATAATACATTATTTTATAGTAGGACTTAATTATGTACGTTGCAAAAGTCTGAACGCGAGCCAATATACAGGGTGTGTCGTAAATAGTGGTCCAGAGTAAAGGAGTCGATACACTGTATTCTTATGTATCACATACCGAAATTTTAACCATTTTAAGATAAGAGTCTCCGAAAAAAAAAAAGTTGTTTTTAAAATTTCTGTACCTTGCTTCACGAATTTGGCTGTAATTTCCACAAATATCGATATTTTTAATTCTGTTTTTTTATTATGACTCTTGAATATGTGTACTATGATATTCAAACCCTTTTTATATTTTAAAGTCACAGGTACTTAAAGAAATTAATTTGTTTTTTCGTAGACCCTTAACTGAAAATGGTTATTATTTCGGTATGTGATACATAAGAATACAGTGTATCGACTCCTTTAGTCTGGACCACTATTTACGACACACCCTGTATAACTCTTATAATTTAATGCAGTTTTTGTTATTCTTACTACGTTTTGTATTGTTTTGTGTGCTGAGCACTTTTGCTTATGCCATGCTCTACTAAAAATTAGTGCACCAAAATGTTTCAGCAAGTTTGTTCAAAACTTGTTTAGAGTGGTCAATGGATTAATCACGCTCAATCGTCACCGATCATGTATTATTGTTGACACCTAGGTTATTGTGCAATTTTCCGAAGAACACATCAGTCAAGCGTTAAGGTTGAAGTATTTAGCGTCCGGTGAGGCACGATCCTCCGGAATGCGGGGGGAGGATAGAGTAAATAAATGAATCTTACATATAAGTGGACAACAAGTCTGGAGCATCACTCATAAGTGTAAATCAGGAGTTGTTAGAATAGAGATGTTATTAAAATTAGTTTGTTTGTGCTGGGCAACGGCGTGCGTGCTTTCCGCACCCCCTACCGATGAGGTGCCACCGGAAAGGCAACAGCCTACAGTGATACCGATTGTTTCACAGTCCGAGGAGTTTGAGGCTGACGGAAAATATAAATTTAGGTAATAAGATAATTTATTATCACATTTCTCTGATTGAAAATGTTCATTGCCTAAATAGAAATTGAGTTAAACCAATTGTTATGTTATAAATATAATAACTAAAATCTTAATAATACCGTATAGAAAATTATATTTTATTATTTAACCAGTCATCAATGAAAGCAAAATGCATTACATTTACTTAACTATCTACTAACTAAACTTTGACACGTGATTACAGCTACGAAACCGGGAATGGTATCAAGCGCGAGGAGACATCCTTTGACAAAGTGATAGATGGAAAGACAGCGCACAAGCACAGTGACTGCAGCAACGAAGGTGGTGAAGATGACAGCGGTGAAATACACGTACAGCAGGGATCCTACTCATACACGGCACCCGACGGCACCCTCATCAGTGTGAAGTAAGGACTGATTATTGTTATTAAGGTCGTTGCCACAGAAGGTACTTCAATTGTAGATGAAACAGATTTTAAAGTGATGATAAATATATGCGTCTGGAGAAATTAATAACTACAGTGGCAGGAGTATGAAAAACTCCTGCCACTTGTTATGAACAATATAATTTTCTAAACCGAAGCTGAAATTTATTCATATAACTCTGTGATGTCAAAACTACCTTGTAGGTAAACTAACCTATTGTAAGATAGTTCTAAGTCGTATGAATTAATTAATCCGATTTTACGTTCGAAATCTAAATTGAAACAGGCTGTATAGTGATAAAAGGTTACCAATTCTGATGGATAACTCTTGAAAAAAAAAACACAAAGCTCTATCATTTGATGCGTCAATAAGATTTTGAAGTGGTCGATGTATAAAAATGATGAAAATAGTTTATAAAGTACTTGTCGAATTGAATCGGGAATAGGACTTTGAATATTATTCTCGTTTTATTTGGAAAATTTTCACCTGGCACCATTCTAGCTGACGTATCAGTTTTATAATATTATTTTTGGTGTTTTTGCTAGAAAAAGACCGATAATTGCTTGATAGATAACTAGGATTTAAAAACTTTTTGCCTTAAACTTTCATAGTTTAGTATTCTCACTTTATTACAACTCTGAACAGGTAATAATTCAAATTAAATGCATTTTGTATAAAACTAAGATTTTGTTTCCCCAATGTTACAGATATATTGCAGACGAAAATGGTTTCCGGCCTGTTGGTAATCATATCAACCTTGGACCACAACCATCAAGTACTCCAAGCCACAGCCACAAGCAGAAAGCTTCCAGAAAATTGAAGGCCAGTGAAAAAGACAATTCTAGTGCTGCGCCTGAAGATACACCTTCATCAGAAATTTCTAAATCACTTAAAGTCATATCTCCACCCAATGGAGAATTTGCAAATAAGATTCCAAAAAAAGGATCACTAGCCGCATCCAAAGCTGAAAAGCCCGCCAAAGAAGGCGAAAAATCTTCCAAAAAAAGTGAGGAATCTGCCAAAGAAGGTGAACATTCTGCTGGTGAAGGAGAAAAGCCCACAAAAGAAGCAGAAAAGTCTGCAAAGGTAGATAAAAACTCTGCCAAGGATGGTGAGAAACCTGCTGAGGAACGTAAGAAGCCCATAAAAGGAGGAAAGCCTGCCCAGGAAGGAGAAAAGCCTACTAAGGAAGGAAAACAACCAGATAGAGGAGACTCAAAGTCTGCCAAAGAAAGTGAAGATTCTGCCAAGGAAGGTGAAAAATCTGCTGGTGAAGGGGAAAATACTTCAAAAGACCGAGAAAAATCCGGTAATCAAGTAAATAAGACCGCCAAGAAAGGAGAAAAGTCCAATAAGGAAGGTGAGGAGCCTATGGATAAAGATGCAGAAAATACTGCCAAAGAGGGTGAAAAACCTATAAAAAAAGGTGAGAAGCCCGTAGCTAAAAAAGGAGAAAAACCCATCAAAGAGGGTGAAACATCTTTAAAAGAAGGTAAGAAACCCGCTTCGGAGAAAGGTGAGAAGCCGGCCAATGAAGTTGACAAGCCTGTAATGGAAGGTGGAAAGCCCACCAAAGAGGGTGAAAAACCTTTGGGACAAGATGAAAAGCCCACCCAAGAAAGTGAGAAACCTGTTAAAGAAGGTGAGAAGCCCACCAAAGAAGGGGAGAAACCTGTAAAAGAAGAGGAAAAACTCACGTCTAAGAAAGTTGAGAAGCCCGCTAAAGAGGGTGAAAAACCAATAACTAAAGATGAGAAGCCCACCAACGAGGGTGAGAAACCTTTGAAGGAAGGCGAGAAGGCCACCAAAGAGGCTGAGAAACCTGTGAAAGAAGGTGAGAAACCCACGTCTGAGGAAGGTGAGAAGCCCGCTAAAGCGGGTGAGAAACCTGTAAAAAAAAGTGAAAATCCCATTAACGAGGGTGAGAAACCTTTGAAAGAAGGTGAAAAGCCCACCAAAGCTGGGGAGAAGCCCGCTGTAAAAGAAGATAAGAAGTCGGCGTCTAAGGAAGGTGAAAAGCCCGCCAACGAGAATGAGAAATCTATGAAAGAAAGTGAGAAGCCCGCGTCTAAAGAAGATGAGAAGCCCGCCAACGAGGGTGAGAAACCTACAAAAGAAGGTAAGAAGCCGGCGTTTAAGGAAGGTGAGAAGCCCGCCAACGAGGGCGAGAAACCTTTGAAAGAAGGTGAGAAGCCCCTCAAAGATAGTGAGAAATCTGTGAAAGAAGATCAGAAGTCCGCGTCTAAGGAAGGTGAGAAACCCGCCTACGAGGGTGAGAAACCTTTAGGAGAAGGTGAGAAGCCCACCAAAGCTGGGGAGAAGCCCGCTGTAAAAGAAGATAAGAAGTCGGCGTCTAAGGAAGGTGAAAAGCCCGCCAACGAGAATGAGAAATCTATGAAAGAAAGTGAGAAGCCCGCGTCTAAAGATGATGAGAAGCCCGCTAACGAGGGTGAGAAACCCACAAAAGAAGGTAAGAAGCCGGCGTTTAAGGAAGGTGAGAAGCCCGCCAACGAGGACGAGAAACCTTTGAACGATGGTGAGAAGCCCGTCAAAGATAGTGAGAAACCTGTGAAAGAAGGTGAGAAGCCCGCCGATGAGAGTAAGAAACCTTTGAAAGAAGGTGAGAAGCCCGTCAAAGATAGTGAGAAATCTGTGAAAGAAGATCAGAAGTCCGCGTCTAAGGAAGATGAGAAACCCGCCTACGAGGGTAAGAAACCTTTAGGAGAAGGTGAGAAGCCCATCAAAGATGGTGAAAAACCTGTGAAAGAAGGTGAGAAGCCCGCATCTAGAGAAGATGAGAAATCCGCCAACAAGGGTGAGAAACCTGCAACACAAGGTCAGAAACCTACAAAAGAAGGTAAGAAGCCTGCGTTTAAGGAAGGTGAGAAGCTCGCCAACAAGGGTGAGAAACCTTTGAATGAAGGTGAGAAGTCAATCAAAGATGGTGAGAAACCTGTGAAAGAAGGTGAGGAGCCCGCCGTTGAGAGTGAGAAACCTTTGAAAAAAGGTGAGAAGCCCGTCAAACATAGTGATAAATCTGTGAAAGATGATGAGAAGTCCGCGTCTAAGGAAGGTGAGAAACCTTTAGGACAAGGTGAGAAGCCCATCAAAGATGGTGATAAACCTGTGAAAGAAGGTGAGAAGCCCATCAAAGATGGTGATAAACCTGTGAAAGAAGGTGAGAAGTCGGGGTCTAAGGAAGATGAGAAGCCCGCCAATGAGGGTGAGAAACCTGCAACACAAGGTCAGAAACCTACAAAAGAAGGTAAAAAGCCGGCGTTTAAGGAAGGTGAGAAGCCCGCCAACAAGGGTGAGAAACCTTTGAATGAAGGAGAGAAGCCCATCAAAGATGGTGAAAAACCTGTTAAAGAAAGTGAGGAGCCCGCCGGCGAGCGTGAGAAACCTTTGAAAGAAGGTGAGAAACCCATCAAAGATAGTGAGAAATCTGCGAAAGAAGTTGAGAAACCCGCCTACGAGGGTAAGAAAGCTTTGAGAGAAGGTGAGCAACCCATCAAAGATGGTGATAAACCTGTGAAAGAAGGTGATAAGTCCGCGTCTAAAGAAGGTGGCGCCAAAGAAAGTAAGAAACCTTTGAAAGAAGGTGAGGAACCCGCCAAAGAAGGCGAGAAACCTGTAAAAGATAGTAAGAATCCCGCTAAAGAGGGTGAGAAACCTGTACTTACGGAAGGAGAGAAGCTTGCACCTAAAGCAGGAGAAAAGTCCACTGCTAAGGAAGGCGAGAAGACAGATACTAAAAAAGGACAGCACCCTGTGCCTAAGGAAGGTGAGCAACCTGCGGCTGTGGAAGGGGAGACGCCCGCTGGTAAAAAAGGAGACAAAAATACTGCTAAAGATGGAGTAAAACTCGCGGCTAAGGAAGGTAAGAAACCCACGACTGAGAAAGGTGAGAAGCCTGCAGCTAAGGAAGAAGAGAAGCACGCTGCTAAGGAAAGAGAGAAGCCTTTTGCCAAAGAGGGTAATAAACCTAGCAAAGAAGCAGAAAACATATCGAAACAGGCTGTTAACGTCGCCCAAGATGCAAAAAAATCAGCTAGTGGAGCGGTGCAGTCCGCTATGGAAGCTTTGAAAACTGTTGAAAAGGTCATACAATCAATCAAAGAAAAGCGTATAATTGGAGATCAAATACTTGATAATGACACAGTAGCGCATGCACAGATAGCTAAAAACGCTGCAAAAGAAGCGCTTCAGGCGGCTGAAGTAGTCGGAAATGCCGCTGAAGCAGCAGAGAAAGCCGCAAACGAGGCCGTCTCTTTAGCTCAGTCACTGCCAACCCCTCTTCCTAGTCTACAGAGTGACAAATCCAGCGAAAAACCACTTGTGAGCTCACTGAAGAAATCCGATCCGTCATCTAAAGAAGTAGAACAATCTTCTAAAGATAATGAAAAGCCCGTCAAGGAATCTGAAAACGGTGCCAAAGTAACAGAAACTGAAAAAGAGGGAAAGTCTCCAAAGGAAGCAGATAAAACTAAAACGCCTTAAACATTGAAGAAACAGCGATACGTGGTCATGAACGAATAAACCATCCTACTACCGCTACGAATAAACTGTTAATGAGTTGTCGTATAAAATACTTATAATAAAAAAGTGTGATAAAACGTTTTCTAAGTCAACGATTAGATAATTTTGTTGCTGATGCTTATTTTGTAAGAAATACATTCATGTAAGTTGACATCTTTTTTATTAATTAAAACCTTACTAATTAAAACCTTCCTTCCCAGCTTTATGCACATTGAACTAGACAATACGCAGCAATCTTTCTATTATTCATACTGATTTTCCTGAAACTGTTGTTATACAATATCCCGAACGTTACACTGATATACATCCTTTATATACTGAATGGTGCATTCATGTGCACAGTATATAACAGTAGAAAAATTAAGAGAATCACCTAATCCAATCGTGCATTTACACAAACGCCTGCGACGATATGTTTAGCTATAGGTACATATGAATCAAACTAACAATAATTTAATTACCATCAGGCGCTTCAACCTTACCACCATGCAACAGGGTGGAATTTTCGAAGCGTACGTGGAGGGAAAGTACTCTAAATACTGAAGACAGCAAATTTTACTCAAAGGAAACATTCCTTTATGAACAAAAAACTGGATTTGAAGATTTTTGAAAATACGCTTGCCACACCCGGAGTCGAACCGACTAAAATCCGAAAAAACAGCATTCTGTACTTTTATGGCACCAATCGATAGGGTCAATAATAAGGATCAAATCTCGGCACAATCACCCCTTTAGATTTTTAATGGGGTTAAGTAAAAAATCAAATTTACCAAAAATCCTATACAACTAAACGAGCTAAAACCTAAGGTTCACAATACAATTTTCAATATTCACCACAACACGCTACTAAAAGTTACTCAAAATGAATTCCTTAAAAGAATAAATTTGTGCATCCATGAAAATGGAGCTCATTTCGAGCAATTATTTAGTTAATTTACTTACTCGTTTTGTCCGTTCGAATAAAATAAGTTTAGATTTCATGGTTTTTGTTGCATTTAATTTACCATGTGTTATGTTCTTATGTTTGACCCTATCGATTGGTGCTATGAAAGTACAAGATGCTATTTTTTCGCATTTTAGTCGGTTCGATTCCCGGGTGTGGCAAGCTTATTTTCAAAAATCATTAGGTAAATGCAGTTTTGTTTCTTTTTATAAATAAAGGAATGTTTCCTTTGAGTAAAATTTGCTGTGTTCAGTATTTAGAGTACTTTCCCTCCAGGTACGCTTCGAAAATTCCAACCTGTACCTATACAAATTAATACAGAAGGTAGTCACCACGCCGCCTATCGAAATCTGCAATACTAGAAGCATTTCAGATGCATGGCTATCTCGGAGCCAAAACTAAAATATGTCTTGGGTCTGTAAAACTGAATCAAACAATACTGAACCATTCATACTAGAATACAGCGACCTTGCTTGGTGGCATGAAAGTTCTTCCCCAAAGAAGCTTCTTTACAAAGGGCTCCACTAATACTATGGAGTAGGTCTACCTCTGTTACTAATGGCAGTGCAGTAGTACTTGCACATACAATAGCTATTATGTGGCATCCACATTATGCGATTCAAGGGTTTATGCGGTCATTACCCTACGCCTATATACGTGAGATATTGTAAGTGTGTCCAAATGGACTTGCATATTACATTTTGACTACCTAGTTAAAGTGTTGTATCGTATAATTTCCATTGCTTGGAATATGTGAAGGTACCTGTACGTGTACAGGTTTTTATTTACTAACACATTTTTTGCCACACAAAAAAAAATAACAAGATTAGTGCAATAGAGAGTACACAGACACATCATTTGGAGCGGCCTTGTATTTAAAATCATAATTTATTATTTATAGTTTTTAGACTAAACTAAAATGAATTGTGAATATTTTTAAATAGCACAGATCTCATAGATTGTGAAGTTTTCGAACACAAAAAACAGGACCAACCGGAGAGAGAAAAAGAGGAAAGAAGACAGACGCCATGCAAGAATAAAGGACTGAAGTTTGGAAAGCAAAAACAAGCTTTAGTTGTTCATGAAAAGCAAGAAATTGGTAATTTTCTTACAAATAGAAATATATGGCATAGTTATAGATAACTGATTAAAGAAAATAAAAAAGAAAGTACACGAGTAACTATAAAACACCTTGCGTGTAGTACCGAGCGATGCAAATTGAAAATCAGTTCAATGAAATGTCAAGATCAGTTCAAGTGTTCGACGCATAGGTAGCGTGGAGAAGCGTTCCTCCTCTCACTTTTGTTGTGAAACCAATGACGTTTATCTTAGTATTAGGTGCGCTGATAAAATTTTGTTTCGGAATGCTCTAGAAAAGTCAAGGGAGTCATGTAAGTTCGTTGAAGGTATTGATTCCAGAGTTGTGATACAGAACAAACGTTACAGAACTTATAGCAGAACTTCTTTTGACAGAATAAACTAGTAGTTTATTTACGAGTACCTTTCATCGCGAATGTAACGTTTGAGTACCTACAGTTCGTCATAAGTTCGTGTATCAAGTAACTTAACTAACTTGTATTTCTCATGATAAGTAAATTGTATTCTTTTTGAGAAATAAATGTCTTATACCATTAAACCATTATCTCGTTGGCTGATTACGAAATTAACTCTACATCAGTTAGCTTTTAAAAATGCTCGAGGTTCAGGACATAAAATATCAGGATATATCACTCTCCATTGTCCATTTTAGTTTTGACTCGTCGCTTCTTTTCACGATAACAATCATGGTCTTTCTTTCTCTTTCTTTCATCTCTTCGCGAATAGATGGTCACTTCTTTTCGCGGTTCCATGGTTGCTTCTTTTTGCGATTACAAGGTCCCATCTTTTTGCGATTATAAAGTCGCTTCTTTTTGCGATTAGGTGGTCGCTTCTTTTCGCGATATCTTGGTCGCTTCCTTTTACGATTACAATGTCCCATCTTTTCGCGATTCCTTATTCGCTTCCTTTTGCAATTACAAGGTCGCAACTTTTCGCAACCTACTCAGTAGGAATAATAATAATCATGTCATGTCAAAGTTATTGATAGAAATTAAATTCAATTGTTTCATATGACAGATATGCAAATTTTACCACAGAGTTGTTACTCTTTTCCTCTATAGTTATTTTACTCTTTGGTAATACCGCCGCCGCTGCCCTGCTGCTCGTAATAATTTGTACGTGTATCTACCTACCTCCTGTAACAATTTCATAATCATTTTATTTTATTTGAATAAATAAATGATTCAGTAAAACCACGTTTTAATTATTCATATTTTGATCGTAATTTTTGAAATAATTAAACAGATAACATGACATAAGTAATGAAAAAATGTAGCCAGCTCCTGGTCTATGTAGAAAAAATAATTTAAATAAAACTTTGTATTGAAGATCTACCCTACAGGGGAAAATTGTTTTGTATAGAGATTGACTATACGTGTTTAGGCTATTATCGCTCGCTCAGGGCTCGAGTTGGCTTTCTTATTGGTTTTTTCTATGACCAATACGTATACGATTCAAGTTTAGTTGCTCTGCCGGTCTCACATTTTAGGTAAGTAGGTAGGTATGCTACTAGTTTTTTATTGCTTTAAAGCTAAACTAGACTGAATTTCCCACTAAACGATTAATTGATCGAATCATGTCCGACTATGGCGAAGGCGAAATGAAGGGTTATGAAATTGACCTTGTGTTTGATACGTACGTGGCTATTTACTCGTATATGTAGATGTTCCACGATTTTATGGTTTTTAAGAGTAGGTACGTTTTGTCAACATAAATCTATCAGGTTTTGTGTTTATTGAGAGCCAAACTATCTATGTACACTCGATTCATCGATTCGTCCTGTTACCAGAACCTACCATATTTTCCTAGGACTAATTATCATCCTTACGGGAAACTCTATGCAGGTGTACGTTCATCCTACTGATTTGGGTTCATGCATCCACTTTCAGCTGTCACTGAAAACCAGCGCATTATGCTGAGCGATGGCCGGTTTGCTTGGATGTGACACATATTTTCCCCCAACTTGTTCTTTTTATGTTTTTCTTTTGCGTCATCTTTACCGCAAATAGACATATTGTCTTTATTTCTTTGTTTCCTCTCTGGTTCTAAATAAATAACTTAAAACCTTGCACTAAACGAAATGGTACAAACACTGCCTACAGTCTTCTTTATTACAACTTTTAAACTGTATCTAGTACTTATTACATAAGTTAAACGCCGCAAGACATCCTATGTTACAGTTTTACTTTCTCCGTTTAGTCTCTATGTCTCCGCATATTGTTCTCTAAGCTATTTATTATCTTGATCGTATTTCACATTGACATCCGAGTTTTGGTGCCTTTAAAATGAATCTTCCCATTATAGCTCTGTAGGTTTTTTTTCTGAACTGGGCCTTTTAGCGCAGCCGTGAGGCATACTTTCCTGCTAATTTCTTACATCGGACTTTACACTTTTTATTTGTTTTTATCTGATGTATGTATCAGGACTGAGTATTGTGTGTCTTTTAGATGTTCTTTCTTCTTTCTTGGTACCCAATCAACGAAACTTTAGAATTTTATAGGGATTATCTCCAAATCACCAGTATTAGTGGCTTTTCCTGTAGTGAAAATTAACATTAAAAAAACCGCTAATTTTCAACATGTACTTTGTACTCGCATCTGTAAAAATTATAAACGCGACGTATTTTTATGCGGTATGCTCCATAATTTAAATAATTTATTCCGGAAGGTATATGTGTATAATACATTAATATTAAACTTACAAATAATAAATAAATCTCTATGTTTTGCAAAGTCGTAAAACCCGTGCGAAGCTTATTATAAATTCGAATTCAAAAATTGAACTCGAAACTCGCTTGAACTCGCTTGATTCGAATTTGATTCGATTTCTCTCTGTATGTTACCTTTTCACTCATAAACCACTAAACGGATTTCGATAAAATTTAACAAGGAGATGGCATCCTGGGGAAGGACATAGGTTCCTTTCCCATGGGATATTATCCGTCATCCACGCTGGCGAAACCGCGGGCAGAAGCTAGTTTACAATAAAAGTAGGTTGTTATACAGATAGTTATTAATCATCCCGTGGGAGCACGTCTTATATTTTTGATAAAAAATGTGCGAGTTCATGATCAAGTAACAAAGAGAATGTCATGTTCGTCGACAGGATGTGTAGTGGTTAAACCTTATTTTAAAAGCAAGTCGTTACCAACTGATCTGGTTTAAATAGGTCATGTTTTATTTTTAACAAATAAAGCAGTGACAGTTTTGTATCTTTTTCAAGTAAATGACTTATTCTGTCTCCGGTCTCAGCTGAATATTCGCGATCTGCAGAAGTGACTATTTGCAATGAGACTGAAAATAATAAAATGTTTTTATAGGTTAATCATAATAATTATGATTTTTTATGAAGCAGCTGAGTTTATATTTTTTGTTGCTTTCGATATTTGCAAGACAGACTACAACTACAAAATTAGAATTTAGCATAGATATCCGAATTTAGGTTGTGTTGAAAGTCTCCTCATGTCATAACCCTAACCTCTAGCCCCGTCTGTTAATAAAATCGTAACATTCTTAAAGATTGACATAAAAATGCAAATCACGATGTTATGTTGGTGATGTTTTAAGATTGGACAATCACTGCGAAAGGATAGAAAAGTTATAAAATCACACAAACATTCAAAGGTGTCAACTGATTAACATAGGATTATAGTTTTTATAGATTAGCTGTTGACAAGTGGTGGTGGTTAAGGGAAGAGTGGTGGTCCAGTGGTATTGCTCGCGACTTACGAGTTGAAAGTCGTGAGTTTGAAGCCAAGCGAGCACACTTTGTGTAAATTATTTCATCACCACTGCTCTCAAAACAGCAAAGCAAAACATCGTGAGGAAACCGGCATGTCCTAGAACCTAAACCCGCACTGGGACCACGTGGTGGATTATCGCCCACTCCCTCTCACAGAGGCCTATGTCCCACCAGTGGGAACATTATAGACTGATTATGCTATAGCTGTTGTTTAAAATTCATATTATTACAAATAATACCGTTTATAAAGAACGCTAGTTGCTGACTTCAAGATTAATTTAAGTCCATACCTAAAAAACTCTAACTATCAGTTTTTGTCATCGTCTCACGCAAATAATGGTCTATTGGTAAAAACGTTTCACTTAATAGTCGCCGTACACTATAGGTTGAGAAATCTGTGAATACTTTGATACCGTCTTACCATCGAGAAAAATGCGAAATGTATCCATAGAAGCTTTTAAACTCCAATCGCTATAACGTGGCAGAGGAAACGCATCGCGTTAATAAATTAATATGTATTAATTCCAAATTAGCTTTATCAGGTAGACACATACGTGTTTAAAATTAATAAATTAATTTTCTTTAGCATTGAATTCAAAGTCACTGCCAAAGTTAACAAGGCGAAGATACATGCATTTTGCTTCAACTGACTTTGATGAATGCTTAATTAACAGAGCGATGAATGGCTATTGTAGTGTTCCTAGACACATACTAACATTATAGGTACTAAATAAGATGACTGTACAATGAGGCAACGTAGACGAAGTGCCTTGACACACAAAATACTGCGAACAAAAAGAAATTCTAAATTTAGTGATGTAACTAATGTAAATTACACTAGTAGTGAAAATACTAGACAATTCCAATGTTACTCGTTGAAACTAATTTTGCACTATAATATGTTTTAAAAATATTTAGGTATGGACCGTTTCGTATTTTGTTTCGAGCTGAGCCGTTAAGTCACAGCACTTGCAAATATCGTGAAAGAGGAAAATGGGTAGCAAATAGCAATGTTCTCCAATCTGTTAAAATGAGAGTGCGATACATACCAAACGTGATGGTTACGGATAATTCAGTGTTACCCTTTTTTGACCGCATTCCTTGAGACTTGCATTGAATAAGCTGATAGTATTATGATGACAATACATCGCTATCTTAGATGCCTTTTCATTACTTAGTTTGTGCTAATCTTAGGTTAAACCATAGTATAGGCACAGACTCGACCTTGCATACCTCTTTTGTTTCGCCTACGTCGATTCAAATTTATTCAATCTCGCATACCCTTCGATGTGGGTGCTCTTCATCATTATTATGTTAATAGCCAACATCTTCAAGTTTATTACAAGAGCGGATTACGAATATTGTAATAACTACGTAAATATTATTATCTCATTCTAAAGCTGTGCTCATCTTTCTCCTACTAACACGATTATGAAGCAAGTGCATTAAACCGCTCTACTCAACTAGTACACTATTCCAAGGTTAGATGAATCAAATAAGAGGGGGACCTCACGCACGCCTAGTTTCGTCTTACAGTAAACTACCGAGCGATGGAAATGACTAATGAGTGCAAAACATTTAGAATTGGGAGCCCCATGCGGCACGCAGCAAAGTCAGTAACCTCAAAAGCGCAGGCGCTGTTTACGTAACAGACTCATCTCGCGCCCGAAAAAGACGTGCAATTGAAACTATATGACAAAATCCTAACTACTAACTCGCTAACGATATGTTACGATATATAATAAGCCATATTGTAAAACGTATGAAGTAAGTGACACTGACAAAGAGCCACTTTCTCGGTAGAGTTAGTTGTAAAGTTCATGGTTAAAACTAAGCGTCAAGAAAGTTTATGTTCAGATTTTAATACTGTTTATATTTAAGATCACGTTTTGATAAATATCATTGCTACAGCAAGTAGAATAAAGATGAACCGCGACTTGGTCGAATGACATACGAAGGAGTTATACCTATTATATGAAATATATATTTAATCAAATGTTTCTACTATTTAATTTAGGGCAGATTATTCCAACGCCAGATAATTTATTCCGATGAATAATTTTTAACAGTTTTTCCATACAATTTATGTCAGACGTTAATTTTATTCCACGAATAAAAATTATCTGTCGATTGAAAATACAGCCCTTAAACGTACTAACTAGAAGGGGTTAGTGTTAATCTTTATGATGAGAAAGTTACGAACATCATAAATAGTTACATAAAAACAATTGATAATCGTGAATCAGATTAATGACTGATCCATATCTGGCATTATTATACAAAGATGCAGGAAACTGACTGATACGGAATATTTCTTATAAAGCACATAATTAAAATCAATTTATGTGCATCGGGTGTAAAAATGATCGGAAATGAAGCGCATCGCAGGCGTGCCTGCGTCCACGCACACTCCCTCTCGTGCCCATTGCGCAAGTTGCCTTGATAACTGATAGTAACGTGTTGCTACACTGACAAGCGAAAACAACGCCTACAATTTATGTAACAGCTACTGGCAACACAAGCGATGCCCCTTACACCGTGTCTCTTATGATAGTGCCGCTAAGATGAAACTCATCCCCCTTTGAACAAATTTGATGCATGAAGCAAAAGGGAGGCTGGGTGGAGTTCACAACATCATCTCTTAAATAATATTAATGTTCGTCAAAAAGGAAGTATGCAACTAGGACATGTATAAACAAATGCCACAAGGAAGCAATGCGAGTTGCTACAAACTGAGCAAATGAGCATCTCACAACACTCGGATGAAACGTATGCGTAGGTGCAGTCGTATATTTATGTGTTAATGATCAAGTAAGGCTTATATCTCACTGGGACACCATGGTGGCGCAACCATGGTTGCCCTGCCAGCAAAATATATACAGCTCTTTATAGTGGGTATCTCACCAGATGTTCAGTCGGATGCGCAACCAACCATACATTTTTTGGCAGCGCGGCCATGGTTGCACCGCCATTGGTGTCCTAGTGAGATAGGGCCCTAAGACTTAATACCGAAGTACCTACCAAGCCGCTATGTAAACACTAGCCAGTTGTAAAGGAATCTTACTCTCTAAACGGCTCGTACCTAATTCAAATTGATGTAGTTTTTCATTACATCGTCCCTCAAGTCAAGGACATATTCTTGACATACAATCGAAAATAAGAAGAAAAAGATTGCACAAGAATGGCAGGCCACGTAACCTGTGAATACCTATTCTGTTGTTCACATCCTGCTTGCCAGCGTGAAGATATGCTTAAAGAAAAAAGAACTCGGTATGTACCAATATGTAGGTAGGTAGGTATTGATAGGTAGCTATTGAGACATCGATTTGTATCGATAAAAGACATGCGTTAAATAATTAGCAAAAAATGGACTGAATACCTAGTTATATTCACTTCATCATTAATTCAATCATTAAAACTGACTAAACGTGGTTTTAAGAGTCCCGTGCGTAAAGGACGAAGTTGGTAAACTCATCATAATGATACAGTTAGGAAAGAAAAGAAATATTAAAGTAGGTATTACATTACGATTTAAATTTATTCTTATATAAATATGATACAGTATTAAAATAATCAGGTGCGAGTTATAAAACCAATTTTTACAGGTACCTAGTTCCAATCGTGCACTGAAACTGTTTTACACAAGAAATTTATATGTAAGTAGGTAAGTTTATGTGAAACGAATCATAAATTGACTAAATTACTATTTTAATCATAACATTCATCTATGTATAACGTATCCAATAAATCAGTAAATAATTATTTGATCAACAATGCTAAAGACGATGGTAATATTCTTGCGGTTAGCTATTAATTAGATTTAGTTGTATAAAGAAGAGTTGCAAAAAATAGCTTAGTTTTCTTATGAAGTTTTGACTGATCGATCCAGTTTTTTTTTCAATAAAAGAATAATACGACCGGTTGTCAAGTATGATCTATAATGATGATTTATTTACGTAATACTAACTCAGACTCTATGCGTATGATCGCATCGTGGCCGCAATCAAACGCTACACAATAGCCTGATCATTGGAAAGCTTTCAGATCCCATCTAACGAACCAGGACAATCATAGGCATATAGACACAAATGAACAATGTCATGATTTTTGATATCGAAATTGAAATCGAAAAATCGCGATACGTCGGCGTCGATCGTGGCTGCACCGTATTGCAGCGGCAAGTCGCCTATGAAAGTGAGATGGCTCACAGTTCGGATAAGTGGCAGGGGTGCGGTATAAAAGTGAGCGCACTACTACCACTCTGACATAGTTCACGACACTCCACGTGCCACTTCGCTGCTGCACGACACCACACATAAACAACAATGAAACTGCTGGTAAGTGGAGATTCATATGTTCACATATCCCTCATTTCTTCTTTCTTTACCCCTTTCATTATCTCTTTCCCAATAATTTTAAAGAATCCCCTTTCCCTAAAAGTGAAGCAATCATAGAAGATTGTGGTTATTATAATGATTGGAATATATAGCATTACGTTAATTTCCAAGTTCTGTGAAGGATTGGTTGCAATCGTGTGCTGTGAGCGGCGGCACAGAATAGGGTCGGCAGATATGTCGACGATTCAACTTTGGCATTTAAATGTCTTCATCTTTAAATTCCTACATTTAATTATACTATTTATCGTTTATCGCGAGTGCAATCGGAACAACTACAGCGACCTTAAGCATAGGTTTTTGTTTGTTTTAGTTTATACCTAACCAGGATATATGAAGTACTCATGTGATGTTTGACCATAACAATCATTTGCAGTCCTAATTAGTGTAGTTCAATTGTGTTGTGTTCTTCTAGATGGACAATGTTTCCTCTGTAGGTGTAGGTGGTACCTACCTAAGTATTGATGCATTATTGAATCATCGTCAAAGCCCTCAATTATTTGTGACCAAAAGGCAATATATCTCCTTATTTCGTTTACCCATCTTTGGAGAGAATGACCTCTTGTCTGGCCCCATAACTCAAGAACTTTCCTTAAGTAGACTTGTGCTCTTTTGGTTTTCTACCCATACGATATAGGAACAGTTATATTCTTACAATTTTATTTCTGTCAAAGGTACCTACATAAACTTGTATATCTTCAAGAACAAAATACTCTGAAAGTATCTATTGATTAAAATTATAAGGTGTTTGCTTATGAAAATTATCAACAATTGAACCGATTTGAATTTTTCTTAGTTTATACCTACCTATATATTTTTTGCTCTGACTGTATCTACCAAGTTTTTTAAAACTTATCTCTGTCTACTACGGTCTACCTACAAACAAATAAATACCTGAGATGTAAGATAATTATATCACGATCAAATGCATGTGCAGTTCGAAAATAGTTAATTCAGTTACGATATTATATTATCTAAGAGCTAAATAGAAGAAACCGGCTTACGAGAGTATCAAATAAAAACAATCGATCAAGATTACATTTAATTTTAGCTTTCGCAATTATCAATCGTAATTTCTAGATCATAACATCCCAAATTGAAGTGAAATTAAAATCGGTTTCGTTCGTAATCGCTTATGTTTTCATCTGCGTGCGGTAATGTAACATCACGCAATCGAACTCTTTTACGATATAAAACCAGATATGATCGAAGAAAGAGTCATTAGCATATAAACAAGAAACTATTACCTACATTTCAATTCACAGTTCAACCGCGTTCTAATCAACGTAAGTTCATTATATAACAGTTTTCTAGGTCGAATTATTTGAAAAGTTATGCGTAAGTTAGGTTTCACATTAAACGAAATGCTGTCTAGCTTGACAAATACCTATTTTATCGGTTCAGTGCCCGTAAATATTATTTTTAACAGCAAAATTTAATCAACACTTCAGAAAAACTCTTTAGTAAATTATTGTGTATCATGAACATCGAGTCAACGTAACATAACAAATCATTGGTAATAAACCGATCAACTATAAAATTAGTCTGCCTAATGCTTGCATGATAAAGTGGCCCGACACAATGGAACAACTTGTAATTGGTGATCGTAACTACTTACATGAAGATTGTCGAGGTTACGCTTTGATAGTTTATTTCGATGCTGATTTAGTTAGTCTAGCTGCTCTAGTCACCCATATTACGAAATCTTACATCATCATCTGCCAAGCCCTTTCCCAACTATCTTGGGGTCGGCTCCCAGTTTAACCGGATGCAGCTGAATACCAGTATTTTAAACGGAGTGACTGCCTATCTGACCTCCACAACCCAGTTACTGGGTAATACGATACCCCTTGGTAAGACTGGTTATCAGACTTTCGGGCTTCTGACTACCAGTAACGACTATCAAAGACCCACGAATGACAGCCAGGACCAACGGCTTAACGTGCTTTCCGAGGCACGGAGGGGTCACGGTATGTAAAGATGGTCACCCATCCACATACCAACCGCGGCAAGCGTAGCTTAACTTGATCAATCGACCTGTGCAGCTGTTATTAATTAGCCACGGGCCCTCATTACGAAATCTTACATAATATGTAATAACCCATATGTATGTATTAGCACATTTGTCTACCGAAATACGTTCTTTAAACATTGAATGGGACATCTATGCTAACCACTCTCTATTTACCTACCTTTTGTAATAAAGCATGCATTATATTACCTGAAACAAAAGATGCTCTTCGTTAACGTAGCATAACTAAAAGTTATTTGCTCTCAATGAAAACAATGCCATGCTTGTCGACATGTAAGTGCCAATAATGTTGGAGCCCACTTTCGCCCAACCTGCGTGTCGAATGAGCCGGTTTCACAAGATGCTGCCTATTGTATCTGTTCCATCTTATCTTACGACATTCCGAATATGATTAAGCTCTTCTCTCTGACATCATTTCGTTACTTAACTCGTACCTTTAAAGTTCAAGTGTGTTGCATCGTTTAACAAAATGGGAATTTGTGGTTTCAGGTCGTTTCTTGTGCGCTGCTGTCCCTGGCGACGGCTCTGCCACAGAGGAGAGTGTCTCTCAAGCCTGAGCAGCAAGAAGTGGAGGATCAGCAGCCAGCGGAGCAGAACTACAACAACTACCAACAACAACAGGACTACAGGCAGCCACCCCAGCAACAGTCGCAGGAGTACAGACCGGCTAAGCAGATCGATGACTTCAGGCCCAAGGTCTCGTTGGATACCACCACCTTCATTCCCATCATCAGTTTTGACAAGGAGCAGGGTACCGATGGAAGCTACAAGACATCGTGAGTATTTATGTCAAGTAATAGCAGCACCTACCAAATTGCAGCAAAAAACAATAATAAGCTCCCATGTTCCCGTGCTGAGCCTTCTAAACACTTATAGATAACAGTGTCAACATTACTCTTTAATGACTATTAACAACTCATCACTTTTACCATCTCGGGGATTACGCATACTCATATACACTTAAGTAAACACGAATAAATTATATTGTTTTAACATATTTAATAGGTTTTCTTATGAACAGCACGTTGGATTTTGTAATTTATGAACTTTACAATTTTTAACTAGAAAGTGTGTTTGTTTTTAAAAGAAGGAATGCCATTATTATAAAGGCCTTAGAATGAAGTAAATTTTGCACTTGGCGGATTTAAAAGTAGGTAGATCTTGGTAATAGATTTTGGCGTTTACCTACTTTACAGTTTAGTAGATTTTTATTTGACGCTCAAAATTTTCATGACACTTCGTCAATTTGTCTATTTTCCAAAGTTTTATCTAGACAGCAGAATTAATTTTACATCTTAAAACCTTTCAGATACGAAACCGGCAACAACATCCATGCTTCCGAGGAAGGATTCCTGAGGCCCTTCGGAGAAGACCATAACGCGTTGGTCCAGCAAGGCTCCTACTCCTACACCGCTCCTGACGGTCAGGTCATCACCGTTGAGTACACCGCTGACGAGTTCGGATTCAGGGTCAAGGGCGACCACATCCCCACTCCTCCCCCCGTATCTCCTGAAATCCAGAAAGGTCTTGACCTGATCTACGCTGGGATCAAGGCTAACGCTGTAAGTATTATGTTTTTTAATATAACAATATCTTCGCAAAGATGAAATGAAACTTTACACATACCTCGGTAGTTATATCGGTGCCATAACTACTTAGCTGCAGGTATATATTCATGTTAGAACTAGGGTTATTATAGTATATTAAATTAATTACAGCTAGGATCTTTCAGGCTGCTGGTTGTAGTTTTCAGCGTCAGCAATATTTAAAGTAATATCTCACAGAAAATTGACTCCCGAACGATCTTATAGAACATTTTAAGTCGAGCTTTAATTTTCGTTATCGTCATTTTTGATGCGCTTCTTTAATAGGTACTGCGAAGTTTGGCTGGTGTCTTGCCAGTAATAAACTTCCAAAAGACATACAAAATATCTAGATCATTCTGGTCTATCACGTTCGAATGCATAATATTGCTGAGAATATTCTGACCATTCAGCTATAGCACTTTATTGTATTGAAGGCGAATGGTAGGACTGCGTGCAATTAATAACTGCTTTACAAAAGAGAAAGGTCCTACCTACGCAGTACCTACACTATTACACATCCAGCGACGATTAAAACGATATTTGGATCTTTTTATATTTTAGTCCCACGCTCGAACAACCATTCAAGTTTTAAATATTTGGTAAGATTTTTCTTTTAGGCATTATATTTATTTATTTAATCAAGATATATACAAACTAAAAATAACAAAATTAAATCCTAACTTAACTCAAACTATACAGAAACTAAAAAATAGCGTCGAAGAATTCATCCGCATCGCTGTCGACTGGTAATGTACCCAAGAGACTGGCGGCATTACCACGTTGTATGGCGATGCTCTCCTCTCCTCTCTCTAGCCTCTGGCCAAGGTAAAAGCCAGCCCTTGGGTCACGGGAAGTGTCAACCAGCCGTTTCGAAATTTGTTTAAAAAGACCATGAGCACTCGGACCCCACGGCCCGAGGGTTTCAAAATATAATATCCGATGAGGTTATTTTATTTTCGTCGCTTGAGGTTTTCCGCAACCGCAGCAGCAGCGCCAGCACAGCATGCCGAGCCAGAAAGATGGGATGGCGCAAGAGTATCAATACACGTAGCGTCCCACACTAAAGGCCTACCCACCTTCCATGAAAATAAAGACATACCGTCCGGTCTCTTGCCATCGTCGCGTGCCAAGCCATTCGCTTTTAATACAGCTGGAATGCCGATGGTGACAAGAGCTCGTCGGATGATGTCATTAATGTTCGCGTGCCGCGCTAAGCGACCCGCACTTGGCTGCAAGACAAGCCGTGGTGTCCGAGGCTGTTGACATCTTCGCCACAGTGACAGCGATTGGAAGAACAGAAAGGAGTGCCTAGTCGTAGGGAAGCAGCGAGGCGAAAAGTAGTGCCTATGTTCGACGAAGGTAGTGCATGAATCCAAAGACCTGACTCCCACCTACCCACAGCCAGTAGGCGGGCACGTTCCGCAGTAGTAGCAGACGAGTCAAGTAAATTGTTGTGTACTAGTCTGCAGAGCGGTTCATCCCACCATCTCTGGGAAGATGGATTGTCGGGTGTATTTTTATTCGGGCAAGCGAGTCTCCAGGCATCGGTGAAACACGGCACATCAGAATTAATCAGTGTGGAGGCTAGGATTTTCCTGATTAATTTATCATTGCCGTGGACCGAAGCTATGAAAGCCGGTAAACTAATAATAAAAATTTTGCGGTCGCCGAGGCCCCCCATACGAATGGGAAGAGTAGCTTGTGCCCAAGCTCGGTCGTCCATGGCCACTGGCATAGTTACTAAGAGAAAACAACTAGAAAAAGATATAAAGTTTTATACATCAGCGAGGTCAAAAATCAAACTTGTTAGGCGTACCTTCTAATAAGATTAAAATGTAATTTTCCAGGAGCGCGATGCTATTGAGGCCAAGAACAACCCAGAAGGCGCTGCCAGACAACAGGAAGACAGAGCAGCCCTCGACTACAAAGGTGCTTACTACCAGCAGTAAAGTGACTCACAGTGACTCTCAAGTGTTGATACCGTGAACGTTCTGATGGCAGGACCTCCAAATGCCATATACTTTAAGACTATATATCGCCTGTCACCTGCATTATGTCACATACAAAAATCTTAAGACTTGTTATCCAATCATATAATAAACGACTTCAATATGGTCCAAGCGTGACCCGTGATTGGATGATAACAAAATGTATTCAAAGCCGTATGCAGTATTCACATATTGTGGTCATAGGCTTGTAAGTATAGAGTAAAGATGAATTGTTATTTTACAAGATAATGTAATACTCAATATGTCAGATAATTACTAGGTATGCTATTAGTTCCCTGGTCAATATTTTTGTTCAGTAACTAATATCATTTTAAAAGACTTGATCATGAAGCTCACGACGACTCACGATGTAGTTATGAGAATCAAACTTTTCTTAAGAAACAGGTATCTTGTGAAATAAAGGAAGAGGTTGATTCTCACAATGTTGCCAGTACTTTATTTCTACTGTACTGGATGGAGATGTGAAATAAAACTCCTTAGGGATAGTATTCATCATTTTATGGAACTCAATATTACAGACTTGAGATTACTAACAAATAGGTTTCATAAAATTATGGAAATCATTCTAGATCTAATTTTCTTTTTGAGATACAACACCTACAAGAGAAGTGTTCAATTTTATTTTTATACATTTGTAAATACCTTACCATTGTAATTAACTTATCTTTGTATGTTTGATTTTAAATAAAAATGTTGTAAAATATATTTTTCAAGTCACTTTCCTCTTTTACATAAAATCCTTTCCACAGAAAGATGGGCAAGCATTTATATAAGACCTGACCGCCGTTAGATCAAACAGCCCATCCTCCTTTTTGAAATTCTTATCTTACGCCATAGATTTTCTTCCACAACAGCACTTGCCAACAAATAACAAGACATCAAGTGCACATTGTAAGTTGATGCTGCTGAATTTTGCAATTTGTATGATAAAAGTTTTCGTCACCTTTAATGGGATTGCAGGCAGTCAACCAAGCAAAGGAGGCATTTTGTTAGACCCTACCAATATGATCTTCTAGAATATGCGCTCAAGAAAAAGAAAAAAAAAACAGTAAATACATTTAGAAAACGAAACATTCCAATAGATTACGCTATTCAGCAGACAGTCGACTTTATGTTTCTTAGAGTTATGTGATGTCATTACTACTACACTTATGAAATTGCCTGGCAAATGACAAATCGTGATAGTCAGGTCATATCACGATTTGTCATTTGCCTGACAATTTTCGGGCGCAACTAATTCCATATAGAAAGTAAAGTAAAAAGAATTATACAATCGCAGGATACGAAGTTATATTAGAGGGTTACGTCACATGCGTCTGGGCACGCGCTAGTGCTCGCTATTTAGCTGTCACTCAGCCCGAGCCAGTGGAATGAACCAGTTTTTAGTATACTAGCACAACAATTAGGTGTAGTGATAGCCATATATACCCACTTACGTAGTCACAATTTGCTACTACTTACGCTTCGTTAAACGTTCTTAATTAGCTAATTAGTTATTTTAAACGAACCTGAAATTTTCATTACATTACTATGTTTGTCATAACAACTTCGGTTACGTCTGTTAATTTCTACATTTCTTATAGGCCAATGTTTTCAGCGCGATTTTACTGAGTGCACAATGGTTACCTACTTATGAAGCACATAATATACTGTCTAAATATTGTGTGTGTGTATGAATATATATAAGTGAGTATTTGAGTAGATTGAGGGAAAATTATTGGATTTATTAGTTGTGTTTTTTTAAAGCATTGTTTTACTGGTTATGAGTTTGCCTACAGCGTATTTTGACTTATTTCGGCCACATAATCGAAGAGAAGAAAGTAACCAGGAAAGGCCGACACTATGGTCTGACCTAGTAAGAGAAGCTACGTCCTCAAGCAAATTTCAGTATGTGGTGAACGCAACTTTGGTCCGTAGGCAGAAGAAGTCCAGTGACCACGATCCTCAGTAATGAGGGACCGATCGAAGAAGAGAGAACTGCAGAGTAATTGCGTAACACACTATCAGTAGCAATGGGTTTCATTCTGACAGTTCAACAACATTCATTGCGTTAATTACGTTGTTCAGCAGAGACATTTTTCGAACATATGGAGCAATGAATTAGCAATAAGCTTCAAAATGATTCAAATTGAGACTAATAGTGTGTTACACAATAAGAGTGCAGGTTTAATTTCTAAACAAGGGGAGTAGGTACAAATGTGTTCCGACAACCATTGGCACCCAAGTCGGAGAGAGCGCGGGTGGTTCCAGGTATTATTTTTTCTTATATTCATTTGCTGATCGCAGACCCTGGACTATGAGCAGATTTGTTGTTGGATTGAATGGTGCAGATTGGTCCTCCGGCAAGATTTGCGTAGTTATATTAATTCATGGCAACAAGACCTAGTTGGCATTGGCAAGATTCATTACAGCTAACATTTTCAGCCGCCTGTTATGATCCGGCTTACAAGCTTTCGCCAAAGGGTTTAGTGCCAGGGATTAGTTCTAGATTTGTTCCATCGGTACTCACTTAAAATTTATTTGTATGTGTATTATTTGTTTCGCGTCTTTTCTTGTAATAAATACTTTTGATGTCTACCTTCAGCTAGCTGACTACTTCTTTGATAGGTGGTTAATAGTCATCAGATAAACTTTAGTTAAAATTTTGTGCTTCTCGGTTTAATATAATCCTATTTTCTATTACGCTTAATTTCTTTAATATTGGACCAAAATAGCGGACTCATTTTATTCTAATGTGCTTCATGTCATTCAACAATTATATTGTTTTATCTATCATATTTTGTCTACTTACACCAGAAAAAAAATATTTTTGATTATCTTTCTAACTACAAGAAAACTTGGGATATGGGGATAGTTCAAAAATATTTAAGCTGGAGTTCCTATTTTTTCATAGGATCCTCGTTATTTTGCAAATTCGTAATTATGACCCACCAACATAATTTCATGTAAATTAGGTTGCCAAGACTCACATAACGCTTTAAAGGGGTTGTAGTGGAAAGTTATAGATTTCTTCATTTTTGTTGCTGTTTGTGTGCACATCCTAGCCTGTATAACAAATTTCATCTTTCTAGGAATTCGGGAAGTGCCCTAGAGGTTTTTTGAGTGAGTAAATGAGTCAGTAAATCAGTGTCAAGCGACGTCATCATCTTCCTGCCCTTAACCCATGTTACTTGGGGTCGGCGCAACACGTTTTCTCCTTCCATTCTCCGTTGTCAACCATCACATCACAACCACCCATTCCTCTCCGTCTCCATCCATCAACATATTCATCACTCTTTTAGTCACATGCGTTTCATCCCTTCTCATCACCAAGCCAAACGACTTCCTTTCAACTTTTCTATCACTGGCGCCTCTTTCAAACTTCCTCTTATATACTTACTCATTTCTTACTTTATCCATTCTCGTCACTCCTCTGCATGCATTTTTTTCCTCCGTCTTCTTTACGGCTCAGCATTCAGACCCATAAAGTACGACAGGCCTTATCACGCACCGACTTATAAATTTTCCCCTTTAACTTGAGGGGCATCCGTGGGTCGCAAGTTGTTCCTGTGACCAGTCGCCATTTCATCCATCTTGAGTTGATCCGGTGCGTTATGTCTCGGTCTACTTCGCCATCTCCTTGGACCGGACCCGAGGTACCGAAAGTCGGAGTAGATCGATAAGGGCTTTCCGGCGAGAGATATGGGCACAGGACTGGAGAGACCGCCAATCAGCGTCAAGCGACGTATATTAGGTATTCATAAAATCCAAAGTATAAATCAAGACAAATAAAACTTAACACGCGTGTTTTATAAATCTTTTTACCACATTTTATCCAGAGAATTTGAGTTCCCTAGCATTATCCAGGCCGAAGATATAAGAGGTTTGAAAATATGACGAAACGCTACGAGAAAATGTAGATAGTACCGGTGCTTTTTGTTTTAGGCTCGTCTTGGCCGAGATTTGTCAATAAATATGACTGTTAATAATGCACAAGCAAAACATAAAAGAGAGGTTATTCTTATCAGTAATCAATAAATCCTAACTTCCTAATCACACTAATAATATTATAAAGGCGAAAGTTTGTGGGGGTGTGTGTGTGTGTTTATATGTTTGTTACTTTTTCACGCTCAAACGGCTGGACCAATTTTGTTAAAATTTGGTATGGAGGTAGCTGACACCCTGGATTAACATATAGGCTACTTTTTATCCCGATATTCCCACGGGATCGACATTTACGCGGGTAAAACCGCGGGGCGCAGCTAGTCCTAACATAAATGCGAAAGTGAGCTTATTTGTTTGTGATGCTTTCACGCTAAAACGGCTATATGGATTTAAATAAAATTTGGCACATGGGTAGACCATGATCTAGGTTAGGACATAGGATATTTTTTATTCTGGTAGTACGTTTCCGTGGGATAATTTCCGACCACCACGCGGGCGAAGCCGCGGGCAAAACTAGTTGCTTCTAAATCCAGAATGTACCAGAGACTTCGCTTGAACCTTTGAATCCATACTATTCTAACTAACATTATTAATGCGAAAGTAAGTTTTTTTGTGTGTTTGTTACCTCTTCACGCCTAAACCACTGAACCAATCATCCTGAAATTTCGCATATAATATGTACATTGTCAGATGTACATAAACGTACATAGGGTACCTTTCATCCCGAAAAAAGTGCTGTTCCCGAAGAAAACAACAATAACGTTATTATGTGATAATAGATGGCGCCACGTGTCTTTCGAACGGGATCGACACTTATGCGGGTGAAACAGCGGGGCGCTGCTAGTAATATTATAAATGCGAAAGTGTGTCTGTCTGTCTGTTACCTCTTCACGCTTAAACCGCTAAATCGATTTAGACGAAATTTGGTATAGACATAGTTTGAGTCCCGGTAAAGGACATAGGATACTTTTTATCCCGATGTTTCCATGGAATCGACACTTGGGCGGGTGAAACCACGGGGCGCTGCTAGTCCATCATAAACCTTACTAAATTAGAATCAATAAGTGTGCATTACTTGGACATTAAATAAATGCAGAAGCTTTTAGTTAATTACTTTATATATTTCATTGGTTTTATCAAATGCCATACGTAGAACTGGCTTCGGTAGGGTCAGTGCGTGTCGACGCGACTCATGTACCTACGTGGGTACCTACATGTACATATTTCACAACGGACCCTCGGTCTTTATCGGACATTAGCTCGTCTAGTGTATGACGGCTTTGTGCAACCTTAGCGTGAACCCACCAACACTCAAATGAAACTTGATCAGTTTGCGCAAACACTTAATTAAACCTGTGAAGACGAGGTTTTATTCACGGAAGATGATATTAATGATATTACAGTTTGTTGCAGAGAAAATTTAAGCGAAATGCAGGTTGGCAAAGATGTGAGGTAGTAAATTCACAATCGTGACGGATTAAATCATGATAACTTGGAGTTATGTAGTAACAATTTTGTAAATTTCCCACAGCAGGGTAAAGGCCCCTTGTCAGACAGAGAAGAAAAGTGTACCTATTGAGCACCGCGGTGGCTCCTTGTTTGTTTTTGACTTAGTACCTATTATACTTTTTATTAAGTCTAAAAGTTCTTTAACCCTAATTGCCCAGGTATCATTTATTTTGATTATATCTAGCTATTGTGTAGAGCTAGTTATCGGAAAATCGGGCTTTTCATATTGTATTTTCCAATTATATGCTGAGACGTCCATGTCTGTATTACAATCCTGTTATATTACAGTAAATGTTTTCCTCAATCGTAGTATTAGTGCACAGAACTAACTAATAAATCACATACTTAATATTCGATTAATTATTCAACATACTTCAAGCTCTGTCGTTAAGAAACAGTATAGAAGATCTTTTCCTGGGGATAGGATTCCGTCAAATATTGTAAGGGTTTATTTCCTGCAGTTGCGTTGTGGTAACTACACAATTATGATGTGATTACGTTGTGGCTAGTGTTTGCAGACAGACAGATCTTTGTGTTTTACGATGTAGCCGGCCGCTAGTGCACGGTGTCACTGGTGGTTGGGTTGTGACTGCGGCGTGGCCTTGATGTGGTCGGTATTGCCCACGCCGTCGTTGATTTTCACATTCATATGTGGTCCCTGTGGATAAACTATTCATTTTCATAAAAATTAGCACCCGTCCACGCGTTGACGTTGTGGTGAGGTTGTGGGTACATATGATCGGGCCCTAAATATAAGCCCACCCGTGCAGTTAACGTAACTTTAATAGGCAATGGGCATAATCTTATGAACTTATGATCAACTCACCTTTACGTTTAATGTTCTTTAAACTCATTCTATTGGATTTACGTCATGCGATATCTACTTTAATAACCAAACGAGTTTGCTACATCAGGGTGAAGTTTTATGTGATGGCTGTTGATAAGAAATGTATACAAAGGACACTGGAGAAAGTTGGTTTGTGAACTTATATCCGACCTTTTCATTAACCTAATGTTCTTTAAAATAGTTCTTAGATTAACGATATGCGATGTCCACTTTAATTACCAAACTAGTTACTTGCTGACGTTTAACTTGATCCTAGACTTCCTTTTATAATATCCCGGTGCGGGTCGAAAATAATCTGTGTAGGAAAACCCAGTGCATGAAATTATTTATTCATCGATGCTAATGCTTCCAGACATAAATAATATACTATATTTTGTTTTATATATTTTTAAGGTTTCAATAATACTTGAAAATGTTCTGCAATGTAAAGCTTATTGCTTATACATATACTAAGTTATCCTCACTTACTTTACTATAGACAAGGTTTGGATAGATCTTTGACTGGTCTCAGTACCTACTACTCAACGCTACGCTACTCATATATTATGTTGCAATTCCCGATGAGTAAAATATTACATTAGAACACGACCCGGACATAAACCACCTCAGTTCAAGTCGTAAGTCATAGGGCGATCCCCAAGGTTGTCTATGTCCTTAAAGCTAACAAACATTTAAAATACTTAAATAACTTATATAGGATTGACAAAAAAGATAAATCAATGACAATGCATTTTTTTATGATTCGCATGTATTTTATAAAAATATTTTTACAACAAAATAAACCATCTTCCAAGGCTGGATAAAGGTGCTGATATCGCCATAGCAACAAAATTGTGCAACAAATAAAGATTTTAGATCTGGGAACAAGTAGATTAGGTAGGTATAGCTCTGGCGTCACATCCTATCTGCAAATAACAATGCTACCTAGAACATTAAAACCTATTGAAAGAAAAGCAAAAATAAATTTGTATCATCTCTTTGACACGGATTCTAAACTGTGAAAACCTAGGCATGTCGTCTCTTGTCTTGTTAACCCGTAAAGAAAGAAGGAAGTAAAACAATAGAACCTTACCATGGTTCGATAACTAGTTGAACAGGCAGATTCTTCATGCCTCTATAAGAACATTGTTGAAGCCATGGCAAGTTAATTCATACATTTGCCAAAGTTCATTGTTACACCGACTTTGTTTCATTATGTAAAAGCATCCTTTATTTTCTCTTTTGTATTTTTGTATAAAGAAAGAACTTGATTGCTCAAGCGCCGTCATGGGTGTGCCATCAAAAATGCATACCTACCATAAAATGTTTTTATGGCATTTCTACATATTATATTCTTAAGTTGAAATGTGTAAATAGGGCTTGTATAAGTCTTTCACGAACAAACACCTTGTCTGAAATAATGTTTTTAAAGAGTTGGTCAACAATACTATGCTATAGGCTCGCCCAAATTAGGTACTTGTAATTTAAACATAACTTATTGATAAAATGATAAATGATTCGATGGCATGATCTCTTTCGGTGCCTTCGAATTTACTTTGGAGTGGAGATCGCGTTGAATCGCGCAGCTGCCTCATCTCCAACCGAAATCCGGATGGAAATGTTTAAGAAATTAATCGTTCATATACGAATATGAACGATTAATTTCTTAAACATTTACATACAAACTCCGTCTGAGTTTGAGTTCTTAAGTTCCTAAAGTTTTCAGATCCGAGTCTCGGATAAATAGATTACTTCTAAATAATTGTATTGTGGAGCATTGTGGAGCCCGCCCAACATCATTTATGTCAAATGCAATCTTGCTAGCGGTGACGCAGTATCTACGATAAGTCTAGGTTACACCTTCGCCTACGCTGAAAGATTATAATCAGCACATAATGGTCCCACTGCTGGGACACAGTTGGAGACCTATGTCCTGACCATGTGCTGGAGGAGTTCAGCACATGGTCCTCGCGGGCCATGTGTGGGTTGGCGGATGTAACATATATCATCGAATTTTTGGTTTTAGGACATGCCGGTTTCCTCACGATGTTTTCCTTCACCGTTTTGAAAGCCACTGAACGAGTGCCAAGTTCAGATAAACTCTTGAACTAATGTAACTTTATTTCTTCCTTGAAGCTTAGCGTAAGCTTCAAGGAAGAAATAAAGTTGCTTATTGTTGCTGCTGCTGCTGTTTGAATTTGAACAAGACTCGAAGCACAACAGCTCAATTATTAAGACAACCTATTTGATAGGTTAGTTTTCGTAGAAAAAAAAAACCCACAGGTCAATTATAAAATGTGGTCAATAAAAAGCTATCATTGGTAAGCCAAACCATATTTTGTTTCACATCACACCAGTTGTCACTGAAGGGTGTTGTCACAGGTGTGCAGATATGCAGATACAGCTGGCACAATTTAATTTCTCCAGTCATGGTAACAGTCCCATGAGCCCCAGAGCCTACCTATGACAAGGCAGTCCTATTGCTAGGGTAACGCAGAACTTAACGTTACCTCGGATTATCATCATAGTCGTAAGAATTCGTAATTGAAAAAGGATGCGCTGTACCTACCTACCTTATCACTATAGCCAAGTGTGGCAGCTCGGCTTAGATAACAGTGGTAATAACAGTTATTAAAAAACTGCTCCGCGCAATCGAAAATTAGTTTTCTGAAATACGAATAATCTTATTGCAGAAATCTTAAATTAAGATAAGCGATGGTAGCCTTTTTTTGCTAAAGAATGATGCTCCGGGGTGTTTGTTCCCAAGATCTACAGTATAAGTCGAAAATAAAGGATGAGCTCATCTTCTATTTTAGTCACATGATTAATATTGCATAGGCTGCATTAAACCTGCTGATTAACTAGGTAAATCAAAAAACATACATCATACTTTAATGGCTTCCAAACAGTTGCTACTTAGTCATTTTATTACAGCTAACGAGATTTCAATTGAGAAACATTTAAAAAACTTTATTAAATAGGTATAATTATGAACCTATAAACCTACTGAACTCTGTTATTAAATTTCGTTAGTCCTTAAGGGCAATAATTGCCTATTTTACATGGCAATTACACTATCTACCTTATGAGGCCTAATGGACGTTTAGATATGAAAATTTTATAAAGTTCAATCGTACAACGGGGTCCAAAATTGTGAAATCTAATTGAATAAAATAATTTTATAAACATTCCGATCTTCAAAATTGTTAAGATAATTCGATTTCCATTAGTATCTGATTGTTAAGCATGCGTACGGGCACGTTTGTAAGTGAGCGTCGCGGAGATGTATCGCCGGGATGCGCCCGCGCCGGCTTCGGGTCGCACGAAGTTCATAGGTAAACACGCCGGTATATAAACCCCATGCAGTGTCAACGAGCACACATTTGTGCCTGTGATTGCATCCAGTCCCTTTGTACTGACGTCCCCTGCCCTACATCCTAACACAATGGTGAGGAAACAGTCATTTGTTATTTTAAAACGCCGGAAAACTTCCAGAACTTTTTTTTCAAATCGTAATTGACAGATTTTCAATCATTCATTCGTGATCAGTCTTGACTAGACGAGTCGCACATATAGAAAGCTTTTCGTAGAACTTTTATTATTTGTAGTTAAGCGTATTCAATGACATAAACGCTTCGATTATGTTCATTCTTCTTCATCAAGAGTCGGTAAAAGTTTAAAAAAAGAAGAGCTCTATGACTGACATCCATAATATATACAGAGTAGCAGGAACATCGACGCGCAAACTGTATCTAACCATAAATCCAGCATAATGATTCTGGACGTAGCGTAGAAATTTGACGTCAGTTATCAAAAAAAATCTGCTGTCTCATAGAAAAGTGCAAAATTTGTGAAAACATTTCAACGCAGCTGCAGCGGTACAGATTCGTGTGCTGAATCCGTGTTCACAGGTTACGTGTCGATGTCCCTGCCACCCTGTATATGGGCTTACAATTTCACCTTTTTGTGTTGGCATTATAATAAATACGAATGATTATAAGATGTAAATTATCTAGATTTTCCTAAGAGCATTAGAATGAAAGCTAAACTTCTTCCTCCTTGTTTTTACTTCCTGTTTGCCGTATATAAATATATTTCATACGTATGCACAAAGTGTTGATCTATTAGATATGCGTTTTAAACATCCAATTAATCACAGCAATTTGATAAAAAGATGTTGAGATGAGATCGATATAATAAATTGTAAAATAAATTGTATCGTAGCATTCAAAGTTTTTTGCGTACCTACTTTCAGCATTCGCGTTGCTGTACTTTTTAATAAAATAAAAAGTGATTTGCATAATTTTAAAAACTATTAAAAAAAAACATCTTTTCATCATTTGTTTAATGAAATCCGTAAACAGAAAAATAGTTTTTCCGCTCTATGCTTATCAGTGAAACGAATAAAAAATGTAAATAACTGAAAGTCTTGAGTTTCAGGAAGTCTAGAACTAAATGCCCTAATATTTGCATAAAGGGAACTAATTGAAATTACTTTTTGTTTTTATGACTAGGTACAAAAGTTATCCCGAAAACAATTGTAGTGATATAATGGCTACTGCTATTGCAAGTTCATAAAATTATCAGTTGCACAGAGTTAGCGAAATTATAACAGATTGACAGCTTGTAGACAAAACATAGGTACTTTAACCACTTTAATTTAACAACTTATTTTTATGTACTACATTCTAAGCAAATAAAGACCTATTCTATTCTTCACCGCTAATGAGACAAAATTGATTTTCAATTGTAATGGGCCGATATCGTACCACGCCGGGATTGAATGTGATAAAAATGACGAAAGCAGGCATTTACGATTGTTAGGAATTGCATGATTTTGATATTTGCATTTACCGATTCTTGTTTTATCTTTACCATTTAGAAATAGATAATAATTTTAAATCAATAATTCAATAAAAAGTCACTAGTCACAGTCCCCACCTGGTTTTATGTTTACATTAGCTGTAGATAAGCAATAGGTTACACTGTACTTTGAAAGTTATGAAAGCTTCAGCTTTCTCTTGCTACACATAACGTTTACCAGTTCGTAAAGAATTTTAGTATGCAAATTTATTACCGTTACGTTGTCACGGGTCAGAAGTCAACACGTGTTTCATGAACAGGAGTTCACAATGCAGTTTTAGATCGTTGTCGAATCACGGAATCCTTTCTTTCCTCAAACCGACAATTTCTACCCACCTTACTCACGTTTTTGAGACGAGTAACTTCCTTTATGAGTAAAGTTTGCACAATATCAATCGTAAAATATAATGTAGTCGTTTTCTAACAAAGGACTTTGTAACTGACAAACGAAACGTATGTATTGCCTAGCGAGGTAGTGCGTGCAATATGTGCTAGTAGTGAAACCAACGTACGGTGAAGCGTTCCGGGACATTATCTTTCATAGTTTTCAAACCATGACTGTTAATTGCGTTACTCATAATTCAAGATTAAAGACACGCCACTGATGGTGTATGTCCAACAGTGTTCAGAAAAATATTGAGTCTATTAAATAGATACTTATTACACAAAATAAGCAAAAACGAAGTAGGCTTGACCTGGCTTGATTTTCCACACCAAGGACTCAACATGTTCAAAGCTCATTAGCAAATTAGCAATTAATTGATTGACATAAAATATGATTTATCATCAATTGATTATGTCGTAAAACGCTAAATACAAATTATTACAACATGCGCTAATGTCCATCCATGTATACATGTATTGCGCCTATTTACAACTCAAATATATCCGAGAAAATTCGAATAGACGGGTACCTTTGCAACACGAGGAAATGTCAGGAGTGATTAGACCATTCATCTTGATAATAAAGAGATCAATAAATGCAACATATATCAGCTTTGTGATAGCCATTTCTACAGTGCCTATTGCAAAGCTCATTCGTATACCTATACGAATGAGCTTTGCAATAGGCACTGGTCGGAAACCTATCCGACAGACAATTGCGACCTACAGCAACGGTCATATTTAAATTGCAACGACCGCGCGAAACTGATTGTGTGATAGGTTTGTTTGAAATAATTAGCACTCTTGTAAATTACGTTAGACTTCAATTTAAGCAAGATTTTCGTTCTTATCTTGAGTTCCTAGTCTGATATTTTAAATTTTAAACCCGTTAATTGCAACTCCACAAAATTATATTATAATATAAAATCTTCTATATATATAAAAGAAGAAACTGACTGACTGAATGAATGAATGACTGACTGACTGACTGACTGACTGACTGACATATCAACGCACAGCCGAAACTACTGGGTCTACGAATGTGAAATTTTGCACACGGCTTCCTTTTATAATGTAGGGGAGCACTAAGAAGGGGTTTTTGGAAATTCAACCTCTAAGGGGGTGAAAAGGGGGGATTTCGTTTGTATGAAAAATCTTATTCCTTGAGTTAATAAACTTGAAACTTGGCACAAATACTTATCTAAGTAAATTATTAAGTTTGGCATTTTTTGTTTTTCTTAACTACCCCCTAAAAGGGGATTGGGGGGTGTCAATGTTTGTATGGAAGAATTTTAACGGGCTGTCCGAATATCTCGAAACTCAGTATTTATACTTAAGACCAAAAATAGAGAAAAACGTAAATCATGGTTTTCCAAAAATGTACCCCTAACGGGGTGAAAAGAGGTAGTTAATTTTACAGGGGAGGATTTTACTGCGTGGCTTGATTAACTCGAAAATTGGTACAAATAATCTTTGAGTCAAGTAATGAGCACATCCCAAAGGATTTTTCGAAATTCCACCCCTGTGGGGGTGAAAAGCGGGGATACAGTTTATATGAAAAATCTTATTCATTTGGTTAATAAACTTGAAACTTGGCACGAATACTTATCTAAGTAAATTATGAAGATTGGCACTTTTTGTTTTTCTAAACTACCCCCTAGAAGGGGATTGGGGGGTGTTAAAATTTGTATGGAAGAATTTTAACGCGCGGTTAACTCGAAACTCGGAAAGTATTTATATTTAAGACCAAAAATAAAAAATACCAAGTATCAGGGTTTTTCGAAAATCTGCCCCTAACGGGGTGAAAAAGTGTAGTTAATTTTACAGGGGAGGATTATACTGCGTGGCTTGATTAAGTCGAAAATTGGTATCAATAAATCTTCGAGTCAAGTAATAAACACATCCTAAACGATTTTTCGAAATTTCACCCCTGTGTGTGTGGGGGGGGGGGGGGAAGCGAGGATACAGTTTCTAAGAAAAATCTTATTCATTTGGTTAATAAACTTGAAACTTGGCACGAATACTTATCTAAGTAAATTATGAAGTTTGGCATTTTTTGTTTTTCTAAACTACCCCCTAAAAGGGGATTGGGGGGTGTCAAAATTTGTATGGAAGAATTTTAACGCGCGGTCCGATTAACTCGAAACTCGGTATTCATACTTAAGACCAAAAATAAAGAATAACATGTATCAGGGTTTTTCGAAAATCTACCCCTAACGGGGTGAAAAGGTGTAGTTAATTTTACAGCGGAGGATGTTATTGCGTGGCTTGATTAAGTCGAAAATTGGTATCAATAAATCTTCGAGTCAAGTAATAAACACATCCTTAACGATTTTTCGAAATTCCACCCCTGTGTGGGGGCGGGGAAGCGAGGATACAGTTTATATGAAAATCTTATTAATTTGGTTAATGAATTTAAAACTAAAGGGAGATTGGGGTGTTTAAATTTTGTATGGAAGAATTTTAACGAGCGCGTCCAGAGTCCAAAATAAATAATAAAGTATTTCAAAGTTTTTAGAAAATCTACCCCTAACGGGGTGAAGAGGGATAGTCAATTTCATAGGGGAGTAGATTTGATTGAAAAATTGGTATAAATAATCTTTAAGTCAAACTATAGTAACATCCCAGACGATTTTTCAAAACCCTTTAGGGATAAAAAGAGGGGATACAGTTTATATGAAAAATCTTATTCATTTGGTTAATAAACTTGAAACTTGGCAATATTTGGCTCAGTATATAATAAATAATGTCACTTTTAGTTTAAAAACATACCCTCACAGAGGATTTAGAGGGTGACAAAGTTAATAAGTTAGAAAAATATGTAACCCGCTGTCGGATTAACTCTAAACTCGGTAAAAAAGTAGGTATGTGTTTTAGGGTTTTTCAAAACTCGGCTCCTACCAAGGTGGAAAAGGGTAATAAAGTTTAAGGGGTGGATTGCTGGGAAATATAGTAGGAAATGCTGTATCCACTAGCAGGAATAGCGCCTCCAGTGAGTGTTTCGCAGAGCACTGGCTTCAGCGAAAGAGCCAAAATGGTCTCCGACACACGACCCTTTGCACGACAACATCCTTGTGCCTGTGCCACAAAGGCTAAAAAGCCGAAACAGTTTTTTAAAGTGTGTCGTCCCACTCACTGGTGAACCATCACAAGAAAGACTGAAGCTGTGGCGAGACAGTCCTTCCTTACCCAAACCCAGAATTTTTAGAGGAAAGTACGAAATACACGCGGACGAAGTCGCGGGCAAAGTGCTAGTTATATTATATACCTAAAAGATAATTAGCATACTATTACGTTGAATGGCCACCTTAAAGTGACGTTAACGGCACCTTTGGTCTCGTTGTCGCAATCGCGACTGCGGATCGTGGAGTCCTGGGTTTGATTCTCTGGTCGGGCAAAGTGTTATTGGGTTTTTCCATTAGGAATTTCTTAGTAACAGCCTGGAGTTTGGTAGTTGGCGGTATGATACCCCCGTGCCTCAGAAAGCACGTTAAGCCTTTGGCATTGGTCCTGCGCCTGATCTCTCTTCGGTCATCTCGGATTGCGTGCCATCCCATTGGACTACGAGAGTGAAGGAAGAGAGTGTGTCTGCGCACACAGTTGTGCACTATAATAACCCCCGCGCCGAAGGATAGTCTCCGTTGAGATTATTATTAAGTTGAAAACAATTTACCTATGTCAGACATTCAAATTACAGACGCATTACATCTTTCAACTTTGCATCAAGATCATCAAAAGTTTCAGGTGTTTTTAACATACTCACTTCCGAATGGAGCCTAATCTTGCTGTGATGTGCACACCCATTACGCCTTTTATAATGTGCAGTTACTTTTTCAAAATATTAACAAAAGTAGTTATCATCTTATTGATTAATCACATTGAATTTTAAGTAAGTAGGTACCTAATGTTAATTTATTTAATCTGTTTAATTTAAAATACCTTACCTGACTTGATTTCCGTACGTCAGTTTTGATTGACAGCTTATAATCAGCGCTGCGCTATGGAGAGCACAGCATCATGCTGAGTGGAAGCTTTCTTGTCTAGACTATTTTTTTCTGAGCATTTAATTATATACGGTCAAATTAAATTAGCTAGCAAAACTCTGCAGACATCTTAACATGATAAAACAAAAAATAAATTTTGTTGAGTTTTTTTTTTGGGTCTCTTGAAAATCAGTTTAAAAAAAATGTTTTTATGCAATCGTCACAAACGTGATGGGTATCGATATCTAAACACTATACATAAAAAAACACATACTTACTTCAGGTAACAAACTATCAGCGGTCGTTGATCTCCAAAAAATATCATTAAATCTTTTTTATTTTTATTCGGTCAAGTTTACATATTATTATCGTACCCATCACGTCTGCGGGGTTTCTCTAGCTAATTTAATTCGATCCTATATATTTGTTTTGTTTTACTAAGTAGGTGTGGTATGTGCGATAATATTTGGGGTTCCGTACCTCAAAAGGAAAAACAGAACCCTTCTAAGATCACTTGGTTGTCCGTCCGTCAAGACCCTTTCTCTCAGGAATACGAGGAGTTATCAAGTTTAAATTAATGTCAATTACTCAGACTGCAATCCCTTGAAGCAGTGAAAAAATCAAACTTCTAAGTCAACGCAATCAAAAGATACGGGCGTTTATGTTTCGTTTATGCTGCATATTTTGACACTCGCCTACACCCTAAAACCTATAGGGTACTTCCCGTTGACCTAGAATCATGAAATTTGGCAATAAGTAATGTCATGTAGCGTATGCAAAGGAAAACAAATCTGATAACCGTTTTGTAGTGACATTACAAAAAAATAACGGGAAAAATATTCGATTCCCCTGATAAACTATACATACCTACAAAATTTGTACGGAACCCGCGGTTCGCGACTCCGACTCGCACTTGGCCGGTTTTTTAATATGCACTTGTTTCTGTGATAATAAAACATATTTTTGTATACCTACATTTTAGGTGTAGAGGGGCCAGTGGCTAAATAATAACAACCGCACAGGTCGATCGATCAGGTTAAGCTACGCTTGCCGCGGTTGGTCTGTGGATGGGTGACCATCTTTACATACCGTGACCCCTCCGTGCCTCGGAAAGCACGTTAAGCCGTTGGTCCCGGCAGTCATTCGTGGATCTTTGACAGTCGTTACGGGTAGTCAGAAGCCCGAAAGTCTGACAACCAGTCTTACCAAGGGGTATCGTATTACCGAGTAACTGGGTTGTGGAGGTCAGATAGGCAGTCGCTCCATGTAAAAGACTGGTATTCAGCTGCATCCGGCTAGAGTGGAAGCCGACCCCAAAATTGTTGGGAAAAGGCTAGGCAGATGATGACCTATATTTTAGGTCGTTGGTATGTAGGTAGATCCCTCAAAATTCTCTATTAAATTTTTCTTACAGTAGACAGAAAGCCCTGGCTGTTATGTCTTGTGGAGTAACTCCGATGCATGTGCACGATATAAAACTGACGGTGCATATAAATCACTGAGTGTGGTTAGTGGTTTCAACACGATTTCTATAAACTTATGTATTTTCATTGTTCACGAAGAAAGCACTTTCAACCTTTGTGCTTTCCGGCACGAGATGGATATACGTTGTGGACAATTTGCAAGTTTGTGTGAATGTTTAGTACACACCAATATCTAATGTGGCAACAATATCTTAGAGGTATCCTTTCATCGTTCAGTTTTAATTATCGGAGAGGTAAAGTGATCAACAACTTAAACAATTACCTATTTGTTCTGTGTTTGATTCTTGGTAGTTTCTTTGAATCACTGAAATCATAATTAGTTGTGTTTAGGTATACTGTTAACAATTATGATAAGTTTCAGGGCGTTAAGTAAACTCGTAATTCTTTTATAATAATTGGAAATCTATAGTTAAGTTTAATTTCGCTTGTTGATTTTTGTCCAATTTTCTATCACCTCAAACGAGCGTTTTTTTATTACTTTTTTCATGTTCACCTTATTACACGGAAACTTCATTATCTTTGTTCAGCTTTCCTGTGTTATGTACGGTAAAAATAAGACGCCTACGAGTTTATGGAACCGAACAAATAAAAATGTTTGTGGAAAAATGCTACTCTTTCCTGTCAGGCGTTTGCCTTTTAGATCGGCACTGGTTTCAATTCAAACTAAAATTTCAATATCAAATTAACTTTCATTGTTTCCTTACAAGAGATTTGAAAGCTTTAATGACCAAATAGTAGATTATACCTTCGCCTAGTCATCGTTTAATTTCAGTACATTTATTTCTTTTAATTGTTTTAGAGGGAGTTGAAACAACTATTTATTACGGCATTAGTTACGAGATCTCTATTAACAAAGCAGCATTGATATTTGCACTTATCTCATTTACGCACCTTCTGTCGAGTACCTACTCAGTACAAATATTGACAGATTGTGCATTTCTTACTTTAAACGAGATACGTACTTATCCTTCATGTTTTGGTCCTGAGGGTCGAATTCAAGTAGATGGACAAATAAAGCTTATTTGTGGCACTTTGGAAACTAAAATCTAATCACACTGTTATTTTATTCCAATACGTTTATGTTAATTTAATCAATTTAACCAAACAAAGGACTCAAAGGAAACAAAGGACAGTGAAACGTATTTAGTTTATACGTTTCTTGGTATTGTAGTCACACCGTTGCGTAGAAGAACCGTATCACAATTTCAACGTATTGTAGGTCTAAGGTATCGTAGTTCTAACGTATCGTAATCCTAACTTATCGTAGTACTTTCGTATAATCGTTCTTATCTAATTGTATTTATCCCACGTTTATGAAAACTAATGTTGAAAACGTCAACGCAACTGTTAATTTTTTTTAATTATTTTATAATAAGGTTTAGTAGACTTCAGATCATGTAATTTATTAATTCATCGTTTTTGTCTTTTGCAGATCTCTTTATTCTTCGTACTCCTTGTAGCTGTGACGTATTCAGCGGCGCAGGGGCAGACGACTGCTCCGATACCGATCATCCGTTACGAATCAGAAGGACCTAACGTTGATGGCTCATATAAGTGGCTGTAAGACTCTTTAACTTTAATGATTTTTTTCCTTTTTACATGCCTTTACTAGCGCTACTAGGTGGCGTTGAAAACTATTGTGTTTAATACTTACATCTACGGATTTAAATCATTTAATTTCCATATCATATACCTACTCAATTGCTTTAGTTATTCAATACACTTGGAACATTACATCACACAGAATTGACTTTAACTATAAACAAGTATAATTATTAGGTATTTTTTTTTTAAATAATGAAATTCAAAAACTATTTCTTTGACTTCTTTTACGAAACTGCACCGACATCTCTATTAATATTGGTAGCTATCCATTTTTTAAATTACATAATTGTATGCTTATAACTTTTGCGTTTGATTACCAAATGAATCAAATATTGGAAAATACATATGATCCACCGATATGCTCTAAGTCTAGCCGGTTGGACATTATTTTTGTAATGACTGTTTGCGATGTGCTTGGAAGACCATCGCCATCGATATAGACCACGGCGAAGGTAATGCGACGATCTAAAAACGTTTGCAGAGCCAACATGGCCGGAGATAGCACAAGACTGGGAGGCTTGAAAAGAAAAAGGAGATATCAATATATTTATATATATAAGATCCCTTTGCCCAGCAGTGGGACACAAAATAGGCTAACAAAAATGTTATCTATATTTTACAATGTACATTCATGGAACATGGAAAACTTAGGGTAATCAACAGGAAGTAATAAATAAAAGGATCTTCAATTATGATGCTTCTTTTCCATGTTTTGGTGTGCAATAAAGAGTATTCTATCTATCTTTCTATGTGTAGACGTTTAGACGATTGATGAATGAATATAAAAATGCTATAAAAATAACATTTGTTTAATAGCCATTTTAAGTCTGCCACTCACTACATTGCATTGTCTGCGATTGCATGCAAGATTGTAAGGTAAACACATGTCGGTGCAGTACATAAGCCATCCATAACATCATGTACGTCAGCACCTCATCTTTTGAATAAAATATGAAATCTTAAGAGATAAGGATCACTCCTTTAGGGATTGCAAGGTAAGATAATATTTAACACTGACTGTACAAGTTTGTGATAATATTATTTTTGGTAACGCTTGCATTTTATGAGTAGGAAGAATCTAAAAGAATGTCAGGGTCACACACACATTATTTTTACCACTGTTATAGGTATTTTTCTGTGGGAAAATCCTCATGGATGGGTCTCACACCCCTCGACTGGACCACTTTGTTACCTGGTGCAGCAGAGCTTAAATAATTTTTACAAACAATATTTTTGGTCAAAATCGAAATTTTCCAACATAAAAAATCGACTAAAAATCTTTTTTCAACTTCCAGTTACGAGACAGGCAACGAGATCAACGCTGAAGAGTCGGGCTATGTGAAGAACTTCGGGCAAGGCGAAGGCAAAGAGATACAGACCGCGGAAGGCAAGTTCAGCTACAAAGCTCCGGACGGCACGCTCATCGCACTCACGTACATCGCAGACGAAAACGGTTTCCAACCACAGGTAACTCAATATGCAAATGTACCTTACTGCTTCCAAGAAATAGGCGCAGGTAGTTAAATTTTCCTCCTTTTTTATCTGATAATGTTGGAATAACAGAATAACGAAACGGTATAATGCACTCAGTAAAATTGTAAAGTTTCACAACAAAACTTAAGGGATATAAAAATCTTGCGAAAAAGGTATGTACTTATAACTCAAAGGCTCTCAACAATTTTACAAATTATACTCTGCTGGTTACGCGTTTAACCATAAAAGGATGCGACGAGATTGAAGCATCGTTTCAACAATTGTGTAATAATGCGTAAAACAAAGTGACGACTTATCACCTGCTAAATTGCAATTTATTAATATTTATACTGCCGATACCACCGGCGAATAGAAGCCTTGACATCTTTCCATCGGGAATCACAATAAGTTGTATAATCCTCAGCAGACGGTTCACGAAATCCGCTACTTATAGTGAACAAGTTAAGGCAAGTCCAAGTACAATGAAATTATAAAGTTTACGATAACATCGATACGCAAGTTAAACGAACCGGGTCGAAGTCTCGAAGTAGATTTTATACGTTTTATTTTCGGTAATGTTGTAATGTTCGTAAGCGTGGTTAATTAATTAATATTTCTAAAGGATTCTAACGTAAAACAAATGAATGGTCGTGTCATAGTTCGGTCTTTGTTTAAACTAACCTCGAATGACACATCACTTCAAATCTAGACAATACCAGTGAAATCAGCATTGACCTACAAAAGAGATTCCAGCAGCTTTTCATTTACACTTTATTTCATTCAATAAAAAACCACATCGTTTCGTAAGGAGACAGCAATTGTCCATTTGGCGTTATGTAACAAACGCCTACATTAGGTGCCCAAAGACAGTGATACATCTTTGTTTCTGTAACGTGCATATTGATTATATTTATGTATTCAAATGTTAGCCTTACGATTAAGGTCTTCATTACTTTGCGCTTGCGATGATGGAATTTCTAGTTGGAGTTACTTTAACCAGAAATATTCTATCCTGTTGTAATTTTATTAGCTGGGCGTCCTTGTACAGTTCTTTAGCATGAGGCGATGCGAATCCTGGTAAGCAAAACATTAAAGTGTACAGGTCAACGATGCGGTTGCCATCAGAACTAAAAGTAGGCAAAAATCTGCATTAATATAAAGGGTAATGCCGAGATAAAGCAAGGAGTGGTCCGTGTGAAGGCTTAGGTAGTAAATACTCGTAAAACGTCTCGAACCTGAATCATCATTGCGTAAAGCTTTAGGAAGATGTCTGCGCTGCGCGCGCGCTACAGTGGTGTGGATGTGGGTCTTAGTTAGCCAACGTATGTGCAAATGTCGCCGTAAAATATCAAACGTCGACCCATGACCCGCTCTTGGGAAATGGGAAGACTCTGGTGTCGACATTGAATATCGACAGCTTCTCTCTCGTCTACCTGACAGATAAGGTGACTCATTAGTGATCCACTATCGTTGCCTGCGCAACGTTTGACAAAATAATAGTGACGGTTATAAAACTAGTAACTACAATACGTATGGACATAATTATGTTTGCTGAAATGGTGCAACGTAAACAATAATTTTGAATGATCACTGTCTACGCATAATTTGATTGGATGGTTTGTGTATGTTAAAGTAAACAAGAAGTAATTGTATCGGTCAATAATTCAAACGATTTTATTTAATTATACCTAAGATTAAACTATTCTGTTAGTATTTTATAAGAACAACTATAGATCGACATGCTAACATTTCATTTTGTCTCCCGATGTTCCAATTCTAATAAATTAATAAGTTACTAAATTAGCGGAGCTTACTCAACGATGCATTAAATTTATGGACTTGACTTTGATGTTGAAAGTAATCTAATTCAAAAGTTACGTCAAAACTAGTCAGTGAATTATTAAAAGTAAATGAAGTTAAACTATGTCAATGTTAATGGTATCAGGCGTATTGATGGTGCTTAACCTGAACAGATTTGACCGATAAGTTCATTCATTCATTCATTTTTAGAGATCTTAATTAAAATTAATAGCTGCAAAGTTGTTTCATTTTATAAAGTGCTAGTAAGCAATAGGTACATAATAGCCTTGTACATGTTCACGCACAATAGAAGTTGACAAATACGAATATTTATTCTTGTCGTGTTTAACGTACAAATAAAATCGTTTATAAATTAATCCCTAGTCATCAATATCAATATTATATTTTAAAAAATCTTTGACAAATTGTTAATTGCCTCAATTTTTCACAAACTCTACGCATTTAGTTCATAATTTCTTTGGAAAACACGACTTTTGACAAATGGTCGTCGATTTAGTATTTGACAAGCACTTTGTAAACTTCTACACGTAAGCGACCTTATGACCTCTGCCTATTTTAAACTATAATCGGGTTTGGTACATACTATAATTTTGGGTCCCCATATCAAAGAGTCATTGTGCGCTTTTATAATTTCTAACGTGACGATATTATCGTAGACGTCCACGTTCGTAAAATGTATGTAAATACGGGCATGCTCACTGGTGGTGGTGCGCATGTCATCGTATGGTTGAGCTTGATGGTGGAATACCTACGCGTCATGTTCGTCAATGGTCGCCGTCGGTTAAGACTGGTCTTAAAACTGCCAGGGCTTATTTTTACAATTTGACAATTTAAAAGTGCCTGTAAATGGTTTAATTGAAATAAATACTTTGAGTTTGAATTGGCACGTTATAACGTTATCGTGGACGAAAAAAAAGCGTCAACGTGCGTAATTACGTACTATTAATTGTATTTAGCTGCATTAAATAGTTTGACTCAACTCTTTAATAGCTAACAAAACGAAACTTGAACTTTCTTTTAACTTTTGGGATTATTAACAGTATTTTTTATTCGAAAATAAACACATAGGTACACCACCAATATTAGGTACTGTTCATTGCCAACTATCGATTAGCAAATGTGGCATTAATATTCATTATTTCTCTAAGCGTGGGAAAAAGCTTTGAATATTACAATCTTTATTTTTTCCACATTATCCATATGATACTCTTCCCATAACCAATATAAAAAGTCACAAAATAATGAAAAATGGTAAAAGCAAAGTTTACACCTCCCTTCTCTAGATGTCGTTGGCGTCGAATTAGTTCGCACTATGGTTTCGTTCACAACGAATGGATAAAATCAAGTGTTTGACATAATGGCACTCTGGCATTTCGTCATGACAAAGTCTTTACTATTTTTATTTAATACATCTATTTTTGTCGAGTAAGTTGCTAGCATGCGTAGATGCAACTAACTTATTTAAACCATGAACAAAGACTGCAGTTAAAAAACAGCTAAGAACGTGTTGGACTCGCCCATCGAGGGTACCGTACCATGGTAGAAAAAATATTTTTGTAATTTTCTAAATTAACAGTTACTGGTTTATGTCCTACTTCTGTTCTGTTTATTTACCTAAGTAAATAGGTACTACTTAGCTGTGCCTGCGGGTTTTTTTATGAGACTATGTATTCTTTTGACAATATAAGCTAATGAAAACAGTATTTTCGTAAGAAATTAATCCATTCATAGTTGTTTATGTTAATTTTTTCTTCTGGTCCCCAAGATACAGGCTACCGCCTAGTTTGGGAACCACCGCAAAAAACAAAATGAAAATCACCAACACATACAGACAGATATTATGTTAAACTAATTATTAGGTAATGTCAATACATTCAGTCCACCTTAATAAAATCTTTACCTATCTTACAATACCGGTCGAAGTGGAGGTGCTTGGGGGAGGCCTATGTCCAGCAGTGGACGTCTTTCGGCTGAAATGATGATAATGATTATAATCTTAGAATTATCGTCAAGGTACAAAACGTATAAATGATGTATATGTCGCAGCCAAGTAGCTTAATCAACCTTTCAGTTAACTGCCTAGCCTTTTAGCTAAACGGCGCTGTTTAATTAGCGGCCTGAATTATATTCAGCCATTCAATCAAACTCGGCTGGGCAGCGTTCGGCAGCTACGCAATATCTTCTCGTCTTACATACCGCAGTGTCTCAAGACGAAAGTTTTTGACCAGTGCGTGTTGCCAGGGATTACTTATGGCACTCAAACGTGCTCGCTCACAATGGGCCTTATAAGAATGCTAAAAGTCACCCAAAGGGCAATGGAGAGGGCTATGCTTGGAGTTTCCCTGCATGATCGAATCAGGAATGAGGAGATCCGCAGGAGTACCAAGGTAACCGACATAGCCCGAAGAATTGCCAAACTTAAGTGGCAGTGGGCAGGGCACACTGCTCGCAGAACAGATGGCTGATGGGGCCGCAAGGTTCTGGAGTGGCGTCCGCGTACCGGAAGACGTAGCGTTGGAAGGCCTCCAACGATCTTGTGAAGGCCGCAGGAACTCGTTGGATGCGAGAAGCGCAGAACCGGTCGAAGTGGAGGTGCTTGGGGGAGGTCTATGTTCAGCAGTGGACGTCTTTCGGCTGAAATGATGATGAGGATGATTGAATCAAACCGCTAGGCAGATGACTTGGATCGCTAACATTTAACTACTTGCCCAGTCCAGACATTTAAATTGGCGATTGATTGATTGGTGATTGACTTAAAGCAGCAGGTTATTTATTGTATTTTTACTAACAAATTCGGCAGTAAAGACTGAGCTGTAAACTAAATAAAAAATGAACCATAACAAATATTTAAATGCGTAAGGAAATATTTTTAAATAGTAGTTGTTAGAATGATTATTCACTCTATTAAATAAATGGCTTAAGCATCAGCCAGCCAGTTCAATAAATGTTGTATTAGATGCCACACCGACGTTGTTGACAGCGCCGTTCAACTAGCGGCCTGAACGATATTCAGCCAATGGGCTGAATATCGTTCAGGCCGCTAGTTGAACGGCGCTGTTAAGTTAAAAGGCTAGGCAGTTAACTGAATGGCTAATTAAATCAGTTGGCGGCGTTACATACGTTGTTCGTTCTTGTGATAACTATTCATAGGAAATCAATATTTTGCAATAAACGCGCTGCTATGGTTTAATCATTAATATTATTTGTTTTTTAATGAGATATCTTTTGAAACTAGAGTAATCATGTAATACTCATGTTTAAAAATATTCCACGGTTTACATGAAGGACATGAAAGTGTTTGAATGGACATCAAGTATATTAAAATATTAGCATGAACTTTATTATGATAAAATATCCTAATAAAATTATTTGTAGCTTTTAAATATTAATGAGATTTTAAACAATTATTCAATGTATTTACATATCGACCAATCCCTAATCAAAGCTATTCAAACTTGCTATTATCTTAAGAAAATTGTCTTATCTTGCTATTTCTATCATAAAAACTAACTTTTTTGAAATCTATGTTGACCCATTGCTGGGCAAAGGTCTTCCCCATACGTTTTCATTTATCTTTGGAACGAGTCTAGGTCATCGCGCCAGTGTTTCTTAGGCCTGCCTCGGTAATGAAGCCCGTCTTCAGGCACCCACCACAACAAACTAGGCCACCAAAAACTAACTTAATATTGTTATTTTCTTTTCCAGGGCGATCATTTACCAACTCCGCCACCAATCCCACCAGCAATCGCTAAAGCTCTTGAATACTTGAAGACTCTTCCTCCTGGCACCAATGAAGGTGCTTCATCGAACATCAAGCCACAGTTTCAAGCCGCACCCTTTAAGCCAAGACCCAGATTCTAACACCTTATCACCACGCATCTAATCTAGTTATGAATACGAAACAGCATAACATTTAAAATGAGTGATTTTTGCACATTATCATAATTATTGTGTAAATATAGAAAGTGTAATATATTATAGTTATGAGAACATTAAATCATGATTAATTAGAAAAACAGATTATTCTGTTCTTTTAATTTGTCTAACTAAAAGGTTAGGATTTGGTTTTTAAATTTTTAAGCTTAGCTTTAAGTTTTTTAAATCAGTGTGCTCAAATGTTTTGGATTCATACATTACCATTTTCGATTGTTGTTCAAGACCATATATATCCGATTATACTCAAAACAGACTAGGTAGACACATTAGTGTTAGAATTTCAGTAAGAATTGATTTTGTTAAAAAATACTTAAAAGGCAATTTTTAATAATAGGTACCTTTTTATAGGCTAGATTGCACATAAATTTAAGTAAATTTTCTTAGACAATACTTAAAAGTCATTTATAATTTTAAGAGTTAATACAATGTAATTGATTTCAATAAAGCTATTGAATGTACCCATCTCCAGTATTTCAATTAAGGTACAGACGCCAGCACATCAAGTTACTACAATCTGTCAGATTTCTTTAATAGATTTTCGACTTTATTGCTAAAACATAAGGTTCAAGGTTAATTGGGAAAATCTGACAGTTTCGGGTAGGTTGACCTGCTGGCGTCCGTACTTAGAACTATCCTTGTCGTATTTGTGGTTACTTTAATGGCTTGACTGCCGTCAATATTAGTATTTAAAATCATAAAGTATTAAATTGAAAGGAATCAATAAACTCTTTTGAAAACTATATTACCTGCTATGCAGTGACATTGATCCGATTGTAAATTTCTGAACGGCCTTGTGACTTGTATGAACAATAATAAAATAATAAATGAATTAATAATTAATTTAATAGAGACAGAGCCACATCGACAAGAATTCATTTAACTGTCTACAATCTTTGTACTGGGCCGCCACGTTCGCACGCGGCGATTTTATTCCGCGCACTGTATTTTCGACCCTCGGTGTTCAGCTGAGCATTTAAAATCCAACAGTGTGTTTTGCAGTGCGTTGAAAATAAAGAGCGCGAAAAAAAAATCGCCGCGGTAAAATCACGCCCGTGCCTACCTGGGGTACTGTCTCAATGTGCAGCTACAATTAAATACCAAACTTGTTACATGTTTTGCTGTTAATGTTGGATACACATTGATAAATTAATATGGAGCACAAATAAATTGTAGACCATCAAATGAATTCTTAATCAGAGATTCTGTGTCTGTCTCAAAGAGATGTAATCTTTGAGACAGACTCACAGAATCTCTGATTGTGATAAAATTTGCAGTTCCCATGTGTGTTGGAAGTTACCCATCCTAGTGGCATATTCCGATACCTGTCATCCGTTTAAAAAAAGGGACGGTTTTATTCCTTGGTTTTTGATGGAGTGCCACCACGTCCATTTTACCCATAGATGAAACTAATGTGAATCGGTAGAATAATGAACCCTAAGTTAGATACTGCAGTGGAAAAAAAATTGGACGTCAAGTTTTTTTTAAAGGACCATGCGTCATATTGGGCCCACTTTTTCAACATTGTTCAACAGTGATAAATTATATGTCATATGAAAGCTCTTAAAGTGTACTTTATTTCATTCTATGGCAGCAAAGTTCAAATCCAGCGCGAAAACGGTTTTTTTATGCGTTTTTTAAAAATGTTCAACATTGTGCAACAGTGATGAAACCTATGTCATATGAAAGCTCTTAAAGTGTACTTTATTTCATTCTATAGCAGCTAAGTTCAAATCCAGCGCGAAAACGGTTTTATATGCGTTTTTTAAATGCGTCATTTTGGGTTCATTTTTTCAACATTGTTCAACAGTGACGAGTTATATGTCATATGAAAGCTCTTAAAGTGTACTTTATTTCATTCTATGGCAGCTAAGTTCAAATCCAGCGCGAAAACGGTTTTTTTATGCGTTTTTTAAAAATGTTCAACATTGTGCAACAGTGATGAAACCTATGTCATATGAAAGCTCTTAAAGTGTACTTGATTTCATTCTATGGCAGCTAAGTTCAAATCCAGCGCGAAAACGGTTTTATAGCGTTTTTTAAATGCGTCATTTTGGGCTCACTTTTTCAACATTGTTCAACAGTGACGAGTTATATGTCATATGAAAGCTCCTAAAGTGTACTTTATTTCATTATATGGCAGCTAAGTTCAAATCCAGCGCAAAAACGTTTTTATGCGTTTTTTTTAAATCTGTTTTGTTTTGATATTAAATTATAATTAGCTGTCAGTCAGTAGCTAGGATTATAAATAGCTCTTGTTCTACTAAAAATACACTAAAAATGTTGATTTTTTTTTAAAAACGCAAAAAAATCATTATTGCGCTGAATTTGAACTTAGCTGCCTTAGAATGAAATAAAGGACACTTTAAGAGCTTTCATATGACATAGGTTTCATCACTGTTGCACAATGTTGAACATTTTTAAAAAACGCATAAAAAAACCGTTTTCGCGCTGGATTTGAACTTAGCTGCCATAGAATGAAATAAAGTACACTTTAAGAGCTTTCATATGACATAGGTTTCATCACTGTTGCACAGTGTTGAACGTTTTTAAAAAACGCATAAAAAAAACGATTTTGCGCTGGATTTGAACTTAGCTGCCATAGAATGAAATAAAGTACACGCCAAGAGCTGTCATATGACATAGGTTTCATCACTGTTGCACAACTTTGAAAAGTGGGCCCAGTGTTCATTCAAAAGTGCCCATGGTCCTTTAAGTACTGTATTTATTTTCAACAATTTTTTTTTTAGATCTGACTTACAAAAAATCAAAAATGACATAGATTACTCCTTCTTTTATACTGATTAGCCTCAGTTTCTCTTAATACAGACCAGCAGTAATCGGCTAACATTTACTATTATAAAAAAAATCCAGGTGTGAATGTAAGAAATGATTTTTTAACGACATGTTCACCCCCACCCTGTGGTAATTTTTCAATATATTGGAAACATTTATTTAAAATCCTCTGATTTTTGCTCAAGAAATGTTCCACTACCGTATGAATACCATGCATCTTTTTCAACCACTGGATAGGTGACCATCAAATCTTTCTAAGATTCCTTTTTTGATTTTGGCACTAGAAAGATACTAATACCTAAATAAAATAGAGAATTATTAAAATCAGGTCTATCTTTGCAAAGTGCTCTGACAAAATTCTTCATTGACCCCTGTTTGATATGAAGCGGCGGCAAAATCACATTTTTTGGATCAATCAGAGCCTAGAGGATTGTTTTTAACAGTCATTTTGTTGGATATATATTCAGTACGTACAGGCCAATCCTTTTTAAAAGCTTCTTCCAGCTATAGCATAAGTATAGCAGAAGTAACAGTCAGTAGCGTGATTTGTTGGTTCTCTCCATAACATTGGGACGCCAAATAGCAAAGTGCTTTTTTTTCCTGCAGCCCAGTTCAATAATATAGGTACTCCTACAATTATCATATTATTAAGATTTGTTACCGAAATTTGAAATATTGAAAATAGGCTCGTTTACGGCTCAGTGATTGGTCTCTTCTTCTTTGACAGAATAATTTGCCCACAAACAGCAAAAGTTATTTGGACTTAATTTACATTGTCTTGAGGACATTTTAAAACAAATTTAAATGTTTAAATAAAAGCGAATGATAACCCAGACACGACTAACAAGATAGCCTCATAACTTAATGAGGGTATATTAAAAAAACTTGACGTGATGAAAATATGAGACATATTATATTTTTGTAGTAAGAGGCTAGGTAGTAAACACATTCAATAAGAATTATCTTTGGGTAAAAGAATTTTTTTTTTGTAAAGTAGTGTTCATTAGCATCATCATCATCATTTTAGCCGAAAGACCTCCACTGCTGGACATTGGCCTCCCCCAAAGCACCTCCCCTTCGACCGGTTCTGCGCTTCTTGCATCCATCGGGTTCCTGCGGCCTTCACAAGGTTGTCGGACCACCTTGTGGGAGGCCTTCCAACGCTACGTCTTCCGGTACGGGGTCACCACTCCAGAACCTTTCGGCCCCATCGGCCATCTGTTTTGCGAGCAATGTGCCCTGCCCACTGCCACTTAAGTTTTGCAATTCTTCGGGCTATGTCGGTTACCTTGGTTCTCCTGCGGATCTCCTCATTCCAGGGGGTCTACTCCGAAGCGGTTAACCACCGTATCGGCCGAATGTTCGGTCATTTTCTACTACCTTTCATTTCCTATATTGACTATAGGTCCCGACCAAACTGTGCCAATCCGAACCTTTTTAGAACCCTTCGGAGTAGACCCCCTGATTCGATCAGGCAAGGGAACTTCAAGCATAGCCCTCTCCATTGCCCTTTGGGTGAGTTTTAGCCTTCTTCTTCTTCTAAAGTAGTGTTATGTTATGAATATTTTTGTTCCTGTCATTGGGTGATGAGTTGGGTGTGACACTTTGTTACAACATTATAGCATGAATTAATCTTATTGACACATTTGTCCTTATCTTGCTGACCTGGTTTTTAATAAAATTTCTTAACGGATATCTATACGTTATGGAGGCTAATAGCTACTTTTATTTGCCTTAATACCAGAAAGACAAGAAAAGTAACAAATACTAACACAACGTGACGAAATAAACCATTAATCGGTTAGTAATGATAATATTTATTATTGTAGGTAAATTGGCTATAAACTATTACAAAAGATGCCTTAGGTAATATAAAATTCATTAAACCTTTAAAGACAATAATATTTATTCGTTTTATATTAAATTAGCCTTTATTACTTTCTTACTTATACCTAATGTATTATTTTAGAAAAAAAAACGTTAAAGGATTAAGATGATTAGAATTCGTACAAATAAATATCCTTTATTGCTTTTTAGAAGGTTAACCTGTCAGTGATCTTATGTGTCTTCCATACACATAGGCTTTCAGCAACTCGCTTCCTTTATCTACTATTGTCTGAAGAAATCAATGAATCATTGACTATTCAGGTGGAGATTCACAAACGACTCCGCCACATGGAGTGTAAATGTGGTGCTGTTCCACAAACGATGGGACACTTAATGTCGTGTCCTGCGTGTCCTGTTAGCTGCACGTTCAGGAACTGATGGACTGATGATGGCGCCAAACAAGTAGCCGAATTCCAATTTAGATTGCTCTCGACACGCTAAGGAGAAGAAGAAGAAGATTGACTGTTTTGCATTTGCAGCTTCCTAGTCATCTTATCTTTTATCATCCAGCTTTTTAATGATTATTTTACGACTCTCGCGTTTGTCCTCTGTCCTTGATCAGTCAATTAATAAAAACGTCCTAATGTTTACTAATTACCTTCATTATTTAGTAGGTAGTAGCATTGACTCCGCCCATGTGTAACGATTGGTATTTACTCAGTGAAATGTTCCACTGTGGAAAATGTCACTTGTTCGGGCCAACTTTTGCGTTTGATCCTACTTTATTCAATTATTCGTAAAACGTTAGGAATAGACAGATTAACTTAAGATGTTTTTTATGTGGTGAAGCGTGTGAGTTATTAGAAACTTATTATTTTAAGAGATAAGAAAACCAAACTCACTAGACACTTTCAATAATAATTTATTTTAGGTCGTAGGTAGAAAAGCCCGTCATAAATGATTCCGTTCTAAGGAGGTAGGCGCGTAAGTACTATCCTGGCTTTACGCTGAAGATGACGCAGGAGCCGAGGAGTTGTCTCTGGATGGTGCCGATCGCGGCTCGCGGCGCGCATAAGTCGTATGGAGTGGGGAGTTAACGTGTTCCTAATATCGTGAGCGAGTGAGACAAAACAAAGGCGCCTTAAGTGATGTGGACGGGTTGGAACTATATTACAATGACTTGACGATTTCGATTGCTTGCTTATTAACTAAAACAATAGTTTACAACGTTACAGTGGGTAAGAGTAGTTTATTGATCGGTAAGTATTATATAACCTGTAACATTCTGATAATGTGCAACGGCGGCAAGCGTATAGGTTATTTTAATTTAAAAAAATAGGTAGGTACTTAACGGTCTATTAAGGTGTTAAGTATAGTGAAGTTCATTCCAAGTTTCCTAACATAGAGTCAAAGATTTAGACAGTATAAATTTTCACTAAAGATTTTTGTGCGCTTACATTGCAAACGCTGGCTAAACCTTAAGAGATAGATAAAATTAATGTACTACGGAATTGAATACCTTAAAAATATCGATAAAAAACGTCCGCAATGGTATATGTTTATCTCCTAAGGATAACCCACAGTAACCATTTTTATCTTTTACATATTACAAAAAAAATATGGGTTATTTACCAAGCTAGTTTTAAACTTTTTTTTTTTATATTTATTTAATCCTTAATGTTACAATTTTATTTTAACATAACACCTGCCAAACTGCAAAGCAATTTGTCGGCAACAATTCAGTATTATTCCTTATCCAATTAAATAGATTAGATACATTGTACATTTCATGGAGATCAAAATTGCCCTTTACAGCTTATCATTAAAATGAAAATCTTAGAAGATATTAGAGATTTAAAAAGCGGGGGAAAACCGGCTGGCGGGGCGGTACGAAGTTCGCCGGGTCAGATAGTTTTCCTATAAAGGGTTCACATGAGGTCTAAGGTTATGTCCCCCACCGACCCTTGCTCCATGTAGTGCCAGTCCGCGCCGCAGCTGAGATTCCCGACTGTGACCTCTGAGTTTGTTTCGGCCTTTCTTCTCAGAGTAGTCAGGTAGGAAAAGCCGATCTCATCAAACTTAAATAATCACAATCTGATCCAGCCTGTCCTATCTTGCTGCCCTCTCCCCAGCGACGCCCTAAGCCGAGGTTCGTACCCCACAGGAGGCTTTGAGTTTACTTAAGGCAACCACAGGATAGTCCGGTTAAGTAGTCACGACCTCTCAAGGTCAACTACGAGATGCAATAGTCAAAAAAAAAAGAAACTAAGGTTATGTATTTAGGATTCTTAAAAGATTCTTAGCCTAGGGAGACGATCCGGACGTCGGGAGTCGCGTGACGACTCCCGGCCTCCGTAGGCGCGGGCCTGCGGGCGGAGAGTAATGGGTAGCTCACCGTCCGCTTAGGACCAGGCCCGTGCCGGACGGCGCGTACGTGTCCCACGCGCCCTCAAAGAGATGTCAGCATCGACGAAGGGGGCCCTTAGGGCCGAAGCCTGCCGGGTCAGCGGGATTGTCCGAAAGGGTTACCGCTGGCCCGGAACATAAAGGGCTAAGGAAGGAACACGAGTGGGTTTTAGTCAGTAAGAGTCTGACACTCCCTTCCGCTCCACCCAGAGCTGGAGGGGTCATTTGATGATTTCCCATCTGAAAAAAAAAGCCTTTTTATTTCTACAGTTTACAAGTACCTACGTCATCTAAAAGGTGATAAATGATAGATTCGCTTGTTTTGACAGAAATTCTCATCGTGTAACAGATGGTCGTATCATACGTACATAAAAGGCTTGGCAAGTGACATCTCAAGTGTCGTGAATAAATCATTTATGACAGGCGGTAAAGCTTCCAAGATGGAGTATGTTAATTTATTTGTATTTTTAAACGACACCGGTACTTACCTACTTCCATTACGCATAATACATAAAATTATTAACTTTTCGGTAAGTATTATGTTTTACTGAAGTTTGAATAATAACCCCAAGTTCGTTGATATGTTTTACCATAGCATAATCAATCTGCCTAGCTGTTCCCAACAGTGTTGGGGTCAGCTTCCAGTCTAACCGGATGCAGCTGAATACCATTGTTTCACATGGAGCGACTGCCTATGTGACCTCCAAAAGACACTCTGGGTAACACGATACCCCTTGGTAAGACTGGTACTGTTACCCTGAAATCCTGGCGCTAAGACAATGCATACAAACCACGGTATTCAGCGTTCTGTAATAATAATATTGCACACAGAAGACCTCTAGCAATTCTTTTGTCTTATAAGTAACTAGGATTAAATAAGAATGGGAATATGTTTTGCGCAACTCACTTTACTAGTAATCTTTCTGCGTACAATTTAAGAGCATAGCAGGCAGTGAAAATTACTTTAATGTTGTTTACTTAGAAAACCATTATCAACTCAGAGCCAAAGGTTACATCCGTCCATAAACATCAATATCCAATAATGGGGATAAAATGTCTGGTAAATTAGTTGGTCATCAGCCAGAACAAGTCCCGATGTGTTGCGAAACAAATTGCTATAATTTTCAGCATTTTAGTTTGTTTTATTGATTGAATTAGACACGCTTAGTGGCGAAAATAATCGGAGCCTATAATCGCCTATTCAACTGCATATATTTATTGTAGTCGAAACTTCGCAATTTGGAGTTATAAAATATTTCACATTAAAAATAACGAGCAAAGATGAAACGAGAATATAAATAGAAATATCATCTCATAAAGTCACGTATCTGCTGCAGAGTTAGCAAAAACAATAAAAAGGCCATGACCAATAACTCAAATACCTAAAGTAACGAAAACAAAAGAAACAATTGCAGACGGTCAATTTATCAACTTATGTGAAGGACGGGCGGCAACAATGCGGAACATCTTGGCATTTTGGATGATAAACATCTGCTACAGAGTAGGAATACTGGTCTGTTTGTCTACAAAATTCCAAAATCTTAACGTCATTCGCCTTGCATTGCACTGGTTCTAGTTGATGCGGGATTCAGAACACAATGGATTTTGAAACTAGGCCTTAACACAAGTTTACTAACAAAAAGTTTTATTGAGCCTTAGAAACTTACTCAAATAATGATACAAATCTCCTGAATATGAGTTCTCTGATGTAAACAAGAACTCTATGATAAAGTGATGTATTATGAGCTTACCTACCTGATTTGTTAAGTAGCGCGACGGTTTAAATGGCTGTTATGTCAAGCCTTGTACGAAAATGATGCAAATGTCTAACATAATACATGTATTTATCTAAGAAATCGTTGTTTTTCACACATTAGTATGTGGTTTGATAAAGATAAAGCGAATGATTATTATAAACAAATATTATTCTTGATAGTTAATGTGGTTATTTGTGATTGATATCAGTAATGATTAATACTCGATATTATTTAAGATGGAGATTTCGTGACACGCTTTGTAGTTTTTCTTATTTTTATTGTAGTCATAGGAATCCCATGATACGTTGATATGCGATACTTATCAACTGAATAATAGAATAATTACCTAAATGGTATGTCATAAGCTAGTATCTAACATTATTTTTTTGAAAGAAAGAAAAATGGTTTATTATGCACAAATAAGACGCACATTATGTTGGGTGGCTTGGACATGGACCCTCAAATTGTAACCATGAATTCAGCACATGATTCTAGACCTCCTAGCGTAGAAATTTAAAAAAAAAATACTGCTGTTTTATAGAAAAATGCAATACCTACGCGGTCAAAATGATACGGAACAGGTTTTTTTTTTTAATAATCGTTTAAATATGTAGGGTTCAGAATCATGTGCTGAATCCAATCCATATCAACAGGTTGCGAGTCGATGTCCTTGCCACCCTGGCATCATCATCATCCGCCTTTTCTTTTTTTTTTCGGATGGGAAGTCATCAAATGACCCCTCCCGCGGACTAAAACCCACCCGTGTTCCTTCCTTAGCCCTTTATGTTCCGGGCCAGCGGTAACCCTTTCGGACAATCCCGCTGACCCGGCAGGCTTCGGCCCTATGGGGCCCCTCCTCGATGCTGACATCTCTTTGAGGCGCGCGTGGAACACGTACGCGCCGTCCGGCACGGGCCTGGTCCTGATCGGATGGTGAGCTACCCATTACTCTCCGCCCGCAGGCCCGCGCCTACGGTGGCCGGGAGTCGTCGCGCGGCTCCCGACGCCCGGAGCGTCTCCCGCGGCGGCTGGGACGGGACGCTCTCTCCCTGAGCCGTCCCGCCACCTCCTTCGCTAGCATGACTGCTTCGCAGAAGGAGGTGACTGCCTCCCACTCCCTCTCGCCCCGGACCATGGCTTGCACCAGGGCCGGGCGCGAGAGGTCGCCGCCGCTGCCGATCGCCTCTACGAGGACACGGCGGTGCTCCGCCCAAGCGGGGCAGACCTCCACCGTGTGCTCCACCGTATCCTCTGGGCGATATCATCATCCGCCTAGGCATTTCCCAACTATATTGGCGTCGGCTGTCTAACACCTCGACCGTTTGGAATAAAAGAGTTCAATAAACATTAACATTAACTTAGTCAGGTACATAGATTTGTCATGAGTATTTAGAACACGAAGATCAGTAATGCTGCCTTATTAACTTATTATGGGAATGACAGCAACAAAGTGATTACTTTAAGCGCAAATAAAATTTAACGCTTCTAACTTACAGTAATTTAGACGTGAGCATAAAGGTTACAGTTATAATTAAAGTGTAGCAAATAGTACATCAACGTGATGTTGTCTTGTTACATATTATTAACTTACTACACTATTGCGCTACGTCAAAGGAGCTTTTGCTTTGATGGCAAACAAGCAGTCGGTTTGTGGTCTGACAGCAACAGTGGCCCAGTGGAATCGGCCTCGACTTACTAGTTGTATGTCGTGACTCGTGAGTTCAAACCCAGGAAGGCACTTTACTTTGTATATTCATTTCATCACTAGTGCTCTTATTTATTTGGACTTAATTTACATTGTCTTGAGGACATTTTAAAACAAATTTAAATGTTTAAATAAAAGCGAATGATAACCCAGACACGACTAACAAGATAGCCTCATAACTTAATGAGGGGATATGAAAAAAACTTGACGTGATGAAAATATGAGACATATTATATTTTTGTAGTAAGAGGCTAGGTAGTAAAAACATTCAATAAGAATTATCTTTGGGTAAAAGAATTTTTTTTTTTGTAAAGTAGTGTTCATTAGCATCATCATCATCATTTTAGCCGAAAGACCTCCACTGCTGGACATTGGCCTCCCCCAAAGCACCTCCCCTTCGACCGGTTCTGCGCTTTTTGCATCCATCGGGTTCCTGCGGCCTTCACAAGGTTGTCGGACCACCTTGTGGGAGGCCTTCCAACGCTCCGTCTTCCGGTACGGGGTCACTCCACTCACTCCAGAACCTTTCGGCCCCATCGGCCATCTGTTCTGCGAGCAATGTGCCCTGCCCACTGCCACTTAAGTTTTGCAATTCTTCGGGCTATGTCGGTGCGGATCTCCTCATTCCAGGGGGTCTACTCCGAAGCGGTTAACCACCGTATCGGCCGAATGTTCGGTCATTTTCTACTACCTTTCATTTCCTATATTGACTATAGGTCCCGACCAAACTGTGCCAATCCGAACCTTTTTAGAACCCTTACCCTTTTTTTACCTTTTTTTTTTTTAATTCCTAGTAGGACAAAAATATTCGAATCAGAAAATGACCGAACATTCGGCTGACACGACAATCAACCACTTCGGAGTAGACCCCCTGATTCGATCAGGCAAGGGAACTTCAAGCATAGCCCTCTCCATTGCCCTTTGGGTGAGTTTTAGCCTTCTTCTTCTTCTAAAGTAGTGTTATGTTATGAATATTTTTGTTCCTGTCATTGGGTGATGAGTTGGGTGTGACACTTAGTTAGCATGTTGTTAGTTAGCATGAATTAATCTTATTGACACATTTGTCCTTATCTTGCGGACCTGGTTTTTAATAAAATTTCTTAACGGATATCTATACGTTATGGAGGCTAATAGCTACTTTTATTTGCCTTAATACCAGAAAGACAAGAAAAGTAACAAATACTAACACAACGTGACGAAATAAACCATTAATCGGTTAGTAATGATAATATTTATTATTGTAGGTAATTGGCTATAAACTATTACAAAAGATGCCTTAGGTACTTAATATAAAATTCATTAAACCTTTAAACACAATAATATTTATTCGTTTTATATTAAATTAGCCTTTATTACTTTCTTACCTATACCTAATGTATTATAGAAAAAAAAAAACGTTAAAGGATTAAGATGATTAGAATTCGTAAAAATAAATATCATATAATGCTTTTTAGAAGGTTAACCTGTCAGTGATCTTATGTGTCTTCCATACACATAGGCTTTCAGCAACTCGCTTCCTTTATCTACTATTGTCTGAAGAAATCAATGAATCATTGACTATTCAGGTGGAGATTCACAAACGACTCCGCCACATGGAGTGTAAATGTGGTGCTGTTCCACAAACGATGGGACACTTAATGTCGTGTCCTGCGTGTCCTGTTAGCTGCACGTTCAGGAACTGATGGACTGATGATGGCGCCAAACAAGTAGCCGAATTCCAATTTAGATTGCTCTCGACACGCTAAGGAGAAGAAGAAGAAGATTGACTGTTTTGCATTTGCAGCTTCCTAGTCATCTTATCTTTTATCATCCAGCTTTTTAATGATTATTTTACGACTCTCGCGTTTGTCCTCTGTCCTTGATCAGTCAATTAATAAAAACGTCCTAATGTTTACTAAGTACCTTCATTATTTAGTAGGTAGTAGCATTGACTCCGCCCATGTGTAACGTTTGGTATTTACTCAGTGAAATGTTCCACTGTGGAAAATGTCACTTGTTCGGGCAAACTTTTGCGTTTGATCCTACTTTATTCAATTATTCGTAAAACGTTAGGAATAGACAGATTAACATATGATGTTTTTTATGTGGGTAAGAGTAGTTTATTGATCGGTAAGTATTATATATAACCTGTAACATTCTGATAATGTGCAACTGCGGCAAGCGTAAAGGTTATTTTAATTAAAAAAAAATAGGTAGGTACTTAACGGTCTAAGTGAAGTTCATTCCAAGTTTCCTAACATAGAGTCAAAGATTTAGACGGTATAAATTTTCACTAAAGATTTTTGTGCGCTTACATTGCAAACGCTGGCTAAACCTTACGAGATAGATAAAATTAATGTACTACGGAATTGAATATCTTAAAAATATCGATAAAAAAGTCCGCAATGGTATATGTTTATTATAAAGGATAACCCACAGTAACCATTTTTATCTTTTACATATTACAAAAAAATATGGGTTATTTACCAAGCTAGTTTTAAACTTTTTTTTAATATCTATTTAATCCTTAATGTTACAATTTTATTTTAACATAACACCTGCCAAACTGCAAAGCAATTTGTCGGCAACAATTCAGTATTATTCCTTATCCAATTAAATAGATTAGATACATTGTACATTTCATGGAGATCAAAATTGCCCTTTACAGCTTATCATTAAAATGAAAATCTTAGAAGATATTAGAGATTTAAAAAGCGGGGGAAAACCGGCTGGCGGGGCGGTACGAAGTTCGCCGGGTCAGATAGTTTTCCTATAAAGGGTTCACATGAGGTCTAAGGTTATGTCCCCCACCGACCCTTGCTCCATGTAGTGCCAGCCCGCGCCGCAGCTGAGATTTCCGACTGTGACCTCTGAGTTTGTTTCGGCCTTTCTTCTCAGAGTAGTCAGATAGGAAAAGCCGATCTCATCAAACTTAAATAATCAAAATCTGATCCAGCCTGTCCTATCATTCTGCCCTCTCCCCAGCGACGCCCTAAGCCGAGGTTCGTACCCCACAGGGGGTGCCCTTAGCGTAGTCGCTTAGTATATAGTAGATAATTGCCCCTGGCTGGAGGCTTTGAGTTTACTTAAGGCAACCACAGGATAGTCCGGTTAAGTAGTCACGACCTCTCAAGGTCAACTACGAGATGCAATAGTCAAAAAAAAAAAGAAACTAAGGTTATGTATTTAGGATTCTTAAAAGATTCTTAGCCTAGGAAGACGATCCGGACGTCGGGAGTCGCGTGACGACTCCCGGCCTCCGTAGGCGCGGGCCTGCGGGCGGAGAGTAATGGGTAGCTCACCGTCCGCTTAGGACCAGGCCCGTGCCGGACGGCGCGTACGTGTCCCACGCGCCCTCAAAGAGATGTCAGCATCGACGAAGGGGCCGCCCTTAGGGCCGAAGCCTGCCGGGTCAGCCGGATTGTCCGAAAGGGTTACCGCTGGCCCGGAACATAAAGGGCTAAGGAAAGAACACGAGTGGGTTTTAGTCAGTAAGAGTCTGACACTCCCTTCCGCTCCACCCAGAGCGGGAGGGATCATTTGATGATTTCCCATCGGAAAAAAAAAACCTTTTTATTTCTACAGTTTACAAGTACCTACGTCATCTAAAAGGTGATAAATGATAGATTCGCTTGTTTTGACAGAAATTCTCATCGTGTAACAGATGGTCGTATCATACGTACATAAAAGGCTTGGCAAGTGACATCTCAAGTGTCGTGAATAAATCATTTATGACAGGCGGTAAAGCTTCCAAGATGGAGTATGTTAATTTATTTGTATTTTTAAACGACACCGGTACTTACCTACTTCCATTACGCATAATACATAAAATTATTAACTTTTCGGTAAGTATTATGTTTTACTGAAGTTTGAATAATAACCCCAAGTTCGTTGATATGTTTTACCATAGCATAATCAATCTGCCTAGCTGTTCCCAACAGTGTTGGGGTCAGCTTCCAGTCTAACCGGATGCAGCTGAATACCATTGTTTCACATGGAGCGACTGCCTATGTGACCTCCAAAAGACACTCTGGGTAACACGATACCCCTTGGTAAGACTTGTACTGTTACCCTGAAATCCTGGCGCTAAGACAATGCATACAAACCACGGTATTCAGCGTTCTGTAATAATAATATTGCACACAGAAGACCTCTAGCAATTCTTTTGTCTTATAAGTAACTAGGATTAAATAAGAATGGGAATATGTTTTGCGCAACTCACTTTACTAGTAATCTTTCTGCGTACAATTTAAGAGCATAGCAGGCAGTGAAAATTACTTTAATGTTGTTTACTTAGAAAACCATTATCAACTCAGAGCCAAAGGTTACATCCGTCCATAAACATCAATATCCAATAATGGGGATAAAATGTCTGGTAAATTAGTTGGTCATCAGCCAGAACAAGTCCCGATGTGTTGCGAAACAAATTGCTATAATTTTCAGCATTTTAGTTTGTTTTATTGATTGAATTAGACACGCTTAGTGGCGAAAATAATCGGAGCCTATAATCGCCTATTCAACTGCATATATTTATTGTAGTCGAAACTTCGCAATTTGGAGTTATAAAATATTTCACATTAAAAATAACGAGCAAAGATGAAACGAGAATATAAATAGAAATATCATCTCATAAAGTCACGTATCTGCTGCAGAGTTAGCAAAAACAATAAAAAGGCCATGACCAATAACTCAAATAAAGTAACGAAAACAAAAGAAACAATTGCAGACGGTCAATTTATCAACTTATGTGAAGGACGGGCGGCAACAATGCGGAACATCTTGGCATTTTGGATGATAAACATCTGCTACAGAGTAGGAATACTGGTCTGTTTGTCTACAAAATTCCAAAATCTTAACGTCATTCGCCTTGCATTGCACTGGTTCTAGTGGATGCGGGATTCAGAACACAATGGATTTTGAAACTAGGCCTTAACACAAGTTTACTAACAAAAAGTTTTATTGAGCCTTAGAAACTTACTCAAATAATGATACAAATCTCCTGAATATGAGTTCTCTGATGTAAACAAGAACTCTATGATAAAGTGATGTATTATGAGCTTACCTACCTGATTTGTTAAGTAGCGTGACGGTTTAAATGGCTGTTATGTCAAGCCTTGTACGAAAATGATGCAAATGTCTAACCTAATACATGTATTTATGTAAGAAATCGTTGTTTTTCACACATTAGTATGTGGTTTGATAAAGATAAAGCGAATGATTATTATAAACAAATTTTATTCTTGATAGTTAATGTGGTTATTTGTGATTGATATCAGTAATGATTAATACTCGATATGATTTAAGATGGAGATTTCGTGACACGCTTTGTAGTTTTTCTTATTTTTATTGTAGTCATAGGAATCTTATAATACGTTGATATGCGATATTTATCAACTGAATAAGAGAATAATTACCTAGGTTGGTATGTCATAAAAGAAAGAAAAGACATGGACCCTCAAATTGTAACCATGAATTCAGCACATGGTTCTAGACCTCCTAGCGTAGAAATTTTTCGCTTTTAACTTACAGTAATTTAGACGTGAGCATAAAGGTTATAGTTATAATTAAAGTGTAGCAAATACCTAGTACATTATAATTAAGGATGTTTTAACGTGATGTTGTCTTGTTACATATTATTAAGTTACTACACTATTGCGCTACGTCAAAGGAGCTTTTGCTTTGATGGCAAACAAGCAGTCGGTTTGCGGTCTGACAGCAACAGTGGCCCAGTGGAATCGGCCTCGACTTACGAGTTGTAGGTCGTGACTCGTGAGTTCAAACCCAGGAAGGTACTTTACTTTGTGTATTCATTTCATCACTAGTGCTCTTAAACGATGAAGGCAAGAATCGGGAGGAAAATTCAAACAAATGACATCCACCAACCCGCACTGGGCTCCCGTGGTGGATTATGGCTCACTCCCTCTCTTAGGGAGGAGGCCTGTGTCCCAGCAGTGGGTACATTTTGGACTGATTATGAAGCAGTCGGTCCTCATGCGTGGTTATACTGACGCCTGTACATCTGTAATACTAGAGGTATCAAAGGAGCGATGCTAAAGCTGAAATGGTGAAACTACACTTAAATCCTCAATCGGGAACACATCAGCGCTTCTTGGCAGAAAAAATATGAAGGTATACCTAGTAGTAGTACTTTCCGGCAGAGAGCTCTTAAAATAGCTCTAGGTAAACGGTCCCCTGGGATCACTTGCAATTGATCAATTGGTATTGTTGTTATATTCTCAATCACTTCATTTGCATTTGGTAGACGATCAATGTATATCAATTATTTAAATCTTGACAATTACAGTTAATCGTTTCGGGGACCTATTACTGAAATTTCTTCAGTCAAAATAACTTTCAGCCTTGAAACAGTGACACGTAGCAGCAGTAGACCGCGAAGGAGATGTGGGATGACTTTTATGTCTTCATTAGGAATTGACCAGTATAACGCAGAATTATGACCGCTAGAAATGATTGAGCGAAACCCTACAAAGCAGTGCGACATCAATGCAACAGTAACTTATAAAATTATAACTTTTTTTTCCGAAAACATACTAATCCCTTAATTTTACGGATGTTTTAATAAGAATAAATTTATTAAAGAGGATAAAAATATATACACTGGATAAACTGTTAAAATAAAAATATACTAACCAGCCTAACTAAAACTATTAACTAACTAAAATATGGCATCGAAAAATTTCTCCGCATCACTGTCGACTATTACCTAATGTAACCGAGAGACTGGTGGCATTGCCACGTTGTATGACAATGCTTAGCCTCTGGCCAAGGTAAAAACTAGCCCTTGGGTCACGGGAAGTGTCAACCAGCCGTTTTCCGCAGCCGCAGCAGCAGCGCCAGCACAACACGCTGACCCAGGAAGTTGGGATGGCGCAAGAGTGTCGACATACGTTGCGTCTCACACTAAAGACCTACCCACCTTCCATGGAAATGAAGACATGCCGTCCGGTCTCTTGCCATCGTCGCGTGCCAAGCCATAGGGTTATATACAGCTGGAACGCCGATGGTGACCAGAGCTCGTCGGATGATGTTATTAATGTTCGCATGCCGCATTAAGCGACCCACACTTCCGGTGCAAGACAGGCCGTGGTGTCCGAGGCTGTAGACATCTTCACCACAGTGACAGCGATGAGGAGAACAGCAAGGAGCTCTTAGTCGCAGGGAAGCAGTGAGGCGGAAAGTAGTGTCGTCGAACAAAGTGCCTATGTTCCTTAGATATTGGCAAAAAGTACCTACCTAACGTGGCTTCATGACAGATGGAAGTTATTGAGGGAAAACTTCCCCAGCAGTGGGACAGTACGGGCTAGTTATACACCTAGGAAAAACTAGACACTTATTCCGCTGTCTGTATTCCAAATGAAGGTATCATGTCGTTCTTCTTCAGACATATATATATCTGAACAAGATCATTAATTTACAATGCAATCACTGTCTTAGACAAGTCTGATTAAAAAGCAATTTGTTTATTGAAATGAAATGATTTATTTTGTAAGTAGGTATTATTTGCATACATTTGCATTATTAATTAATTTAATTCCTCGATGCTAAATTAATTATTCTGTTAATATTAGGTCAGGAACATTAATTCCAAGCTTACACATTAACAAGCAATAATAACAAATTGCATTGTAATTGGATTCTATTGTGGATGCAGTAAAGCTTCAGTACAGTCAGAGAAATTGATTGCTAAGCAAATTGAAATCGTACGTCAATTTTCTGTGTTATAGTCATTTAATATATACAAATGACAGTTGTGATTTGAGTATAAGTACAGTTTAAGTTGGTTGTCAATTTACTTAACAAATTAATTTCGTTGACTTTACTAAATGTTGCCTTAGGGCCTGATAGTCTACTAATCTAAAGTTTAAAGATCGATGGCCAATTTGTCGCTCCGCGCAATCTGACTGACGAGATACTTGGGTAAACGTTTCCATAATGATACCAATGTATGTATGTGTAACATTTTTATTGTTATACCTATTATATATGAGTATATCGAATTAAATATTCACCTATCATGTAGAGTCATTACTAACTTATTAATTTTATGACCAATTAAGTTTAGCTTACTAACATTTTAAACTTCGGTATTTCCTTTTAAGTATTTGTCATTTTCTCATTAGATGAATTGCGCATTCCTTGTTAAAATATAATAAGATAATTTTAAAGATATTTTGTCGTCTTATAAGGTATTTCAATACTTAATTTTAATTAGAATCTTACTTTGGGCATGCTGGTAAAGGTTCAAAATATAATAACTTTGTCTGAATTTTTAGGTACGACATCAATAATATTTAATATTGCCAAGCATGTAGCAAATGAAGCAAGAAGCTATATATTCAGCCTAAATGAATACACAGAAATAATAATTTATTTTGTTTTTAAAATTACCTGCAAATGTTAATTACAGTTAGAGAGAGAGTTTTAATAGATCTGCATTTTACCCTGGAATTAGCAATGAAGGTATTTTGCATCACACCGCTAGTTACCACAGTGGACGTAATCTACTCTAGGTACAGTTCGCGTCAAATAACTTTGCCGCTCTGAAGTAGGCAACAAATCACTGCGCAGTAGTTAATCCTATGAAGAAAACAGCAGCGCGCGTGGCGCTGATTGGCGCGGCTAGCAAAGAGCCTAGCTTCAGAGCGGCAAAGTTATTTGACGCGAACTGTATATGTATAAAAAAAAAACAAAAAAATGCCGGCCGCAAAATCGGACGATCTCAATGGGCTCGAGACTACTATTGCCAACTAAAATGAAGTCTAAGACTTTCTTCTTTATTGGTAAAATAGCTTCTTTAATGTTGATGAAAATGATTTTTGACCAAATAAGCAGCAGAAAAACAGGGCTTGTGACTAAGTAATAACAGCCGCATGGGTTGATCGATCAGGTTAGGCCACGCTTTCTGCGGTTGATCCGTGGATGGGTGACCATCTTTACATACCAACGTTAGTCCCGGCTGTCATTAGTGTATCTTTGACGGTAATTTACGGTCCGACAGAAGCCCAAGTCTTACAACCAGTCTTACCAAAGCGTGTCGTATTATCCAATAACTGGGTTGTGGAGGTCAGTTAGACAGTCACTCCATGTAAAATACTGATATTCAGCTGCATCTGGTTAGGCTGGAAGCCGACCCCAACATAGTTGGGAAAAGGCTAGGCAGACGATGTGTTGCAGAAAACCCATTTGTTTTTATTAACTGTTGAATGAATTGATCCATTCATCAAAGCTATTAACACAATTTTGGTTGCATTACAACACTGTGCATTGGTGTGAGATTGTTAATAAAACAAACAATATCTATCTCCAAACTAAATGGGAACCTAAAGATATAATTACTAGGTGCTTACCTTCCCACGCAATTTAAGTGAAGTGAATATATCACTTAGATGTTTAAAAGTAGACAGCTCTACTGAGCGAGCAACTTATTGCCTATGTGTTACGGCTATCTTTATTTCTGAAACATTGTTGTTACTTGTGGTTTACGCAATATTAATTATTGAACTTTGCGGTGGAGTCAAAGTTTGCTCTATGAAAATAGATTTCAACGTCGTAAAATAAAACCGACGAAAACAGTGAATTGCATATGATATGATTTTTTGGATACAGCACATTTTGATAAATCATATTTCGTACCCATAAAAAACATGGAAATACATCTTAACAGGAATTAAATTAAAACATTTTACCTAATTAGAAAATGGTTCTATTAGAATAGCCTCCATGAGGTGCCATACTAAGCTGGGTTTTAGTTCAATTTTTTTCACGAGGTCACGAGCAAATGCCTTACACTTACGCTTAATTCAAAAATCTCATGAAATAACGATTGCAACTTTGAGAAAAATCCTATTTCATAATAGTACGTTTTCGAATCTTGTGTAAGCCTAATTGTCTAAACGAGCATAAATATGCTCGTTTAGTTTCTTTTCACTGTACAATTTTATATTAATTATCTTTTGTACCTACCACATTTTATGCTAATAAAAGATTTTGATTTTGATCGTGTTGAAATGAAATGATTGAAATGATTTTATTTTTTGTAAGTAGTTTTGTACAAACACTTTTACACGTCAATCATGTTTTTTTTTTAATCTAGATGAAGTCGGCGTTTCCTATCTGACTACCCTGAGAAGAAAGGCCGAAACAAACTCAGAGGTCACAGTCTCTTTTAAAGTCCAGACATAATCTTGGTCAGGTTATATGAAGACCATGTAGATCGATGTCTGAGGTGGTCTTTTGAGGAAAGAACCACACAGATTGAGAGGACCTGTCCAGTCAGTGCACGCATTTGTCAAAAATCGTGCAGCTCAACTCAAGACTTAAGGAGCTCAACGATATGTTGTTGTAATGATATGTTGGGCGCCAATATCATCCATCTTGGCACGTACTACTTAGTTTACACGAATTTTTGCAGAGTTTTTCGTTAAAATGGATAAACTTGAATATCGTGCGGTCATAAAATTCTTCGTTTTGGATTAAATAATCCCTAAGGAAATTCATCCGAGGTTGACAAAAGTTTACTCTGCTCCTTCTATGTCAACTGACAAAAATTGGGCAGCTGAATTAAAACGTGGTCACATATCCCTCGAAGACGCCACCACGTGAAAGCAACCTCAGCTGAGGCTGTTGGGATATCAGAAGAAAGGGTGAGAAACATCTTGCAGACAAAATTGCGAGAGAGAGAGAGGGATGCGAAAGCTCTGCGCAAGATGGGTGCCGCATTTACTAAATGCCAATCAAAAGCAAATGCGCAAACGATTTCCGCAGCAATCCTTGGACCGATTCAATAGGGACCCGATCGATTTTGTGCGGCGATTCGTCACCATGGATGAGCATATGGGTCCACCACTACTCGCGAGAAACGAAACAGCAGTCAAAACAGTGGGTGGAAGCCGGTGGTTCAGCGCGAAAGAAATTGAAGTCGATCGCATGTGATGGCGTGTTTTAGGAAGAAGTTTAAAGATGAGATAATAAATAATAAAATTAAAATAAAACAAATATTTAAGGGGGGCTCCCATACAACAAACGTGTTTTTATCGGCGTTTTTGCCTTGTGGTACGGAACCCTTCGTGTGCGAGTCCGACTCGCATTTGGCCAGTTTTTTGTTTTTGATGAGTCAAGGCGCTGCCCAAACGTACAACGCTAGGTTTTTTGTTGCACAGTTAGGCGTACTTGTGCATATTTCAAATGTCCAAAGAAAATACTTATTCAAAAATCATCATCATCTGCCTAGCCTTTTCCCAACTATGTTGGGGTCGGCTTCCAGTCTAACCGGATGCAGCTGAATTATTATTATTATTATTTCCTTTATTCAAAAGAGGCTGGCAACACCAATGTCAACAAGTCAAACAATTTTCAGTTTAATTTATTTTTTAAAAGCAGTTTTGATAATCATCTGGAAATACTACAGCCATAGCCCAAATACGCAATTTAAACATCGTTAAAAAAAATATTCACAATGAACCATACTCCAACAAAATTACATCAAAAACTGCTTTAATTATTATTATTATTAGCCTGTGATGACCCACTGCAGGGCAAAGGCCTCCCTACTCTCTTTCCACTTCTCTCTGTTCAAAGCTGTTAAGGACCAGTTCATGTTGAAGGAGTCCAGTTCATCCCGCCATCTCCGTCTGGGCCTGCCACGATGTCGTTTGCCATTAAGTGGGACCCATATTTTTTTTTTTCATTGGGGCGGTACCCATGCAGCTAAATACCAGTAGAAAAATAAAATCATTTTAAACTGAAAAATGCAGATTTTCTTTATCAGGGCGAGAACTTATCACCGTACCAACGATCAGGCAAAATAATCAAGATCTCCTAAGAGACATGTTTATTACATTCAATTAAAATTTAACGCCCCTTAAACAAGAGTTCAATGAGTATTACAACCTTGGGTGTGCCTGTCTTATTGTCATCATCAAATAAATAAAGTATTCGCAGCCAGATTGTTATGAATGACTGCCACATTATTTTATACTCGGTATTTAATCTCTTGGTGATCTGTTGCGAAAAAAGGAAGTTACATAAATTGAATTATGAGTTGTGTTAATTGCGTTAGAAATCAATTACATTTTATGTTACGATTTCGGCATAGGCCTGTGGCTATTTATCATAAATAACCTGTTAAATATGTATTTTTTATAAACAATGTCAATAAAAACAACATCCATTTGTGAACCAATTAATTGCGCAAAACACCTATTGCTTGAATGCAAATATATTAGTTTCAAATTAAAATTTATTTCATTGTGTTATTGATTAGCTACAATGCAATAATCTGAAATCATCTGATGTTACCTTCTGATGATGACTCTGTGGTTAAAATGACTATCGTATAATACGTACATACTACATAGTGTACCTAATATCTTCCTTTATAATTTGGATTTCAAATTTAAAATATTTTATTTCTCATAAACCTACATGGGCACATGAGCAACGTCAGAAGCTAGGTGCACGGTTCCAATTGGTCCTTTCCTATGAGGAAGAGCAGGCAAGAATCTACACGGTTACCCTTTTAAAAATATTGGCTTTTTACGATGTTTTCAAATGGCCGGTATATATGCTACGTACTTGATTGCACTCAGGTTGGGCATGCATGAAAGATTTTAGAGTGTAACACCCTTAACACTGTGCTGGCTTGATTAATTCCCCTGCACTTGATCTTAGGAAATGAATCATTAGACAGTTCTCAAGTCACTATTGTTTGTCAGCCTGTGAAAGTAAAGCTAGTATTGCTTGATATAGGCTGGGTAAGCCGTGTCGTCAACATTCATAGTCACCACATTTAAGAACAACAAACCGCCAGAGAATATTACCCTATGTTTATAGCTCTTTATTAGTCATCAGTCCTGTACTGTCTTGACTTGATTGAAGCCGACCTACCAATCTGCGACTGAATTTCTCGCAACAATGAATGACCAGATGTATGAATGTAAACGAAGCAAAATCAGTAGGTATGCAAGTAGGTATCAAGTATCGTAGCTGGTGGCATTCTGTAGTTTCTGTCTACCCCCATGGCAAGAAGTCGTGACTTTTGTAAAAGTATATTATGCCGAAACTGGCCGAAAGTGCTACAAATATGCTGCAGCTCATTTACAGGAGATAAACGAAGCCCAAAGGCGCTGTCACTGACTCATATTGTCAGTATTTTGGGCTTCTGACTTCCTATAATTAACTGTCATTAGTATACATAATATTTGACTTGACGTGTTCTGCCAAATAAATACCAAGGACTATCGACCTGCAAAATCCACCGAGACCAATCGTGTTCCCGCATATTCATAAGCTCCTTAATTTTACTGACATTATTAAAATTATAGTAACTAACAAATTCGTTCAAGTTGTGACACTTCTCTATGATGGATGAGCTTCCACTCTAGGTAGCGTTGATACATAGCATACATAGCGTTCATATTTAAGATGTTACAATGATAACCGCTTCGAGGAAGCGACTCTAATTAGACGTAAAAACTGTGTTATTATAAATATAAAATAGAACTCAATTATAACTGATTGATTAGATGGTCATTGCTCGCAGAACAGATGACCGATGGAGCCGCAAGGTTCTGGAGTGGCGACCGCGTACCGGAAGACGTAGCGTTGGAAGGCCTCCCACAAGGTGGACCTACGACATTGTGAAGGCCGCAGGAACCCCTTGGATGCGAGAAGCACGGAACCGGTCGCACTGGAGGTGCTTGGGGTTATGTCCAGCAGGGGACGTCTTTCGGCTGAAATGATGATGATGATTAGATGGTTCATTTATTTTCAATGTAAGCAAAGCGTACCTATCATATCATTTTTTGCTGTTGACTACACTTCGTTTATGAAAAAACATTTTTACAAAAAAAAAACAACAGACTTCCAAAAAAAACACTACAACTACTAATACTTTAATTTCGGAAGTCGGTGTCGTTGGTTACGCATTTCCGTTTTTTGACGGCGACTCACTTTGTTGTGTTTTGTTTTGGAAGCCAGTTGTTTTTTTTTTGTAAAAAAGTTTTCATTTTTCAGTTTTTAGTTGTACCTACCCCACACAAATTCATATACTTAATATTAGTGACAGGAAACTAAGTGAAAAAAAAACCGTATTATTTAAGCTAATTCAAAAACTCCCAAAGCAACGTTCATAAAATGTATATGGGACCAACCCTAAAACATGCCGTATCCATTAAAAAATGAGAGAATTTTGCAAATCCGCCTATATTATGACGGAGTTATGCCCGAACATACATTAAAAAAAATATACTTAAACCAAAATGAGAACCTCCTCCTTCTATGAAGTCGATTAATTAAATCAATTAATAAACAAAAAAGTTATGACCAAATTTACTTGCAAGATTACCTTGCAAGGTACCCCAATAACAACTTTGACAGAAATGAAGGTGTACCGTGGTATACTGAACACATCTGCATACTCCTTTAGAGGACAGGCGTGATGTTATGTTGTGTGATTGCGAAAACAATGCATACATATGCGATAGCAGCAATCGCGGTTGATTTGCTGGCATTTATTGAACAGTTCCGTTGTTTGTCTCCGAAACTTATCATCAGCCAGTCGATTCTGTAAAAATCTCACCGTGAAAACTTAGGTGAAGTGAGTTTGTTTTTGCTAGGAATTGACACTATTGACAGCTCACTCCACGCTCACTTCACCTAAGTTTTCACGGTGAGATTTTTACAGAATAGCACCGCTGTTATTTACGTAATTTAAATGGGACCATTTCGGAATAAGCTTCTTTCAAACAAAAAAATAATTTTGCAATACCGTCTATAAATGACGGAGTTATGCCCGAACATATAAAAAAATAAATATATCAACATTCGAATTGAGAACCTCCTCCTATTTTTAAATCGGTTAAAAACTGTACAGTGGTCGGTGCCGGGACGTAACTTGGCAAGGTTTTGTCGTAGTCAGAGTAAGTTTGCGCATGTACACTTAGTTCAACAAAAAAATGGTTACTTTTATTGCATGTCACTATTCTATGGTTATTGCCCTAATTTATTTTTAAATATATCTGTTTAGAAGAAAGTTAAAGAAAGAAGAGGTTCAACTCTTGCCAGGTTACGTGCCGGCGAAAGTAATAACTAATAAGTATAATTCCCGAAGGATTTTCTGTTTTAAACAATTCATTTCGCCCAACAGTGTTCAATATCTTGTCAACCTTGTGATTTAGCTTGCCCGCTGTCCCATTACCTAATTAAGTTATCGTTTATGCATGAATGTAACGTTTTTCATTAAATATTCATAAACAAATCTGACGCACTCTGTAGTACTCAATGCTCTTGCAATGAACAGGAAAATACCTAATTTAGTTAGTAACAATAGCAAGTTTGTAGGTGCGTAAGGAAAGTGTGTACGAAATACGTATTAATAAATCACTTGCACCTACCTACGCTAACAAATAAGATGGGGTTTGCGTAATCAATGAGCACATTCATATGTGCTCATTGATTGTGCTTGTTCTAGACCCCGTGGTCTAGAACAACCTTTAAGAAATTCCATTCACTGTGTCCATTATACAATAATAGTTAGGCCTAATTCGGCCCCTCGCTCGGTCGGTCATGGCCTTTTATACAACGAAGGCAAGTCAAAATACGTGGTGTTCAAGTCCGATACCAAGTGCCCCTCCACCATCCCTCCTGTGTTACTGAACGGTGTGGAGTTGCACAGGGTGTACTCTTTGAAATACCTGGGCCACTTGGTGACGGCTGATTTAAACTTTTAAAGGATGACGCAGATATGGAGAGGAAGGTTCGGGCTAATATGCTGGCCCGCCGGTTCTTCAGATATACAGCGGCGGGCAAAATATCTCGAGACATGATAGCCCGTTGGTGAGGTCACTTATCACCTGTACATTGTCGGTGTTATTAGCTAAGTACTAACATGGGTTAAGACTATTGTTACTAACCCAGTGGATCTCTTTATCTGAATAAATAAATAAATAATAATAATAATTCATGGTGTTTCAGACTATCATCAAATTCCTTACCCTCACTTTACCTACCTGGATTGAAATAGTATTCATCAGGTGTCTTGTTGCCATTATCCTGTCTATTGCTGAACAAAGCATCCTTAACCGGTTGAATGCCGTAATTATAGAAACAATTAAAAAGCCATTGTGTCTCGCGTGGATCCACGTTCACAGAAGGGTTAATTACCACAACACTGAACGTCTCTCGGAATTCGTAGTTTTTTTTTCAGACCAAAGAGATTCTGCTTGATCCTCTATTTCTTTGGTGAAGCCGTGCACGTCCCTCGGGTGAGTATTAATTATAATATTATATAGGTACAGTCACGAGCACTAATATGTCAACACTTGGCAATTTAAAATTGCGATTTTTTCACGAAATAACGAATTCAACATTGAAATACGACACATTACATAAACCTATGGGTTCGAAAATACTATGTTCCTAATAATATAAAATTTCATTCAAAAATAAAGGAGAAAATCGCCTTTGAATAAAGCCAAGTGTATACATACTTATGCTCGTGACTGTACCTAGTAACTTCTATTGACAGGATTGGATTTGAGGATTCTGAAAAGAAGTTAGGTTAGTGTTGAATGATGGTCAGAGAGTTACAGTATTCGCGCTAACTTAAATATTTTTGTTAAATATGGTTATGATATGCGTTTAGATCAATAGCGCAACGCATTTGATTCGAACTCACGACATCTAGCTCACTGTTACGGTAATGCCATCCAGTGCATAATCTTTATTATCTTAATTAAGGAACAACTTAGGGTCAATTTACATTGCGACGGAAGAGAAGGTAAGCGAATTATTGTTTTTAAGTTTTGCATTTTGAACTTTATATCCATTTGTGATGTGCAAATTAGACATGAGAACAAATACGGGTAGCGCGTCTTCTCAAGAGCATTCTCAAGCATTCTTATGGCGTCGATTTACTAGCTAAAGTAGGAAAGTACGTAATTGGCGCTTCCCTTACATTATCTTCCGGCACAATGTAAATTGACCCATATTATCCATATGATAGATTCGTGACAGTGTTTTCAACTCTTCTGAACTCGAGATTGTTAAAATTACGCAATATTTCCTAAACCGTAAATTGTGATGTTTCAAATACGGATATAATAATAATCTTCTAATATTTATATTAGGAAGAACCTGATAAAAATATTCCCATAATCTATAATTATTGATAATAATCATATGTATAAATATTTTGATCATGAATCTTCCAAATTAATTTTAATTTTACGCCAATGTTCTTTTTTGTTGTCTACAAGTCTGATAATACCTATTTAAAATAATAATAATATGTACATTCATACATGAATCTTCCTAAACTATAGTTTCATGCAATTATCTAACAAGAGGTTAATACCAATATAGTGCATAAAAAACTTATTATCTTTTATTACACACATAACCTTGAACCATCAATCTTTATATGTGTTGATCTACTTTAAGTGGAAGGCCTGGCCGTATTGTATTGATTTGACACTAGAATGAAAAGACAAGACAAGACCTATGTTAAAATCTAAAACATACTTTCGACACCACTGTCTTCGAAGACTTGCATCATGCGGGGTAATTGCGTAACACACTAACAGTAGGAATGGCTTTAATTTTGACAGTTCTACAACATTCATTGCGTTATTTACGTTGTTGAGCAGACATTTCTTCGAACATATGAAGCAATGGATTAGCAATATCTTTCAAAATGATTCAGATCGTGATTACTAGTAGTGTGTTACGCAATTAGGGTGCTGCTTAGAAATAGGAAAATAATGTAGTTATTTTTATTTTCATCAACGTAATTATCATCGTCCTGCCCATTTTACATACCCTGGAAGTATTTCGTCGTCCATAAATCTACAACTTTTGTTTAGGTACTGTCGTAGATCAATTAAATAAACCTACCAATTAGGTGCCACAGCCTGCTATAAGCCACATTCACATCATTTATCACAGAAATTTGATTTTCTTCCTTCATAATTAGCCTATAATGTTCCCACTGCTCGGATACAGGCCTCCTCTCCGTGAGGGGAGTGGGCAGTACACCACCACGCGGGCCCAGTGCGGGTTGGTAGCAGCTGTCTTTGAATTTTTGTGTCTTGGACATGCCGGTTTCCTCACGAGCGATGTTTTCCTTCTCAGTTTTGAGAGCAGTGGTGATGAAATAATTTACACAAACTAAAGCGCTTGCATGGGCTCGAACCTACGACCTACAGCTCGTAAATAGCGGTAATTACCAGATTAGCCCACCACTGCTCCCCGATTTTCTTCTTGACGCATACTTTATTCAGGTGGCTAAAATTCTCAGAAATGTCCAGCAAAGTATGGATTTTATTGAATGTAATCTAATATTACCATCCTTTATAGGCCAATACTAATCTACCTGTAGAGTGTAGGTACCTACGACGAATCCAATTCTTCCCGTATTTCCACAGCTACTATTTTTTATGACTCTTCAAGATTCACAGGTGTCCAGGTTGCGTTATGTCTGGAAAGAACAACAGTAACTAACACATCATGTGTGTTAGTCAGCGTTTTTCCCAAAATGTCGTCTGTCTGTCTGGTTTGCGGTTTGAAGATCTATCGCAACATCTTCTGATAGGCTAGGCAAAAAATGCCTCTTGTTTCTTTTATCATACTTGTGTTAAATGCCATACCTTGTTATAACTGAATAATGTAATAGAATAAGCTTCCAAAATGTGGGTTACCTACCTCTAAACTAGTGCAATAGTTTTCATACCCATCAGGCAAGATATTTTTACTTATGTAGGAAAGAATACCTATTTACCTAGATTGAGTCTTTACCATTTTGACCGCCACAGTCATGTACCTATAGATGACAAACCAAAATGTGCCCAGAATGCCACGGTTCGACTACATGACAGACTTTGACGCCGAGGGCACGTTTTTATTTTTTTAACGTGTGGCAGTCAAAAGGTTAATGAATAGCACAGGTGACAGCCCCGTTGGTCTAGTGGTCGCAAGCGCTACTGTTCAGCATGAGCTCTTGGGTTCAATTCCCGAGTCGGGCAAAGTGTTATTGAGGTGCTCTGACATTTGATTGAGAAACGTCAGAGGGATATAATCTAGGATGTTCTGGCTTTGTGCCTGGTTGATGGCAAAAGGCTCGCCCCCTATTACATGGGACTTAAACATAACCGGCGAAATATGGGTGTAGTAGGATTCGAGGAAACAAGGCGTGATGTTATGTAATGTTATGAGGCTTTAATGGTGGAAACTGAAATATGTTTAGAATTAAAGTATTAAAAAAAAGTAAAAATATGTTACATAGGTAAATTAAATGTTTAAATTTAGTCTATAAAATGTTACATATTCAGTTATGAACAGATACCGAAAATTATAAAAATGCTAACATTCATTACAAAATGCGGATTGGTATCCAAATGTCAATGATAAATCTAAGCCATTAACAATGAATGCGTTTCGAGTTAACTTCTCTAAAATTAACTAATACGTTGTTTGTAACAGAATCTTAGAAGATGATTACCATAATAGGATAATAATAGATAATATTAGAAAATTAACAGTGCTAAACTTAGCAAACTTAGATTTTATCGATCGTCGTAAAACTGATGGTGTGAACCCATGCAGGTGTAGCAGGTGCGTGACAAGGGAACACTGGGTGTTATGGACATGTAGTTAAATTATATCGTTACAAGGACGATATGTCAATAAAACAATATGATATGTGTTGTAAAGGACGGAGTGTGTCAGGGCGGGCGGCTGCGTTCGCTTTGAAGTCTTCGTGCTAGCCCGCGCTAGCGCCCGCGCTGTCGTACTCCAATTTCATGAGGTGCGCTGACGCCGGCTCGTATAAAAGCCGCTGCGGTCGATCTCAATAATCATTCCAGCCACACACATCCACCGCCGATCATCACCTGCACATCAACCCACAATTTATAAAAACCTAAAAATGAGATCGGTAAGTGATCTATGTGTAAATATTGTGTTACGGGTCATCGAATCAATTAAATTCTCGGAAAAGTGATACACTATAAAAACTTTTATTAGATCAATGCTCTATTTGAATACCTCGGTGTTAATTAGTGTCAACATCAAATTAATTGAAAATCATTTATCTCCTATCAAAGTGCACAATTCAACAGTATCAAATTATCCCATAAACAGATAAAAATCTCTTTGATCTATTTGTCAACAATATCCCATTGTTTGATAGATATGTTTCTACTGTGCGCAAGATTCTGTCTTATGTCTCATTCCCGTAGTTTGTCAGTACTTAAACAATGCTTGGCGATATGATACACTCGTTTGTATGATAATTCCTGACATACATAGAGCAATTATCTTGATTCATTTCCCACACGTAATTGATGTTTGACGAATATGAGAATAGTTTTGTTTTCATACCAAAACAGTGTAGCTACAAAGTTCATGCCGTAGTTGGTTTTTGTCCTATCTGCTGGGAATAGAATTAGGAGAATCTTAAATTAACGGTTGATGAAAATTCATAAATGCAACTGTTATCGTCAGGAAGCAATTTTAAATTCTAGTTAGCATTCGCTTTTTGATTCACTTGTTTCATTTAGATGTCATTGAGGTAGGCAAAAAAAAGCTTGTTATATTTTCTGAGCACAACGTTTTCCTATTTTTCATCGCAACATACTTAATTATAAGCTGCATCTTCTTGATACGTACTTAAGATTTCTCTTGTGATAAGTTATTCCAAAACCATTCTTCGCCAAATGTAAAATTTACCGAAATTAGTTATTCGACCACAAATTGAGAATTCTATCGAATAAAATTTATACCGTTTGTAACGGCCATCTATCACTTTTAATTTGTGATTAAGATTCGTCACAAGCTTAGCATCAAGGCTAAAGAAACGTTACAAACCTCATCAAAAATAGTGTTTCATATAAACAAACAGTGGACATAAAAATGTAAATGACTTCTGTTGTAAGGAGTGATCTTTAATTAAGATACATTTTGTAACCGAGGTCACTGTCATATAAAACTATTACGAATACAATTCATCTGAAATCTCAGGGAAATATCGTGGAATGGGTTCTTAAGTAAAATTGTAGATAATGTTAGCAGGACGAAACTGATTTCGTTACATTAAAATCCGTAACTATGCATAAGTTCAATCTATAGTTAACGCTCATCGTAATCCTTCTTCTCTAATTTAGTGGCGTAATGTGCTAATCCACGAACATAACATTGTTACATTTTTCCCGCAGTTCATCGTTCTGTCCATCCTCGTGGCCGCCGCGTGCGCCGTCCCACAGTTCCAGCCTCAGTACCAGCAGCAGCAGCAGCACTACCAAGGACAAGAAATTCCCATCCTCAAACAACAACAAGAGATCAATCCTGACGGATCCTACCAATACAGGTAAATTGAGCTAAATTTTAATTACACAGCACCAATTGTGAACGACGAACATCTGTTATGAGCCATTCTGCATGCAGTCAAACTTCATCATTGTGAAATTAAATGATCTCCCGTAAAACAATAAAAATATATATCCTTACCGAATCTGCCAACAAGATTTATGGCGGCCATAAAGTTTGTCGTGTGACCTATCTATCATAATAAATATGTCAGATCTGACCTTAAAAGTGCATGAGAGCTTTTTAAAGATGTTCTTTAAAAATGCATCAGCCAGAAACGATACGCATATTATTGTTTTAAATGACACAATGAGCACGAATTGCAAAAATAACGCGATAATCGTTCAATATCATTCATGAATTCTTCTTGACACACAGGTTAATATATCAATTAATATTATAATTGATGAAATTCGAAAGGTTAATCATGGCCATTTCATTAATGTCTCCTATAAATCGATGATTTAAAGTAGGTAATTTTGGGAAGTTTACATACTAATAAGCCCTAAAATATGCATCCATATCAGTCAAAGGATTGTGCAATGTGATGAGATCATGAATTCCTTCAGTATCGAGTGTGTTAAATGCTTAATTTGTGGGAGGCATCTGTGCAAGCGTTCGCAGCCAAGCCCTGATTACGCAACAAATTGGCTCAAGTGTTATAGCAGTGCATGAATACGTTGATATTTTCTGATTCACCTGATGTATGCTCTTGCAAGACTTTATTAGTAACACAATATGTCAGGGCACCATCTATCAAATTTAATTTCATCCATATTGAGTTTTATAATGCAAAATATTTTCTTGCAACAGATCAAATAATGTGACGTTATTATGAAATTTACATATAATTATGTAGATGTCAAATGCAGAATTGATTCGAGAACCTTCAAATGACATACCTAATAATTAAATTCATCATCAAGTTTTTGCAAATGTCAGATTCAAGTCGATATGCAACAAAAGCCTAAAAAAATAATTTGTGACAAAAATCCATACGGGGTATGCTAACAAAAGATTCCCAAGAGCAATAGATTGACAATGCATCATGATTGCACGACCTGAAAACGTTTTGGTGAAACATATCATTAGATATGATCTTTTCGAGCGTGTGGCAGAGCCTTGAGCTCTGGCTGATTCATGTTTGTTATAACCTAAAGTGATTTATGAAATCCTTAAAGTTAACAGGAAAAACTATAAAGCAACCGATAATAGGATAAGATAGCATATTTCAAGGAACTCGTGTGGTCATCTTATTTGAGCTTGATTTATAATTTTATGAACGCTGGTCATAAATACATTGTAAACTATGTATTTAGTGTTGACACTACCGGGATGTTCTTAGGTTAACCTTTCTTAATGTACCTACATTTCTACTTTCTGCAACATGAACATTAATGCTTTAACTCAGTAACTATTGCAGAAATTGTTATGTCATGCATACTTACTTATTTATTTGAAAAGTAATAAACAAAGACTATTATAATTTAGAATGTCGGCATTATGAGCTAAAGACATTAACATCGATCGACATATGTTTTTCCTCATACCTAATCCCTAGGTAATACGGGCTGGTGTCCGCAACTCCACGTCAATGGTATTTTGCGTACGGGTACCTAATCCCTATGAGATTCATGAAAAGCGGTAACTTGATTTCTAAGATTTAAACATGTATTCTATTTTTTTTTTTCTTTTTAGCTACGAGACCGGCAATGGCATCGCCGCCCAGGAGCAGGGATACCTGAAGAACGCTGGAAACAAGGACGCCGAGGCCCAAGTTGCCCAGGGAAGCTTCACCTACACCTCACCTGAGGGCATCCCTATCTCTCTCACCTACACTGCTGATGAGAACGGTAATATATATTTTTATTTACGAGATCCCTAATTAAAGAAAGAATCTTGTTCTTTGTTCGGGAGTTTTCGATGAAGCTTCTATGAAAAATACTTCTTTAGATAACTGATTTATTTTATATGGGCAGATTTTTCAATCATCTGATAACTTTATTCGTCGAATTATTTTGAAATTTTGACAGTTATTTCATACAAAAACTGTCAAACGTCCATTTTATTCCTCGACTAAAAGTTATCTGGGGACGGAAAATCAGCCCTTAGCCTAAGCCTAGAATCTCTTGCAATCAGAGACAAAATAAAAAGTTTCTATTACAAAACATTTCAAATGTCACAAAGTACTTTTCAAAAGCTATTTTAAAACTCTATTTCCTTTTAAAGTACCTATTCACTTTAATTGGAAATTCTAAGTGTTTCATCTTTTCTAAATAAGGTGTTGCTTTAGTAACTAATCCGTAGGTGGTACACAGTCACCCAACTATAATTCAATACCTATTTGGGGATACAGACCTTAACGCTATATCGCTTTTCGGAGAAAAGATTTGGCACACTTGACGATAGCATCTTAAAATCATCAAATCATTTAAAAACCCATTAACCGAAACTACAGGTTAAATAGTTTATTTCAATCTCAGTGTTCACAGCTGGAACATTTAATGGCCTTTCAAAGTAATAATGTTGTAAATAGAGATACGTACACGTTTTGAGAAGAATGTTACACCTGCAGTTGTAATTAACATCAACTTATCTGATCATTCATTCAGATACGAATATTAAATTCCATCGTCTTATGAACTCTGCAACTAGTAGAATTAGTTACGGTAAAACGCGTGTAAAGCAAATTGCAGCATCCATAACAAGTGTTAGGGGCAATTAAGTAAAAGTGCTAAGTTATACGATATAGTAACAATTTCATTCAATATTTTGGTACGACTAACTAGTAGAAACAATTCATTCAAATTGCTTCAAATGAATGGACAAACTGGTCCGTGGAACATTCTCCTTTATTGTAACAACGGTGTATTGATAAACAATTTTATTTGCTTACAGGATTCCAGCCCCAGGGCGCTCATCTCCCCACTCCTCCCCCAATCCCAGAGGCTATCGCCCGCGCTCTCCAGTACATCGCATCCCAACCTCAGCAGCCCCAACAACAACAAGTCTACCAACAACAGGGCTTCCAACAACAAGGCTTCCGCGGTTAAGTGAACCCAACCCAACAACATGACGATGTCGAACGATACTCATGCACAACTGTACCTATTACCATATAGTTAAGGTGTACACGTAGAATAAGTATCTATAACGATTGTTACTGTGATTTATTATAATTTTGAACGATAAGTAAAAAACTAAATTTTTAAATGTTACTGTTTTATTAAACCCTCTTGGGTCTAGACCTATGAAGAAGCAATAATCCTTTTGTAATAAATAATTAAAAATCATCATTGTATACAGATACACAATTATATATCAAAGTTTTAAGTATGCCATGAAGTAACGGATAGAAAGACACTTCGAAGTATTTTTAAAATTAGTAATACATGATATGATAATAATCGTACAAAATGATTAATAACTACTGAAATGAATAGTGGTGCATGATAGTTATCAAAACGATAAATAATATTTAAAGGTGCCATATCTAAGTGATTTAGGGAATATTTAATTAAATTGCCGATTTGAAACATTTGTAGCTAAGCTTGCTACATGGGTCATAGGATCGGCCCACACACACGCATGACGCGTAGCTTCTAAATTGATGCACCCAATGCATTTCATTACTAAGCATCTACATGATCAAAATGCGTATGGATTAAATTAATATCATAAAATAAGAACAAAGTTTATCCCGATTTATTTGTTAGTATCTATTAATTTTTAAAGGGCAGCAAAGTGAAATATTTCAGCAATGGTACTCATCAATCTCTCAATCATAATCAATTGCAAGTTTGTCCTACCAAACAAAACTATAACTGTAAATTTAAACGATTTGTCATAAAAAAAGGTACCTAGGTAAACTATACCATTTACCTAGGTATCTAAGTACCTACTGAACATTTCTCAGATAAATAATTCTTCATGAACCTGTAATTTACAAAAAAATATTGGAATACTAAATGAAAAACCTTAAGACAGGTTGGGGTGGTTCCGCTCCACGCAGAACTGGAGGGATCATTTAATGATTTCCTATCCCAAAAAAAAAAAAAAGTTTATGTTCGGCTGGGGTATTTTCAGATTTGTATTTATAAACGTAGTAATCCATGATTCAGAAACAAAGCGCCAACACCTGTCGCTGAACTTAAGTATCTACAGCTGTAGACTCTGTTGAAGACGTGCATATAAGCTAGTAGGCTGATAACCGATACACAATGGATTAATTGCAGCTGTCAACATGACATGACAAACTGTGTGGTTGACAGTTTACCCCTTGCGGCAGCCTAACTTCTAGTATACACCATAACTCAGAAACTTGTGCATAATATTGTTGTCATTTATCTCCTTAACAAATAAATCATACGGCAATATACACATAGTTGACCAATGAATTATTCGTGTTTATTTCATTATTTGACAGGCTTTTAATATAACTACGTCTGGTGATGTAATATGTTTAGTTTAAGCTTTACATAAGAATTGACAAGTAAACCGGACCCTTGTAGTAGGATGGACCCCAAATCGGTAAATGACAAATCAGTGTGCCAACATTTGATTGTTGTTTGGAAAGATTACAGGCTTCATTATTTGAAATTCCAGTTTCTAGAAATATACAAAGACATTTAAATGTAAGTACTTACGATAGCCATGAAAAAGTTAACAACATAAAGTTAATCTACATAATTTATTATATGCAATGACGACCTGCACCCTAATTGCGTAACACACTATCAATCACGATCTGAATCATTTCGAAGGATATTGCTAATCCATTACGTCATAAACCTATTCGAAAAATTTGTCTGCTCAACAACGTAAATAACGCAATGAAACATTAATTGCGTTATTTTTTAGTTGAACTGTCAAAATGAAAGCTATTGCTACTGTTAGTATGTTACGTAATTACACGCCAGGGCGAACCTCGCTCAGTTTACCACACTTTTGAAATAAAATATTATTTATTATTATTTCTATCTTAAGCTTAAAATTGTATGTGCTTAGAAGCACATACAATTTTAAGAGCAACAACCTGAAACTTAGATCATTTATGATCATACTCCCATAAACAGACGTTTTAAGAGAACTACATAAAGGTTACTAGATTGGTATCTCGTAAGTAACATAGTTTGAATAATCGCTGACCTTATTAGCATAAACATTGAAATCATAATTATACGCTCATTTATTTTATTATAGCATTACTCAAATGTACACGAAGAGGTAATTTTACTAAGTGATGGAAAGATAAAGCATGGTTGCAACATAAGTTTCTGTATAATACAAATTTTGATTAAATGTTGAAATAACGGGAAATCAAGATATTAGAAGAGCTTAATATTGAAAACACCTTTCCATACATAGTTATAAATTCAATTTATGATGAGATTACTACCTTATTAGTTACCTATTACCTGCTCTATGCTAATATCTACCTAGTTAGACCTAGTCCAGTAATCTACCTTTTCCTGTTTCATACCAGGTCATAATCTTCTGGACCAAAGTTCAAACGTAATTCCGATCATGGTGTCAATTTACAGAACTAAATTAAGTAAAATGTAAAAAAAAAAACATAGTTAGACCTAACGAAGGTCAAGTAAGTTTAAAAATCCACAATATACCTACATTAAATAACTACTAAGCATGCCTTATTAAATCTAGAGCGAAATAAAAATAATATTAAATGATCATCCATAAAACTGTAGGTCCATAACGTAAATGTATCTGAAAACTCGGTATACAGAGCCATCTATGCAAAGTCGTAAGCACTTGCTACTAAGTGAGGACCATGTTTGTGAAGATGTAGCCTCTAAAAAAACGATGAACAAAGAGAATGTATACTGTAGAGTGATCAATACCAACGGAATACGTGAGTATACCGGTAGATGGTAGCAAATGAAGCTATGTAGTGAATCCTCCTCACTGCCAATATGTATAATAAGTTTGATAAATATGGTTTGAAACTAACTTGTACTGGAAGTAACCGTTTAAAGTTGCAGTTTTTACGAAAGTCGGAAATGTTAAATGCCGTTTGTTGCTGTAAGCTTCACTGTCTCACAGCTGGACAAAAGCTCACGACTTTCAAGCTTTTAGACTTTGTGAATCCCGACTAGGACTTCCCGTTTGCTTAATTCCTAAGTGATTGGGAACGACAAATTATTTAATAAAGCATTTTTGTGTCGAGAAGTATGCGCTAATACATCACAAAAGCCGTAATTCGATGTTGGTTATTCAATCACTTACGCATACGCGTAGTATCAATTTTTATAACAACACCAATAACATAATGACCAGAATAATAACCATAATGACACCTTTCAGCAGGAATATCTGAGATAAGAAAAGATGCAGACAGCATAATTATCGTGCACAATAATTGATACCCTTTACAATGAGAGTCGTGTGTGCAATACTAGCGTGTAATCCAATCATGTAGGACGTATTCACGATGGGCCAGTTACCTTTGGTCCGACGTCCCATCTGTCACCTTACATAACTATTGAAATCTTAGCTCGACAATGAGAAGCACAGTTTCATCATCATTATGTGACACATCATAAATCAATTGTTGGACATCACGCTAAACAATGACACCTGAACTTTACTAGGTTGGTTATGTAATTACCTAATTGATTTTACTTTAGTTCAATTTTAGTTTATGTTTTCCTGTTATACGATATCCCTCTCTGAAAATGTCACAATTTCAAGTCCCAAGATACAGGCAAATGCCTGGTTTGGGGGTTACCGTCCAATCTGTTCTTGTTCAATCTGATTATTAATAAATAAAAAAATTTAATAGTGTGACCCAGAATAAGCACACTCATAAGTAAAAATTTGTACATTTGTATTTTGTACTTTTAAAAACATTTTCAGTCTTATTTTGATTAGTATTCCAAAATATTTCTCGGAAATTTTTCAAATTCTGCACCGTTTAAGAAACGTTCAGTTTTCATCTGCAATGTGCTAATTAATTAATGAGCCTTATTATGTGTCGCACCTTCTTCCTTTATGTTTTGTAATGCCGGTGTCAATTCTACTTCTTGATGATTTACAATGCCAATAGGGCAACGGTTTCATACGAAATTTTTCTTTCACGCTCCTACGGGTAATAGTGATTTAATTTCGTTTATTTACTTACATCTTCTTTATTATTTCTACACAACGGAAATGTGTGTGTTATTGGTTAAAAATAGCCTATTGTAAATTAAGTTTTGTTTTGTCATTCGTGGATCTTTCACAGTCGTTGCGGGTCGTCAGAAGCCCGAAAGTCTGACAACCAGTCTTACCAAGGGGTATCGTATTACCCAGTAAGTGGGTTGTGGAGGTCGATAGGCAATCGCTTCATGTAAAATACTGGTACTCAGCTGCATCCGGTTAGACTGGAAACCGACCCCAACATAGTTGGGAAATGACAGATGATGATCTACTTAACTACGGTAAATAATCTATATATATAAAAGGAGAAACTGACTGACTGACTGACTGACTGACTGACATATCAACGCACAGCCGAAACTACTGGGTCTAGGAATGTGGAATTTTGCACACGGCTTCCTTTTATAATGTAGGGGAGCACTAAGAAGGGGTTTTTGGAAATTCAACCTTTAAGGGGGTGAAAAGGGGGGATTTCGTTTGTATGAAAAATTTTATTCCTTGAGTTAATAAACTTGAAACTTGGCACGAATACTTATCTAAGTAAGTGATTAAGTTTGGCATTTTTTGTTTTTCTTAACTACCCCCTAAAGGGGGATTGGGGGGTGTCAAAGTTTGTATGGAAGAATTTTAACGGGCTGTTCGATTAACTTGAAACTCAGTATTTATACTTAAGACTAAAAATAGATAATAACGTGTATCAGGGTTTTTCGAAAATGTACCCTTAACAGGGTAAAAAGGGGTAGTTAATTTTACAGGGGAGGATTTTACTGCGTTGCTTGATTAACTCAAAAATTGGTATAAATAATCTTTGAGTCAAGTCATGAGCACATACCAAAGGATTTTTCGAAATTCCACCCCTGTGGGGGTGAAAAGCGGGGATACAGTTTATATGAAAAATCTTATTCAATCTATATATCTATATATATAAAAGGAGAAACTGACTGACTGACTGACTGACTGACTGACATATCAACGCACAGCCGAAACTACTGGGTCTAGGAATGTGGAATTTTGCACACGGCTTCCTTTTATAATGTAGGGGAGCACTAAGAAGGGGTTTTTGGAAATTCAACCTTTAAGGGGGTGAAAAGGGGGGATTTCGTTTGTATGAAAAATTTTATTCCTTGAGTTAATAAACTTGAAACTTGGCACGAATACTTATCTAAGTAAGTGATTAAGTTTGGCATTTTTTGTTTTTCTTAACTACCCCCTAAAGGGGGATTGGGGGGTGTCAAAGTTTGTATGGAAGAATTTTAACGGGCTGTTCGATTAACTTGAAACTCAGTATTTATACTTAAGACTAAAAATAGATAATAACGTGTATCAGGGTTTTTCGAAAATGTACCCTTAACAGGGTAAAAAGGGGTAGTTAATTTTACAGGGGAGGATTTTACTGCGTTGCTTGATTAACTCAAAAATTGGTATAAATAATCTTTGAGTCAAGTCATGAGCACATACCAAAGGATTTTTCGAAATTCCACCCCTGTGGGGGTGAAAAGCGGGGATACAGTTTATATGAAAAATCTTATTCAATTGGTTAATAAACTTGAAACTTGGCAGGAATATTTATCTAACTAAATTATGAAGTTTGGCAATTTTTGTTTTTCTAAACTACCCCCTAAAGAGGGATTGGGGGGTGTCAAAATTTGTATGGAACAATTTTAACGGGCTGTCCGATTAACTCGAAACTCAGTATTTATACTTAAGACTAAAAATAGAGAATAACGTGTATCAGGGTTTTTCGAAAATGTACCCCTAACGGGGTGAAAAGGGGTAGGTAATTTTACAGGGGAGGATTTTATTGCGTGGCTTGATTTACTCGAAAATTGGTAAAATAATCTTTGAGTCAAGTAATGAACACGTCACAAACTATTTTTCGAAATTCCACCCCTGTGGGGGTGAAAAGCGGGGATACAGTTTATATGAAAAATCTTATTCATTTGGTTAATAAACTTGAAACTTGGCACGAATACTTATCTAAGTAAATTATGAAGATTGGCACTTTTTGTTTTTTTAAACTACCCCCTAAAAGGGGGGGATTGGGGGTGTCAAAATTTGTATGGAAGAATTTTAACGCGCGGTCCGATTAATTCGAAACTCGGTATTTATACTTAAGACCAAAAATAAAGAATAACATGTACTTATCAGGGTTTTTCGAAAATCTACCCCTAACGGGCTACAAAGGTGTAGTTAATATTACGGGGAGGATTTTACTGCGTGGCTTGATTAGGTCGAAAACTGGTATCAATAAATCTTCGAGTCAAGGAATAAACACATCCTTAACGATTTTTCGAAATTCCACCCCTGTGTGGGGGTGGGGGGGTAAGCAAGGATATAGTTTATATGAAAACCTTATTCATTTGGTTAATGAATTTAAAACTAAAGGGAGATTGGGGGTGTAAAATTTTGCAAGTAGCCGAGTCCATTTAGGATTGCTATCGACACGCTAAGAAGAAGAATGGGTTGATTTTACTGCTTGCTTCCATTAACTCGAAAATGAGTAGGTATCGGTCTTTGAGTCAAGTTATGGACACGTCATCCCAAACGATTTTTCAAAAATCCACCCTTGTGGGAGTGAAAAGCGGGGATCCTGTTTATTTGAAAAATCTGATTCCGTTGATCTACAAACTTAAAAATTGGCCCGAATACTTATTAATCTAAATTAATGATAAAAATCATAAACATACATACCTATTCGAAATTTTGAGAGGAAAGTACGAAATACACGCGGACGAAGTCGCGGGCAAAGTGCTAGTTTATAATAAAAATAAACTATTTGGTAGTTTGGAAGATGGGTGGACGACAATGTTGCCATTGCGGGCAAAATTTGGATGACGCTGGCACAGGAGCGTGGGGATTGGCACAAGAAAAGAGACGCCTATCCTCGACAGTGGGTGAAGTGGTTTTGGACGATGATGATGATTCGGTAGTTGTACGGGCACTTTCCGGGAAGTTATTTGTTTAGATCAATCATTATTTGTTATGAAAGAAAGAAAATAAATAAGATAATTTTATTTAAGGAGACTACATGACCTAAAGCGCGGTTACTGTCGGCCTACAGAAAAGAAAAAGAAGCGCGTTGACACAACGCTGGTAATTTATTGCAAATGTGAAGCAATTATCTCTCTATAAAAAATCTATTGTTTGGACTAAACAATTAAAACACTAGTGCTTTAGTATGTTGCTTGTAGAATAATCGGACAAAAAATCAGAATGATTGTATGTATATATTAGTATGGTTTTTATTGTGAATAAAGTTTTTAGAGGTACCTTCATGAATTTTTGCTATCGTATCAAATTAGTTGTACTATGTTTTCAACACACTACCTACCTAGCATATATCCTGAAGAATATCATATATTTTTCTGATTTTGTTTACTGTAATCGATCATATAGGTACATACTTTTAGGCATTATAAAACTTGCGTTTAGTTCCCCATAACCCAGACTTATGCTATTCAAAACACTCTAAAAACTGCATCATTATCTTCATATTATGTAGCTATAATATAGGAAGTAATTTAAGGAAGCTGATACATAAAGGTAGAATGGCATTTACACAGAGCGTGACCTCCCAAATTTGTGTAGTATTAAAATGCGGTAAACATCAATAGATAAACAAAGTGGTACATAGTGATGTTACTATAAGACAAATTAAAATATCGAAATATTGATGTCTATTTTTTATAGGACCTACTTTAGTTGTTGTAATATTATATTAGTTTCTTATCTTATTTCTGCATTATCTGACTACGGATCCAGAAATAAATTCCAAGCATAATTCTGATTTAAATACCCGATCATTTATAAATAAAAACTAAATTAATACACGTTCTTTATCAGGGGGCAAATCAACTTTAAATTATCCGTTTACTATTCTAATGAAATTTATTTTATAGTATTTGAAGTACTTACTGTGGTATATACAGACATACATACATAAAGTCACGCCTTCTTCCCATGGCGATAGGCAGAAATTATAGAACATATTATCACCCGTTACGATCCTTACATACTCCTTTTACCTATACTGTAGCGTATATATTTAATGAATATGGAAACACTAACTCATATAAACAACACACGGTAGCTGTCACTAATGTCAACTGTCAGTCACCATGAACGGCAGGAATAGGCGGAATAGGCTGAAAGTGAAACAATCACAGAGTACTTTGATAAGACTTGCACCAAAGACTACAATATAATGCTGTCCTGGGTTAAAGTCTTATATCAAGTCGCCTTCGTACGAAGATGGGAGGGGTGTAGGGGGGAGGGTGGGGGATGGCTGTTTCACCCCCCGGATTCTTTTCTTGCCGGAGATGCGTAGTTTTTCTATTATTCCACTTTGAATAAAATTTTCTAACCTAACCAACACAAACCTGTCTGCTCTGGGTAGGATCTGTCACTCATTAGGGTACGGGGAGATAGTTACTTTCTAGCGGTCACTGTGTGGTCACTGTTCTAACCTAACCTAACCTACCAACACAACTCGCTCGGCTCGCGCTAAGTGGTCACCGTTCTAACTTAACCTAACCAACACAAATCTGTGTGCTTTGGGTAGGATCTGTTACTCATTAGGGTGCGGGGAGCTAATAATCATAGCAACATATAAAATTCACGTAAACTCGAGAGCAACGGAATGACAAAACGAACGCTAAAAGTATTTGTCAATGTAAACAGAATGGCGGCTTACGTTTCGTTTCACACATTTCGACAAACGGAGCATCGAAATCGCTACGAAATGTATCAAAATTACGTTCCTTTTTAAGTATTTGTAAGTTTTTTAAATAATAATTAAAATATTTTGGCGCGTCTCCGGCAGCAAAAAATACATTTTATCGCTTAGTACGAAACCCCTACACCCTCCCATATTCACACTTACCTCAGATTCAGGCGACTCGATATAAGACCCAACCCTCAATAATTATTATTATGTTCAAAAAGCTATAGGGCCATTATATTTTAACTTCAAGATTTATTCACAAAGACACAACAAAGTTAGATATATATAATATATACCTATATATTATTTTAAATAGATATATATTTTATATAGTTGGACGACCCACTGACCGGCAGACGCTTTTAAAGATGGCATTTGTGTTTTAAATGTGAGTATAATTATTCTATCAAAAGATTTTTTAAATAATCTTTACGTTTTTATCGTAGATTCATAATTATAGCTCACACTACCGACCTTGCGCATTATTTCAAGCCAGTCTTGTTCTCAGAGCTTAAAAGATAAGCAACTTCAAAATGTTTCGAATAATCACCGCGTGCGCACTGGTCTCACTGGCAGCTACTGCTGTCATCCCTGATGATGCTCAAGCTAAAATTATCAGATACCATAACGAAAATGACGGCTCAGGCAACTACCGCTTCAGGTAAGTCAATTTAAGTTGAATGTCAACGACTTAACTTCCAGAACATCTTACTAATAAATTTAATGTGTCGAAGAGTTTTTTTAAATGCCAAATAACACAAAATTCTTTTGATAAAGAAATAAGGTTTCTTACTTTGGTCCAGAGTTTATTGATTAAAACATGCTACATAATCTCTAAAAGTGCAGCTTAAGTTTTCAATATACACGGTACACAGTACACGGTATTTTGAAAACGGGCTGGTGTCCGCAACTCCACGTCAATGCGCGTATTTTGCATACGGGTGTCTTTAATTAACATTAACCAACAAAAATTAGCATATATTATGTGAACACCATGTAATTTGACATAGTGTATGCGTTTGTAACTGTGTGTTATATTGCAGCTTTGAGACGTCCAATGGCATAATACGAAAAGAAACCGGACGCTTGATGAACCCTGGAGCAGAAAACCAATATGTGGAAGTCCGAGGCACGTTCACCTACACAGACAGTAATGGACAACAAGTTAAAGTTAATTACCTTGCTGACGAAAATGGTTATCAAGTCCTAAAACAACGAGTAAGTTTATTTTAATTCTTCTGTATTCATTACATGACTGTTGCATTACCTACTTAAGGTAGGTACATGGGGTAAACATAAACCAAACCCAGCCACAATAAACCAAAGCAAATATTATTATATAGAGACTAAAGTTTTGATTTTATGAATATCTGTCATTTTCATTTTGACATTAACGTGTCAAAAAACGCTCTGTATTCTGACAGCCGTTATTGTGTGACCGTTCACCGCTTTCTTAGGAAACCAAATTGCTGCGTTTTACAACGCCAGATATATTATGTTTATGCGAGGAATATCTGATCATTTTCCATACCAAGACGTTTATATTATTCCAAGGATAAAAAACATCCGAAGGCCAATTCGCGTAATTAAAAACGTTCAAAATCTAGTCGTAATCTCATCCCTGCGGCAATCAATATCAAAACCGTGTCAAAAATGTAGAGAAAGTATTGGTATTTTTGACAGATTGAGACTGTGATCACTGTGAACGTTCTTAAAATTACGAGAATTGACATTAGAAAAATTTACCGTATACCTGAAGTTCGAAAGAGCTGAATAATTTCAAAAAAATATATAAAATTCGGACGACTGATTGACTAACGAATACTTATTTTTAGAAACGACTAATTATATATCTTAAGACTTAGTAAAGAAGCGTAACAGGTTATTTTAATTTTTTTTTAAATGTTCGACACGACGCAATCTTTTTATTCATCTTAAAGAATTGTGTATCGTAATGGCCCAGTGGTTAACCTCGCTTCTCATGCATGAGGTTGTGGGTTAAATCCGGCAAGTACCAATGTGACTTGAAGGAAAAACATCGTCAGGAAACCTAGACTTATAGTTAATGTAAGTCTGGTATCGCCAACCCGTCTTGGGCAAGCGTGAAGACCAATGCTCGTGCCTTCTTTGTCTGAATAGAAGCCTTTGCCCTGCATTGAAACAATAACAGGCTGGTATTATTACACAGATTTGTAATTTGACGTATTCCTTTCAAGACGTAGTAATGTGACCCATTTGCAACAATTAAGCACCCCAAAAAGCCTAGACGAAAATTCATGAGATTCGAGAAAACCCAATTTTTATGTATTTTTTAAAGTTTCCCAGAATTGGTCACTAAAATCACTTTTCTCTCAAGTGTGAAATTGCATGGCTTTCATTGATAACTAATCCATTAGTTAGCTAATATTTTAACAGACCTTTCGATGTAACCAAATTTTCTAAAACATTAAACAGTTTAAAGTTAAAGGAAAAAGTTTATTAACGATTTTTAAATATCATCCACGTACATGAACTTTGACACCAGTTATCTCAAAAATGTAGTATGTCACTTATTAAGCGTACAAATTACGGCGAAGACATCTTCATTTAATCAGCAAGCTAACGAGGTGCACAACATAAAAACATATTTAGAGGTGCCGATGAAACAGTCGATAATGCTGGCAAAGGTCGAATTTTAAAATGGATGAAATATTATTGTGAAAATGAAATGGTTTAGAAAATTTTCTTACTTCATTATGTTTGTTAAAGTATTAGGTACATAATTAAATATCAATGAAGGGCATATTTATTGAAAACGGTTTTAAATCTTTTGTATATTATTAGTTGTAATATTTATGACGTTTGTCATAAATATTACAACTAATAATATACAAAAGATTTAAAACCGTTTGAAATCACTAAATACAATATGCCCTAAATTTGTTTAAATTTAGGGCATATTGTATTTAGTGATTTCAATTTTATGGCATGTTATGTAACATTAAGTTTGCGCAGGTTATCATTCGGACAAATGATGTTAAGGACAAAAAAAGTTATGGCAATTTAGATTATGGATAAAAAAGTAAGGTAACACAATAGAGAACCAATTGGTCACTTATATTTTCATAAAATAGGTAGTTACAAACTTTTTATTTTTTTACGTTCCTCCTTCTCTTCCTGCGTTCGGTGCTCTCCTCTTCCTGCGGCTGCTGTAGCAACGTTGTTGGGGAAGTAAGAGGAATACAGCTTGTCGACTTCTTGATAAGAAATAGTAATGAGGCTTAATTGGCATAAGATTTGCCAACGTTTGGACAGATTGTACTTACAGTAGAATTAAATAATTTTAAAATATCGCATTTCTTATTTATTTCAACATTATTAGGTATATAACTAGCAACCCGGGTACTTCTCACGGGTGCAATTGCAACTTTTCAAAACATCGCTGTCTTAGTATAATATCTATATAAATATACAGTTCCAGAAAAAATGCTCTAAATGGTGTTAACCCACATCAAAATCCATTGTGCAGTTTAAAAAGATTTAAGCGCTACACAGTCATAGGTACACGAAAAGCGAGTTTGTTTTATACTACATAAAGAAGACAAAATATTGCAGGTTTTAATAATCCATATGTAAAACCATTAACTTGACCATTAGGTACACTGAAATCGATAAAAGAGTTTGTTCCGCTGAATCACGGCGACAATGACAGAATGTCTAGTTTTCTACGCCGTGACGCATGACGGTTATCCTAGGTGCTGGGTGCGGAAATAGTGACAGTTTATCTAAGATACTTAAAGAAAATCACCAAATCAGGTTAAACTTATATTAGTTGCCCAATTTAAAGTAATTTTACCATAAAATATAATTAATATTTTGTGTAATATTTTTGCACATTGCAAAAATCTAATAAATGAGTAAAAAGTTTGTACTTATTTTACGTTTATTTTTCAACAGAAAACAACAGATAGAAACTTTTCCCCGTCTGTGGTGGCAACACTCTTAGGAAAGTAAGAAGAATGCAGCTTGGCTACCAACGCAAGATAAAACCATACGACTAAGCCATAATATTTATGTTAATAAAATATAGGTATCTTAAAATGTCGCATTTGTTATTTCGATATTCCTAGCATATACACGCTTATAAATATTTTATTATCGAATGGCGAATTTAATTAAAAATCTAGCTACGCCTATGCTATGAGAAGACTGGACTCTTTGTATTCGTAAAGATAAGATGGATTGAAAAGTATTTTGTTTCATGTGAAGGGAGCCAGCTTGAATGCTTGAATTATATTCGATGTTATCGAAACAAGCTTACCGATAACAATTCGGTCAAACAACATGTCCAAAGATAGACCTGTTCATTAAATTAAAGATTTGCACACCAACGAGGAAAAGGTTTTCGTAATTGAGTCTTTACACTCAACGTGTGTCGAAACTACTAGTAGCAATCAAATATTTAGCATAGGCACCTTGCAGCACTCAAACATAACGACTGATTAACTTTGTTTGATGAAACTTGAGTGTGAAAGCACAGTCTGAGCGAAATAACCAGTTTCAAGCGACCTACTTGATCTTGAAATAAGTTTGCAACTATCCACTTGAACAAGGTTCAGACTATTTTCAGTTCAAGTAAATGCAGATTTTTGCGGTTACGATTTTGGTCCCATTGATTGTTCAGTTTGATGGTCTGCATCACACCCTTAATTTTGACCACATATTTCTGATACATGCTGTGTAAATTCACCAGCTCAAACTCGAAGCATTTATTTCAATTAAACCATTACAGGCACTTTTGAATAGTCGGTCAGTCAAAAAGACGTAACTAGTGGCCTATTTTCAGAGGTTTCTATAGAGAAGAACGCGCATTGGTACTACATCTGGGGTACTTATTTTCTTATTCTTCCCTTGATGCTAGCTATCGAATAAAATATACTCTGTGCAACAAGTTTTTAAGAACAAAGAACATCTTTATACCAAAGGACCTTGGGGCTTATAAGGCCACTTTGGCAGAATCATAGAACGATAACATAATGGACAGTTAACTGTTAAGTTAATCGTATCAAACCCCGTTGGTTAAGCATTTTTCAGTTTTTTTTTTTTATCTGTGCTAAAATACCAATCAATCCAATCCAAATCCAATCCCAATCTCTTTGACTATGCCTATGAAAAAAAAACAGACTGTCTTCGCCATATTATGATTCATAATGTTATCCTTTTATGATTCTCCAAAGTGGCCTTTTTAGGCCCCCTTGTCATAATATTAAAATAAGATCCTCATTGATTGATCCGTTCTCATTTAACTATTAAACCTATGTAGATATTTAATTTTTTTTTTTGTTGTAAATAATACCACGAATATTAGTTACAGTCGACCGTACCTCGGTGATAACTCTTTGACTTTGAGCCTGCGTTGCGTAGTACGGAGTTTCAATAAAATAAGAGAGCTTTTACTAGATTTCCACTGACGTTCGACCCTACTATATCACAGATTGATTGAATTGCTTATTATGTTTCTTTCAAAACACATCGCTGTTGAAGAAGCTGTCTTAGATTTTATCTTTGACTTTTTACTACGGAAAATGTAAAATGAAAATGAAATCTATGCCTGCAGCGAAGTCTTCAAAACTCATCAGCACACTGCCCCAATGCTGTGTGATTTTCATAAAATAATATTTGTTTTGCTTTTAAGCAAAACAGCCATTCATATTTTATTTTTTTAACAGTACAGTCAACAGCAAAAGTAGATGATCAAAATCAGAAATTCAATACTAATGAACAGAGTTCGCGTCAGAACTGTGTGGCGTCGAAGTGATTCAAAAGTATGTGATTGTAAATTATACCAAACATTTACTACTAGTACAGCTGCCATATATTCGTCATCAGTTTTGACTCCTATTGAATTTCTGATTTTGATCATCTACTTTTGCTGTTGACTGTACCTACATAAGTTTACTTACCTACTTATTTTTTTTTCAGACTCAGTCATTAGATGTTTCTGTCGGGATGGCAGTCGGAGCTGTTAGTCCCAATGTGTTGGCTACATTATTAGGGAAATAAGAAGTTTGTAACATATTTAAGTTTGAATAACTGTAAATTAACTGATTGTGAATGAATGAGGTTGCCTTTAAAAGATTGCTCTTAGCGATAAGACCGCCTTTTGTGTCTTCCTTTGTGAAATGTCTACATTTATATCTGTAATTTATATGGTGTACATAAATACATAATAAAGAGTATTCTGTTCTATTCTATGATTTTTTAAGAGCGTTTACTACGTACGGCCTTTCACACAAACTTTCAAGCCCTTGTTTTTCGAAATGAATGAACCCATTTTAATGAAACTTCAGACGCTTATGCAGGATACAAAGGTCTAAAAATTTATATAAGAACATTTTCGAAAAACCGTGTTACAGCCAAATTAGACCGATTTTAAATCCATAAAAAAAGATATAACAATAAATAAATAGAAACAGAGATTTCCAGTTATCTTTTTTATAAAATATTTCGAAAATGTTCTTAAGTAACTTTTTAGACTTTTGTATCCTGCATAAGCGTACCTATGAATTTCATCATAATCGGTTCATTCATTTCGAAAAACAAGGGCTTGAAAGTTTGTATGAAATTCCGTACGTCGTAAACGCTTTTAACACGCTTTTATTAGCTTTACTTGTAACTGACTATGTAACAAAATCTTATATATCAATTTTAACGTATTTCTAATTGTCGTATCGAAATGAAACTTTACATGTTTATGTAGTTCAGAAGACAAAACTATAATTTGGTATCTTATCTGATGATTGAGCCAGGAGGTGGATAGTGGAACTCTTTAGGGGCTACTTGTAAACAGAGTTTGTTAGTAGCCCCTAATCGTCATAACTTCGTTGACTTTATACTTATTAACATAATGAAGAATATACAAGACGCAAAAGTTAAAAATAAAAATATATATTTAAAAAAAACTAAATAACATGGCACGCTTTTAAAACACACTTAAAATTTTAAAATTGACTTAAATTGAATTCTAAAAGCGTGGAGCGCACTTATAATTTATTCACAAAGCGCTCCACGCTTTTAGAATTCAATTTAATTATTTTATAATTTTTAGTAGGTACAGTCAACAGCAAAAGTAGAGGTTCAAAATCAGAAATTCAATACTAATTAACGGAGTTCGCGTCAGAACTGTATGGCAGAGCTGTTGCTGTTGTTGTTGTTGAGCTGTTGCAGGGACTTTGTGGCTGTGTGGCAGACTTCTGACGCGAACTCCGTTCATTAGTAGGTATTGAATTTCTGATTTTGATCATCTACTTTTGCTGTTAACTGTAAGTACGTGTTTTTTCAGGTTTTTTTTTAACAATAATGTATATTTCATTGATTCTGTTTTTTTAAAGGAGCTTGACCAGGCAAGTATGCCAGGCATGGGTACCTTTTCTGTCGAAAAGCAGCGTTCTATCGTACGGCTTCGGTTTGAAGTGTAGGTATACGTAATTATTAGATACTGGCTGCGCCCGTGGTTTCACCCGCGTAAATGTCGATCCCGTGGGAATATCGAGATAAAAGCCTATATGTTAATCCAGGGTGTCAGCTACCTCCACCGGATATCTATGGCTACCTCCATACAAAATTTGATCTAAATTGGTCCAGCCGTTTGCGCGTGAAGACTCACAAACTTTCGCCTTTATAATATTAGTGTGATTTCGATTTAGATCTTTTATTGAAGGAAATCATTAAAAAAAATTGTGAAGCCCATACAGGGTCACTTTAGATTTAATACAGTATTTTATGTGTCCATCGTTAAAAAAAATCTGATTACAAAAAAATATAACGGACTTCCATAAAAAAACCCTACAAAGTGCAAAATAAGCTCAGTTTGGGAAGTCGTTGGCAAGAAATTACGGACTCCTATTTTGTTTTTAAAGTCGGTTGTATTTTATTTTATTTCACACAAATTCGCGTAAGTGCTACTTTACTTACTCTAGAGATAAATCTAGAACCAAAATACATTCTAAGAGCCAGGTCCACAGTCAGAACCATAACAGCATCTACTTCTCTACGAAACTAATTTCTTTCCAACAATTTTATGACAACAATTTCGCTTTTATAATTAAAAATTGTCTTTATCTATACGAATGAACGTCACTCTTCTGCGAAAAGTCACACCACCAAAAAAAAAACGTGTGGGCTAGGAGCCCCGTCAGGAACAAAGTTCAAAATAAAAATTGAAGTCGGTTGTTTTTTTTTGTAAAAAAGTTTTTTGACCTCACTATCGGCTTCAGCATCCTCGGAAACCATGAAAACTATCTCGCTCTCTCTCTATGTCTTCCTATTACATAAATGAAAAGTCGGATGGAGGAATAACGCTTTTTTGTTACGTGATGATTTCTCTCATTATACTCCTAAGGCAAGCTCCGTAAAAGAACTTCGACATTTGCTCAACGCTATCTATCGAACAAAGGTAACTCTTAGGCGGGTTTTAGAGTCACGCTAACCGCACGCTGATGGTCAGCGCTGATATTGGGTCGATATGCTGTGTAGTAAGGTAGCGTTTCTGAGTAATGCTGACCGCTCAGCGCTGACGGCTCATATGTTTCGCTGTCCGCGCCGACGATCAGCGTGCGGTCAGCGCGACTCTAAAACCAGCCTAAAACTTGAAACTCGCTCTGCATTATTCAACTTTCATAGATCAATAACGCCACCTGGTGGTCACTAGGAGAAACCTAATTTCCCATACAAAATTCTAACGCGCTCGCATTCGAATGCGAGTCGAAAAACTCTAAGGCCACTCACTGTACACTTTTGATTTCGCTACGATTTTACTATATTTTACGTATAAATATAGACAAAGGATCCTTTTCAGTTTTAAAAACATTGATGTATAATAGACGAATCTCATGAATATTGATATGCGGAACCATGAACTAGAACTTAATGAAAGGATCACGAGTTCGTTTCATAGATTCACGAAAACAATTAAAAATATCATTGACATAACATCACGATATCATCATGTCTGAATTCCCCAGAGACCATTTTGGTTACCCATTTAAAGAGTTAACTATGGGTTTTTCTACGCAGTTATTCAAAAACCCATACGATATAGGTAACCCTTTTGAATGGCTTTTTTTTTGAGGAGGAAATTATCAAATGACCCCTCCCGCTTTGGGTGGAGCGGAAGGGCGTGTCAGACTCTTACTGACTAAAACCCACCCGTGTTCCTTCCTTAGCCCTTTATGTTCCGGGCCAGCGATAACCCTTTCGGAAAATCCCGCTGACCCGGCAGGCTTCGGCCCTTCATTGATGCTGCTTTTGAATGGCTTAAAGGACCATTTTGGTTATCCATTGAAAGGGTTTTCGGTAGGGTTTTTTAAGCGGTTAAACCAAAACCCATACGATGTAGGTAACCCTTTTGAATGGTTTAAAGAACCATTATGGTTATCCATTGAAAGGGTTTTCGATAGGGTTTTATAAGCGGTTAAACCAAAACCCATACGATGTAGGTAACCCTTTTGAATGGTTTAATGAACCATTTTGGTTATCCATTGAAAGGGTTTCCGATAGGGTTTTTCAAGCAGTTAAACAAAAACCCATACGATGTGGGTAACCCTTTTGAACGACTTAAATTAAGCCGTCACCCTTCTGAACGGCTTAAATTAAGCCGTTCAAAAGGGTTACACTTTCAACTCTCATAGAAACGATAACAGCGTAACATTCCGACTCGGAGCAATGTAATATGACCTCTCGATGATGGGCATACGTTGCAAAATGGCATAGCACGCGTTAAGCGACCGCGGTGGCGCCTTTGTGGCTAGTTTTCGAGAGGCTTGCAAACAGGGATCTATGATCATTATTGCATGTAATAAAGAGTACAATTTAGCTTTGCTGGCCGGATATCGAAATGACATAATTATTATTATGATTTTTCATGATGTCTGTACTTGTACACCTACTACTTTATTGTCATTTTTTAATAACCCTATTAATATGGTAACCCGAACTAAACCCATAAACAGAGGTTATCTTAATGAAAGGGTAACCGGGTTTCAAGTATAGAACCCATTCAATGGGTTATCATAATGATGGTGTAACCCTTTCACTGGGTTTCAAGCTTAAACCCATTCAAGGGGTTACATCATGAAAAGGTAACCTCATAATTGGAAACCCCTTCGAAAGACTTAACTCTTAGCCGGGGTTGTACGGTCCCTGGTATTCCCCAATGAGAGGCGAAGGTGTGAGTTATAAACCCATAATGGTCAGTTATGTTAATGTAAAAAACATCTATTATTCCCTTCGATCAATAATCTATTATTAATAGAAGATTAAACCATTACCTAGGGACTTAAAAACTCCTTCATAAAGGTTACAGAATTATAAGTGTTACATATTGAATTGATAACAGAATCAAATATGTAACCCTTATAAATGTGTTTCAATTTTAAAATTGTAACAGTATCTTATATATCTGTAACCGATATAAAAGTGTTAACAGTGTTAATAAGTAACCGGAAAACGCGGCGTTGCCAAAATAGTCGCAATCCCGACTGGATTGAGGTTATTTTGCCATCCCCACGTGTGTCTGTCCGCCGCGCATTTTTGCGGTACCGTGCAATTATACCAACAAATGCTTATTTTGAAGGGTTACACTTTGATTCTGTAACATTATTGTATCTGTTACATTTAGAAGTGTTTTTCTTTCAGTTTTAAAAACTGTTAAAAACTTATTACGGTTACTGTTTGAGTCCCTGACCATACCTAATATGATAAAAAAAACAAGAAATTAAAAAAACTAAAAAACCCGACTGCGGTAAAAAAAATTAGTTTAAAAAAACTGAAAAGCTAAAAACAAGGCCATTTTAAATTAAATAAAAGTTGGAAGCAGGCGGGACCCATACCATTTTTTTATTATATTTTCAAACTCAAATGGGTGCCGCCTGCTTCCAACTTTTATTTAATTTAAAATGGCCTTGTTTTTAGCTTTTCAGTTTTTTTAAACTAATTTTTTTTACCGCAGTCGGGTTTTTTAGTTTTTTTAATTTCTTGTTTTTTATTTCCAGCTTTTTAGTTTACAAATTTGAAAGATTTCGCAGACTATTTACTTATGTATTAATTAATAGCTGACCCGTAAAGTCACTCAACAGGGAACAAGAAATAATTATTTTATTTAACGTGTTTTTTACGATTTGTCACTTCGAATTACTTTTAACCATATAAGTTGTATATATTTTTGTAATCACCTTTTAAAACCCTTAATTTTGATATTTCACTCGATGGTATTAGAAGAAAAAAAAAATTCGAACTCCACAATATGGCACCCTAAATCCGCCATTTTACTTTGTTTTTTATTTTAATGTAGCCAGTGACACTCGCGCTACCAAGACAAATCTAAAGACGTATAATTTATTCAAATCCGTTCATTCGTTTAGAAGTTACGAGGGAACAAAGAATCGGACATACATACATACATACATACATACATACATACCTACATACATACATACATACAGGTCAAACACATAACCCTCCTTTTGGGCTTCGCCGCAGTCGGGTTCATTCGTTTAGAAGTTACGAGGGAACAAAGAATCGGACATACATACATACATACATACATACATACATACCTACATACATACATACATACAGGTCAAACACATAACCCTCCTTTTGGGCTTCGCCGCAGTCGGGTAAAAACACAACTTCTCTCCTTAAACTAAATTTTTATGTTGTTTGCACTTGTTTCATGATTATTATTGTATATTTTTATAAATATGTTAATGTAAATGGTACACCACAGAGTACCTTCAGTATTGTCTCTCCTTCTTCCTAAATCCATCCAAAAATTGACTTTAAAAGATCGCTTTTAGCGATAAAACCGCCCATTGTGTCACCATATGTAAAATTTCTACATGTCTGTAATTTTCATGGTGTATTTAAATTCTATCTATCAGCGAAAGCAGAAAAAAAGAGGAAGGAAGGAGGAATGAAGGAAGGAGAGGGAGGGGAAGGAGTATGTAAGGATCGTATCAGGTGGCGTTCTGTACCTAGTTTCTGCCTGCCATCGTGGGAAGAAGCCGTGAGTTTATGTATGTGTATGTGTTTATCCATTTGATAGCAGTCCTGCTGGACATAGATCATTCCTGTCGGTCGCCCCAGCCTGTGTCATCCAGCTGGTACGGTCAGCAACAAAAATAGATTAACACTTCAGAATTTGAATTCATTATTTATGAGCAAAATATTCATAACATGTAAGCAATATAAAATGTGAGGAGTATTATTAGTTATTAGCTATTAGGTTTATGACATACTGGAATGTATCGAATCATTTTGTATTTATATAATCAGAATTTGAATTCAGTATTTATGATCAAAATATTCATAACATGTAAACAATATAAAATGTGAGGAGTATTACTTCTTAGTTATTAGGTTTATGACACACTGGAATGTATCGAATCATTTTGTATTTATACAATATTGTAAAGTAAAGTAGGAGTGTGAATCGGTTCTTATTGTGTATATATCAGCCACCCCAAAAATCACCGCTGCATCTAGTCTTCAACTGCATAAACTTAATAGGTAGGTACATAAAAAGAGATACGGCATGATGGCACGACGGGGATAAGATCGAATATATCGAGAAAAAATATTATTCTCTTCTTTTTTTGTATAAACTTATGCCTCGGCTTTTAGTCCTATTTCCGCAAAAATCAGACCCAGCTTACTTACCATCTACCTACCTTTCTAGTTAAACTCTTGACAGTATTAAAAAAACCTTATCAATAAAAGAATAAAAGTATTATTCGAATGTAGTGCGATCATTAATCACACTATCACACCAATATTATAAAGACGAAATTTTGTGATTGTGTGTGTTTACATGTTTGTTATTTCTTCACCAACAAATGGATGAACGGATTTAGATGAAATTTGGCACACAGATAATTTACAACTAGGATTAATACATAGGCTACTTTTTATCCCGATATACCCACGAGATCGACACTTTACGGGTGAAACCACGGGGAGCTGCCAGTAAAAAACAAAATACACAAAAAAACCTTAACAGATCCATTGAAAGGGCTCGTTAAGAGACCTGAATGGCTAGGAACATTAATATAAATATCACTCCTATTATAAAACCGGTGAGATAAAAAATAAAGTACAAGTATGGTAGTTTACATTTTAATATTACAGGCCGACTCAAACTTATTCGCCGCCTCTCTTATAATTGCGTGAAGGAGAATAAGATGTCTTCGCACTGAGGGTATAGACGCTGCGTAAATACATACGCTGCGCTAGCGTTGCGTAGACGTGGTCGTATCGAAACTGTGGGAGATATTATAGTAATTGATATGTGGTGTTGACCCATCATAGAATCTACGCTGCCTAGGTTTGAGAACACCCTAAGAAAGACGGAATGTGTTCAAATCAAAGTTAATAAATAATAATAATGGTCCTCCAGCCCCTTATTTCGTCCAATCTCAACGACTAACCTTCGGTGCGGGAGATGTTATAGTGCACAAGTGTGTGCGCAGACGCAGGTGCACTCACTCGTCCCTCAGTCTCATAGTCCGATGGGACGGCAATCCGACATGATCGGAGAGAGATAAGGCACAGGACCAAACCCAATAACACTTTGCTCGACCTGGGAATCGAACCCAGATCAACACGCTCAGTAGACGCGCTTGCAACCACGAGACCAACGGGGCAGTTATAAGGGACAAGACATATTTATCTATCTATAGATGATCCAGAGGAGTCTGTAAAAAACGGAGGAGGAGGAGTCTGTAAAAAATCTGTTAAATATGGTATTCCAACCACTAAGTGATATATACTTACTTAATGAATTCATACTTATTCTCACATTTTATATAGATATCGCACACCCAAAACAACACTGCACTAAGTCTAAATAGCTCATTTTTCAGAATCGACGAAAAACCGTTATCTCATATTGATTGTGACAGTTATTGCGAATGTCCTGCACATTGCATGTAAAGAATCCAATGCGTATCAGCATTATAAGTTCATTTGATTGTAAACGCATTAATAATGCAAATTTCAACATAATACAGTGTTGCAAGATTTTTCGACATAATACAGTGTTGTTCTGGGTGTGCGATAAGTTGCAGCAAGTTTTTCCCGCAGAACCCAGTCAATCAATATTTCATCGCTTGCGGTTTTTAGACAAATCTAACAAGTCCTTAACACTGAATTGAATAATAATGAGAGGTAATGTATTTTCTTTCTATTCATGTCAATCCTTATAAGTGTTTTATGTGAAAAATAACAGATAACCACATTAACCAGAAATGGTATAGAGTTGATTGAAGCTAATAAACCTTAATAATTTGTAAAGATCAAGAATATGTTTTTATTCCTTTTTGTCAATAAATCTTTCTTTAATTATGAAGTAGTCAATAACACCCACCAAAAACATTTTCATGTGAAATGTTGCCAAGACGAGACCACATATGGCTCGCACTGTCAAAATCATCATGTCAATCATCATCAGATCTCATGTAGAGCCAAGCTTCTAACTCTACACGCCCCTAACTCTACAAGCCCTAACTTCACAAACTCTACACCTTTGTCAAAATATGAGGCTTGGCCGTTTCGTTACTACAAGAACTACAGCTTATTGTATAATAGAAAGGTAATGAACAGTGAATAAATTTTCACCTTACGCCCATGTGATGGTAGCGAAACGGTCAAGCCAGATATTTTGTCTAAGATCAAAATTGTGCATAAGAAAAAAAAAAACTTTTTTTTTTTGTGGATGATATACTAAAAATCCTGAAATATGTATTTTATTATTTTTAACAAGATATAGAGACTATATCAATTTTCAGACCTTTAGCGTCTAAAGATGCGGAAGTCTCATACAGACTTCCATCCCCTAGTTTAAGGGGTTGGGGGGTAAAATTTCCAAGTTTTAGAATTTTTTTGTTGTTTGTGTACTAATACTAGCTTAAATACCAAATTTCAGCTTTCTAGGACTTCAGGAAGGAAGTTCGAGAAAAGGTAGGTAGTGCCCTTGCGCTTTGCTTGGCTTGTCTTGGCGGACTTTAATCAAATAAATCTGCGTTTTCCCAAATTTTAACTGCTTCTATTCTAACTGGATGCAGCTGGATATCAGCCGGTCGATTCTGTAAAAATCTCACCGTGAAAACTTGGGTGAAGTGAGTTGTTTTTGTTAGAAATTGACAGTATTGACAGCTCACTCCACGCTCACTTCACCTAAGTTTTCACGGTGAGATTTTTACAGAATAGCACCGCAGTATTGCATGATATTAGCAATGGCTATATCAAACGATTTTTGCTTCCTTTCAGGTACAAATACATAAATATAAAATATTTATTGCTTCTACTTGCGACTCCAATGCCATCCAGTAAAACAGGAGCGAATAATTACGCAGTTTAGCTGACACAGTGTGAAACGTCGGGTCCTTCTCACGTTTGCGTAATAAGGTAACAGGGTCAATGACTCCTTTAGTCCTTGACGTGGCATTGTACTATGGAATGAAGTCCAGATATGACATTCTTGAAGAACTGGATATAAAGTGTGGGCAGTTGTCCCCAACTCACAGTCCACTTAGATCCGCTCTGTTGAAGAACACGCCCAATATGGTAAGTTAAAATAAACGAGTTTCTTTATGTTAATTATATTATGTAATTGGTCATATTATTAAACTGATGAGATTCGAAATCCGGATTTCGAGAGCTTAAGAATAACCATGGGTTCGATTTCGAGGCTTTGTAGTATCATATTGTGTGAAGCAATCCATTCTTGTTATGGAATCTTGATACATAAAATTGATAATACCCGTTGTTTGAGTGTGCCAAGCTACAATTCTCACAAACAACACAATATTAGAATTTATTATTAGTAGGTACCTAAAATCTAAGTCATATGTCATCATATGTCATGACAGGCGTCTGCAACAAAACAGAAAAAACCGCTTAGAAATGTTGCTAAAGAATACCTACTTACGAGTATTAAGTCATTTTTATTTTTATCGAATATGTAGCAATAAACTAATGACTCAATACAGTCTCCAATAATTACCTTTATCTGTCAAATGTCTAAGAAAAATATTTTATTATAACTACTTGACATCATTCCCGTAAGATTTCTTAGAAAGGTTTTACTTCGATTTTATAATGAATCTTCTTTCTTCATCATCGATGGGTTCCTTGTTCCAACTTAGCACTGGAGTAAGCTGCATGACTGCAATCTCCTACTCCACTATTCTTTCTGCTACTTGATTATCTATTACAAATCCTTATTTTCCATATTTTCTTGACATGAGACGTTACAGTCCGGGCGTCGAGAGAATGCATTCTTGACATGTGTCGGTTTCATACAAACGAATACGTGTTTCGCGAATTTGATCTTTATTAGTTACTAGAATTGCAGCACTGACAGGTGTCAGGAACGCATTCCTTCAACTGCAGGACTGTAATAAGATTGATTTCATAGTTCTTTATAATGCCTATAGTTTTAGTTTGGCAACTCTAAAATGTTGCTGTCGTTTACACATCGGAACCCTTCTGTGTCTCGCAGGACAGGGTCAACAAAGTAAGGTTTTCATTAACCTGTTGACATAATTACATTTATTACTTGCACTCAGCATCCTCAGAATTCTATTAACCAATCTTATGGGATCGACTAAAAGATGAACAAACGTAATAGAACCACTGCAACGTCATTCATGGTGCTGCAGAATTAGGTACGTCGGCTCCAATTGCCCACCAGGTTTGGGTGGACAATTGGGGCGGGCGGCAAATCTTCGACAGGAGGAGAAGGTCATGGTTCCAGTCACCGATCATCTTTGATGGTCGGTGAAGGGAACCGGGCTATAGACGGTCACGCGTCTACTCCCCCTCTGCTTACAGAGGAAGGTGAGTTGGCGCGGACCGTCGCGGGGCGGTTAGCACCGCGGTACCCACGAGAGTGTGGGTGGTGGAGGGTGTCCCATGCCCGCGCTGCGTCTGTCCGGCATCCGGCGGCAGCGTGGGGACGCCGGGGCGGCGGTTGGGTCTGTCCAGCCGTCGGCCACCCCGTAATCCTGAACTGACAGGACCGGGGGTCCGGGCCACTGAGGCCCGGGCCGCGAGGTAGACAACCTCTATAAAAAATTACCCCAATCCCAAGGTCTAGCGTGCCGAGGGGATGAATGGCCGGAGGGGATCCGGCCGTTAGCGCGAAAAGGGACCTCACCCTTAAAAGGAACACAAAAATGGAACAGACAGACGGCAAAAAACTACCCCAGGGCGGTACCGGCTGCTCAGCAGTCGGAGAATCCGCCACGTTCCCTTCGGGAACGTCAAGCCCCCACTCGTATTCTGGGGGGGGCAACGAATGTCTACCACTTGCCATTGGCAACAAGAGCCGAGGAGGCTCCTGTCCCTCAGGGGACCAAGTAGAGGTGAGGAGTGATGCGGGGTCGGAGTCCGACGCCGCATCGGAAGGCACGAGCATGGGAGGCTCAGGGAGCCCCTGCCGTGCCGGGGAGGTGGCCGCGAAGACGGGCAAGCGGCCAAGGTCTGGGGACAGCCAGGGATTGTCCTCAGACGGAGAGCAGGCCTCGGCCCGAAAAATCCCCACAAGTAGGCGGGGTGGGGTCGCAAAGCGAGGCAAGGGCAGGGGGCTCACTGCCCGTGAGGCGGCGGAGAGAGCGGAGGAGCCCGCAAAGGAGGGGGGGACCGGTCGCGCGGTCGCTTCGGGACCCTCGAGCGACGAGGCGGGTGCGGCTGACGCCCCTGACCCCGAGGCGGACTGCATGAGCAGGTTTGCGGCGGTAGTGGAGGCCGCCATCCGGGACGTGTCCTTGAAGAAGTTACAGACTTCCAAGAACAGGGCCATAGTCTCGGCGACGGCCTCCATCATGGCGGCAGCGGAGGCGGCCAACTACACCGGCCCTTCGGCCGGCGAAGTGGCCGAATTGCGGGCGGAGGTCGCCCGCCTGACGGCAGCCACCGAGCTTCTCCAAAAGGAGAACGGGAGGCTCCGGGCAGACCTGGCCGGCCTGCGGGCCACCGGGGAAGCGCAACCACCGAGCCAGCCCGTCCCGGTGGAGAACCAGGTCCTCAGCCTGGTTCGGCAGGAGCTGGCGGCCTTCCAGGCGCGGTTTTCCGTCCTGGAGGGCATAGTCCTGCGCCCCCCCCTGGCGGGCGGAACGACCCCGGGACCAAGGGCGGCCTCGTACGCCGCCGCTGCGGCAGCTGCCGCCCCTAAACCCGGGCCGTCGGGCCGGGCCCAGGCCAAGCCGGCGTCGGCCAATCCGGCGTCGGCTAAACCGGCGCCGGCCAAACCGGCGTCGGCCAAACCGGCATCGGCTAGAGGAGCCGCGGCGCCGGCGCCAGCTGGCGGGGCCCCGGCGCCTATGGGCAACCCCCCGGCGCAGGGCCGAAAGAAGAAGGGCAGTGCGGCGCGGGAGGCGAAGGCCCCAGAGCCCACGCCCCGCCCCCAAAACTCCCACACTTCTCCCGCGACCGACGCCGACTGGCAGGTGGCCGGGGAGAAGAGAAGGGCGGCCAAGGCGGCCAGGAAGAAGGAGCAAAGGCGGCGCCGCAAGGAGAGAGCCGTTGCGGCTAGGCTTCGCGCCCCGAAGACCGCGGCTGTAGTGATAACACTACAGCCGGACGCGGTCAAGAGGGGCGTGACGTACTGCGACGTGCTCTCAAAGGCGAGAGAGAAGGTGGACCTCCGGGAGCTGGGGATCACCGGGGGCCTCCGGCACAGGGTGACCGCCACTGGCGCCCGCATGCTGGAGATCCCCGGTGCTACAAGTGGCCCCACCGCTGACGCCCTAGCTGAGAAGCTAAGGGCGTCCCTCGCGGACGAAGCTCGGATCACCAGGCCCGTCAAGTGCGCAGACATGCGCATACTGGGCCTGGATGACTCCGTGACGGAGGGAGATGTGGTGGCCGCCGTTGTCAGGACGGGCGGGTGTCTGGCCGACCAGGTGAAGGCGGGCACCTTGCGTCCTGACTACACGGGCATGCGAACCATAACGGTAAGCTGCCCCGTGACGGCGGCCAGAACCATCACGGAGGGCCGAAGGCTCCTGGTGGGCTGGGTTTCAGCGCAGGTCAAACTCCTGGAACCCAAGCCTCTGAGGTGCTACCGATGCCATGTGGGACACCACGTTGGCATCCAGTGCACCTCCGAGGTAGACCGCAGCACACTGTGCTTCCGCTGCGGTCAGCCCGGACACAAGGCCGGCTCGTGCAACGCCGCGCCGCACTGCATCACATGTGCGGCTGCTGGCAAGCCGGCCGATCACCGGGCGGGGAGCAAGTCCTGCGCTCCACCCGCCGGAACCAGGAGGAAAGGCAGGCCCTCCGCCGCCGTTGCCACTCCCACCTTCGCCGCCGCCGCCGCCGCCGCCACCGCCGCCGCCGCTGCCGCCGCCACAACCGCCGCCACCGCCGTCGCCGTTGCCGCCGCCACTACCGCCGCCACCGCCGCCGCTGCCGTCGTGGAGCCCTCGCAGGGGGCCCGGGAGGAGGCTGAAATGGAGGACTAATGGCTCCATTGCGCCTCCTCCAGGCGAACATCAACCACTGCGCCTGCGCTCAGGATCTGTTGCTCCAGAGCATGGCGCAGTGGTCGATCAACATCGCCGTGGTCGCTGAGCCGTACTTTGTCCCGCCCAGGGATGACTGGGTGGAGGACCTGAGCGGCTCAGTGGCCATAGTTTCGTCGGTCGCCGCCGGCACCCCGTCCCTGGAATGCGTCACGAAGGGACAGGGGTGTGTAGCAGCACGGTTCGGAGAGGTTGTAGTCGTGGGAGTGTACTTCTCTCCGAGCCGAACTCTCGCCGAGTTCCACAACTCTTTAACAGAGCTGAGTGTCGTCGTCGCCGGAAGCCATCCCTTCCCCGTGCTAGTGCTCGGGGACTTCAATGCCAAGAATTTGGCCTGGGGTTCCCGTTGCACGGATGTGCGGGGCAGGATGGTGGAGGACTGGGCTCTGGAAACAGGCCTGGTCGTCCTAAATCGGGGTTCTGTTCCCACGTGTGTGCGGATGCGGGGGGAGTCCGTGGTGGACATTTCGTTCGCCAGCCCCGCTCTGTCGCAGCGTGTAATTGACTGGCGCGTCATGGAGGAGGTGGAGACCTATTCCGATCACCGGTATATCCGGTTCGACGTCTCCGCCCAGACCTCTAGCGCGCTGGTCCAACAGGCCCCGAGTGGTCCGCGGTGGGCGCTGAAGCAGCTGGACCGGGAGCTCCTCCTGGAAGCCTCGATCGTGCAGGCCTGGGTGTCATCACCGGACAGGCCTGCCGATATCGACGAGGAGGCGGAGTGGTTCCGGGAGGCCATGTCCGAGATCTGCGACGTGGCAATGCCCCGAGTCCGGCCAGGACGCGCCCGACGTCAGGTGTACTGGTGGTCGCAGGAGCTGGAGGCGCTACGCAAGGCGTGCGTCGACGCGCGACACCGGTACACCAGGCACCGCAGGCTCCGCATTCGTCCTCCGGATGCGGAAGCCACGGAGGCGGAGCTGTACGAGGGGTACAGAGCAGCGAAGACCGCCCTCCAAGAGGCTGTCCAGCGGGCCAAGGACATGGCCCGCGAGGAGATGCTGGAGGCTCTGAACAGAGATCCGTGGGGGCGCCCTTATAAAATGGTGCGGAATAAACTCCGCACCTGGGCCCCCCCGCTGACGCAGAGTCTCCGCCCCCAGCTGGTGGAGGAGGTGGTGAGCGCTCTGTTCCCTTCACGGGGGGAGCACACCCCCCCGCCCATGGCTCCGCCAATTGCGGTGCCCGAAGCGGACCACGCGGACGACGACGACGACATCCCTGAAGTGACCGGGGTAGAACTGAGAGCGGCGGTAGGAAGGCTGAAGGCCAAAAATACCGCCCCAGGACTCGACGGCTTGCCGGGTAAAGCCTGGGTCCTGGCCTCGAGGGCTCTCGGGCCTCGACTGGAGGCGCTCTTAAGCGCATGTTTGGAGAGAGGCCAGTTTCCACTCCGTTGGAAGACGGGGAAGCTGGTCCTCATTCGGAAGCCAGGGCGCCCTGCGGACTCTCCGTCCGCATACCGGCCCATCGTGCTGCTCGACGAGGTCGGCAAGCTCTTTGAGAGAGTGATTGTGGGCCGCCTCGTCGGGCACCTGGTGAGGACGGGGCCGGATCTTGCGGACAGCCAGTTTGGTTTCCGCAAGGGGCGCTCGACGGTGGACGCCATCATGCGCGTGAGAGCCCTCACGACGGGGGACGCGGTGTCCCAGGGTGGGGTCGTCGTGGCGGTGTCACTCGACATCGCCAACGCGTTCAACACCCTACCCTGGAGCTGCATTGTGGAGGCACTCCGGTATCACCGGGTGCCGCCCTACCTCCGTCGAATAGTCGAGGCGTATCTGACGGACAGAGCCGTCAGCTACCCCGGTCGCGATGGGGAGTGGAACCGGCGAGAGATGTCGTGCGGTGTCCCGCAGGGATCGGTCGTGGGGCCGTTCCTGTGGGACATCGGCTACGACTGGGTGCTGCGGGCCGACCTCCCTGAGGGCGTCAGCGTGGTTTGCTACGCTGACGACACGCTGGTCCTGGCGCAGGGGAGGTCGCATCAGGCGGCGGCCGACGCGATGACACGCGGGGTTGCGATAGTCGTGGAGAGGATCCGGCAGTTGGGCCTCGAGGTGGCATTGCACAAGTCCGAGGCCATGTCGTTTCATGGGCCCCGGAACGCGCCACCATCGGGATCCCAACTAACGGTAGGAGGGGTTCACATCGGCGTCGAGACAACGATGAGGTACCTGGGTCTCGTCCTCGACAGCCGGTGGAACTTCGTCGAGCATTTCCGACGTTTGGTCCCCAAACTGGAACGGGCCGGGGCCGCCTTCAAGCGGCTCTTGCCCAACCTGAGGGGGCCAAACGCCTCCTGCCGGAGGCTTTACGCGGGGGTCGTGCGGTCCATGGCCCTATACGGGGCCCCGGTGTGGGCGCGTTCACTGCGGCGGCGAGCCGCCCACTACCTGAACGCGCCCCAGAAGGTGGTAGCCATAAGGCTTATCCGGGGCTACCGCACGATCTCTGGCGAGGCGGCAAGCCTCATTGCCGGACTGCCGCCATGGGATCTGGAGGCGATGGTCCTCGCGCGCGTCTATGAGTGGCGCGCGGAGGCACTAAGCCGGGGGGAAGTTCCGCTTCCGCGGCAAATCGCTGCGGAGCGGACCGAGCTCCGGCGCGATCTCATGGCGACATGGAAGGAACGACTGTCGCAACCCAGCGCAGGGCACGCCGCGATAGCGGCGATAAGACCCCTCTTTGAGGAGTGGCTAGGGAGGCGCCACGGCGCCCTCACCTACCGCCTGACGCAGGTCCTCACCGGACACGGAAGTTTCGGGAGGTTCCTGCACATCATCAGGCGGGAGGAAACGCCCGGGTGTCACCATTGCCAGGATCGCCCAGAGGACACGGTGGAGCACACGGTGGAGGTCTGCCCCGCTTGGGCGGAGCACCGCCGTGTCCTCGTAGAGGCGATCGGCAGCGGCGGCGACCTCTCGCGCCCGGCCCTGGTGCAAGCCATGGTCCGGGGCGAGAGGGAGTGGGAGGCAGTCACCTCCTTCTGCGAAGCAGTCATGCTAGCGAAGGAGATGGCGGGACGGCTCAGGGAGAGAGCCTCCCGTCCCAGCCGCCGCGGGAGACGCTCCGGGCGTCGGGAGCCGCGCGACGACTCCCGGCCGCCGTAGGCGCGGGCCTGCGGGCGGAGAGTAATGGGTAGCTCACCGTCCGATCAGGACCAGGCCCGTGCCGGACGGCGCGTACGTGTTCCACGCGCGCCTCAAAGAGATGTCAGCATCGAGGAGGGGCCCCATAGGGCCGAAGCCTGCCGGGTCAGCGGGATTGTCCGAAAGGGTTACCGCTGGCCCGGAACATAAAGGGCTAAGGAAGGAACACGGGTGGGTTTTAGTCAGTAAGAGTCTGACACTCCCTTCCGCTCCACCCAGAGCGGGAGGGGTCATTTGATGATTTCCAATCCGCAAAAAAAAAAAAAAAAAAAAAAAAGGTAGAGGCTGTCCGTACATTATAACCTATTCAGCTGTAATGCAGTTCGATAAGGCGTCATTATACACGTTATATCAATTTCAATGTCATTTCTTATTTGGCTTTATAAATTAACAAAGGAAAAGCTCTTAGATCTTAATGCTTTATTTTATTACACTTAGATATTTGCATTTTACGACTTGTATCTATCATAAAACTGTATTTGTCTTTAACAATAAGCTAAAACCCACCGTAAAATCTGACACGGTCATTTGAAGCAGTATCCGGGATGTCCACGGAGACAAAAAACACTGCATTCTTGGATTCTTGGAACTTTACGCATGAATAAGAATTAAATAAGAGATCGAAACAAAATTCTACGACATAAAAAACCTATATTTGCTATGACATCTACCATGTTGATAACCTTTAACGTTACATAACCTAGAACTCAAACCATTTAATTCAGAATTCAGGATTCACATTTATAAGTAAAATATTTATGTAGGTAACAGCTCGCACTAAAAATCTACCTACATCGTATCATTCAAACTCAAACTCTTTATTGCATTCATGTGTTCATATAGTTGTTACAATATACTTCATTAAGTTCCGTGACCTACAGAGCCTGTAGGATTCTGAACACTACAAGTTGCCCTCACCGAAATAAGGTCGACCTTATTTTGGTGAGGGCATTCCATATATTGATATAAGGACGGTCTATGATCATGGGCATCACCATTACATTACCATACCATGACTAATTTTATAAAATCGACATTGTACAGAAAAATAATTATCGTGCGTAGATATAACCGCAAATGCATTATAATAACTTTAAGTTTACCTTGTTTTGTGGTCAGATGTGTACAAACTTATAGACTTATTTTAAAGTCAGTTCATTATCGATATCTGATATTATCTATCTAATAATATCTTATCTTCGGGACACGGATGTAACATTTAGAATTCTAGCTGTCTTCAATCATGTTCCTAAATAACTGCGGAGATACTTACTTTCAAGGTCACTCCCATCTTCATCTAATATATTATATTTAACACGGAGCGTTTGTCCGACCATCTGATTAGTTTTGTCTAAGTTGCTTATCTTTTTATTTTTTTTTGTTTTTCAAAATACCTTGTCTGTTGATAGGAACTTTATTAGCTTTAAATTAAAAGTCCAAATCTATAATAAATGGGAGGCATGATATTAATACGTTTGCAAATTACAATTATGTTCGATCACTCACTCCAAAATACATAACAATTTCGCTCCACACTTAGAATACCAAACTCATTTCAGTACTTGCAGAATAATTTTGTACAAACCGCTGGCAAACGACGAACGTAACTAGTATTATTATAATAAAAAGCGAACTTTGCTTGACCCGTTGGCCCTGACATTATGGTATTTTGTTGCGCAGGTAAAAGGTGCTCATCTCTACGTCCTGCCTATGGTCTTTATGGCATTTGTCACTGTAGTTAGTTGCCTTGGAGGGCAAATTAAAAAATTCACATACAACAATAATGGACTCGGCACATACAGTTTCGAGTAAGTGTGATAATGACCACTATATTGCAATGCAGGTATTATTATTTTGGCATACATCATTTTGTGATACGTAATGCTAGCATGTTTCTTGACTTTCGAGGCTTACCTATGTCTCAATCATTTCTTAACGGCGAAATTATTTGACTTGAACTTTAGTGCCGGAAAGCTAATTTAACCAAATTGGAAAATAATATAAATTGCTACATACGTAGCGCGTAGGTACCTCTTCCAAATATTGTATGCAGGTATTTATAGCAGATATTTGTTAACTTTTTAATTAAAAAGAGATTTTAATCTTTTTAATTAACTTTTTAATTAATTGGTAGGTTTGGTATATAGGTTGGGAAATTCTGATTTGTTGACATAGTTTTTAAAAATTGTCAAGATCGATACTAATTGCAACCATGTGTAATAATAACGATAATATGAGAGCAATCAATAATAATTGTTTTGCCGTTCTCATTACAAGAAAACAATATCATTTTAGTCCTGAAAAATTGTATACATACCTAAGAATAAAGAATAAGGGGCCTGTGAACCAGGTTAACTACGCTTGTCACGGTTGGTTCGTGGATTGGTGACCACCTTTAAATACCGAGACCCCTCCGTGCCTCGGAAAGTAAGCTAAGCCGTTGGTCCCGGCTATCATTCGAGGATATTTGACAGTCGTTACAGGTCGTCAAAAGCCTGATATTATGACAACCAGACTTACCAAGGGGTATCGTATTACCCAGTAACGGGTAATACGATATATAGTGGAGCTCAGTTAGGCAATCGCTCCATGCAGTAAAATACTGGTATTGAACTGTATCCGGTTAGCCTGGAAGCCTACCTCAACATACTAGTTGGAAAAAGGCTAGGCAGATTATGATGATGACCTAATAATAAAGAATCTATCATAGAAAAAGGTCATGATGTAGACAATGCAAACGCGTGAACTAATTAACAAATCCAATTAATAATTGTTGTGACGATCCGTTCTAGTATTAGAAAAATAATAATAATTAATTCAAATATTTTATCTTTTTACTTTAGTTTTTTTTACGTTCCTCTAACAGCTGTTGACAGACTAATCTCCGAACCTGTGATGTTATTTTATTATGGTCACACAACGGATAATATAATATGAGAGGAAAAATCCTTCACCAATGAGATTTCATAAGATTAACTTAGCTAGTTATCTGTCCGTACGCAAAATACGCGCTTTGTCGTGAAGCTGCGGAAACCAGCCCGTATTACCTGTTACCTATCTGTCCATTATAATTCATAATGTTATCCTTTTATTAATCCGCCAAAGTAGCCTTTTTAGGCCCCCTGATCGGCTGTTGTTTCAGCTTTATTGCTGAAATACGTACTGATACTGAAAATATAATTATGATGATTTCCTTTTACTGCTTTTTCTTTACCATAATATTCACACAATACAAACCAAGCCTTAAATTACAATAATTATGTACCTACCTCATGACGGTTTTTGTAACTTTACGGTTTTACCACCCTTTTTTAGAACCTTACCTTCTAGGTATGACATGTGTAAATTGTTATAACACTTTATTACGGGAAAAACACACAAAAGTAATAAATATACACCGAAAAAATTTAATTACCAACACGGATGACAATCAAATGTTTATACAAACTTTCAAGCCCTTGTTTTTCGAAATGAATGAACCGATTTTAATGAAACTTCATACGCATATTATGCAGGATACAAAGGTCTAAAAAGTTAGTAGAGAACATTTTTGAAAAATAGTGTTACAACCAAATTACGGCGATTTTAAATTTTCCATAGAAACAGAGATTTCCAGTTATCTTTTTTTAAATAACACATTTCGAAAATGTTATCTACTAACTTTTTAGACCTTTGTATCCTTCTGCGTATGAAGTTTCATTAAAATCGGGTCATTAATTTCGAAAAATAAGGGCTTGAAAGTTTGTATGAAATGCCGTCCGGCGTAAACGCTCTTAACCGAAGGTGTCCTTTAATACGGACCTAGAGTCTGGTCCTAATTATTTCCTTACTACAAAGATTACACATCGAAATCGTTTGTCTAGATGTTTAAGGATTTATCATTGCCAAAATATAAGTATTGGTTTACATAACAAGTGGAATATGTAATCAGAAAATCAATTTGGGATTATTTATCTAAGGTTAAGTTAAAGAGTCATCGTATAATAAACACTTACACAATACTTAATGACAGAATGAAATACTGTTTTATAATTTTTATATAATCACACTATTGATTTGCATTGGAAATGACGCAGCTGCAATAAATCAATTTTAAAACTGCTGATCAAAAATGTTAAGGGCACCTGCATTAGTTATTTCAGCTGACTTGAACTTTGCCCATCAGAAATTCTAATAATTATCATAGTTTTTGCGTGAAAGTAACGAAATGCAATTCTACGAAACTATGTATCTATTGAGAAACCATGCATGACCAGATTGTTTCTTGCATTTGCTTGCACGCAGATACTTGAATAAGTTTATTTTTTTTAATATAAGTTTCGTTTATTACATAAACAAGTTTAAATACTTTTGCACATTGCCTCATGTATCCGCCAATTAAATGTACAATTTACTTTATTTTGCATATGAATAGAATAATTACCGAATTATTTAACAGTTATTTATTTAAAATATTGAGAGGAATTTGGTAACATCTTTTCAATGTCTTCTGTTTCTATATTTTTGTTACCCAACTGTTAAAATACCTGAATTAACCTGACTATTTGAAAACTGTATTGTAAAACTGCTGTTGCCTACATTATCGTATAACTCGTCAAAATGTAGGGAACAGCTGTTTTTTTTTTTTGCGATTTCAGGTTTGGTCCCATAGTAAATGTTGTTCATAGTGATGAGTATAATGACCTCTTAAGAGGTTGTTAATGTTTTACCAATGACCCTGTATAAATTGATTGTCCGCCATGGTCGAAATTCGGTTAGGGAGACCATTTTTTTACCACCAGTATATACTTACTTCTACTTACTTTGGTCTAACAGGTATGAAACATCAGACGGTACCTACAGAAGGGAAGATGGCGGAATTATTTCAGGGCCTGAAGGTCGCTCGCTAGTTGTTCGAGGGGAGTACGGGTACATCGACTCTAAAGGAAAGCCTTATTCTACGAAGTATGTAGCCGACGCTAATGGATACCAGCCACGAGTCAGTGACGACCACACAAGGTTCAACGATAGAAGAATTATTTGATGTTGTGATAATAAACTATTAAGAACTACTTATCTTTTGTTTTATTCATATTATTATTTTGAGCGTCTCAGCTCTATTTAAAGACGCCATTTTTGAGTTGATACAATAGAATTTTAAATTCAAGAAATTCCAAATATTTTGTGTTTTTGTTTTACGTACAGTCCGATTAACCAAATACTAACCTACATAAAGTCACGTCTTTAAATAATCAAATTTAATATTAATATTTTTTTGTCCTCACCTGGGTCAAATAAACTTTTTCTTTCTTTCCTTTTTTACAGGGTCGGACGCGCAACCTCTTACCATGGATTCAGTAGGTATATGATTCGGAAAAAATAGCTGTGCTATACATTGACCTTGTAGGTACACACTTTTATATGAAACAATAGATATTTTTTTGATAACCGGCGAAAACTATGTGCTGAATTCATGGCTACAGTTTGCGCGTCGATGTCCGTGCCACCCTGTTTACAAACAAACTCCTTTTGCTTAATTCACGTTCAGTCATCGCATACAAGGGTGACAAGAGTAAGCCACCTCCAACATACAATACCATTACCAGAATGGTATACTATGTACTACATGTCCGCACTGTGCACGTACTTTCTCAGCCAAGAAAATCTATAAAGCAACGTTAGCACACGCTCGTAATCCAAGGCCGTCAAAACAGATCTAAATCAGCATGCTGCGCCTTGCGGTTTCACCCGCATAAGCCTCAATCCCATGACAATATCGGGATAAAAATTATATTTTGTGTTAATTCAGGTTGAGGTCTACCCATGTGGCAAATTTCACCCAAATCCGTTCCTACAGCGTAACCAACAAACATACAAAAAATTAAATATTTTCTCTTTATATTAGTATAGATTTAAATAATAATAAGAATATATACAAGGGCAACAAATAAATAACATACAAATAAATTCCAAAGATTGCGTAAATGAATTAAATAATTAAACATTTGTCATACTTAATCATGCTAACATGATTATGTATGACAAATTATATGCATTCTTTATTGATTTGCTCGCTAGTGTGGAATTCAGTATTGTTGACGCAACTTCCGAATTTAAATGTTAAATTTATAATGTTTGGGTTTAATTTTCTGGTTATTTCTTACAGAAGTAGTAACTTCAACTTAACTGAGAAAGGTGATAGGTTATATTGTACGGGAAGATGCTACCTTTCTATAAGATCTATCATTGTATTGTCTTATTTCTAGCTTCCGCTCGTGATTTCGCCCGATGTTCTTCCTCAGGGTTCAAGTATCCCCATAGGTAGGTACCAAATTTCATCAAAATTTGGTCCAGCCGTTTCGGAGATTAGCCGGAACAAACAGACCGACAGGCAAAAAATTTAAAAATTGTTTTTTTTTTTATAAGCTGTTATTTTGACATTACAAACAAAGACATTATTTTTTTTTTTTTTAATTGTATTGATTTCTAAAACCCTTTCTTTCCTGCGTAGGAGTCGCATTAGAATAGGATCAAATTAGATAGGTTATCTTCTAATTTCTAACACGATGCACACAGTTACCTAAAGCTGGCAGTAATATCGATTAGAGTTACTCTGTAAGAGTTTGAAAAGAAAAAAAAGGCTTCTAAAGTCTGTAGTGAACATATTCCTGGTCAATTATGAGAAAGTTTAATCCTTACCTACATACCATCGCCCTTGCAATGCTTTCCACTCAACCGTCCAAGTATACTTACTATAGTATCAAAAAAAATTTAGCTTCGTACGTCCTGAATACTATTCCATCCAAAGCGACGGGTTATCATTAGTTCCATCTAATTTTAAAATGCGGAACTTGTCCAAAGCAAGTTCTAACACATACTAATAGAAGTTTAAAATAAACAAAATCATGCATGAACTCCACGAGGCTTAAACATTTTTTTTTAATGGCTTTGTGGTTACTACAAAACTGAGTTGTCAGGCTTGCTTGCGTGTATCTTATCGCGTCTTATGTGCTGTGCCATCTTAATGTACACCTCTCTGTCCTGATTCGTATGTAAAATAAAAGTGCTCTTAAATTACAAGCCACAGGTTTACATACGACATTCGAAAACACGATAGTGATTCGAGTGTCGTTATTTTAAACGTAACGAATTGGTATCTTAAAATATCTTATTGGTGAGTGTTTTGTTTATATCGTTGCATTTTGTGAGTACTCTGCCATAGTTAGTCAGCAATAAGGGTAGATTGTAGTACAAAAATACCATCTTGATTTCAGGAACAAAAATATGCTTTTCTGATTATACTATTTTTCATTAGATAAACATAGAATTATTCAAAAACTTTAGATACTTTTTATCACTAACTTAAGTTGCAGAACCAGACTCTGAAATGATTAGTAGTTTTATTTTACCACAAAGAATTATAGAGAGCTGCGGTCTATGGAATAGTCAGAAAATCTTATTAAAATAACATGTGCAATATATCGTAAAACCTTACCAATAATAGTATAGAATATTGTTTACGACATATGCATTTCACAAGTCTATAAGCGTTTACCTACCTCTCATACTTGAGTATTTATTAGACGTTTCATATTGTAATACAATATCTCTCATAATGTTAAGAATATCATGTTATTTTGCTATGTATTTAGTAAGTGGTTTTGATGAACTTGGGAAATTGTTTCTTAACAGCTGGAAAAATTTAATGCGCTATTTCGTTTTATAGATCCTGAACAGTCTGATCCGGATGTGTAACTGTGTTATTTACACATAGTGAGTAAATTGTTGTTTTGTTACTGGGATCAATCAAATCAGCTTATCGCAGTCCACCGCTGGATATAGGTCTCTTCCAAGCTGCCCTGTCCTCCGCCTTCCGCATCCAGTCTGACCCAGCCACCTAAGGTCCTTGGTCCATCTAGCTGGTGGGCGCCCCACGCAACGCTTGGCGATACGCGGTCTCCACTTCCGGACTCGTCTGCTCCACCGGCCATCATCGGTCCTTCGACAAACATGGCCAGCTCACTGCCACTTCAGCTTGCTTAGTTTGCAAGCTATGTCGGTAACACCAGTTCTTTTATGGATAATTTCATTTCTGATTTTATCTATTACTGTTAGTGGTTACTGGGTTATTAACCAACAAAATATTGTATAATTAATGTACACATACTTTGATTGGTTTCAGTGAAGATATTGAGTTAAGGAGAATTTTTCCCAGTGAATTTCCTCAAGACACAATAAGAAAAAGTGGCTCTTTAGATCCAGAGGTAAAATTTATTAACATTATCATCTAAGTTACCATAATATTAGCCTACATAGTATTGACAGTTGGTTGTGTTTTACCATATAACTAACGCTATTAATTAAAAACATACCTAACAATATACACTTTATTTCGTACTGAGTAACTTATGATTAGGTACCTAACACAATGCCCTAGTTTACAGATTATTAAAGTTTAGCAACAATGTGCTTCTATTGCAAGTGAGCTTGAGTTTCAAACATTTCAATTAGTTGGGTAAAAGCGCCGAGCTAAAATTAATTCAAAAACAGAATCTCAGAACCTTCTCTGAACAAACATCTAAATTTACAAAAGATTTCTAGTAACACTTTACTAGAAATCTTTTGTAAATTTAGATGATGGTAGTCCAATAAAAGTGGGGAAATATTAACCTTTGTCTACTTGACGGCACAAGGAAAAGAGTGTCACAAATTAAATAATAGAAATCTTAATTAAATTATTTCTCCTAGCACTTAGGTCGTTACGCCGAACTAAAGAGCTACTTCAAATACCCAAAAGCCAAAATCAACAGTCATTTCGAGGAGCTGGTGTGTTACGATAAAGACAACAGAAAGGTATGCCTATTTTATATAATTAAACTTATAATCCGACCAGATATATGAACGTAAACGAAGCAAAAGGGGTATGTAAGGATCAAAGCAGGTGGCGTTCTATAGGTTCTGCCTACCCCCATGAGAAGAATGCAAGCTTATGTATGTAATCCAAAATACATTAGGTAAATGTTAAATAAAGACAATCGGATAAAATATTCCTGAGCATGTAATCACCAAAGTATATACAGTGTGTGCAGTCTATTACGAATGCAGACTCCGGGCTACTACTAAGAAATTTCTGTTGGAAAACACTATAACACTTTGCCCGACCTGGTCTACGAATCCAAGAACCAAGCTAAGATTGTCTTTGCCACCAGTTAGACCAACGCCAATTGCTGCGTACGTGAAGACATAGCTAATGTATTACTATGAATTAACCTTCAATGTATGCAAAACGATCAGGGGTGGGCTATTGTCATTATTGTAACTTATTGGGCCTAAAAAAACGCCTTTTGATCGGAACTCACAACGGGACGATTTGGTTGACGGCTGGTACATACTGACGCACCGATGCGAAACTCATCAACTCAGCCTATCGCAGTTCACTGCTAGAGGCCTATGTCTGCTGGACATAGGCCTCTCTCAGGCTGCGTCACAACACTATCCTCCGCCTTCCGCATCCAGTCAGTCCCAGCCACCTTTTTAAGGTCGATGGTCCATCTAGCTGGGGGCGTCCCACACTACGCTTGCCGATACGCGGAGGACTCGTCTGCTCCATAGTCCATCAGACATCGGTCCTTCGACAAACATAGCCAGCCCACTGCCACTTCAGCTTGTTATGTTGATAAATCCGGTTTTTTCCGGATAATTTCATTCCTGATTTTATCCTTCAAAGAACTCCGAGCATAGCCCGCTCCATAGCGCGCTGAGTGACCTTAAATTTGTGGACCACTCACTTTCAGTGTCCACGTTTCGGCACGTATGTCATAACGGGCAGGACGCACTGGTTGAAGACGTTAGTCTTCAATCATTGCAAATTGAAAAGACTTGACGTGAAGCTCATGCCTCGTTGTAATGACTGTCTAATGGGTACTTTGTTTCTAGCTGTGTAAAATAGATGCAGAGCGATATTCTCCGGAAGAAGACGCTTACTATCTGTCTGAGATATTCGACAGTCACGTGGATAGACGTCGAGTATACTGCTTCATGTTGCTCTGCTTCACTGAAGATGAACTTGACAGAGTAGTTGCTTCGTTTTAATTAAATAAAGATATTACAGAAGTTGGTTTTGTATAATTTTTAGGGTTCCGTACATAAACGATGCTAACGGGACCTTATTGCTGAGCCTCCGCTGTCCGTTGCTTCGTTGCACTGCATGAAATACAAAATTTACCAATTTGCTTATTACCTACATATTTCTGGACTTGTCGACTCGCCCAGAAATAAATTAAATTCGTGCGAATCTACTATTGAGCCCTAAAAAGGTTACTAAAAAAAATTTTAAAACACCTACACCTTACCTGTGTAATGATAAATCTACATGACATAACCCGTTGATAAGTCGAAGCCTATTAACCCCGAGAATTATGGCATTATAATGGCATTACTCTGACAGAGTAATTTGTGTAATATCTCTATGTATATTATTATGTATTTAAGCTCTATAATTAACTTCTGCCCGCAACTTCCTCGGCGTGAAGTTTCTAGATCCCCCGACCCACCTCGTCGCATCGCATCGCATACCCGCGCTATTACTTCGTTTTCGCTTAGCGATCTTTCCAACTTCTTTTCTTTTTGCTCAGCTTTTTTTTTTAAATTCTATTGGTAGTTCCAGAGATTAGCGCATTCAAACAAACAAACAAATAAACTCTTCAGCTTTATTATATAGATTACAACTTCAATATGTATCTCCTGCACACCCGGAGTAAGTTGAGACATAAGATAGTTATCATTCATGCCTAGACTATACATAATTGTTACGTTATCAGATGATAACCAACAAGTCGTGCATCCTTTTGTTTAGCCAGGTGTTGTATGGAGTTTAAAAGTTTAAGGAGTTGGTTTTGTAGTGGTTTTTGTATGAAGTTCTCCATACAAAATTTCTTAAACCTTTTTTAATAGGTTTTTATTAGAGTCCAGCCTCTGCCCGCGGCTTCGCCCGCGTTGATGTCGGAAATTATCTTACGGGAACATGCTATTAGGGACATAAAGTAGCCTATGTCTTTCCCCAGGATGCCCTTTATCTCCTTGCCAAATTTTATCGAAATCCGTTCAGTGGTTTAGGCGTGAAAAGGTAACATACAGGCAGAGTTACTTTCGAATTTATAATATTACTAGCTTTGCCCGCAAATATCACACGGGAACGTACCACCGGGATTAAAAATGCCCTATGTGTTCATCCAGGTAAACATTGTATTAATTCGGTAATACATTTTTCCATATAACTCTACTAGCAGCGCCCCGCGGTTTCACCCGCATAAGGTTCAGCGGTTTAAGCGTGAAGAGGTAACAGACAGACAGACCGACACACTTTCGCATTTATCGACAACCAACAACAACCGACAACCAGTCTTACCAAGGGGTATCGTATTACCCAGTAACTGGGTTGTGGAGGTCAGATAGGCAGTCGCTCCATGTAAAATACTGGTATTCAGCTGCATCCGGTTAGACTGGAAGCCGACCCCAACTTAGTTGGGATAAGGCTAGGCAGATGATGATGATTGTATGAAAACTTCACGAGCGCGCCCATCAAAGATTTTTTATTCTTATTCTGACAACAGTAGGTGTAACAATTTTATAGTTTCCCATGACCCATATTTCTCACGGTACAAAAAACGATCATGCGAAAAATATGTATCAATTAAATAAATTTCCATAAATAGGAAAAAAAATCTATACTAAACCGTAATATGCACTTACAGTAATTGTATGTTTTACTAAGTTTATCCTACAACATCAGTGATCTAATATTTATATGCGTAAAAAACACGTTTAGAGGTCATAGGAAGCTCTTCAAAACCTACTTTACTTATATCTCATTTAGTATTCGCCGCCGCTGCCGATCGCCTCTACGAGGACACGGCGGTGCTCCGCCCATGCGGGGCAGACCTCCACCGTGTGCTCCACCGTGTCCTCTGGGCGATCCTGGCAATGGTGACACCCGGGCGTTTCCTCCCGCCTGATGATGTGCAGGAACCTCCCGAAACTTCCGTGTCCGGTGAGGACCTGCGTCAGGCGATAGTGCCCTGCGCTGGGTTGCGACAGTCGCTCCTTCCATGTCGCCATGAGATCGCGCCGGAGATCCGTCCGCTCCGCAGCAATTTGCCGCGGAAGCGGAACTTCCCCCCGGCGTAGTGCCTCCGCGCGCAACTCATACAGGCGCGCGAGGACTATCGCCTCCAGATCCCATGGCGGCAGTCCGGCAATGAGGCTTTCCGCCTCGCCAGAGATCGTGCGGTAGCCCCGGATAAGCCTTACGGCTACCACCTTCTGGGGTAACCAATAGGTTAGGCAATAGCCTTCAAACACAGAATGCCTCCCATAGGTCAAAACAAATCAACATGCCAGTTCTTGAAAGAATCCGTCATAAACAACAATTCGGAACGACGTAAATCTGGCCCTTTACGACAGTATTACACCGACGGTTCCACATTAACTATGATGTAACTGAATTGATATACTGAATTTCACTAATACGCCATTAGATAATTGTTTCAAAAACAGTTTAATAATTTCACCAGTTTGTACAAACAACAACAAATCTTATTTCAAATGACTATTAAGTTGTCTGTCTGGGCTGTTTCTCAAATGCTGTTGTCGCCGTCTGGACAATGTATCTGGACCTGGATAATGTATAGGTACCATCTAGAGAGTTCAATTGTGACTGGGAAGAAGCGAAGTCGTGGGCAAAAGTCAAACTTACTTAATATATTACAAGTGAAGCCAGCATGTAATCCTATCCATTCACTACAATACGCCTCACATTGTCATTCATAACCGAACATGAAATCTTAAACTAGGTACTATTAACTTTTGTACCAAATAATAATGTACATTAATGTTTTGTGAGTGCTAAGTATTACAGCTACAACATTACAAGTAGGCGCTTAATTTGCCTCTGCTTCTGTGATGTAACTTTTATTCAAAAATTAACATACTTTTCCAGGGCAAATGTTACTTGGCCATGCACCCACAGTTGTTATTATGTAGAAATATGTATAATACAAAATTAATTTTACCATTTGTAGATTCACCATCCTGCAACTAGGAAGTGTTCTAGATGTGATCTAGATTGCATTGCACGAAGCAATTTGAATGTATGTCAGAATATATTTAATCCAGGGAACCCGTATAAAAACAGATTTAGGTATTATAGTAAACATATCTTTGGATACCTAATGATTGTATGAGTATTTTTTACGGTTAACCTATAAATTGGCAGACAAGTTAGGCCTTTTCACGAAAAACCCTAGTAAGCGTATGTTGGGAGGTGCTCTAAATCAGCAAGAGCTTAGCACTGGAATGTCTTTTTGATTAATTTATGCAGTTTCACAGCAAACATACAGATAAAAATAAAAGGCTTAGGAAGAGAGTAGACAGATTTATCTGCACCAATTGTTTTGCCGATTATGGTTCTTGCGACATTCAAGAAATATCAGGAATATGAACAATAACAAGGATAATGTCCGGTTAGTGACAATGTAAGTAAACATACAGATAGATCAGGTTTGCTTGCACATAATCATGTTGTAACCGTAGGTTTTAAGTAAATGGGTGAATCGAGATAGCCTCATCGCCCACATATGCTTCTCTGGAATGTCGTGTCAATAATGTATGCGGTGACCTATTGCAGGAATGGGTCCTTAGCCAAATATGCGGATTTGATCACAATATTCAATAACGTAGATGAATCTTCAAGAAACATTTAAAAAAGTGTTAGTAACATTGAACATTAAAAAAAGGTCAGTAGCTCCTCTACCTTTCCCAATTGGTTTTAGAGTCTACCCATAAAAAGTGGCAGTCTATTTATACATGATACTCTTTATGTATTCTGAAAACAAAATATAAATCATGAATAATCCAGTTTCAATGTAATACATAATCGAATGCGTATTTGTTTATAACAATCGCAACTGCTGCTAATAGCAACAATAAAGAGATGCATTATGAGCTAATTACCGTCTGCATCTATCACACTAACGAACCAATTAGAATTGCAAATGTTTAATAAAACTGCATTCAAAATTACACTCAATTCATGAGAAACTACTGTAAGTACTACATATATTATATACTCGTACATATGATGCATGAATATAGCACCGAAACGTTACGTACAAACTTAAAATAAAAAATAGGGATAGCAACCTTTTGTAATTCATGTCATTGTTAACATTGACCTTTATTCGCCTATTATTACTTACATAAGAAAATTGCATGATAAAATTAAATGTTTACAAACACACATGGAGGTACTTTTTTTCCTGTGGCAACACTACAGCTAACAGCTGTTTAGAATTTGTTCTCGAAATTTTTATCTTAAATATTATATTTCATTGTTTTTTAGGCCTATTTTCCAATTACTCTTCAAGTAATTATAATATGATAATAATGTGTATTTTGTGTTAGATTCACATAGCTAGTGCAAATTAAGTGTACATAATTCAATGTAAATCGGTGACAGTTGCCGGCACAAGGAAACTTGCATTGTCATCTTGATATCAGGTACAATACTTTATATTTTACTTGCTATTAGTTAGTTTACGTACTACAATTAGTTCAATTACACCAGCAATTACCTACTTTGTTCACTTTTAGTAAGGCTACTTGATGCCAATGACCTTTGAACTCCTTTTATTTACATCTAAATTTCATTTTTCCCATTGACTTATATATTTTCCTTTTAAACTAATCACCTTTTCAACTGCTGCCACAACAACCTTCTCTATTCTTATTTCTTGTCGCTTCGCTTCCTTACTTTTAATTATGATTATGACTCGCAGCGCCCGTGCTCGCCTCGAAGAGTCCAAACTCAATGAGGCTTTGAGCGCTTTAAAGGCGTCAAAGGAGTCCTGTGACCAACTAATTAAGGAAATAGATGACAATGAAAGGGTGCTCTTTGATGCCCATGAAAAGAATAGGAAGTTAAAAATTTAAATGGCTCAGATATATACTCAATACACTGATGCCATAGAAGAACGGGATAGACTTCAGCTTGTTGTGGACGGGTTCAGCCAGTGTAGTGTAGAGTATGAACAAGCTCTTAGCCACAAACACTTATTACAACAGCAGCTACATGAGGCTCAAAGTCAGATTACACAACTTGAGACTCCAAACCTTAACATCACCGCCTCGCTGAATCAAAGTCTATTCAACGAGTTGGTGTCTATTGCCCCGTCAATGGTTTCTGCCATAAACCCCACTATTGATTTGACAGGTGATGATGAATCAAAATCATGTAATTCAGTGAGGGTAGTCACTAGTAAAAATAAACTTAAAAAGTACATCAAAATTAATAAATACATTGTTAAAACCCAAAAAATGGTAAAAAGACAAAAGTTCTTTATCAAAAATGTTAAACTTAATAGGGAAAGGTTAAATCTACTTAAACAGCTAGATATGTATTCTTTTAATCTGGAGCAAAGTACTAGGAAATACAACATTGACACACAGGACTTGCAATCTCAACTTGACCAGCTGCAGGAGAAACTAAGATCAATGACTAACAAATATAATACCTCTGAAGATCTAATGAGGGAATATGTGTTGGCAATGAATGAGCTGGTGAACTCACAAACGAACAGCTGTGAGCGCTGTCAAACACCATCCAATGTACCTACACCAGACCATTCATTATCGGCATGCAATACCACATTACCGCAGCCTTGTGTTGATTTGACAATTCCCTCTGTTAATAGGAACATTAAAGGCTGATGATGATGATGATGATGATATTATATTATTTTGTGATGAGATTGGAAAGGAGTTAGGTCACTTGTTGACAGATGAATATCCGGGACACTCGATAATAAACTACTGTATGCCTGGTTGTTCTTTATTTGATATTATGAAAGCAATTGTTAAATGTAACTTTAAACAGGAAACAACTTTATTAATATTTATGGGAAATAGGGGTAATTTAAATAAAGGAGAATTGCTCCAATATCATAGAACATTGTGCAACCTTAGCTTAAGAAAAATTGTTTTGTTTACATTGCCTTACAGTAACAGTTTGCCACAGGAAGAAAATAACTTAAGATTTGATATAAGGGTCATATTCAAAATAATTGTATATTTACTACTGTCTTAATGTCCAACCCAATTATTTTCATAACGAGATGCAACTGACTAGAATTTCATAAACAAACAGATAAAATATTTATTTGAGCTTAATAAAAAACAACGAAACATTTGGTAAACCTAAACAATTCATTTAAAAAAATTAAACCAGACATTGCGTAGGATCCGTTTCATACAAGTATTCTATGTCCACGTCTTTAACGGTAAACTAAAAAAAATAATTTAATTATTAACCATTCAACAAAAGTTAAAAAAAAAAATATATTCAGAGAATATTGTTTAAACTTTCAACACTTTACTAAACAAAATATAAAATACTATTTAGTGTACTCCAAATTTAATTTATTAATGAGTGTCCTGATTTTGCACATATCTGTTATTCTTCTCTGTTATGCTATTTTAACATTATTTCCATGGCAATAAAGAAATTTGAAGTACTGGCAAAATTAGTTCACTAGCTGTTACTACACGACGCGTAAGAATAAACGCTTTGCCATTTTGTTCAATATAGTTTTTCAGCTCGTTTCGTGGTCGAAGAAAATTAGACTTTTAAAAGTAAATATTCAATGTGAGTCGTTTACAGTAGCGGTAAGTACTTACTGTTTTATTACTCATACTAGGAAAGGGCTGTATTGTGATATTTGTTATAACTATAAAATATTCGTATAATCATGTGAATTGGTGTGGAAATAAATAGATTTGTGGGATAGACACGTGCAATTAATTCATATACGTTATTTTATCTGTCACTTTTTTCCGTTACGTAACAGATATGAATGATTAGGCGTTATTCACATTGTCTCATGTATGAATTAATGAAAATAAAATATTAATAGGTACTTAGTGCACCGCAGGTTAGCCAAAACATTTTTTTTTACTTACTTAAATTTATTTGAAGTATGTAAAGTTTGCGTATATTGTGCCATGTATTGCATTGCTGTGCCATGTATTGTCTGTGTGTGCATGTTTTACTGCGTATCCTCAGTCCTCACTGCTTGAGCCTTTTATACTAACCGCGCAGCCTCGCCGAGGCGTACCCAGCCTCTCGTCGGCCGTCTCAGTATCAGTTAAGGGGGATCCGCCAAGGTAGCCCGCGAAATTCAAATTGACTCAGGTTTTTTGCAATTTACAGGTCAGTGTAAAGTTGTATGTTGATTAAAATATGATTCACGACCGTAACAAATATGGCTATACATAATTCTAATCATTAGAATCCTTTTGCCTTAATATTAATATCAAAATTTTAGGCTCGGTAGTTTCGGAGATAAGGCATTATGGCAATGATGATGATGAATTTATGGCAATTATACCAACTAAAATACGATCACCAAAATGTTATTTCATTATGTACCCACCTAGCGACCCACACCGACTTCGCACTCGTAGCCTGTTATAAATGTGTGCTATTTAAACTTGCCCTAATAATTCCTTTCTGTTATTTTTCTGTTACAATTAAATAATATTCATATCTGTTTCCTATCCGTAACTTACAATTATTTTGAATATGACCCATAAACATGACATTGCACAATTTGACATATAATGATAACTTATTCCAGTTAATTGATACTAACTATTATGTTGGTAATAATTTATATTTGACAAAAGATAGATATAATATTGTTATGTACTATCTTTCTACCTATCAAAAAAGACAGATAGCTGTGTCGCTATCATATTTTTTTTCTATTTCAGCCAAACATTTGGCTAAACAAATTGCTCCTATTGAGCAATGCAATGACTTTTTAAATTACTCTGGTAATAATTTGGTTGAAATTATTGATATTAATCATTTAAATTAGAAATTGAGACAATAGAGGCAACCTCTTGCAAAAATGTAAATAAGTCAAATGAAAGTGTAAAAAAATTAAATAGTATCAATCTGGTGCATCAAAATATTCAAGGTTTTTCAAACAAAGACTTAGAAGTAGAATTATTCCTGAATTGTTACAATATAGGTATTCTTTGTATGACAGAACATTGGCTTAAAAGTCACCAGTTCATGTTCAATTTTAGTAATCACCAGGTTGGTAGTTCATTCAGCAGAGTGTAAATGTACATGGTGGCTCATTAATTTTAATAAATAACCAGCTTAAATTTAAAGACCAAAAGGATATTGTGAGCCTCTCTGTTAAACGGACAATTGAAATAGCCTGTATAGAATTGGAGCAGTTCATTATATTAAGTGTGTACAGACCTCCTTCAGGATTGTATGATTGTTTTGAAAAAGTTATGGATGAAGTGTTGCACAAAATCTGTAATACAAACAAGTCCATCATCATTTGTGGTGATTTTAATGTTAATTTGTTAGAAAATTCTGGGTTAAGTACTAAAATTATAAGTTTGTTTCAGTCATACAATCTTGCAAACCAATTTTTGGAGCCCACTAGAATAACTCCTACTAGTGCCACATGCCTAGATAACATTTATACAGATGTTATACCAATCCACAAAGACATTATTAACCTAATAGACTCAGATCATTGTGGACAATTAATCACTATTCCAAATAAAAACAAAAAAGTTACTAAAAAAGATATCACTGTTAATCCAAAAACAACTAATCGCTTGGAAACATTTAAAACTAAACTCATGGGTAAATTACCACTTTTGTTCACTAATGATGACCCTAATCAACAATATAATGATTTTTTTAAATATGTATTGCACACAATTTGATAACACATTTAATCCAAAAACATTATCGGTTAATAGTATTGCTTCCTTTAGTGCCTGGGCCACCATTGGTATACATAAAAGTAGAAAACGACTTTATGAATTATATGAAGAACGGATTTGTATAAACACTGCTGAATTTAATTTATATGTTAAGAATTATTCTAAAATATTTAAAAAAGTTTGTAGTATTGCAAAGTCACGTTATTTGAGTTCAAAAATTAAAAATAGTAGTAACATTATTAAAACGACTTGGAATGTCATTAATAGCGAAACGGGAAGGTCATGCACCCGAAGTAGTGACTACAGCCTTGTTATTGATGACAATATAATTAACTCAGATTGTCAAGTCGCCGCGGCCTTTGAAAATTTCTTTGCAGAGATTCCCGTATCAACTACTAAATCTCTTAACTCATCACCCATTGCTGCAGAGTCTTTACTTAAAGAAAACGTTCCAGTTTGCGATTCTGAATTTCACTTCCACTAAGTAACCTGTAAAGATATAATTAAAACTTTTCACACGTTAAATGTTAAAAAGATCGCAGATCTATGGGGTAATTCTGTGGATGTTGCTAAGTCGATTATAGACATTGTAGCACCTACTTTAGCTGTTATATTTAATAATTATAATGACCATGGTGAGTTTCATGATCATGAAAAACAGTAAAATAATACCGTTGTTTAAATCGGGTAGTACATCAGACCCTACTAATTATAGACCTATTTCAGTACCTACTACCTACCTTTAGTAAAATTTTTGAAAAACTTATTTTAAATAAATTGCAAAGATTTTTTAATAAAAATAAATTACTACATAACAAACAGTTCGGATTTACAAGGGGTCGTTCGACTACCGATGCAGGAGTTGAACTTTTAGGACATATTTATAATGCATGGGAGGACAAATGCGATGCTTTGGGCATCTTTTGCGATTTGTCCAAGGCATTCGATTGTATTCTTCATGAAACATTAATCAGGAAACTGCACCACTACGGAATCTGGAACGCCTCTCTGGATCTTCTTACTTCTAACTTAAGTGATAGGATTCAGAGAGTTGATGTTAACGGAAAAAGGTCACCCGGATCTGTAGTAAGAATGGGGGTCCCCCAGGGCTCAATTCTCGGCCCATTTTTATTTATTATTTATATAAATGACTTGCCTTACCTCATAAGGGATGCACATGATATAGTGTTGTTTGCAGATGACACTTCACTTTTATTTAAACTCAAACGTCAGCAGCTTGTTACTGACAATGTAAATAACGCCCTTGCAAAAGTAGCTAACTGGTTTAATGTCAATAACCTACTTCTTAACGGAAAAAAAACGAAATGTATTAAGTTTACCATACCCCACGTTAGACAAGTAGAAACTAGTGTTCTCATTAAGGATGAAGAGTTGAAACCCGAAGATACCACAGTATTCCTAGGCATAACGTTGGATGCCAAGCTTCAATGGGGCCCCCATATAGATAAATTGTCAAAAAAGCTTAGCTCTGCAGCATACGCCGTTAGGAAAATTCGTGATTTAACTGATTTAGAGACAGCCCGTTTCGTATACTTTAGTTATTTTCATAGTGTGATGTCGTACGGTATTCTGTTGTGGGGAAATGCCGCCGATATTCAGACAATTTTTATTTTACAAAAAAGGGCAATTCGTTCCATTTATAAATTAAGTCCCAGACACTCCCTCAGAGACAAATTTAAAGAGATTAATATAATGACTGTGCCTTCTCAGTACATTTATGATAATCTTTTGTATGCACATAAAAATATTAATCTGTTTAAAAAATACAGTGATATCCATAACATAAATACTAGGAACAAACACAAATTTGTTGTTCCTACAACAAGGCTCAAAAAAATAGGTGGCTCGTTTAGATGCCAATGTATACGTTTTTATAATAAACTTCCTAGCCACATTCAAGAACTAAGCCTTAATAAATTCAAATCTTTTATAAAGCGAAAACTATGTCAGAAAGCCTATTATACTGTAAAAGACTATATTGAGGACAAAAAGGCTTGGGATTGAGCTGCTCCAATAGGTTTAGAATGTTGTTTTTATTTTGCTATTTTACACTTTAATAATTTGCTTTTTTTTTTAAGTATCTATTTACTTAAATAATGACATGTACATTTACTGTATAAAGTATTATATGATTTTAATTATTGTGAATGTGAGGACTATGTGGGTAATTTTTTGTTTTTTCTCTCTTCGTTTTAATCATGATCTGGCAGTTTGAGTAGTTTATGCGGCCTACCCAAATGTCCTGTCTTTGGTATTGTTCGTCGAATCGTTGAGCTCCTTAAGTTCTGAGTTGAGCTGCACGGTTACTGACAAATGCGTGCACTGACTGGACAGGTCCGCTCAATCTGTGTGGTTCTTTCCTCAAAAGACCATTTCAGACACTAATCTACATGGTCCTCAAAGATTATGTTCGGATTTTTTATATACACATTGACATTGATGAATTTTATTTAGACAATGACATGAATATTTACTTTGTAAGTAATTTTTTTTTTTTTTAATTTAATTATTGTGAATGTGAGGACTATGTGGGTCATTTCTTTTTTTTCCTTCTTAGTTTTAATCATGATCTGGCAGTTTGAGTAATTTATGCGGCCTACCCAAATGTCCTGTCTTTGGTATTGTTCGTCGAATCGTTGAGCTCCTCAAGTTCTGAGTTGAGCTGCACGATTTTTGACAAATGCGTGCACTGATTGGACAGGTCCGCTCAATCTGTGTGGTTCTTTCCTCAAAAGACCATTTCAGACACCAATCTACATGGTCTTCACACGATCTGACCAAGATTTTGTCTGGACTTTAAAAGAGACTGTGACTTCTGAGTTTGTTTCGGCCTTTCTTCTCAGAATAGTCAGTTAGGAAACGCCGACCTCATCTAGTTTAAAAAAAAATATGATTGACGTGTAAAAGTGTTTGTACAAACCTACTTACAGAAATAAAAATCATTTATCATTTACTAAAACTACATCGATTAAAGGCATGTAACACACGCAGCTGCATGCTACGTTGACAACTGTTCGCCACGAGAGCTGCTGCCTCTTGTGCTATACGGTAATAAGAAGCACCTCTCAGGCCCAGCCATCGTGTTGCAACGCGGTATTAGAAGGTATTTCTTCTAATACCGCGTTGCAATACGTTGGTATATAAGAGAACCGTTTGGATACGTAATCATCCCACACATCCAGTATTCTCTGAGGAAGACAGCTGCAAAAAACAAAGAAAATGAAATTGGTTAGACCTGTGACGTTATGGATCGTGAAGTGAAAAGTGAACTGTGAAATTGAATTAACGGAAACCCTTTCTTTTCAGTTTGTGGTTCTTGCTTTGATCGCCGCCGCGTGCGCCGCTCCCCAACAGAACCCACAGGATGTTCAAATAGTGCGATATGATGTCAACAATGCTGGAATCGATTCTTACAATTTCGCGTAAGGAACTGCTCCATATTGAAAATATAGAGCACAGGCAACGCAATACATTTTGTAAAACTATACATTGTCTTTTTACAGGTGGGAGACGTCAGATGGATCAAAACACGAGGAACAAGGACAACTGAAGAATCAGGGCACAGAAAACGAGGCGATCGCCGTGCAGGGACAGTACGCGTGGGTTGGACCTGACGGCGTCACCTACACTGTCACCTACATCGCCGATGAGAATGGCTTCCAACCTCAAATTCAACAAGGTCCAGGGACAGGAGTCCCTTCTGCGCGCGTTTTGTCCCTCTTGGGTTGAAAAGTCCAGTAGAATAGTTTAGGTCTCTGTAAATACTCCTGATGATGTATTTAATATTTATATGCTGAGTCATTAATCTTATGTGTAGTTTTTTAGGTAATAAATGTACCTACTGATTTTTATAAACGTGTGATTTTATGATCCTGCCAGGTTTATTTTATTTTGTTTACACATTTATCTATGCTAATGCTTAATAATATTTATTTCTTTTTTCGATTTCAATCAGAAGAAACAGCGCCATGGGACATAAAATTGGGGCTTAAGGTTTGGAAGGAATGTTTGTAATCACCACCCGCAATAGGATAGAATAAAAAAAATAGGCAGTCGCTCCATGAAAAAAAAATATGTTGGTATTCAACTGCATCAAGTTAGACTGGAAACCGACCCCAACATAGTTGGGAAAAGTCTAGGCAGATGATGACCATGAAAAATAATAGACAGAACATTGTTAAGCGGAGTGTAAAACAAAGATGCGACTAATATTTCGGCATCCTATAAAACTTGGGTTAATTTCTAAATAAACATCGTAGAAGCTGAAGTAGAATAAATTATATAAATAAATCCAAAAAATTAGTTTTTAGACAAAAGTTTTTATTTTATTCCCAGACATACCGTATGCGCAATGGGATTTTTCATCGGCAAAATTGACGGACTTCCAATTCTAACTTTTATCCCTTAGTTAATCCCTTCAAGGGATTATTTCGATAAGTCCTTCTTTAGTGCCCACCTTCGCTATTAAAGGAACTTGTGCGAAAAATTTCATGCTTCTAGACTTGTCGACTCGCCCAGAAATAAATTAAATTCGTGCGAATCTACTAATAAGCACTAAAAAGGTTACAAACAAAAATTATATAACACCTACACCTTACCTGTGTAATGATAAATCTACATGTCATAACCCGTTGATAAGTCGAAGCCTATTAACCCCGAGAATTATGGCATTACAATGGCATTACTCTGACAGAGTAATTTGTGTAATATCTTTATTCTCTTATGATATCTATGTATATTATTATGTATTTTAGCTCTATAATTAGCTTCTGCCCGCAACTTCCTTGGCGTGAAGTTTCTAGTACCCCCGACCCACCTCGTCGCATCGCATCGCATACCCGCGCTATTACTTCGTTTTCGCTTAGCGATCTTTCCAACTTCTTTTCGTTTTGCTCAGCTTTTTTTTCAAATTCGATTGGTAGTTCCAGAGATTAGCGCGTTCAAACAAACAAACAAATAAACTCTTCAGCTTTATTATATAGATTACAACTTTAATATGTATCTCCTGCACACCCGGAGTAAGTTGAGACATAAGATAGTTATCATTCATGCCTAGACTATACATAATTGTTACGTTATCAGATGATAACCAACAAGTCGTGCATCCTTTTGTTTAGCCAGGTGTTGTATGGAGTTTAAAAGTTTAAGGAGTTAGTTTTGTAGTGGTTTTTGTATGAAGTTCTCCATACAAAATTTCTTAAACCTTTTTTTAATAGGTTTTTATTAGAGTCCAGCCTCTGCCCGCGGCTTCGCCCGCGTTGATGTCGGAAATTATCTTCCGGGAACATGCTATTAGGAACAAAAAGTAGCCTATGTCTTTCCCCAGGATGCCCTCTATCTCCTTGCCAAATTTTATCGAAATCCGTTCAGTGGTTTAGGCGTGAAAAGGTAACATACAGGCAGAGTTACTTTCGAATTTATAATATTACTAGCTTTGCCCGCAAATATCACACGGGAACGTACCACCGGGATTAAAAATGCCCTATGTGTTCATCCAGGTAAACATTGTATTAATTCGGTAATACATTTTTCCATATAACTCTACTAGCAGCGCCCCGCGGTTTCACCCGCATAAGGTTCAGCGATTTAAGCGTGAAGAGGTAACAGACAGACAGACCGACACACTTTCGCATTTATAATATTAATACAGATTTGATTTACTTCCTCTTATATATTTCTAAAACATACAGATTTTGCAACGTGTCTGTGACTGTCATTACAGGTAAACAAACAGTTTAAATTAACATGGTTTCCGATATTTGTAGTCTTCCTCCATACAAAAATAATGCCCCAGTGATCATTCATAAATAACTAAATTAATTTCAATCTTATAAGTAGCATCAAATAGAACTAGAAACATAACGATTCCTTCTCAAATGGCAATTTGAAAAATTATATTTATTGTATGAAAACTTCACGAGCGCGCCCATCAAAGATTTTTTATTCTTATTCTGACAACAGTAGGTGTAACAATTTCATAGTTTCCCATGACCAAAAAGGCATCGTCACAGGTGGTCCCGCGAATCATGTTGCCAATGAAGAAACAGATTCTTTGCAATCAAATATTAGATAGACGTGCTGAGTACATCCGTGCATCTGATCTCGAACGTTCCAATAAAGTTCATATAAAAGATCAAATCTATGAATGTATTGGCATTACGAAGACACATAGTATTTACAAGCAGATCATCGATAAAATGTTACTGTTACATCTCTATTTTGTCGACTAGGTATCGCCATATCCGTCTCTGTTCATATATATTAAAATAGACAAGGGCTTTTAAATCACCAATCAGCGGTTGAGGGTCACACGTGGTGATTTGATGTGTAATTAAATTATTAAAAGAGGTCATACTTGACCATGGGTAGGCGGCATTTTAATTTATGGAGACGAACTTTGTTGGAGTATTTGAACAGATCTGAACAATGTGTTTTACGAAATAAACACAGAGTGTATGGACCTAAAAAAGTGGTATGGAATATGAACCACAAATGCACATTGCCAATTATTGCTCTATCAGCTTATGCCAAGAAAGACTTAGATAACAACAGGGTTAAGTCAACGGAGCCTCACCTCACGCGGCCAGGCAAATTTATTATGATGCTACCTTTTATCGGATCTTAGTGACAAAGACAGCTCCTGCTCTAGCAGCCTTTAGACATAGGTACATTTACGACACTCGTATTGAACTGTAGAACCATGAAAAGATAGTTCTTCTACACAAAACACTTCCTTCAAAGCCTAATGATAAATAAACGACTGGCAAAGTCCATTACTGTGTATCCCAGATTGAAAACCTAATAAAACGTCAAAAACATGGCTAAGCCATAGCAAACGCATAATCTCTCGACGCATAAAACTTGACCCACTCAATGGAATGTAAATATTTATATAGTTATGTAAAATAATGAGGTGTCATCTTGGTGCCGACAAACAGTTATGTCATTATAACCTTGTACTACATTATATTTATGAATACGATTATGATAATAATTGGTGCTTTACGTCGTTGTAAACTCATCGTAGTCTTCAAAAGCGTCAATATTAAAAGTGTGACCTAAAATTTGAGACGTTATGTTCTGTAAGGAAAGCGGCGGGTGTCAGAGGTCGCCTGCGGTGTATGGTTCAACGGTTCAATAGACTGTGACGTAAGCAGACCGGTTGGGAACTAACCTCCACTGTCGATGAGGATAAAATATATTCAAAGTGCTTTTGTAATTCGCCTACTTTTGTGGAAATATGTTGCAATATGTTGTCTTGATTCTGGAGTTGATGTGAAGAGAAAACGCAAACGAATCCGATTACTATAACAAAATTGAAATAAAAATCATCTATGGCACTTAACTTTATATGAATTCCCATTTTCTTTACATCAGCCATCACATTGTATCAGATAAGTAGGTATGATAGCTGTGGTAGGCCAAGTACCTACATAAGATATTTAAAGGCCACAGTTGCTTCTACACTCCTGTTACTAAAATAGTAAAAAATCCATAGGTAATCATTTGTAACCGCAACTATTAAAAGTCATTGCACCAAATAAATAGTCATGAAACAGTTCATTACATAATATTGCGATGAGTCTGCGAGACTTTGAAGATGCACTTTATAATGTGGTACAGTCTCATCAGAAACCAATTGGATGCAGTGTTCAACGCAAAATGCGAAACCTTGACCTTTTTCACAAAATTTTCAACTTAGCTTCGTGGTTTGTACATTTATGAATAAATTAACTAACAGCTCAAGGCATTTTAGACTTTAGTTATTCATAAATACAATCCATTTTCACATTTACATTTTTACGAAATGCATCTTCAAAATAGTTACGGATAATGAAAATACTAAAGGCCGGTTTAGTGGCTCCGGCTAATTGACATTCACATAAACTAAATATAGCGTCCAAATTCCTTGAATTTATCTGAGTGAATTATTGGTTGTTTCAACAAATTTCCACTTTAAGAAGTTGTTATAATTTGTTCAACATCAGTTCTTTGAACTAATGAACAACCTTGAACTGATGTTAGAGATGTTTTTATTTGTCAATAAAATTGTTTGTTCGAAAGAATGAACCTTAAAACGGAAATTTTACCGAGTTTAACGTAATTTTGTAACTCGAGGCTTCAATTAAGTATTGCCTAGATGGCAATCTCGACGTAAAAACAATTAGTAGGCACAGAACTATACATAATGGCATAATATTATCCTGTAATTTATTTTTCAACACACTTGCTCGTAAAATGGCTCTTATAGAACCGCTTTAAGGTCCATAATGGAGTGTATTACGAACGCGTGCTTTTTCTTTACTTTAATCCACATGTTCTGTAATACCACAGATAACTATTTAATTTACTAGTCGGAGACGCGCGCTTTTTTAATCTCATCAAACCCTGCGTTCCGAATTGGGAAATAATCGATGTGTTCCGAATTGGGAAATAACCGAATTAGCGTGAGCGCGATAACGATAACGATGTCCCGTGAATCGTCATAGATGACGTCATGACATTCGCCATCTTGCGATAATGCCGACCATGCCCTAGAATAATATCACCGTGAGCGCTGTCAAAAATGACAGTGTGTGTATGAGGTTGTGTCAGTGTGTTTTGTTTTGAGTTGCATCATCTTTAAATTAAACTAACGTGGCATTTTCGAAATTGTGGTAGACCGCGAAATTCAAATTTTCTTAGGTTTTTTGCAATTTTAAGGTCGGTTTCAGGTTGTATCTTGATCAAAATATGATTTGCGGCTATAACAGGTACCTTTTTACAGGATTATAATCATTAATACATATTTTTAAGTTAGATTTGTTCCAAGAACAAATCTCATATGGAAAAGTTCTTAGGGAACAAATCTAACTTAAAGATTCTATTCTAATGACTATAATTCTGTATATTTCTCTATGCCAATAGTACTTTCTAATTCCATACTACAGATAGTGCCATCCACGAAGACGCGCCCCACTCTTCTTCCTAATCGTAAGTGGTTATCGCTAGTTAATTCCGCTAGTGTTTTATTTTTTTCGATACACACTAATTACCAACTAATAAGTAGCACACTGTAGTATTGCATTGTAGTATTGTTGCACACTTGTACTGTAGATATTAGGAAAAAGAGTGGGGTGCGTCTTCGTGGATAGCACTATCTGTAACTGAACTACAATTTGACATACGACAACACTACAATCAGTCTAAACCAAGTCTAAACATTATATTGTGTTTTTTTTTTTTATAGGCTTTATATCGGTTCTTATCACTGCCTTTATTTATACCTGCGCGCGCATCGCTAGCGCGGCGCGCGGAAAAACAAAACAAGCGCGCCATTTTCCATAAATATTCGTTTACATTTTCATTGTGTGTGGTTAATTATTAACTAAAATGTCGACTTCGACGAATGTCGACGTAGATTTGACCCCGCCGGAAATACTAATCGAGGCACGAAATGCGAGTGATAGCCTGTTGCCACCAAAATCTAGAGAGAAATACCTAGCGGCCTACGAAACTTTCATACAGTGGAAAAACAGCAAAAATACCCAGTCATTTTCGGAGAACGTATTTTTGGCTTACTTCAATGAACTGGCCATTAAATACAAGCCCAGCTCGCTTTGGTGTATATACTCCATGTTAAAAAGCACTGTTAAAACCAAAAATAATATTGATATCCACACCTACTGTAAACTTACGGCATTTCTAAAGAGACGCTCGGACGGATATATTGGTCAAAAATCTAAAGTATTGTCACCAACCGACGTTGAAAAGTTTTTAAAAGAAGCTCCCGATAGTCAGTACCTGGCAACAAAGGTCAGTTGAACTTTATCTAAATATATCATCTCTATTTTAATTACGTTATTGTAGCATAAGTTCATATTACTAAGTATTTGATCTCTTTGCAGGTTGCGTTAATATTTGGTGTTACTGGTGCGTGTAGACGTCAAGAGCTTAATGATATTAAAACAAAGGATGTAGAAACCCACGGCGAAATGCTTCTCGTAAAAATTAACAATACTAAAAACAAGATTCCACGATCTTTTACAATCCATGGCCAGTTTTATGAAATAGTAAAAAAATATCAAGCTCTCCGTTCAACAAATGCAAAAAATTACAACTTTTTCCAAAACTTTCAAAAGGGTAAATGTACAGCTCAACCCATTGGTATCAACAAATTTGGAGCAATGCCAAGAGAAATTGCAAAGTATTTAGATTTGCCTGACGCTGATTCTTACACTGGGCACAGTTTTAGAAGAACTTCGGCTACACTGCTGGCGGATTCGGGAGCCGATGTATTAACCTTAAAGCGTCATGGCGGATGGCGATCTGACGCAGTCGCTGAATCTTATGTCGAAGATTCTATTCATAACAAGACAAACATTAGTGCTAAAATAACACGTGCAATCAATTTGGAGCCACAAACCAAGAAGTCTTGCCCTGAGCCGAGACCATCTACGTCTCGTGACACTGACTATTTAGTGCCTCCTGCTCCCACTAATGAGTCCAATTTACAGCATTCATCCAACTCATATGAAAATATTCCATCATCACCGACATTTACCCAAGAAAATGAAAATAATGACATTATTAACAATACAATAACACAGACTCTAAAAATGCCAACGAAAACCGTTCGGTATCATTTTGCAAATTGTACCTTCACAAATTGCTTTAATAATTAAAAGTTGATAACAATAAACGTTTGTTTTTTCCTCGCAAGAGTGTTGAAAAACGTCGTATGACACGCGTGTGCATTGATCATTATTCACTCGGCTTTCTTATCGCGCTCGCCTGCGGCTCGCGCGAGTAATACCGCCTCGTGCGTAATGATCAACTTAGCACACATGTATCATAATGTACTATTTAAAGGGCTCTTGTGACTGACTCTTCTAATTAAAACTAGTTGTCTTTTAATCAAAACAAAACAGTTTATACTAGCTCAAGAGCCAGGGAATTCTTTAAAAAAGATTATCATTATCTTACATTAAACAAAGCCTAATGATAGATTTAACGTCATTGCTAACATTGTGCAAAAAATTGTAACTTGAAACGCGTTACAAATTTCAGGCAATAGAGAATAGGTTACAGAGTACATATTTCTCAGGGTACAAAAAACTATCATGCGAAAAATATGTATCAATTAAATAAATTTCCATAAATAGGAAAAAAAACTATACTAAACCGTAATATGCACTTACAGTAATTGTATGTTTTACTAAGTTTATCCTACAATATCAGTGATCTACTATTTATATGCGTAAAAAACACGTTTAGAGGTCATAGGAAGCTCTTCCAAAATGACCTACTTTACTTATATCTCATTTAGTTTTTGCTATTAGCATACCCACACAACTTCATTAACTATTACCATTAATCCTGAACAACAAATTATATAGTAAATGGACCATAATGTTTCTTAATAAAAACGAACCCACACAATACCTAACATTGATTGAGTGAACGTTCTTTAAACATCGGCTTGACATCTTAACGTCAGAAAAACTAATTGCGGTCCAAGTTTTATTATGTCGAGCAAAGACTCGTACTTTGTTTGTCTTTGAAAAAGCTAGACGAGATTACAGAATGGGTCCAAGAGGCGGTGGTATTGCATAAATGGAGACACTGTGCGCTCCACCCAATCAATGTCGGATACTTTCAAAAGAAAGCGGTGACTTACGATTACGACTGAACTATATCCAAATAACGTGAACACACACTGACTTATACAATTATTATAATTATTTTCAACACACTTGCTCGTAAAGTGGCTCTTATTGAACCGCTTTAAGGTCCATAATGGAGTGTATTACGAACGCGTGCTTTTTCTTTACTTTAATCCACATGTTCTGTAATACCACAGATAACTATTTACTAGTCGGAGACGCGCGCTTTTTTAATCTCATCAAACCCTGCGTTCCGAATTGGGAAATAATCGATGTGTTCCGAATTGGGAAATAACCGAATTAGCGTGAGCGCGATAACGACAACGATGTCCCGTGAATCGTCATAGATGACGTCATGACATTCGCCATCTTGCGATAATGCCGACCATGCCCTAGAATAATATCACCGTGAGCGCTGTCAAAAATTACAGTGTGTGTATGAGGTTGTGTCAGTGTGTGTTTTGTTTTGAGTTGCATCATCTTTAAATTAAACTAACGTGGCATTTTTGAAATTGTGCTTCTGGCTGACAGTCGCCACCTAATCAAAGAAGAAGAACTGAAGAAGAAATGTGGTGTTTATACAAAGAAATACTGTAATAATATCTTTTTTACATTGTGTAAGCACTGTCATGTGAGCGCGTGCACGAGTGTTCCGAATTGTTGCCAGCTCTCAGCAGTCATAATAGTAGTATCTAAATCGGAACGCATGTGAGATGATGCATGGACGTAATATTACGTCCATGGAGATGATGTGAGCGCTGTGATGTGAGCGATTATAGCTAATTCGGAAAGCGCCCAAAGAGACTTCATGCCGAAAGAAAAAATCCGCGGGCTATATTTAATTTTTTTTTTTAAATAGTCTGTATTGTCCTTGGTCGCAAAATGAACTCGCAGGGGACCACAGACAATTTAAGGTGAATGCGCAGTGGTAGACCGCGAAATTCTTAGGTATTTTGCAATTTTCAGGTTTGTGTTTATTATATTTTTTCTATAGGCTGTATCGGTTTTGTCTGTGCCATAGATTAATATATATTTAAAATGAGTCAATGTTGCGCGCGCATAGCTAGTGCTGGCTAGCACCAGCTAGCACGGCGCGCGGGAAAACAAAACCAGCGCGCCATTTTCCATACAAGTTAATATTTAACAATACAAGTCTGTTTTTTTTCCTCGCAAGTGTGTTGAAAAACGTCGTATGAAACGCGTGTGCATTAATCAATATACACTCGGCTTTCTTATCGCTCTCGCCTGCGGCTCGCGGGATAATATCGCCTCGTGCATAATGATCAACATAGCACACATGTATCATAATGTACTATTATGTAATATCTATTCACTGTATAATAGCTTGAATTGATATCTATTGTGTCAGTAATTGTAATGGATGCCTTCTTCTTTATAAGCTGTTAATGAAGCTTTTACTTGTTTAGTGCGTCATTGAAAGCCACGCCTTACTTGAGGGATTTTAAGGCTTAACAGTTGCGTTAAGTAGCGACATAAGTTGTTAACCTATTGCCTTCAAACACAGAATGCCTCCCATAGGTCAAAACAAATCAACATGCCAGTTCTTGAAAGAATCCGTCATAAACAACAATTCGGAACGACATAAATCTGGCCCTTTACGACAGTATTACACCGACGGTTCCACATTAACTATGATGTAACTGAAATGATATACTGAATTTCACTAATAGGTACGCCATTAGATAATAGTTTCAAAAACAGTTTAATAATTTCACCAGTTTGTACAAACAACAACAAACCTTATTTCAAATGACTAATTAGTTGTCTGTCTGGGCTGTTTCTCAAATGCTGTTGTCGTCGTCTGGACAATGTACCTGGACCCGGATAATGTATAGGTACCGTCTAGAGAGTTCAATTGTGACTGGGAAGAATCAAAGTCGTGGCCAAAAGTCAAACTTACTTAATATATTACAAGTGAAGCCAGCATGTAATCCTATCCATTCACTACAATACGCCTCACATTGTGATTCATAACCGAACATGAAATCTAGGCAATAGGTACTATTAACTTTTGTACCAAATAATAATGTACATTAATGTTTTGTGAGTGCTAAGTATTACAGCTAAAACATTACAAGTAGGCGCTTAATTTGCCTCTGCTTCTGTGATGTAATTTTTATTTAAAAATTAACATACTTTTCCAGGGCAAATGTTACTTGGCCATGCACCCACAGTTGTTATTATGTAGAAATATAATACAAAATTAATTTTACCATTTGTAGCTTCACCATCCTGCAACTAGAAAGTGTCTGTCGTCAAATAATGTGATCTAGATTGCATTGCACGAAGCAATTTGAATGTATGTCAGAATATGTTTAATCCAGAGAACCCGTATAAAAACAGATTTAGGTATTATAGTAAACATATCTTTGGATACCTAATGATTGTATGAGTATTTTTTACTGTTAACCTATAAATTGGCAGACAAGTTAGGCCTTTTCACGAAAAACCCTAGTAAGCGTATGTTGGGAGGTGCTCTAAATCAGCAGGAGCTGAGCACTGGAATGTCTTTTTGATTAATTTATGCAGTTTCACAGCAAACATACAGATAAAAATAAAAGGCTTAGGAAGAGAGTAGACAGATTTATCTGATCTGCACCAATTGTTTTGCCGATTATGGTTCTTGCGACATTCTAGAAATATCAGGAATATGAACAATAACAAGGATAATGTCCGGTTAGTGACAATGTAAGTAAACACATAATCATGTTGTAACCGTAGGTTTTAAGTAAATGGGTGAATCGAGATAGCCTCATCGCCCACATATGCATCTCTGGAATGTCGTGTCAATAATGTATGCGGTGACCTATTGCAGGAATGGGTCCTTAGCCAAATATGCGGATTTGATCACAATATTCAATAACGTAGATGAATCTTCAAGAAACATTTAAAAAGGTGTTAGTAACATTGAAAATTAAAAAAAGGTCAGTAGCTCCTCTAACTTTCCCAATTAGTTTTAGAGTCTACCCATAAAAAGTGGCAGTCTATTTATACATGATACTCTTTATGTATTCTGAAAAAAAAATATAAATCATGAATAATCCAGTTTCAATGTAATACATAATCGAATGCGTATTTGTTTATAAAAATCGCAACTGCTGTTAATAGCAACAATAAAGAGATGCATTATGAGCTAATTAACGTCTGCATCTATCACACTAACGAACCAATTACAATTGTAAATGTTTAATAAAACTGCATTCAAAATTACACTCAATTCATGAGAAACTACTGTAAGTACTACATATATTATATACATATGATGCATGAATATAGCACCGAAACGTTACGTACAAACTTAAAATAAAAAATAGGGATAGCAACCTTTTGTAATTCATGTCATTGTTAACATTGACATTTATTCGCCTATTATTACTTACATAAGAAAATTGCATGGTAAAATTAAATGTTTACAAACACACATGAAGATACTAAAACTACATCGATTAAAGGCATGTAACACACGCAGGTGCATGCTACGTTGACAACTGTTCGCCACGAGGGCTGCTGCATCTTGTGCTATACGGTAATAAGAAGCACCTCTCAGGCCCAGCCATCGTGTTGCAACGCGGTATTAGAAGAAATACTTACGTTGGTATATAAGAGAACCGTTTGGATACGTAATCATCCCACACATCCAGTATTCTCTGAGGAAGACAGCCGCAAAAAACAAAGAAAATGAAATTGGTTAGAACTGTGACGTTATGGATCGTGAAGTGAAAAGTGAACTGTGAAATTGAATTAACGGAAACCCTTTCTTTTCAGTTTGTGGTTCTTGCTTTGATCGCTTCCGCGTGCGCCGCTCCCCAACAGAACCCACAGGATGTTCAAATAGTGCGATATGATGTCAACAACGCTGGAATCGATTCTTACAATTTCGCGTAAGGAACTGCTCCATATTGAAAATGTTCACAGGCAACGCAATTATTTTTTTAAAACTATACATTATCTTTTTACAGGTGGGAGACGTCAGATGGATCAAAACACGAGGAACAAGGCCAACTGAAGAACCAGGGCACAGAAAACGAGGCGATCGCCGTGCAGGGACAGTACGCGTGGGTTGGACCTGACGGCGTCACCTACATTGTCACCTACATCGCCGATGAGAATGGCTTCCAACCTCAAATTCAACAAGGTCCAGGGGGAGCAGTCCCTTCTGCGGTCGTTGCGTCCCTCTTGGGTTAAAAAGTCCAGTAGAATAGTTTAGGTCTCTGTAAATACTCCTGATGATGTATATAATATTTATATGCTGAGTCATTAATCTTATGTGTAGTTTTTTAGGTAATAAATGTACTGATTTTTATAAACGTGAGGTGTGATTTTATTATCCTGCCAGGTTTATTTTATTTTGTTTACACATTTATCTATGCTAATGCTTATAATATTTATTTCTTTTTTCGATTTTAATCAGATGGAACATATGTTTGGAAGGAATGTTTGTAATCACCACCTGCAATAGGATAGAATAAAAAACTAGGCAGTCGCTCCATGAAAAATAGTGGTATTCAACTGCATCCCGTTAGACTGGAAACCGAGCCCAACATAGTTGGGAAAAGTCTAGGCAGATGATGACGATGAGAAATAATACACAGAACATTGTTAAGCGGAGTGTAAAACAAAGATGCAACTAATATTTCGGCATCCTATAAAACTTGGGTTAATTTCTAAATAAACATCGTAGAAGCTGAAGTAGAATAAATGCTCTAAATAAATTTAAAAAAAAATGTAGTTTTTAGACAAAAGTTTTGACTGTCAGATTTTTTAATAAGACTTTATTCCCATACATACCTACCGTGTGCGCAATGGGATTTACCATCGGCAAAATTGACGAACTTTCAATTCTAACTTTCATCCCATAATTAACCCCTTCAAGGGGTTATTTCGAAAAGTCCTTCTTTAGTGCCCACCTTCACTATAAAAGGAACTTTTGCGAAAAATTTCATGCTTCTAGACCCAGGGCTAGTAGGGCGACTAACGAGTTGTAGGTAGTACGTTCGAACCTAGACAGGCACAAACCTACCTACCTAGGCAGGCTTTGTGCAAATTATTTCATAACCACTGCTCTCAAACGGTGATGGAACACATCGAGGTGAAACCGGCGTGTCCTAGAACAAAACATTCAACAACAACACCCGTACTGAGCCGGCGTGGTGGATTGCACTCCCTCTTACAGAGAGGAGGCCTGTGTCCCAGCAGGTGGGGGGAACATTATAGGCTGATTATACTAGATTTGATCTAGAGTACTCCAATAATTATACAAGCTATTATGAATATTAAAGCTTAGTTTCCGCAATCAGTGAACTGCATTTCTTCTTAGACTGCAAACTTATATAATAGATAATTATGAGCGTCCTCCACGTGCTTTTGAGTGATGACAATGTTATATAACCCTCGTACAAATAGGTCAAACATAATAAGATGAATGAGTACAAGTTTTGTATTAGTTATCAACAGCATGATATTATAGCCTTTGATTGCAACATTGGAAAGTTATGAAAGCATTTCACTTTTTACATTTACAAAAGTTTCTTCTACTAGTATCATGATAAGCTTGGGATTTTTTTTTACTAATTTAGTTTCTCGTTAAAATATAGTTCTAAATCTATGAACAATGCGTAGGTAACATATTATACTAATACATAGATAGCGCTGCCGAGGTCAGCCCAGAAAGAGGTGGCGAGACGACCTAAACGAATACCGCAAGGATCGAGGTGGCTCTAGAAAAGGATGCATGGAAGGATTTGGGGAAGGCCTTTGCTCAACAGTGGGACCGTGTAGGCTAAGTAAAAAAAATAACGCAAGGGGGACTGATGACCTTGTGAAGGCTGCATGCAGGAAGCACAGAACTGGTCGAAAAGCGGTGCTTGGGGGAGGCCTATGTAAAGCAGTGGACGTCTTTCAGCTGAAATTATGATGATGATGTCAATATAATGCAACAAAAAATATAATAACACAAATATTAGCTTTGGTTCCTATTAACAAAGCGGTAATTTAATTCTTCTGTTTTAGCTACCTACATGAATGAGAACTTGACTTGAGTACCTCGTTGGTCTAATGGTCGAAAATGCTACTACTGAGCCCGAGGTCCTGGCAAAGTGTCAAGTTTTTCCGTCACCAATTTCGGCAACAGGCTGGCTAAAGCTGGGGAGTACTACAGGTGCACCTTTACCCTTTGAGAATTACAGGTATGATGTTACGTTATGTTATTTTATAATGAATGTACCCATATTTATAAATTACTTATGTGATTTAGGCCACCCGTTAAGTATTGAATAAAAAAGAATGTATTTACTGATTTTGTGTAGGTAGCCAGAACGAGAATAAAATCCATAATAAGTATCTCTTAGGAATTAATATTTATTTGCATAATTCTTGAATAAACTGTTATAAGTATTTGCTTTTTAAGTATCGTATAACATCTTCTTAAGATAAACGACTTTTAGTAAGTATAGATTTTATTAATTAGACCTTGAAAGAGGAATGGGAAGGCCCACCTTATGTACAATAAAATATTATTCCTATCTGCCTTACCTTCAGGATTTTATTGGAAAATATGTAGGTATATTATGGTTTGTCTCTCATAAAATTGACGATCTATCAACCTGTAATAATTAGTTTGTATACATTTTTATTTCAGGCAGTTGCAGTTACAGCACAAAATTTTCATTTTAGTTTTATTACAGGTTTTCTTACTTATTTATTTATTTATCTACTTCCATATACCGTGACAGGATAATCCTAATGTTATAAATGCGCTTATACTAATTTAATATAATTTTAGTGACATTTATAACTAATTGTAAACAATGCATTCCTTAAGAATTCAGTTCTTTATTTCAATCTGAATAGTTGACAAGTTTACGCGTCTACGAAATGAAAATATTCTCAGGCGCCTTAGTACCTACAGATAACAAAACTGAATATAAAATCAAGTCCCAGAAACGAGGGAATTACAAAAAAGAACTACAATGTTCCTAACCAGATAGGTATTTTTCATGTTCTTACTTATTTTTATATTGGATTCAATATTCAATAATGTAGGTATTAGGGAAATTATAAGTGCAGCAACAAAAGTTTCTTTAGCACCTGCAATCTAACGTCTTTTTTGTATGTAAGCAACGAGTTAATAGAACAGTTTCTATTATATTAATTCATAATCTTTACTAATCCAACAGAATATCAAAATACCAGTGTCAATTTACGAACATAAGTTATTATGACTCAGAGGTACTGATAAATATACTTCTGAATTGTTAACTTCGCGACTAATGTTGTAAGTGCTGTTTATATATTTTAGAGATTCAACATCTGTCTGCTAAAAAAATCAAATTCCAGCCTCAAAATTAGCCATCAAAAGCCATCAAACGTTTTTATTTAACAACTGAATTAATAAATCATATTCTTTTTTCATGAAAATTAGCAGTAGGTATAATAGTCAAGTCATCAAATTACCGATTATTTCCGGCGACCAGCCTCAGCCGTTACGGCTCGCACGGGTGCCTATCCGTTGTTACGTAAGGGCGGAGAGGTTGCACTTCCCGCAGCGCGAGATGATGCAGAAGCGACTCTGTTACAATAAATAGGTAGGTGACTACATGATATTAGAGCTTTCATTGACCATTATTTGATGACAATAATAAGGTAATTTTATGTTCAATTATATTAGATTCACTCATCAATTACATAAGCTAACGTATTTGACCCATTTAACACCAAGAACTATTCTGCTCGCACTCGGCTGAACGCTGACTTTAAAAAAAATGCATAGTGCTTATATACCTTATATTTGTATTCCTTTTATAGTGCTTGTTAGTGATCCTAAGATTTCTACTACATTTTCTGTTTTTACCCGTGAGAACCTGTAATTGGCTTTATGTCTCATAAACTATTGTTATGCTTCTGTTGGTTCTCCTATAAATAAATAAATAAAAATATAGGTGACTTTAGGATTTTTTTTTTTCTTTAAAAAAAACGTTGCCCCACACTAGGAATTTCTCCTGTATTGTAGGTGCGAGGTGGCAACGCGAAGACATATCACAAATTTAGTTGCTTAAGAATTATCACAATGCTGATTCATAATAATAGTAGGTTGTAAAAGTTCGTCGCTGACCTGTTAATTCATTAGACAACTAAATATATTTGAAGACGAGAATGACATTTTAAAGCCCCTATTATTATACCTACTAACATTTATCGAAATTAATTCAGAGGATTAATTTATTTATTTTGTTTCTTATACAAATAGGTCAAAAGTTGACATTTGTGCGTCATCTCTGCAAATTTGGAAAAGAGAGATTATAAAGTCACTGTCATCAGTGTATTGACATTGATACTTGAAATAGATCCATATTATTACAATATAAAGAGAACTTGACATTTTGATGAGGTCGAGAGCTGTTTTGTATTCACAGATGCTGAAGTTTTTAAGAGTTTCTTCAAATTAGTAGCAATAATTGTCCATTGTAATGGAAAATGGTAATCACTCTCCCGGAAAATCAATTACCACAAAAAACTCCCGCACACGAATTACACAGCTACCCGCACACAAAAAAGTTAATAATAAACGAATATTCTAAAATATTTTTGTTTTATGCAAACGTCCGATTGCAAGTAATAACCATCTGCCGCCTCAACCTCAAAGCTAATAGCTCAATTTAGATATTTGGCATTCGGAAGTATTTCGTAATTGTCTCAAGGTAATTTTGCAAAATCACTAAGTATTGCATGAAAGATAAAAACACGGGATTTATCCCAAAAAAGTGAATTTTCTTTCCTGTGCTATTATTAAAGTTTTCAAGCCCTTTCTGCAAATAATGATTGGTTGACATCACTATATATTTTTTTAGGATGATCAATCTTAAAAAAATCAATCTTATTAATATTCTATAATTAGCATTTCGTTATATTGAGTAAGTTGTTCTATAAAGATTTGTTTATTCATTGCATTAAGGGAATTATATTATCTTAGGTATATGTCAAGCGGTTCACCTTCTACTGGTACTAATTTAGCATAAAATCAAATCAAAAGTTGTGCTAGATATAAAGACCGAATTTCATGTGAGATTCGTCACTTCATCGTATTCATCCGTAAAATCAGCACTTCAAACATGAAACTGGTTCGTTTTATTTGTGTATTTTGTGTGAAACAGTGTTTAGTGCAATAGGTGGAAAATGTATCCAATATTTAAAATAAAAAAAGTTAAAAATAAAAAGCAGTTCGAATACGTACTTTTCGCGCCATTTATTTATTTAATTTCGCAACTTTTTTCAAATTCGGCAGTTCGCAATTTTCTCAAGAGTGTTTACAGTGATAAATTAAATCTTTTATCTAAAATAATTAAGCAACATTTCGCGTAAAATATAAAGGTTTTATCTCGGACCTACAGTTTAAATAGATCTATCTACAATCTATTTAATTTACTATTGCACTATGCATTTTCTTTTACGTTTGATTTTCCGTTCAACCGTAATAGCATTACCGTCTGATACTATACAAAAAGATTCTGTGCTTCGAGATTTGTCTAAACAATAACAAAACATAACATCACGCCTATATTCCCCGAAGGGTTAGGCAAAGGAGTACCAATACCTAGTACCTACACCCATATTTCGCCAGTTATGTTTAATTCCCATGTAATAGGGGGCGAGTATATTGCCATTAACCCGGCACAAATCCAGACTCCGCGGGCTGCTACTAAGAAATTTGAGTCTAAACAATTTAACTTCAAAAAATAAATTAATTGTTTAAGTTTATAGTTTTTGCCTATTGGCAATATCATAAGTTCGTTTGAATTATGAAGTCTCTGTATTGTATCTTAGTAGACACCACATCCAATATAGTAGACTCTATCTTTAGTTATCTTTAGGAAGTTCTTGGCTAAGCATTCATTCTTACAGGTCGTAGCTCTCTGCTTGATCGCGGTGGCGGTGGCTGCGCCTCCCCCAAGAATAAATTACCCCCAAGACAACGTACAGATTGTCTCCTATGATAATGACAACGTCGATGGAAACTACAAATACAGGTGAATTATGCTATATTATGCTCTAACCTTTTTGTATCGGGGCTTATCTCAGCACGAATTTATACAAAAATACATATTCGTCCTTGCAGTGAAAACAAAAATATCTTTTCAAATGTTATGAAAATATTTCCAAATGTGGACTGGATAGTAGGATAGCATACATATACGCATCAAAATAGATATAAATTAATAATAACATAGAACAAGGCTGTTTATTATCATAAAAGCATAAATGTTTTTGAAAGCTATGATAGCATGAACTTATATATTAACTATTCTAACACCAAGATTTATTTTTCCAGCTTTAGTCAAACTGACGGCACCGGGGCAGAGCAGCAGTCACGGCTCATCAACGAGGGCAGGGAAGACGAGTCCATCGCCGTCACCGGGTCCTTCACATGGGTGGGACCCGATGGCGTCACCTACCGTGTCACCTACACCGCTGACGAAGAAGGCTACAAACCACAGATCGAACAGGGACCCGGTGGAGCCGTCCCTTCCGCGGTCGTAGCGTCGCTCCTTGGTTAATTAGACTTTGTTATTTAATTTTAATTATTACCAAATATATGTATGTTAATATTATTAATATTAAAAAATTTTAAATTACTTGGTTTTTAATTGTTAATTCCTTGTAACAAATGGTACAATATATGTCCTGGAATATATGGGCTCACCAAAAAAGCTAAAAATATAAATTTAAACAAATGTAGGCAAATCGAATACCTACCGCTGCGGGTCAGAAACTTGAAATAAATATCCGGATCAGGGAAACGGTAATTTGAACTTATCTCTTTATTTCAAAGCACTCCCTGAACTTGACACTGTAGGTAACTGAAGTTGAACATAACAATAACACTTAAAGATGCACTGACACTATAAATATAATTTTACCCAATATACAAATAATAGATACGTTACCTTAACTGGTAAGTATTACCACATTGGTTACTTAACCAACAATGACAGAATTTATCACTGTCTTGTATAAACTGCGAAACCCTTTTATTTATTGGGCTGTTGGCATTTCTGCGTATAAAATGATGCGCAAGAGATGTTGACGCCCACATATTGTTATCATAGATACAACACCAGCAATTTGTGAACACATAATTAAACTGAACCCATTCTAAAACATTAACAACCACATTCAATGAGAAACAGCACTTCTTGAACCTCAAAATTTACAAAGGACAACTTACGAATCCCACCCTTCACAATTTTTTAAACTAGGGACAAGTAGGTACTGGCGCATTCTACCCAGCACCTTATCCGTCTATCTATGAATAGATTGCTAAATCAATCATATCTAACATGGAATCGTACCAATAACACTTGTCATAAAAATAATAGGGTAACAAACTAGACGGTTATGGAATGCCGAAAGGTTATTGCGAAAACTTTAATTAATTTATGCCGCCTAGTAAAGTTGATGCAACAATCTTTGTCGCAACTTTTAATGTTTATGTTTTTCTCATGGCTTTTGTTTGATTCACCAATTAGGTAACACGAATATTCAATCGATTTAAACGCTAACTTCAATTGATACCTATTAAAACATTGAGTGACACGAATTTTGCAGAGCAATAAGCTAAACGGGAAAATGTTAGGCATCTGAAACACAAGAGAAAACGTTAAGATTAGGACCTATTGATAAAATTAAGATTTTAGTTGGATTATCAGAATCAACTGGCTATATCCAACCTTTTAACCAAATAGTGAAAATATGGTCAAGAATTAATCAACGTCTTATCATTTGCAATAGTCCAGACAGTAAAGAAGTTGTAGGGTCTCTGAGGGGCCTAAGCGATTCCTTCAAGCGATTTCTCCTTGTTCAGGGTACCTACTTAGGAAGTGAACATACTAAAAGTCCTGACTTCTAGGAGGCGAACCGGAGTGGAGGGGGAGGCACAAAGTTCCCACTTTTGGGTTTTTCGCACATATCTCAAAAACGGTACGTCGGTCGTAAAGAAAAATCTTAGAAAATAGTTTAAAACATATGAAGAAATATTTGGATTTTTTAAAAAAATTTTTTACTTTTCCGGAGCGTGTAGCTCGAAGACGGTTGGGGATTAAAAAAAAAAAGTGTATTAATAAGAGTTGTAGCAAATGCTTTCATTTGGTATCAGAATTTCCCTACGTCGCAAAAAACCCAAAAGTGGGAACTTTGGGTCCCCGTCACTCCGGCTCACCTCCTAGACGTCAGGACTTTTAGTATTTTTACTCCCTGAGCACCCTGAACATGTTTCTGAAGTAATCGCTTAAGTCCCCTGCTCACGCACTCTACCTCCTCTTCTGGGCCATTCGTTGACTGAACTATAATCATAAAGAAAGCAATTTCAAAGCTGCATGTGATGCAGCATATTTAAATGCATACTACAGACAAATTACTCCAGTAAGGACAACCACCTGTTTGATATATTGTCATTGAATCGTAACCGAGATCATAACACATGGAGTAACGTGACGTTGAGTTTTCGTTCACCTCCGACAACTGGCTACAGCCAATATATAGTTGAGTCGATAGATAACTTAGTAAATAAATGAAAGTTGTTATTCATTCATAATCCGATCTTATTAAGCTCTTATTTCGTCATTTGTATGGTGTACTTGTTAATGGTGTACTTGTTTAGAGCTGTGGTTGCCCTCTGGTTACGGCCGCGACTTACGATTTCTAGGTCGTGGGTTCGAACCCAAACAGGCACTTTACCTTGTGTAAATTATTTCATCACCACTGCTCTCAAAACGGTGAAGGAAAACATCGTGAGGAAACCGGCATGTCTTAGAACTATAAATTCAAAGACATGTGATATCCACCAACTCGCACTGGGCCCGCGTGGTGGATTCTGGCCCACTCCCTCTCACAGAGAGGGGCCCTGTGTCCCAGCAGTGGGAACGTGATAGGCTGATTATGACTTGTTTATGTCGTTATTTCTTGGCCCATGTGTGTTTGCATTAACGGAAAAGTAATCTTATCACTAATTTGTATATCCGGAGTCCCAAAATAAGTAAACATTGAAGTGGCCATTAATAAATGTAACACTTATAGATGCTGTCATTTCATTAACTTTCGTACAAAATGTACCTTCTAAAGTATGTGTTTTAATGTAACACTTAATTTGTGCAATGGTAAAAGTAAACTACGCCAGACCATAAAGAAAATTAGGCCAATCATTCGCAAAAAACTGCACTGTACCTACTTATTTTTTGGCATGTTGTTAGGATAGATACCTACCAGTGGTGTAAAACTAAGTTTGCAGCTTCAAAGGACCTGTGCTAACTGCGTGGTGCTCGGTAAACCTCGAAATTTTCTGACTTCTTTGAGTTTTTGACTTACAACTTTTAAAAGGTGTATATGTAGGATGCACTTTTTCGAAGTTGTCAAAAATTTTTACTGCTAAAAACCTTAACCCATGATTTTTCGAGCGGAGTTAACAGGTGTTTCGATGCTGCAAATTTGGTTTTACACTATTGGTATCTCACATCACAAAAAATTTGTGCTAAACAATGTTTTGTGACCTAACTCTAATTTTGTGTCTACGGTGTCTGGCCTAAAATGGCGAAACTAACTAGATGAAAACAACCATTTTTTTATGGATGATAAGCTCTAGCTAGGCTACTCGCATCTGAAAATCAAATACGAAGGCTTCGCCTAGCAATGGGATGATTGATAAAGCCTTAGATAAACAAAAATAAATACATTACTTTATGGAGACAACGCCCCAGGCTAGACGGAGAAAGTATAAGTATCTCTTGACGTCAGACTCTGGTACTCTAGGTCAAGGTGAAGAGGCTTGACCGGAAGATTCACGGTTGTATTTCCGGATCACGTATCTTACATCCAATTTTAAATGCAAATTTCCTGTAATTCTCTCAATTGAGTTAAAAAGATAACTGTAATTATTGTCTTGTTCAAGCAGGAACTATTTTATTTTAAAATAATAACGTTCAGTGTTTGTAGATTCACCAACTCATCCGTTGGACAGAAAAATATTAAGTAAATCAGTATCAAAGTAAGCAACCTACTTACAGATATGTTTTACGAAAGTCAAGTTTTGCCGTCAAAAACCTCCTTGAACCTTAACCCTACATCACCAACTGTGACAATATATGAGTAGGTGAATTAAACACAATCATAATGACTCTGTGATACTTGGTTGAACGATTTCGATTTGGCGGATTATGAACAGATTCTCAATCCAAGACTTCCTAACGACGTCGACGTCTAAGTCGTCATAATATTATCAGTATAGTATAATCGGCCTATATTGATCCCACTACTGGGACACAGGCCTCCTCTACTTATGTGAGAGGGAGTGGGCCATAATCCAGGACGCGGGCCCAGTGCAGGTTGGTGGATGTCGCATGTCTTCCAATTTTTGGTTCTATCTAGAACATCACCGTTTTCTAACGGTGTTTTCCTTTACCGTTTCGAGAGCAGTGGTGATGAAATTAAATACACAAAGTAAAGTGCCTGCCTGGGTTTGAAACTCATGACTTGTAAGACAGGGCCGATACCACTGGGCCGCCACTACTCATATCAATATGACTGGAAGAAACTATATGGTTGGCGATATGATCACTAACTACTCATTCCTCAGAAAATTCCAGGAAAAATCAACAGTCTTATCTAATTGACGTTAACATCGCAATTTCTAAAGGCCAGCATTTAAAACATACTCAAAGGTTTCATAGCAACTCGGACACGTGTCAAAAATGGTCAATATATATAAGATTGTAACGAGAGGAGAGCGTCAACCAATAATTCATCACATAATGTACATGTTATGTTGTAATGGAATATTCGGAATAGTATAAAACATGAGTTCAAATAAATAATGTGCACATAGTTCACAAGTGAATTCGATAAGTAAACTGTTAATACAGTGATCATGAAATCGGTTAGTAGGTAATTTGTGGTGATTTAAAAAAATGTGATCTCGTTGTGAAGAGTGTTGTTAATGTGAGTGCGGTTTCACTGTCAGTTGGTGCTTTGTGCGTTAGTAGCTGTTGTGGGCGTAGTGCTAGCCATCCCTCAGAATGTTCAGAATGCTCAGAATGCTCGGAATGCTCAGGATGTTCTGCTCTTGCGATACGATCCGGGCAACGATGGACTTGGAACCTACAGTTTCGTGTAGAGTACGGCCTATTTATCTTGGCAAGTCTGAACTTCGCGCAGAAGGCTGCGCAGTAAGATTTTTTAGGAACCAAGTGGTGACATGAGGCGAGTGTGAGTGAGAGAATATGCGCGAAAGTTCTTAGTGCCTATGCTCAGACTTGCCAAGATATTTCGGCCGTAGTGTAAGTCGCCTACGTGAATCATACTAAAGTTTAGTATGATTCACATAGGCGTGTGGTAGGACGCGGTATCATTTTCCTAGTTTAATTTTTTTTTCTCTTTTTTAAAAATAATGGTTTTAATCATTGATTTATAACTCTGTTTTTATATAGAATAAATAGTTCTTTATTTGCACAGAAAGTAGGTATAAGTTATAGATGTTAAGTTTAAAATGATCCTATACTAACTACCCTAACTAAGGCATGCAAACAGTTTTAGCTATTTATAATAATAAAAACTCATTAATATATATTTATGTATTAACACATTCAATCAAATCAATATAAGATTACCATGTCAAAATGAAATTCAGTACATTATTTGAAATAGGCAATACAATAATAATGTCAAGTTTAATAAAATGGGATTATAAATTCGTCAAGTTCGAGGTCAATACAGATAAAATAAAATATAAATGATTTATTACAAGCAACTTAAATTCTTATCGGTCGGGTATTACATATCATGAACCTTCCTCATTCAGATGAAAATGATTTGTGTAACATCATCATTATTCATCTACCCTTATCGGCGCAACATCTCTTTTTCTTCCATACTTCTCCATTTAGTCGTCATCTCGCTAGTCACCCCCTTTCTAACCATATAATCATTCACACAGTCCATCCATCTTTGCTTTGGTCTTCCCCTACTCTTATAGCCATCGACATACAAGTTTGTGTAACATATGCCAAAAAAAAATTATTTAAAGCTTAAATGTGATCCTCTATTTACAGCTACGAACAAAGCGATGGCCAAAGACTTAATGAGGATGGAGAGCTGAGGAACGCAGGATCTGAAGATGCGTTCGTCGCAGTGAAGGGTTCTTATCTTGGATAGGTCCCGATGCATCACCTACACCGTCTACATAGCCGATGAGAACGGCTACCAGCCTACGATACGAAGTCCTTTTGGAGTTCCTTGGGCAGTAGTCGCTTCACTTCTTGGTAAATAGGCTAAATAATAAGTTTAGTTTTCATGAGATTGAGTACGTTGTTTTTATAGATAATAGTTGATTTTTTTCTCTACACTTTTTTGCGTGTTTATTTTAGCATTATGTATATATTTAAGTACTAACTTCTGCCCGCTACTTCGTCCGCGTGAACTTTCTTGTTCCACCGACCCCATCTCTGAAAATACTGCGACAGGGTATCGCTGTAGTTCCAGAGATTAGTGCGTGCAAACAAACAAACAAACTCTTCACCTTTGCACATGCTCAACACGCAAGATGAAAGTACTTCACATAATTCTCGTAACATTTTGACCTATGACATATTTTAAAGACATTACATTTTTCTCTGACATTTATATTTTTCTCACAGTCTGCTCTGATTTTTGCTATCTCGGTTCACTCGTACAAAACGATGGCGAAGTAGAACACTGGATGGTTGCAATGGCGGCAGACCACGGAAACAATCTGCGACTCCCGCATTCCCCTTATACTTAAGGGGAAGATACGTATATAAAACCGTAGTTACATTGTTGTATGGATCAGAATGTTGTGGGCCACTAAAGAGATGAATGAGAGGCAATTGCATGCAGCTAAAATGAGAAAGCTAAGAGAGATGTGTGGTGTGATAATAAATTAGTACATAAGAGGAAGTCTGAAAGTGGCACCGGTAACTGAAAAGTTGTGTGGAAATCGATTGTCATGGTACAGACAGCATTGAGGAAAATATCGTGAGGAAAGTTTTGAGTATGAATGTTGTTGTATGTTGTTGCTGTTGTTGTTTGTTTTGTGTGTGTATGTTGTTACTATATTATTATGTAGGTACCTATACTTAGGTTAAGGTATGTATATATAGGTCTTTGTTACCTGATAATAAATGGTTTATTATTATTAATGGCTATAAGAGTAGGGAAAGACCAAAGAAACGATGGATAGACTGTTGTAATGATGTTATTATTAGAAAGGGGGTGACTACCAAGCTGTCGTCTGATAGAGAAGAATGGAAGGACAAGATTTGTTGCACCGATACCAAATAAATTGGGGTAAGTTCAGGAAAGTAGTGATTTATATTTTTGGATGATAATTTACACACACATTCCTATATTATTGAATCTGAAACGGTGCTCTGGTCTAGAAACGTCTTTCTCATAAAATTCATCTCCGAGGTCGTTGTTATGGTGCGCCAAGGTTCTTTTGGCTTTACAAAATATTCAAAAAAAATTATGTATGCACAATGAGAGGTCAATTCAAATCAGAATTTCAAACAGAGATCTTAAGTTGCTGCCCGACGCGACACTGTACTAAGGCTACTAAAGCTAGCAAGAGTAATGTTTGTTTGATAGATCATAACTGAAACTCACATTTATAACCTACTAATGTTTATACAACGGCAAGTCCTTCTTCACTTATGACATATATGGAGATATTTAAATATTACAAGGGCGATGCTGCGGGCTAAAAGATGCCATTAAAAGTCACCAATAAATTATGAGTATGTACCTCTTGAGGATTAACTCCGATACTTTAGGTCAAGGTAAAGAATCGTCGACGGAAGATTCTCGACTGTGTTTCCGGAGTGTAGATCTTGCATTAAATTTTATATGCAGATTTCTATAGGCAGATTTCTATAGTCACACGCACAAATAATGCGTGGGACTATGTTTACGATACATGGAAAGCGATTAAAAATGCAAAATTTTAAAAATAATGCAGTTGCTTCTCTAACACCACATCCGCAAAAGCGATCGTCACACGAGAATGCGATCGTCGCGCTCTTTTATATCAATACTAGCTTCTTTTTTTTGCGAATGGTAAATCATCAAATGACACCTCCCGCTCTAGGTGGAGCGGAAGGGAGTGTCAGACTCTTATTGTTGTGTATTCCTTCCTTATATTTTTATTTATATAGATCTATAGACGACATAGTCGCGCGTTCTATCAAGTTGCGTTTGTAGGTCAAAATTCATACAAACCGTTGCGTCGATCGCGTACTCGTGCGTCGACCTATTTTGGTTAGGATGCTGGGTAGCATCAGCCTATAATTTTCCCACTGCTGGGACACAGGCCTACTCTCTCTGAGAGGAAATGGGCCGTAATCCACCACGCGGCCACAGTGTGGGTTGATAGATGTCACATATCTTCGAATTTTTGGTTCTGGGACATGCCGGTTTCCCCAAGATGTTTTCCTTCACCGCCTTGACAGCGGTGGTGATGAAATTATTTACTCAAAGGAAAGCGCCTGGGTTCGAACCTACGACCTACAATCCGTAATTTGGGGCCGATACCACTGGGCCGCCACTTCTCTCACGCTGGACGCGGGGTAATAGGCAGAAAGGTCTTCTCCTGTGTTCCAATGGGTCTTTGTACGAGTATAACGAGAAATAATTGCAGAAGGCGTGGAAAAGGTTTAGTTTGGTTCTCTATAAATACGCAGCTTATCAGACCAATTCAATGACACTTAAACATATTTAATAAGAAAGAACGTCGTAAGGAAAACGAAACATTAGCAAAGCCAAACGAAGTAGCTACTCTGATTATCGAAATACTTTAATGTAATCATCCCGTAATTTACAAACCTTTCGTCCACACGTAATGCGTGTCGAGTTGCTAAAATCATTATCTCCATTGGCCAACCACGTTTAAGTACAAACGCGTCTAAGGTCGAAGGTAAATGTCATCTTGCACTACTATTGATTAGTCGATTATCTATAAAGCTTTTAAGGTTTGAATGATTAGTTTTAATCACATAATTAATAAGGCGACCTACATAACTCTAAGTTGCCTCTTTTCAATCATATGGCACTTAAGTTCCATGCCCAAAAAGAACAGCCCAAAATGCCTGAAACCTGTCCTTTTTTTTTGTTGATAGGAAATCATCAAATGACCCTCCCGCTCTGGGCGGAGCAGAAGGGTGTGTTAGACTCTTACTGACTAAAGCCCACCCGTGTTCTTTCCTTAGCCCTTTATGTTCCGGGTCAGCGGTAACCCTTTCGGACAATCCCGCTATGCAGGCAGGCTTCGGCCCTAATAGGCCCCTCAATTTATGCTGATATCTCTTTGAGGCGCGCGTGGAACACGTACGCGCCGTCCGGCACGGGCCTGGTCCTGATCGGACGGTGAGCTACCCATTACTCTCCGACCGCGCCTCAAAGAGATGTCAGCATCGAGGAGGGGCCCCATAGGGCCGAAGCCTGCCGGGTCAGCGGGATTGTCCGAAAGGGTTACCGCTGGCCCGGAACATAAAGGGCTAAGGAAGGAACACGGGTGGGTTTTAGTCAGTAAGAGTCTGACACTCCCTTCCGCTCCACCCAGAGCGGGAGGGGTCATTTGATGATTTCCCATCCGAAAAAAAAAAAAAAAAAAAAAAGGCCTGTGCCTACGGTGGTACGTCCGGAGCATCTCCCGCGGCGGCTGGGACGGGAAGCTCTCTCCCTGAGCCGTCCCGCCAACTCCTTTGCTAGCATGACTGCTTCGCAGAAGGACGTGACTGCCCACTCCCTCTCGCCCTGGACCATGGCTGTTATTTATTTATTTATTAAAGCACATCAACAACACAAACACAAACATTTACAAATAACAGTGAACAGAGACATGGACTAGTGTTTACGTCAATTACATACGTTACAAAAGGAGAAAAAAAACATAATAATCAACAATATTAAAAGAAAACAAAACAAAAACAACAAATAACAAAAACTCAAGCTAAAATCTCGGTAGCAAAGAGAAAACCTCATCGACTTAAACATTGAACATTGACCAATTATTGAACATTGACCAATTGGCTTGCACCAGGGCCGGGCGCGAGAGGTCGCCTGAAACCAGTACACATACATTTTCTTAGCCTGCTCCCCTGTCATCGCTTTCACGATGGTTTTATATTCACCTTTTCACACAGAAATAGATTGATGGAGTATCACGAAACGAAAACATAAGTATTTCGGTCTAACGTAATTTTGTGTTGAAATTTTCAGGTAAAAAAAAGGCATAAAGCAGGTTGAAAATTACAAGCAAAACTGAGGAGGATAGCTTTGCCAGGAAAAGTAACATGAAAATGAGTGAAAAACTTTAATTTCGAACACAAACCTTGCTATAAAATAGCAACATAGCAGAAATTAATTTAACGAACAAATGCAACAATACATGAACAATCGTAAATTGCGAATCGTAACATTTAGTGGCAATTCCATGGTTCCACAGTGGCATTAACAAAATCTTTCCTACTTGCTGTCAATCAAACAAATAATAGGAACATTTGGTACCTATAATTAAAATCACAATTTCGAAAGGTTCAATGACGTCCTCAAACGTTTCGCGGCTTGTACCTTCGCCATGTCGTAGGAGTGGTCAAATACACAAAACATCGTAACGAGATGTGCGTCAACTAATAACAGTATGTTGTAATGCAATATTCGGAATAGTATAAAACATGAGTTGCGATAATTTATGAGCACATAGTTCAAGTAAACTCGATACGGTAAACCGTATAATAGTGATAATGAAATTGGTCAGTACAAAAATATGTGGTGCTTTTTTTTTTAAATAAAATATATGATATTATTTTAATTTGTGGTGTTATTGTGAAAAGTGTTGTTAATAGTGCGGTTTTACTTTCAGTTGGTGATTTGTGCGTTAGTAGCTGTGGTGGGCTTGGTACTAGCCGCCCCTCAGAATGTTCAGGATGTTCAGCTGTTGCGATACGATTCGGACAGCGATGGACTTGGCACCTACAATTTCATGTAAGTTACCTACACTACACATTGAAAATCCTGTAAAAGCTGAAATGATTTCTTCGTTCTATTATTTATTTTTATTTCTTTTTAATTGCACCTCTATCTACTTACTAAACATTATGGATATGTATTATTGTCAAACATTACATTTTTTAATCTAATTTCCTTGTCATAATTTATGCATAGGCCCCTTGTTCTTTTTACTTCAACATGTACTACCCTGCTGCAGAGCAAAAGTTTGCCTCATAGAATTTCACTCTACCTTATACGTTACCTTTTCCGGTAAATTTTTCTTAAAACGCTTCTGTGTCTCACCATGTTCATTACAAAATTTAAAAATAAACTGTTTATATTATAAACAAATGACATGCTACAATTTTATTTATGGACTTCTAACTATAATATGCTCTTCTATCACAGCTACGACCAAAGCGATGGCCAAAAACATATTCAGGAAGGAGAGCTGAGAAATGAAGGATCTGAAGATGCGTTCGTCGCAATGAAGGGTTCTTACACCTGGATCGGACCCGATGGAGTCAACTACACCGTCAACTACATAGCCGACGAGAACGGCTACCAGCCCACCATCGAACAAGGCCCAGGTGGAGCTGTACCCTCGGCGGTAGTCGCTTCACTCCTCGGTTAATATGTTAGAGAAATAATAGTCTAATTTGTTAAAATAAAGTTATTATAAGACCTAATTTCAGTTTTATTTCCGTCATTTTCTTTGACCGTTTCCATATTTTTTTTTATCAATATAACTTTTAGCAAGCACAGGTGTGAAGTGAAAAGCTCAAGCCAAGTTCGATTGTCGAAATCAGCCACTAAAACGCGAAGCGAGCTCATGCATTCAGGATACTATGACAATGCTGATTTAGGCCAATGCTGGCATGCCCTTACCAAAATGTTTGCTATGGCCGGTCACAGGGAGTCCTCGAATGCCACGGTCATGTCGTATAGTAGGCAATCACATGGGCCAGGGAGGGAGGCGAGGGAGAGTATTGGCTGTCCCAATACTTTGCAGGTGGAAAATTCGAGGTGACAAATCTAACTGACACTGCCCCTTACAATAGCCAGCGGTTCCTAGATCGGGGATCATAGCGCCCATATTGCATTATATGTAGTAATGGTGGGACATTAATATAGGATTGCTCAGTGGGTGCAAGCCCCACATCACCACGCCTTTTCCTCAGACGATGAGGTTTGCACACAGGCATTTTCTCCGCCCAGAAAAAGGTCAATGATGAGCGGAATCGGTTTGATAATGCAATGAAAGAAGAAGAAAAGAATACAATTAAGCGTAATCTAAGAACATTGTACTATAAAGTAACACGTTGAAACGCTTAAAGACTATTAGTATTAAAAAAAAGAAAAAGTGACAACAGCTCCAGAAACAAGCTAGGAATTGACAATAAAATACTGATGATGAACTCCTTTCTGAAAGAACTATCATAGATTTGACAAAAGTAAAGTAAACTTTTTAAAATATTATCTCTCCATCTGACACCCAAAAAAGCTATGACAGAAAAAATATTATTTTTCACTGTTATTTCATAAAAAAATTATCAAAAGCTACAAGAAAATAAATCGCATAAAACATTGCGTAAATGTAGCTATTTTCGTTTGACGATTATTGTTCTCTATTTTTTAATTCGTTTGAAGGAGGACCCTGCCTTTCTGAGTAAGCAATCTAAAAGTATTCCAAAATACAGCTGGTTAATATTTTAATAACTTTCACAATTTACTCAATAATTTAATTTGTTTTGGGAGGAATCTTATTCACATCTTTTGTGTCAGTTTTGTCAATTATTGTTGCAGTAAAAATGGTAAAGAAATGTCCTTATTCCAATGCAAACACAGGGGAGATGGTGTTAACAGCAATCAAGAAATTGATGAAAAACACAGGTTGGACCGCACGTACTATTATCAAATTTATTAAAATGGAGTACCAAGTTTTTGACCCGAAAATAAGCCGAAAAGTTTCCAGGTAAGACTTGTTTGTTAAGCAATTTTTATGCTCCTATTACGTAAAGATAATATCGCGGCCCCGACTGGCGTGTCTTAGGTTAATTATTCGAACTCAGGCAACGTAATTTACCATATCACGGCTGCTCTCAAAACGTGAGGAAACTGACATGTACTAAAACAAAAAAAAAACGAAGACATGAAACGTCCACCATACCGCACTGGGCCCGCGTTTATTATGGCCTAGCCCCCTTACAGAGAGGAGGACTGTGTCCCAGCTTAATATTATGCTATTATTATGCATACCTATAACTGAGGTATTAAGGTATCATCTTTTAATGCGGAAAAAAGCATTTTAGGTAATCGTTCATTAATTCCGCATACCAATGCAGAATCAAAATGCGACTTATGGAAGAATTACGACTTCATAAAGTAAAGTAATTAAGCGGCCTTCACCTTTAGTGACCGTTCAGTTATTTGTGTAATAAATCAACGCATAAATACGCCCTTCTAGGATGGTGAAGATGCTTCTAGTTTCGACAGAGGCATTCTTTCCTAATAAACAATTCTCTCTGATAGAAATAATGTAAAAAAATCTTGGGAAAACGGTTTAATTCGCAGACTACAGGGGTTTTGATGGATGAAGCATTTAAGATGAAAAGGATGAACATAAATGTGAATAAGACGAAGGACAAACACCATGTGTTTGAATGAGAAGAGGATGTATCGGTATGTGAGGTGAAAATAAATGATGGAGTGTGGAGCATGTAGGTGAACTCGAACTGTTTACAAGAAGAAAGATTGATGAAGATGTGGAATGGAGAGTAAATGTGGGAAACAAAGTGAATGGTGCTACACATGCAATTGTGACCAACCAGTCTAAAAAGGCTCGACTGGCTGTTCACAATGATGTGTTGGTGCTTACGTTAATGTATGAAAGTGAATGTTATATGTGGCAAATGAAGCTTATAAGTAGATTAAATGTTGTGGAAATGCGTTCCTTGCAAAGCATGTGTGATGTGAATATGAATGATAGACTGAAGAATATTGTGATAAGGCAGCGGTGCGGTTTAAAAGAAGATGTAGTGATAAAAATTGTGAAGAGTATGCTTAGATGGTTAGTTCGTGTTAAGAGGATGAATGAAAGCCGTGAAAAACTACGGTTTATTCGCCATGTACAGGCACGGTCACCAGTGTTGTATGATTCACTATGGAAGTTTGTTGACGACACGGTTACACTACGGCACAGCGCCGTCGCCGTATACCACAGAACCATGTCATAAACAAGGTCACACGACTTTTCTACAAGATCATTATGGAAGTTTGTTGACGACACGGTTGCACTACGACACAGCGCCGTCGCCGTATACCACAGAACCATGTCATAAACAAGGTCACATGACTTTTCTACAAGATCATTATGGAAGTTTGTTGACGACACGGTTGCACTACGGCACAGCGTCGTCGCCGTATACCACAGAACCATGTCATAAACAAGGTCACACGACTTTTCTACAACGCGGGTAACACTACCGTAAAGAAACTGTGCCGTGTGCAAAGGTCATTACGGTAGCAGAGTACGTCCCGTGTATGGGCGGAACCACAAAATCTATTCTATTCTATAAACAAGGGTAACGAAAGTTAATCCGTGATTTGTATTATGAATAGTTAATCATTTGATTGTCCATATAAAGTGTGTGTGATCTGCAACACTCTATAACGGCCTTGTTACTTAAAAGCTATCACGCTTTTTTTGAACCCAAGATAGTTTTTTTTTGCATCTTACGTCAAGAATGACTGATGTGCGACGTTTCTCATTTATTAATGTTTTAATTTAATTTCAAATAATAGATTAGAAATAATTGGCTTATCTATATTAATCTGTTAATTAAATTTTAAAAATAATAGATTAGACTTCATTTTTTTAATTACAAGGTCCGTATTCATGGTAAACGAAATGTCAAAATATTGCTGAAAATTGTTGGTGTCGTTGAAAAAATATGCTAGCACCTTTCCTAAAATATGTGAATCATGTTGATGCAACAATATTGAATGGAAAGTGTAGGCTTTTTACCTCACGAAACCTTCCTTGGTAGTCATAGGAGGGAGCTCCGAGTCTTGGTAGGAGACGAGCTGCTCCCCCCTTGTGCAACTCTTGTTGCACAATCCCTGAAAATACTGTTAAGGAGTCTCCTCTCGCGTGTAAGCCTCATTGTGCACGACAATTACCTACTACCCCACACTATGCCACAACCCAGTCTGAGGCTATTTGGTAGGCGTATAGAAACTACAGCATATCTGATCTATGTAGCAGCTAGGTGACCATTATTAAGGGATTATTTAGTAAAACCGACGTAGAGATGATATTAAATCACTTGATTTATTATCATCTCTACGTCGCGTCGGCGTCGATAAATCTAAAATAAAAATTGGCCAGATCTACAATTACAGTCTCTGCCATGAAACGTAAACAGCTTGAGACGTACATAGCCAGCCTTAATCAATTAATTTGTTTATATTCGTGATACAGGGTAATCCTAGTACGAGTGCCAAAGCACTCCTTTGACATCTAAGTGCACATTGCATAAGACCTAATTTGTTTGTTTTTAGGGTTCCGTACCCAAAGGGTAAAAACGGAACCCTATTACTAAGACTTCGCTGTCCGTCCGTCCGTCCGTCCGTCCGTCCGTCCGTCCGTCTGTCTGTCACCAGGCTGTATCTCAAGAACCGCGGTAGCTAGACAGTTGAAATTTTCACAGATGATGTATTTCTGTTGCCGCTATAACAACAAATACTAGAAACAAAATAAAATAAATATTTAAGGGGGGCTCCCATACAAAAAACGTGTTTTTTTCGGCGTTTTTGCCGTCTGTCTGTCACCAGACTGTATCTCAAGAACCGCGGTAGCTAGACAGTTGAAATTTTCACAGATGATGTATTTCTGTTGCCGCTATAACAACAAATACTAAAAACAAAATAAAATAAATATTTAAGGGGGCTCCCATACAACAAACGTGGTTTTTTCGGTGTTTTTGCCTTGTGGTACGGAACCCTTCGTGTACGAGTCCGACTCGCACTTGGCCAGTTTTTTTAAGAAGATTTACTGTACCCATTCTTCTAGTAACAAAGATTTTTTCACTTCAGTAGCTCAAATATGTAGGTTTTGCTGCCTGAAATCAGTGAGCAAAATGCGATTTTGCTCACTGAGTGAGACAAAGTAACTTTTTAATAATTTTTTTCTGAAAGCCGCGAATATCTTATTCAGCCTTGGGTTAATCATACACTTCGAAACATTCACACTCTATCTCTTTCCCGCCATTAGAAAGAGAGAGAGACAAAGACCAGCCCTTTCGAAGTTCCGATTTTGAATTCGACCTCAAAGACAAACACGTTCGGAATTTCGTACTAACTAAAGAAATTTAGCACAAAGATAATTATGTCTTTTAATGTAATGTATAGAATTTTTAACTTATTGTTGTATTTAAACGAAAATAAGTATTTACTGCAAATAAAACTGATATTTAACCTGTAAATATTTATTTCTAGTTTCAATAATGTTACGTATTATATTTTGATTAATAAAATATCATGAGTGCTATTTCCGAACACGCCTTAGGAAGTGTTCTCGCTGCTGAAGTGAAAAGTTATGTGTGTGTTACACGAGAGCAAAGTTTTTTGCATCTCGTGCCTTTAAATCCCTCGCCACACTCAGGATTCAAAATCAGCACTCTCAGCAAAAAACGACTTTGCTCTCTTGTTGCACAAATAACTATTATTTATGTATTTATTAATGTTGGTCTATAAAGGAGATTTTAGGTGTAATATTCAATTATGAAAACTATGTTGAGTAAACAAGATAATAGAAAATCCTTTTGCAGGGCATTAAAACGAGGTGTAAGGCTGGGGCTGCTGCAGCTGGAGCAGGGACGCTACAGACTCAACGAGATGTCTCGTCTAGCGAGGTCAGTGACCCCGCGCGTACAACGTCAGCGCAAGATGCAGCGGGTCCTACGTATGCGCAGTCGCACGCCCTCTCCAAGTTCCAGATTGGAAAACTTCGGAATTCGTGGAAGATTTTAATGCTCAACAAAGTCAGTGCCCGTCCAATCGTGCATACATATAATAAAGTTCTAAATTAAATATACAGAAGAATATGAGCTTTTTTTTAGAAGTAGTTATACACCTCCGTGTAAAGAAATCATTAATTATATTTTTATATTTATTGATATTTTAGAATACTAGTAGTTCTTTGGACCTACCTAGAGAACGACACAATTTTAAGGACCCATTAGCAAAATTCGTCTATGCGACTTCAGGTCAAACGAACCTAGGCATAAAGACAAAAATAAGCGATTGCCATAACTATGGCAGTTTTAGTAGCTCGATTAGGTAGGTCCATCAATGGAATCTTTGTTTCTCAAGTACTATTTGAAAAGGCAGTTTGAAAAACGCCTCATAGATAATCTGTAGTAACGCATTGATTTAATGTTTGGACATTGAAGATTTTACAGGCGCTGTGTTGTTGCACATAAACCTGATGTAATCTCGTATGTTATTACAACGAAATCCAGTGCAAAATTATTTTAAGCTATAGAGAGGGAACGTAGCAAGTCCAGTTACATTTAAAAAGAAGAAAGGAATCAGACTTTCTGAGCGCCGCAGACGAGTCAATAGCAATTTGACAGCACAGTGTGCTTATGAAATATAAAATAGGTACCACCTAAAACTGCACGATAAGACGGTTACAGTGTAGCGCAACTACACTATAATCGTTTATTTTGATTTAACGTGGTTTGGTTTTATTTCTTAAGTGACTCAGCTCATATTATTATGCTTACCTTAATCCTTAATCTACTTTTACAAAAATATCTCATATTCATTGCCGGGTATCAAAATAGATCATCACAGGAAAATATTTGCTGGACCAAAAGCGTTCCAAAATCTAGGGTAGAGAAAAGCCTACGCAAAAAAATGTTGAAGTGGATGACTTTTTAGTTTTATGCATTTAAGATTGTGTAGGTATGTGTATGTCATGTGTATAAACCAAATGATCACCACTTTAAACAAATGGCACTGTTTTTAACCCCCGACGCAAAAACGACGGGGTGTTATAAGTTTGTAACGATTTCAAATACCTTAACGATTTGTCAATTAAATAGAAAATATTGTATTTAACGACACATGGCCATAATCAGTCAATTCCAGGTCCATTGCGGCTGCCGAGCTATCGTGGGTAAGGTGGGCGAGGAGAATCAAAACCACGTATTGAAGAAGATCAACGTTATAATTATTATTCTAACAAAATATTAACAGAACCGTAATCCACACTTCCCAACTAATTGAAATACACCGACGCTCCACCGAACACGTTTTGCTTGAGCACGATGCAAGCGGATCCTGCATCATATAGCGGCTACCTACCTGCCTACCAAAAGAGCGGGCCGGAGTTGCGTCAGAGTGAAGAAACGTCAATCCGCGCTTGTCAAAATGTTCGCTGCCATCCTTGACGTTTCTTGACACTCTCAAAACGTCGAAGCGCCGTCATATTTATTGAGAAAACCGATGGAACCTACTATACTATACATACACCCTGTATAAAATACGATAGAAAACTTGTAATTCAGACAGAGTCCATAGGGTTCGTAACGATTTTACTAATCATTCTAGTGTTAGATACAGACACAGAATAACAGAGGTGCAATTAAAATTCTCCATCGGGGAATCCTACCGATCTGCGAACAATACTGTTGGTTAGACAACATAACTTATCTGAACAGCAAAAAACACAATGTAAGATGTTCGAAGAAAAAATCTTTGTGTATACAAAGATAATAAAAACGCTCTTGCATGTGCCTACGATCAAGAGGCGAACATGTTAAGCAATTACTCACAAATTCCTTTCCCACATAGCGAGCGCATGTCTAACACCTTTTTTCGAACTGTTAGGGCCTGCGCCCATTGGCGGCAAGGCACGGCAAGGGATTTTAATGCGACAAATAGAAATATAACTTAAACGTATGACAATAAAACTTTTTAACAAAAAAAAACCGACTTCCAAAAAAACACTACAAAGTGATGAAAAATAACTTTAATTTCGGAAGTCGGTGTCTTTGGATCTGTACCTATTCTAGTTTTTGCCACCGACTTCCGAAATTAAAGTTATTTTTCATCACTTTGTAGTGTTTTTTTGGAAGTCGGTTTTTTTTTGTTAAAAAGTTTTTATTTCTCGCTTTTAAGTGGGTCTGTTTATAATGTGTCTAAGTTACAATAGCCTAATGTCAACTTGCCCAACGCCTTTTACAAAATATTGCTTTTCCCGATGCAGGGACGTTAATTGTTGAGGACTTCTCCTAGTATTCCACCATCAGCTCCATTTCACCATTCGCATTGTGACGAGCATAAATTGCTTAGCAACCATAATATTAAAGTAATCGAATCGCAACCCGTGAAATACTTATTATTAAGGAGTTACGTTGGCCATCTGTGGTCTTCTTCATCAGTTCCACTCCACCAAATGGTGGTTTCCGAGAGCAAATGCATGAGTTACTGTAAAAAAATACCCAAATCGCTATAGGTGTCCCTATAATATTTGAGGAGTTCCCTCAATTCCTCGTGGATCCCAGCATCAGAAATAGATTTTGATAAAAATGGGACCAATCTGGAAGTATATCCTTTTAAATAAAAAAAGAATTTTCCAAATCGGTTTATAAATGACGGCGTACTGAGGTAACAAACATAAAAAAAAAATACAACCGAATTGAGAACCTCCTCCTTTTTTTGAAGTCGGTTAAAAATTGAAATTTCTATGACACAGTATGTCGGATACCCTAGCTTTATTTTTGCACCTATGATGATTATCATTGAAATTTCAATTTTATTGTCATAAAATTATGTTACATTTTTATTCGTCGCATAAAAATCCCTTGCCGTGCCGTTCCGACAGTGGGCGCAGGCGCTTATTTTCATTCAGGTTGAGATTAAACTACACCCCATTTTCATTCCTTGACTGTAGGTACCTTCCTGCCATATTGAAATTCATCGGTAGGTATAGTATATTAAAAACCAGTTCATTTGTTAAGTTATTGATCGCATTATTTTTCTTCATGAGTTTCCTTATTTGTGGGCCACCATAGCTTTCTCATCATAAACTTAAAACGTGTTGTGTTTACACATCCTTTAACGCGTCTAGTCGCATCGCCTATTTTTTTAATTATTTTAATGTCCAATAACAAAGTAACCGCTTATTTAAGACCGGACGTTGCGTTTGCGTTAGTGAAAATGATTGAATTGAATTCAATTTATTTATTTTGTGATACCTCAGTTTTTCTACTCAGATCCTTGATAAAGCATATTTTTTCTTTTTACTGCAACTCCGAACTAGTTACAACCTCAGTTGCAATGTTTTTCCTCATCATAAATCATATAAATAAAAAAATACCTGCTTTGTTAATTATTATGTCAATGCAATCAAGCACAATAGGGCTATTTATTAGCACAATAGATCTATCCATTTGTGTTCAGTTTCCAGTCCCGTTTTTAATTAAACTATGTAAAGAGACATAGTTTACGTCATAACACTCATTACATATTAGTTTTTATCAAAAAGTACAAAGCGAGTAATTCACACGTTGATTTATTTACTATACACTTAACCTTCTATTTTATTGGAGGTCTTATTGGAGGTCTTCTTATTTTTTACCCGACTGCGCGACGCAAAGGAGTGGTAATGTGTTCATCAGCCTATGTATGTATGTTTGTATGTTCCTTTGAAGCACTATACAGAAGCACACTATTCACACGTCAATCGATTCCTCTTAGTCCGGCGAGTGTCACTAAAGGCATGACGTTAGTGAAAATTCAATATGGCGACTACTATGTAAGTTGTCTTCAAAAAAAATTTTTTTTTCTTAAAACCTATCTAGGGTATAGGGTATAGGTATCTAGGGTAAGGGCTTTAAAAGACGATTACAAAAATATATACAACTTATATGGTTAAAAGTAATTCGAAGTGACAAATCGTAAAAAAACACGTACCAAGAACTAAATCGTCAGCGAAATCTTTCACATTTAATTTTGTAAACTAAAAAGCTGGAAATAAAAAAAGTTATTTAAAAAAATAAAAAACCCGACTGCGGTAAAAAACTTAAGTTAAAAGAACTGAAAAGCTAAAAACAAGCCCATTTTAAATTAAATAAAAGTTGGAAGCAGGCGGGACCCATTTGAATTTGAAAATATAATAAAAATGGTATGGGTCCCGCCTGCTTCCAACTATTATTTAATTTAAAATGGGCTTGTTTTTAGCTTTTCAGTTCTTTTAACTTAAGTTTTTTACCGCAGTCGGGTTTTTTATTTTTTTAATAACTTTATTTTTATATAAGAAGACTGCTTACACGAATTCAATAGCCCGAAACGTGAGATCGCCTATAGAAAAAATAATATTATTTTAAAGTGACGATACTTTAGAATACTATTTTTTTTAGGCGACTCGAACGAAGTTAAAAATTAATTTTGTGCGAGTCGCCTATACAAAAAATAATATTACTAAAACTGACTATTCGCACGTTTCGGGCGAGTAAATTCGTGCGAATCGTCTAATAAGCCTAGGTGACAGTGTCTTCTACGTAGGTATATTTGTAACCCATTTCCGTAAAAAAACGTGCCAGTTAATTGTGTAGATAACACCTGTCCTCATAATTGTTTTCTCGCCCTTATATCAATCACATATTAATGACAGCATTGATTTCTCAGTGTATACCTAGGCTAGGTGTAATAAACTGCACTCAGGTACAGTCTATTACTTTAAATGGTTGAAATGAACACTACCGACGTAAACTAACCGGTTTTGAATAACTATTAATTTTATTACTAATTATGGTAGTGTCCTCGAAACTAATTATACCAACATTCCATCCTAAAATTAGACCTATCCGGCTTAAACATTAAAGAATTTCCACTAGCAGTGTGGGTTTGCCACTCTTGTGCCTAGCTGTAAAATGACGATCTACTTGCGTTTATCCCGAAATAGCTTAGCTATTTAGCAGTTCAAACACGACGTTTGATGCAGTATATCAAACGGTACCTCAGCATATTGGGTCACATCCAGCTCAATAATTTAGTTAACTGTTGAGTGAACTGTTGTATAAATGGTTGATAAATATTTCAGAGACTTCTAAGTTCAATTTGCCCATAGATGTTTAGCCCAAAAGCTAAGGGGACGTGTTGACTTTTAAGGGGGATGCCCCTCTACCAATTTTTCGAAAGAGTTACCGTGCCCCTGGCACAGGCAATTGAAGGAACACGAGTGGGTTTTAGTCGGTAAAAGTCTGACATACCCTCCCGCTCCGCCCAGAGCGGGAGAAGTTATTTGATAATTTCCCACACAAAAAAGAAAGGGGGATGTCCCTTAAAAGTCAACACGTCCGCTTAGTTCAATACGTCCGCTAAGCTAGCTCGCTAAATAAAAAAATTCTTACGTTTTTTTGCAATTTGCAGGCCAGGTTGTACGTTGATTAAGATATTATTCGCGACATTACATAATTAGATCAACATACAACCTGATACTGACATGCAATTTGAAAAAATTTTAAGAAAATTTGAATATCGCGGGCTACCCGGACCCTTTTGCCTTAAACTCCTTACCCAAAAAAGGAAACCGGAATCTTTTCCCGGAGTTTTATTTACTAACAAAATTGTTACTATATTATTATGTATAGGTACTTAGGTTAATGTATGTATCTATGGGTCTTTGTTACCTGAAAATAAATGGTTTATTATTATTATTTTTTTACTGCGAACCGAAGAATACATGTCATGGTCAGTCATCATAATAATCATTTTGGTACATTAATTTATCATTCTATTTTGGTACACTGCATTAAAGCACACTAAACAAAAACACGTACTATTAGAGCACGTGCCTCGAAGTGACGTCATATTTTGTTTTGGATTGGTTATATTAAACAACTTATGATGTTGGTTTGCTTAGGAACATGAAGTAAGCAATTATGTGAGTGTAAAAAACATACTCCATCTTATGATTCTGAGAACATTAAGCTAGCAGGAAACAAGTGAATCCAATTCATTCGTGGATCAGTTGCGTAGTGTTGTAACGTAAATACCCAGTCGTATAAATAATATTTCTATAGCTATTTCATCTTTTTGGAGATACGAAGGGCTATCGAAAGGTTGTGTATTTTTGTTGACGATTGTTTTAGTGTACTGTGTGGGATATATCTTCATATAATAATTGGAATATCGAACAATTGAATTCGACATGGATATCGCATTAATTAAGGTAAGAAATAAATTGTATTGCAATACATATTATGTAGGTATTTCATTTGAATAGTTAATTAGATCTTTATAAACTAGTAAATTTTAACGTGACCCCTCCGTGCCTCGGAAAGCACGTTAAGCCGTTGGTCCCGGCTGTCATTCGTGGATCTTTGACAGTCGTTACGGGTAGTCAGAAGCCCGAAGGTCTGACAACCAGTCTTAGCAAGGGGGGGGGGGGTATTACCCAGTAATTGGGTTGTGGAGGTCAGATAGGCAGTCGCTCCATGTAAAATACTAATATTCAGCTGCATCCGGTTAGACTGGAAGCCGACCCCAACATAGTTGGGAAAAGGCTAGGCAGATGATGATGATGAAACTAGTAAATTTAAACAAAATAATACTGTAGAATGTTCTTACAAATATTGAGAAAATAATAATCCTCAATTCAGAACTTCTTGGTAAAGAAAGAAAATACGTTTATTTGCGGTAAACATGACGCATAAAAAGAACACAAACACAAAAAAAAGAAACAATTTGGGGGAAAACATGCGTCACATCTACGCAAAACGGTCACCGGTCAGTATAATGCTAAGATCATATATTATGCGAGACAGGGCCCCAGCGCTTTCACCGACAGCCGATCGATTGTGGTTATTTCACTGCTGCAGTCGTTTCAGCTTGTACGGACGCCAGCAGGTCAACCTACCCGAAACTGTCAGATTTTCCCAATCAACCTTGAACCTTATGTTTTAGCAATAAAGTCGAAAATCTATTAAAGAAATCTGACAGATTGTAGTAACTTGATGTGCTGGCGTCTGTACAATACGACCGACGTAACTTGGCGGGCCTGAACATAGGCACTAAGAACTTTCGCGCATGTTCTCTCACTCGCACTCGCCTCATGTCACCATTAGGTTCCTAGAAAATCTTACTGCGCAGCCTTCTGTGCAAAGTTCAGGCCCGCCAAGTTACGTCGGTCGTATTGTACCTAGGTATCATCATAAACAATACATACTTATTATAAATTAAAGTCGCTTGTCGTGTCTGTCTGTGTGCCCGCGTTGTTTTTTTACACTACGCAACGTATTTTGATGAGATTTTACCATTATTTAGTTAATTTTATTTTTTGAAGGTTTATGTGTTGTAAAATCTCCTGCTTGCGACTTCGTCCGCGTAAAATTTTCGGTCCCCGACCCACCACCGATTTTTTTTTTCTTTTAGCTCTACTCCTAAGGGTCGTAGCGTGATGTTAATAATTAACCTATAACATTCCTCATGAATAGGGCTATCAAATTCAAAATATTTTTCAAATCTAACTGGTTGTTCCAGAGATTAGCGCGTTCAAACTAAAAAAACAAACTCTTGAACTTTTTTATTTAATATGTAGATTAATATTAAACTTACCTACATACAATATGTAGATAAACTCGTGCCTCGGAAAGCACCAATCACAATATGCCGTTGGTGGATCTTTGACAGTCATTAGGTACGGCTCGTCAAAAGCACCAAAGTCTAACAACCATTTTTACCAAGGGGTATCGTATTACCCAGTAACTGGGTTGTGGAGGTCAGATAGGTAATCGCCCCATGTAGAATACAGGTATTCAGCTGTATCCGGTTAGACTGGAACCCGACCCAAACATACATAGTTGGGAAAATCCTAGGCAGATGATGACAATAGATAAATCTCGACGTTTTGTCAAGTCGTAAAAACCGTGCGAAGCAGGGGCAGGTCGCTAGTATCTATGTAAAACAGGAAAATGACTTTATTTCGAATCATAAGAGTATTGTGAATTTAAATATAATTAGGTTCTGAATCGGAAAATCTGCACCATTAAGGTAATCACGTATCTAGAACAATAAAATTGATTAACTGTGTCCAATTTACCTGCTCATGGGTTTAATTATCAAATCCGACTAGGCTGGGCAGCGTTCGGGAAGCTAAGTAATATCTTCTCACCTCACATACCAGTATAGAGGTATGAGGAACAGGGTGTAAAGTTCACTCAACCTCCATAGAAAAGGAAGGATCCTCCGACCAGACGGGTGTTGTGTCTGGCGGGCAACTGCCCGATGATTCATGTCGGGCCGTTGTATCTATGCTAATTGCGCGGTAAACTCTGCTTGCGCGATGCAGGATTTGCGTGACGTCAGTATGACGCGTTGTTCCCATGTGGCGTTGTAGATACCGCTACACCAATGTCTCACGAAAAAAGTCTTTGACTAGTGCGTGTTGCCAATGATGACATAATATGGCAATGGAACGTAATCTCTCACAATGGGCCTCATAAGAAGTCTGAATGTCACCCAAAGGGCATTGTAGAGGGCTATACTTGGAGTTTCCTTACGTGATCTAATCAGAAATGAAGAGATCTGTAGGAGAACCAAGGTTACCGACTTAGCCCGAAGAATCGCCAAACTTAAGTAGCATTGGGCAGGGCCAGCAGGGCACATATAGCTAGTATTGTACAACGATGTTGTTTTTAGATGACTATGGAATTTTCCCTTGGTAGATGAAACAAACATTCAGATGTTTCGCAAACAAACCAACATAATTTTCAATCACCTGATAACTTTATTCGAGGAATAATCTTGAAATTTTGACAGTTATTTCATACAAAAATTGTCAAACGTCAATTTTATTCCTCGAATAAAAGTTATCTGGCAATGGAAAAATCAGCCTTTAGTTAGATATGTTATATCTAGGTATTCATTATCCTTAGAACATTAGTCCTTACACCGAAACGCCACTCACTAAAGTTTTTTTTACTGTTTTCAGTATTTAATACTATGGATAATGTGTGAAAATATTCTGCTAACCACAAGTATGGCTCTGAAGGAGATTGCCAATGCAGGTGCCAATACAAGACAGAAAAGATCACCAGCCTCTTTATTTGGATTTAATCTGGGAAATTCAATTCCAGCAGCTGGAGAATCTTTCAGTAGTATCGGAAACATATTTTCCGGTAATCGTGGGAATACACGTCATAATAATTATAATGAACAGCCTTATAGGCAGCCTTATGAGAGAAACACCAACACGTTTTCGCCAATAAACATTCCAAACAGAAGTGGAATACTAAATTCAATGGCGCAAGATTATTTTCAGCAAGGGGATAGGTATATTCGGCCACAGGACAACGAAAGTGAAGGTTTTAAAAAAACAGTACCTGATAAAAAGCAAAAACCCAATACAAAACCAGTGCCAGCAAGAAACAATGAGGCTCCAGAAACTACAGGCGATAATCCAGAAAATGAATATAATAATAAACAGCTATTGGATTATATATTTCAAAAGCCAGAATTTAATGATGACGGTGTAGGTACAACTGTGGATAACAATATTGACTTCGTAACTGAAACTGGAGAGTACGAAACTGTAAGTAGATATTATTAATTTTAAATCACACTAATATTATAAAGGCGAAAGTTTGTGAGTGTGTTTATAATATGTTTGTTACTTCTTCACGATCAATTTTGATAAAATTTTGTATGGACGTAACTGACACCCTGGATTAACATATATACTTTTATCCCGATATTCCCACGGGATCGACACTTATGCGAGTGAAACCGCGAGGCGCAGCTAGTTCCTAATAAAACCACTACGAACCTTACATAGCTAGAAGGCGTCGCAGCAGACCCCGTAGAAAATGGCGCGACGAGCTGGAGAAAACAAACTACCATTGGTCCACATTAGCTCTGAATCGAAAGAGAACGAAATCATGGGGAGAGGTCTTTGCCCAGCAGTGAGATGATGCAGGCTTACAGTAACAGTAGAAATGAATAAAAAATGAATCTTTGTGTCCTTTATTCGAATAACAGTTTTTAGGGTAAAAAACCAAAGGATAAAAACGGGACCCTATTACTAAGACTCCACTGTCCGTCTGTCTGTCTGTCTGTCTATCACCAGGCTGTATTTAAGGAACCGTGATAGCTAGACAGTTGAAATTTTCACAAATGATTTATTTCTGTTGCCGCTATAACTACAATTTATACTTAATAAAAATAAATTAAGGTTAAAATTTAAAGGGGTAAGAAACGTCGACAGACGGACAGACAGACGTACAACGAAGTGATCTTATAAGGGTTCCGTTTTTCCCTTTTGAAGTACAGAACCCTAAAAACTTACATGTAATAAAGAAATTTCATATTATATGAAAAAGCAATGTGTAATAGGATTATCTCATTTATATATAAACACAGTATAATAAGTCCGGAACAAAATGGTTTTCAAAGAGGAAAGTCGACTACACTAGCTTGCAATCAACTTATTAAATTAATTACTGAGAATATAGATAATAAAAAAATACAGGTCACTGCTATATTTTTTGATATGAGCAAAGCGTTTGACTCTGTAAAACATGACATACTGTTAAAAAAATGTGAGGGTTATGGAATTAGAGGGAAAGCGTTAAATTGGCTCAAAGATTACCTAAGTAATAGACAGCAACGTGTTGAAGTTTTAGGGATGAATAAAGATCGAGAAGTGTTAAATTATAAATCTCAGTTCAGAAACAACACATACGGCGTGCCTCAAGGTAGCATTTTGGGGCCGTTGCTCTTTCTGCTGTATGTAAATGATTTGCCAACAGTAACCCAGAAAAAGTGCGTGTTATTCGCAGATGACATTTCACTGGTAATCAATAACGAAACCAAAAATGAACAGCATGATGACAAAATAAATACTGCCGTAGAAAGCATACTAGAATGGTTTGAACAAAATAATTTATGTGTAAACATCTCCAAAACAAAATATATTAATTTCTGTAATTACAAAATGACAAATAAGACAATGAAAATTATTGGGCGTGGTAATGAAATTGAAGAAGTTGACTATACAAAATTTTTAGGCATAGTAATTGATAAAAATTGCAATTGGAAGAAACATATAGATAATATATGCAACAGGCTAAACAGCTTTGCATTTGCACTGAGAAACCTTAGGAAAACTGTTGGAATAAATGCCGCTCTACTGGCTTATCATGGTTACGTCTCATCTGTGCTAAGATACGGCTTAATATTATGGGGTAATTCTACGGACAGTGACAGGGCTTTTATTGTGCAAAAAAAGTGCTTACGAGGCTTTGGTGTAGGACCATTAGAATCGTGCAGGCCCATATTAAAAGAGCATAAATTGTTATCGCTTGCATGCTTATATATTATACTGGATATGGGAGTGTTCGTAAAAAAACACCCTATTTAGTAAAGCCGATAGTGAAAACAAGTATAAAATAGGTAAACACTCAAGGGATCCAACCAGATTAGCTATGCCTAGGTGTAGAAAAACATTTTGCCATAAAAACACCAGTCGAATGGCAATAAAGATATTTAATAAGATACCAAAGGTAATTAGAGAACTGCCTACGAATATAATTAAAAAAAGAAAGAAAACTCAGAACATGGCTTATTGAAAATTGTTTCTATACTATTAATGAATTTTTGAATTATAATATGAATAGTAATATTGCACAGACATGAATAGTGTAATTTAATTAATTTTGACATTCCTGTAATTTAATTTAATTAATTTTGACATTTCTGTAATTCAATTAATTTTGAAATTTCTGTAATTCAATAAATTTTGACATTCCTGTAATTTAATCAATTTTGACATTCCTGTAATTTAATTAAATTTGACATTCCTGTAATTTTTTTAATTGTGACTTGCCTGTATTCTTATTTTGACATTTGTAATTTCCTTTTTTTTAATGACTTTTCTAACATAATTTTTTAATGAATACAATTATAATTCAATAAATATGAATCATGGCACATCCAAAATTTGCATGCTGAATTTAGTAGGCGGAATATGAAGTACTATGAATTGTATTATGACATCTGTAAGCACCATATTTCATGCAAATAAACGATTATTATTATTAATCTCGATATTTTGTCAAGTCGTCAAAACCGTGCAAGGTGGGGGTGCAGGGGCGGGTTGCTAGTAAAAACGAGTAATAAGAATACTAATGGTTCACTACTGATTTATTCAATTTCAGACTACGGGGTCGGATTTGGGCCAACGAATGCTGCCTTCAGCTGCTGTGGCAACACTTTTAGGATAAATCTATGAGTCTTAGCATTTTCCAACGCAAAGTTCTGTGTGGAGGAATGACTCAAAGAACCTAGAAACGTCTTCCATATTGTGCATCATATATTCGGCAACTACAGATCCATCTTCGTTGTATTCTACATAAAGAAGATTTTTAACTGCACCGTTAGGGTTAACACCCTTTTCCTTTTTGCCTTTCTTTTTTTTTCTTCCTCTATCCTGACGTAACAACGAAGGACTGTTAATGATTAGAACTGTTCTTCTTTTTCCTTCGGGGCGCGTTGTCACGTTACTGGTTATATTCGTATTGTTATTTGTAATCGTAGTACTTTGCATGTCTATAGGTATTTTAACTGTTGTAACTGTTTTCTCGGTCATGTTCGCAGTGGCATTTTTCACAAGTCTACAAAAACGAGAAGATTTATGTATATCGCCATAAATACACTGATTAAACCTAAATTAGCAAGGGTGCCTGCTGATTTAGGTTTTCGGAGATTAGTTAGTTATATTATTCAGATTTTTTTTTGAACTCAGGGTGAGTTTTTAATAGAGAATATTGAAATAATGACATAAAATCAAACGAACTATGTTAAGTGTATTCTACTTATAAGCTAGTATTAGAGTATTCTTCAAAACAAGGCTTTAAAGTAATCATAATAAATAATGCAAAACAGACGTAAGCAATAAGCGAAACCTAATAACATGACAATTTAATCACAAAGGAATACTACGCCATCCTTGTATAAAAATGCCATTAAAAAATCTTACCCATATTCTAATTCAAGTGTTGCTGTCGGTATAGTTCTGTTACAAAAAGCGGACGCAATTATAATTCCAAAAATCTGTAAAGAAATCGAGTTTTTTAATATTTATTATAAGAAGAAAATAATTTTCTTGGTCTTTTTTTACTTACGGGTAGACATTTTAGGTAAATCATTGTAAATAAGCGTTTTATCCAATTAAAACGCTTATTTATCATCACTAATTACTAAATTACAAACCTTTTACTCATGAAAAAATTATGGCAACATAAAAATTATCAGTTACAACAAATCGTTTAGCAGTTAATTTTCTAATTAGTTGCTCTACAGCCCTTTTAGCCCCATGGTTGCAAACGCAGCTGCCAAGCATTAGCTCGAGTTTGATTCCTTTGTTGAGCAAAGTGCTTTTGTTTGGGAATACTCTGTTCTTAGAATAGAAGACTTGCATTTGTCTAAGAATGTTGATTGCATTTATAAACTATCAACATAAATGTAAAAATATTATAGTGGCGCCCCACACCGTAAAAATGTCAAACGGTTGTTATGTACTTACCTAGATTATTATTTTATGAAACTATTGAATTTTATAGTCTTTATTTTGTTTAATAAAAGCTTGATTCAAAACTGATTATTGTATTACCTGACATTCACCCCTTTTCAAGTGAAGCTGCAACCAAAACACGTACGAAAGTTGGTATTTTTTTTCCTTTTAGTAGGAGTTAATAAACTCATCTTCTCATATATGTACCTATACTGCGGTGTCTCCTTGCGTTCAATGAACCAGCAGATATTATACTGCCTACATTATCTGCTCATCTGACATTTTTACAAAGTTCTGCATCTGAAAACAGATTAATTCCTCTGAGTTAAAAAGCTTGAAAATTTTAAAACAACTCAGTATAAAACTGACTAAATAAATTCGTCTAGATGCACAAGGCAATCATCGGATGGGCGAGTTGCTCGACACAAAATAGTAGGCGGCAACGCTGACAACGTGATGGAAACAAAAGTGCAGAACAGAACCATTAAAAAAAGATTTCATTGTTATGAAAAATATTGTTTATCTTCTTTGACTATTAGTTGTATCATAGAGGTCGCAAAAGTAGGTAGTATGTACCTAGGTAAATTTCACCTAAGAAAACCTTAATTATACATGTTTATTGGAAAAACACCAACAACCAAAAAGTAATTGTACTCATCACTATGAACAACTTTTACTATGGGACCAAACCTGAAATCGCGAAAAAAAAAAAGCTGTTCCCCTACATTTAGGTTCGCACAACTCGTCAAAATGTTGGGAACAGCTGATTTGTTTTTCACGATTTCAGGTTTGGTCCCATAGTAAAAGTTGTTCATAATGATGAGTACAATGACCTCTTATGAGGTTGTTGATGTTTTTCCAATAACCCTATATACTTCGATTTTTAATCGTATTCAGGCAGTCATTCTGACAAAAAAAGGTAATGAGGTGAAAAAAGGACAAGTGAAATCGAATGAACTTTGTTTAAATTGTATAAATTGTTATGTTCTTATGAGCATAGTTTTAATTGAATTATAACTTAACACAATAATTGCTATTTAACAGCCCGGAGTCTGGAATATTCCCGGTTCATGGCAATACGCTCACCCCCTATTACATGGGACTTAAACATAACTTGCAAAATGTTATTACTACAAGGGCACCTCTGCATTACCCCTTGGGGAATACAGGCGTGATGTTGGGTCAACTATTTTTACCTTTCAGTCTTTTCGCAAATTCGTCGACTACACCAACATTTACTTTAATGGGAACATTATTTTGCTTCGAACTGTCGTTAATAAATACGATTTAAAATGCAAGTATTATAGAGATAATCTGTACCAAGGCATGGTAATTTCCATGTGACTCCGTTCGTAGCTGGAAAAAACTCAGTTGAATATTCATTCAAACAACTGATAAGCATGCATCTAGGTATTATGGTATGCTAAGTTCATAATAATATTATGAAATTAATAAGAATTATATTGTAAAAGACAAGGATTTTTATGGTCTAGTTGGTATTTCGTTGGTGGCTATTGTTATGTAATTTACCGATAGATTATTTATTGAACCTGCCTTGCTGTTGCACAACAGACGTCCGCCTTGAGTAAATATTTTTAAAACAAATTGCAGTTGCAAATAGTGCTCTATGCCTATATGAATACGGATATTTACTTTAGGAATTAGAACGGAGGATTCATGCCAATGTTTATTTTTGCTCAGTAAACATAATAATACTTACCTACATTATATTGCTTGCTTTTTTGTAAGTATAGACGATAGAGTTACTTACCACACGACAGAAACTGCAAAGACCGACTGACTGACAGAAAATCACGAATTTGAAGTGTTGCGATGCATTCATCGCTTTTAAGGGATGAATGTGTGAAAATCCACGGAAACCCCGAGGTGGGTCAGTGGGTTGTTGAAGACTTTACGCGGAGGAAGCTGAAAGAAAAAGGAAGAAAATAAGTTTATTTGCGGCAAATATGACGCAGAGAATAAACACAAAGAACAAGTTAGGAGAAGTTACTGTATCTAAGGTAAAAGCTAGTCTACTACCATATTTTATAACTAAGGAAATCTCTTTTATCTATGCGAAAATACATAGTTCTTTTCACCTTTCTTTCTTCTGCTAAGTACCTTACCTATCAGTAACCTCGTGAAAAATTATTATGAAAAGTAAACACACATAGGTATTTAGTTACTAACTTTAAGTTCCAATTAAATGCAAATAATACGCCTACGATATTTTTTCAACAATATCCGTGGTGCCAAAAATGTCTTTCAGATAATTGAAAGTACCAACTTGGGGAAATTGTGTTTTCATGAATCATAATTTAAAACCTATTACAGGTATATGACGCACCATTTTCAGCTACCTAGTGACTTCTCATGCTTCTCTGATATTATACAACGTGGAACTACCGTGGAACTACCTATTGGAATGGGTGACTAGAATCATTTCTATTTAGTTTTTTTTTGACGTTCAAAAGTGCCTTTAATGTGATTATTTGAAATAAATGATTTGACTTTGAATTTGACTTAAGGTCCTTTTCAACGAGTTCCTAGCCAATGCACTTGAATCTATATAATCCAAATTGACGAAAACACAATTTTAAACAGGTTTTCTACCGACAAACGTTTACTACCACCTCTTATCATAATTTGCCTCGCCTTTTCCAACTAAGTTGGGGTTGGCTTCCAGACTAACCAGATGCAGCTGAATACCAGTATTTTACATGAAACGACTGCCTATCTGACCTCTACAACCCAGTTACTGGGTAATATAATACCCTTGGTAAGAGTGGTTGTCAAACTTCCGGGGTTCTGACAACTCCTAACGACTGCCAAAGATCCACGATTGACAGCCAAGACCAACTGCTTACTGTACTTCCCGAGGCACGGAAGGGTTTCGATATGTAAAGATGGTCACCCATCCACGGACCAACTACGGCAAGCGTAGCTTAACCTGATCGATCGCACGACCCGTGCGGCTTTTATTACTTAGCCACAAGCCAGTAGAACTGATAGCTAACAAAGTTAATACATCAAACACGTTTGAGAAATAAATCGTAGGTTTATGGCTGTCGATTGCACATCAAAGAAAGCTGCACATAAGTACTACTACTTACAATAAAAAGTAAAAGTTGACTGTCAAGTTGTAAACAAGGTGAAAATTACCTTTATCTACTACTGGATATTCTATGTACGTATTCTAACCTCAAAAGAGATATTCTTTTGAGGAAACCTTAGGATTGTTTTGCATACAATATGCATACAATAGTTCGAAGTGTCAAGGACGCGTCGAGTCATAAATATCTAATGTTCATAAACAACTTCAAATAACTTTTACTGCTTACTTTTACTTTATAAACGCGTAAAAAGACGTCACAGTTCGTAGTTACTAGCAGAAATATAGACCTTATAGGTAGGTACGCACGACGCCACATTAAGCTATACATTTCCAGCATATCCTGACTTCTCATGTACGAAAACCCCATACAATGCGAGGTCAGCTAAAACTGGAAACTTATAGCTTGATGTAAACACGATGACACCATCGTGTTTACCTATTATTGAGATTATTATACCTATAGTTTTGTAGGATCTTCGATGCGTAGGGGAGGTGAGCTACCCTATTTCTCTGCCAGGAATCAAATAAAACAGTGTAACTTCATGTATAACTTTTTAGTACCAAAAACAACATTGTGAGGATTGTGAGGTATGTCGTTACTTTTACCGTAACTTAAAAAAAGGTCATCGGAAAAACCAACGACTCAAGTAATTTCCCTTAAGGCGACTACATGGCGTAAAGCGGGGTCTTTGTCGGACTGCATAGAAAAGAAAAAGCGCGATGACACAACGCTGGTAATTTATTGCAAAATATGAAGCAATTATCTATTTACAAAAAATCTATTGTTTGGAGTAAAAAATATTAGAACACTAGTGTTTTAGTATGTTGCTTGTAGAATAATCTGACAAAAAATCACAATGATTGTATATATATTATTAGTATGGTTTTTATTGTAAAAAGAAAGTTTTTAGAGGTATGTTCATGATTTTTTTCTATCGTATAAAATTAGTTATATTATGTTTTCAACACACTTAACTACCTAGCATATATCCCGAAGAATATCATATATTTTTCTGATTTTGTTTACTGTAGTCGATCATTTACTTTTATTGTTTCTGAAACTTGCGTTTTTTGTGTTTAGGTCCTGTAAGCCCCTTAACATTTATTCATATTCCGCAGTTACACCGTTAATATTTGATGTATCGAGAGAAAGTATATAACAGTACGACACCGTTGAAGTTACACGTTATTTATATTGGTTTTTAAATCACCTGAATAATTTTATCATTATTATTCTCAGCTCGTTTTTACCTACTGCTGGGTTTCTTTCGTCCCGTATCCCGATTTTTGGCATATTAATCATTTCTAGTTTTTTACAGTCTTTTTCTAAACGGTTCCATGATTTGAGACATTAATTTAAACAAGTAGTTGCCAGTTGTCTTCTTGACCTTCTTTGTGGTGTAAGTAAAGGCACATGGGACACTCATATAGATAATCCATGTTCAGGAATAACACGGTCACACTGTTTGTTCCGGTTCCTAGGTAACAGCATTATTTTTCAACCATGAATATCATACAAATTGAAATTATTAGTACGTTTGATGATTAGGCCAAGGTCTATTGGTATTAAATACTTTAGGAGTATAAGTGGCAGCTACTTGCAATCACTAAATAATACCATCTACCATTTATGTTAGGTACAACTGTAGCCTTCGTGGTTTTGTGTGGCTATTGATATATGCAAGTCATCTCGTTGCCCACATTCTTTCTACATGACATATCTATCTGAGGTAAGGTATCCTAATGAAATCGCCATATATATGTAGTAAAAACTCAAAGATCCTGTACGAACTGAAGTATTGTTTGACATAATCATTAGTCTAACAATACCTACACGTCTTACATTATCGCATCACGTCATCATCTCGTGTAGGTACCAACTGCAATTCCAAGAGAGTTCATTATCGTAATTAACTTTACGTGTATTTTTACATTTGAGTACATACTTACCTGCAGTTATGATAACATTCTGCGCGAATTTTTATATTCTAATTAAAGATATGATAAGATCTTCATAATTTATATTAGGTTAACAACCTTTAAAATATTCCAAAATAGGAACTCAATTTGTATGTGGCTGGTCTTCAACCCAAAAGGGATCGTCTTACTAAGAACATGGGGAATTTATCATGAATTTTATCATGAATAGATAAAAAATCATACAATCTGAACTAATATAGAGTTTTTTTTTTTGTTTGACACTTTCACGCTAAAACGGCTGAACGGATTTGGATGTTATTTAGCACATGGGTAGACCATAACCTGGGTGAAGGCATAGAATACTTTTTATCTATATATTCCCATGAGATCGAGACTTATGCAGGTAAAACCGTGGGGCGCAACTAGTAGATAATAATTCTGATAGAGCAAAAATTTGGTTTCTCATTAATGCAGAGCCTGCTGGGTTTACAACTCGGACCGCAAGATATTTAAATAATTAAATAACTTTGATGATTCTATTTGCCAACCTGTCAATAAATCAATTAATTTATTGCAATATTTAGGAAGATATAGGTAAATAAGATAAAGTGATATACTGAAAATACAACGTATTGGCCTATGTTTGTATCTGTATTAGAAAGAAGGTGTAAAGGCTTAATTAATCACTCCAACCACATCATTCTCATTGTTTATTCTAGACCATATCAGTGGCTTTATTTTCTTTTAATAATAATAATCAATTTCAATTTATTGACACAGACAAGTTAATAAACACACAAACCGTAACATGAAGAGTGCTTATGTAGAACTAGCCGTGGGCCCCAAACTAGGCACAGCCTGTATCTTGGTGGCCCAAATTATTATATTTGTAACTGAAAAAAATAGGTAGGTACCTACATAACCATTAAATGGAGCACCTCATCATCTCTCTTTCACGAGCTATAGGTTCTGTCCCACAGTAGATAATAATACATGAAAACTTGATCCTATGAAATAAAAACATTTATTATACTTTTTTATTTCTATCCTACTATACAATATTAACTATAGGCCGACCGCTTATCTGACACGTTGCCTGAGGTAGCTGCGCGGTGCGGGAGGCGTGATAGTTGTCACAAGTTGTCGAATCACTGAGCTCTCGCATCACGTCACCACACACCTCCCGCACCGCGCTGCTACCTCAGGCAACGTCTCTCCTCAGGCGCCCTCTCGCGTCCGGCCCTGGTTCATGCCAGTCATGTTCAGCCATGGTCCGGAGCGAGAGCGAGTGGGAGGCAGTCACCTCCTTCTGCGAAGCAGTCATGCTAGTGAAGGAGGTGGCGGGATGGCTAAGGGACAGAGCCTCACGTCCCAGCCGCCGCGGGAGACGCTCCGGAGTAATGGGTAGCTCACCGTCCGATCAGGACCAGGCCCGTGCCTGACGGCGCGTACATGTTCCACGCGCGCCTCAAAGAGATGTCAGCATCAGCGAAGGGGCCCGTTAGGGCCGAAGCCTGCCGGGTCAGCGGGATTGTCCGAAAGAGTTACCGCTGGCCCGGAATATAAAGGGCTAAGGAAGGAACACGGGTGAGTTTTAGTCAGTAAGAGTCTGACACTCCCTTCTGCTCCACCCAGAGCGGGAGGGGTCATTTAATGACTTCCCATATTCCAAAAAAAAAAAAGGCAACGTCTCAGTTAAGCAGTCGGCCTATATCATACGAATGAATTCGTAGATCAAACATAGTTTTCTTCAAGGCCCAGCTTTTTCTTTTATCGTAAAACAAAAAGTTCTATGAGTCTGCTATAAAATAACGCTAAATTAATATTTTGATCTCAATAATTAATTTGTTTAACAGATAAAGTTCAATCTATTATATTATTGTCACATCAAATGTAAAATATCAAACAAGATTTAGTAAAAAATGTTTTAGAAGAGTTCACAGAACAGAAAAGATAGGTCATACATAGGTCACTTTTGCATAATCTGTGTGTACCTATGGCCTCAATGTATTGCAAAAAACTTTTTAACAAAAAAGAAAAACCGACTTCCAAAAAAAACACTACAAAGTGAAAAATAACTTTAATTTCGGAAGTCGGTGTCTTTGGATCTGAAATTTAAGTTTTTTGCCACCGACTTCCGAAATTAAAGTTATTTTTCACTTTGTAGTGTTTTTTTTGGAAGTCGGTTTTTCTTTTTTGTTAAAAAGTTTTTATTTCCCGCTTTTTAGTGGGTCTGTTTATAATTTATCTAAGTTACAAAAGCCTAATGTCAACTTGCTCATCGCCTATACCAAAATATTGCTTTTCCCGATGCAGGGAAATTCATTGTTGAGAGTTCTCCTGGTATTTCACCATCAGCTCCATTTCACCATTCGCATTGTGATGAGCATAACTTGCTTAGCAACCATAATAAAGTAATCGAATCGCAACCCATGAAATACTTATTATTGAGTAGTTCCGGTGGCCATCTGTGGTCTTCATCATCAGTTCCACTTCACCAAATAGTGCTTTTCGAGAGCAAATGCACGAGTTACTATAAAAAATACCCAAATCGCTATAGGTGTGCCTATAATATTTGAAGAGTTCCTTCGATTTCTCCAGGATCCCATCATCAGATCCTGACCTGATGACAATGGGACCACCTGGAAAGTATACCCTTTCAAACAAAAAAATATTTTTTGAAATCGGTCCAGCCATCTTCGAGTAATCGGGGAACATACATAAAAAAAAAAAAAAAAAAAGAAAAAAAAAAATAAGGTTCCGACGAATTGAGAACCTCCTCCTTTTTGAAGTCGGTTAAAAACAGCAACATTCTCGACAATAATAAACATTTCCACGTACATATATCAGCATATCATGCATAGTGGTATAATTTATATGGAAAACAAAACATTTTGGAATATTCATGACTTCCCTAAATAAAACAAAGGTATACAGGCATAATAAGCCTATAATGTTCCCACAGCTGGGACACAGGCCTTGTCTCTTCGAGATGGAGTGGGCTGTAATCCACCACACAGGTCCAGTGCGGGTTGGTAGACGTCACATGTCTTCGAATTTTTGGTTTTAGGACATGCCGGTTTCCTCACGATGTTTTCCTTCACCGTTTTGAGAGCAGTGGTGATGAAATCATTTACACAAAGTAAAGCGTCGGCCTGGGTTCGAACCCACGACCCACAACTCGTCAGTCGGGGTCGTTAGCACTAGGCCACCACTGGTCAATCATTATTATTTACGAGCATGGCAAATGTGACATGCTCGTAAATAATAAATATGCCATTAAATTTCATAGTTTGGAATCTTCGTCGTATAGTTGCTATTGATGATTAATTTCCTTATTAATTGTGTCATCATCGGCATCATCTTAGCCGAAAGACTTCCACTGCTGGACATAGGCCTCCCCCAAGCACCTCCACTTCGACCGGTTCTGTGCTTCTCGCATCCAATGGGTTCCTGCGGCCTTCACAAGGTTGTCGGACCACCTTGTGGGAGGCCTTCCAACGCTACGTCTTCCAGTACGCAGTCGCCACTCCAGAACCTTTCGGCCCCATCGGCCATCTGTTCTGCGAGAAATGTGCCCTGCCCACTGCCACTTAAGTTTGGCAATTCTTCGGGCTATGTCGGTTGCCTTGGTTCTCCTGCGGATCTCCTCATTCCTGATTCGATCACACAGGGAAACTCCAAGCATAGCCCTCTCCATTGCCCATTAATTATGTAGTTTGGTGAAAAGAGTGTTGATTTAATTATTTATATATTTGGTCCCAAGTCGAGAAATTTATATGGCGCCGAAACTTTTATCGCATCGGCTATTAAATCACGGGCATGTTAGCACTCGGTGCAAAAAAAATCATCTTTGATTTAGTCATGGTCAACGTAAAGAAAGGTTTAGAATATTTATTTCGTACGTTAGTAGCTGTGCAATTTCTTATGTATTTAATTATGCATAGTCGGCAACAGAAATATGTAATTTCGAAATAAAGACTTGAAATATTGCTTATTTTATCTAATGTCACGTTTTAATCTGGAACTTTTTTTAAATATTAATGCTCACGACCTTGCTTTTTGATCGATAGTACAGATTTTGAAAGTGGTAATCAAAATGTTAATTAAGAAGAATGTAATCTAAATTACTTATAGGTTACTCGTATGTCGGTAATATTTTTTTTAAGTTCAAGTTACATTTTTGAAAACACGCAACTTTGCAATATTATATTGATTTAAAAATCAGTTGTTGCATACTTTCATTGCACATTGTAGATAAAAATTACGAGGTATTGGTACCATAGATATTTATACCAATTTTCAACATAAATAGAATCTGCTCTACATACACATTCACACACGTTTAAAAATATTTCGTTAATGAAAGACCTAATACAGAATGGCCAGCTCGAAGGTTACATACAACTTCAAATTAAGATATTTTTATTCTATACGATTATTACCTAATATTTTTCCAAAATTATTGGAAATAACCTTTTAATTTGGCAGTTTTTTATGACAAATAACATCCCCCAAAACTCAATATTTTTGCTGGTTTAAAATGCGATCGCTTTTCACTGTGTTTTTTCGACATATTTTCGCATACTTTATTATGTATTTCACTCAGGATCAGACACACAAAAATATTCTGCTTATAGTGTAAAAAATTGACCATGGCACGTCTTTCTAGACAACCCTATAGTAAATCAAGACCTGACAAATTTGGTGAATTTGGGGGTCAATTAATGTCAACATTTCTTGAAATTTCTTGTTTCGGAAACATTAATCTCAAAGTTTCGATTATGTTTAGTGCTGTTTGGTTTTGGCTCCATCTTGTTGGAACCACAAGTTGTGGCTCCATCTTGTTGGAACCACAAGTTTTGGCTCCATCTTGTTGGAACCACAAGTTTTGGCTCCATCTTGTTGGAACCACAAGTTTTGGCTCCATCTTGTTGGAACCACAAGTTTTGGCTCCATCTTGTTGGAACCACAAGTTTTGGCTCCATCTTGTTGGAACCACAAGTTTTGAAAAAAATAAAGAAAATACGTTTATTTGACCCAGGTTAAGTAAGGCACACAAAAACAACAAAAAAACTTAAAATAGGATTGTGTGCCTCACGGCTGCGCCAAATAGGCCCAGTTCAGCATTAATGTCCGACAACGAATGCCTGAACTCTGGTTTTCTAGGTCTGACTGATTGTTAAGATGAAATAAATGATTGCCAGTCGCAGTGACAGCAGCACCTGTCCTGTAGCCTCTTCATAGAAGAATGGTGCAATTAGGTAGGTAGGTACTTCAGCTAACCAGTCATCATCTGCCTAGCCTTTTCTCAACTATGTTGGGGTCGGCTTCCAGTCTAACCGGATGCAGCTGAATACCAGTATTTTACTTGGCGCGACTGCCTATCTGACCTCCACAACCCAGTTACTGGGTAATACGATACCCCTTGGTAAGACTGGTTGTCAGACTTTCGGGTTTCTGACTACCCGTAACGACTGTCAAAGATCCACGAATGGCAGCCGGGACCAACGGCTTAACGTGCTTTCCGAGGCACGGAGGGGTTACGGTATGTAAATCATCCACAAACCAACCACGGCAAGCGTAACTTAACCTGATCGATCGACCTGTGCCTGCTGTTATTATTTAGCCACGGGCCCGTCAGCTCTTCAGCTAACCAGTCAGACAAAAATAATTTTAGGGGTCCGGCCTGGGTCAACAAATGTTGCAATTCTCCACAATAGTGAAAATGTTGTTTATTTACAAATTCTCTGTGATCAAAATAGGATTAGTTACTCGTACTAATTCATTGAAGTTCGTTTGGTCGTTTATCAATCCGTTTAGGAGCTTTATTATGACAGTCATGGTCTTTTAAATGGTGCATACCTACCGAGTTTGCCACTTTTTAACCAAATAGTGGACATCAATGAATCTTAAAATATGGCACCAAGTAAAACAGGTGACCAAAAAAAGTTGCAGCTACACATTCGAATTGGCCAACCTATATTTGTTTGCCTTTTTAAAGCATAAAAGAAACTAGCTTTCTTGTACACCTTGAGACTGAAGGCGTAGATACAATAAAATAAAATTAGTTTACAGTCTCATTGTTAAAAAGTCGGTGGCAAAAAACTAAAACTTAAATAGATACCAAGACGAAGATACGAAGAGAGTTATTTTTTTTTTTAAGTCGATTTAAATTTGATTTAATTCCTTTTTTATTTTAAATTAAATTTAATTTCAAATTTCAATTTAAAATTCAATTTAATTACTTTTTTTATTTTAAAATCAATAATGAGGAGATCCGCAGGAGAACCAAGGTAACCGACATAGCCCGAAGAATTGCCAAACTTAAGTGGCAGTGGGCAGGGCACATTGCTCGCAGAACAGATGGCCGATGGGGCCGAAAGGTTCTGGAGCGGCGACCACGTACCGGAAGACGTAGCGTTGGAAGGCCTCCCACAAGGTGGACCGACGACCTTGTGAAGGCCGCAGGAACCCGTTGGATGCGAGAAGCACAAAACCGGTCGAAGTGGAAGTGCTTGGGGGAGGCCTATGTCCAGCAGTGGACGTCTTTCGGCTGAAATGATGATGATGATTTTAAATTACTTTTTTATTTCGTAATTTTTAGTTTTAAGTAAAATCTGGAATGTTTGTTTGTAATAATAAGTAGGTAATAGTTTTGTTGTAAATATTGCACTAGAATTTGACCAAAGCCAGGCCGTATCAATAAGCCAGGCCGTCACACTTATCCATATCTTGAAAATTACTGAATCAATTTTGATGAAACTTGCACTGTTCCCCAAGTTGAACTAAATGTAAGCCAATAAAAAAAATGGTCACGATCCGATTAATAGTTGCGGAGAAATGCGTGGACAAACATACATACGTCTATATTTTTTTTTTGTTTGGAAGCCCTAATAGATTGGCATATGTGAATATAATGCAGTTTCAATAATATTACATACATACGTGTCGAATTGATAACCTCCTTTTTTTGAAGTCTATCAAACAACCTTTGGATGAACACAAAAGAAAAAATCGTTACGTAAGTACTATAATTTATAGCTATTTTCATTATTAAATCATCCATTTCACGTGCAAGTTAGCATCTGCTTATTGATCTTGACGCCTGAAATGCGTCATCAGTAAATAAATAAGGGTGACGTAAACACGTCAATAGGATATAAAATACTGTACCAATGAATTTATTTTGTAAGGAAACAAGTATGTAATTCCCGTTACATGAATGTCTGTAACTTTTGTAAGTGCCCACGAAATTTTTACACAAGTTATGTGGAATTTGATAACGTTTGATTTTATCTTTTTTATTTACCACGGGGTAAGTGACATAAGAGTTTATGAGTTTAGGGTTGCCGAAACTGCCAGTTTATTAGTTAAGCCGACAGTTTTACTACCTAGGTACCTACCCCAAGACACAATTATCAAAACGTCTCGGTCACGGCATAGGGTAGTATCTACATAGATACTGTCATCCGAAGTATACTCAGGATTTGATTCTTGATTGAATATCTGCTACTTAAATCACAAACATTTATTGCAAAAGAAAGTTTTGACGTGACAACGTCTTAAATTAGGTTGCGACTGGGAGTCACTTATGAAAAAGTGTAACGCTCGGTAACGTAACGATGAGTCACCGAACGAGAGAGAGGCCCGCCGAATGCCTTGCGTCTCTCTCCCACTCAACTATGATCGGATGATCGGTCGTTGTCACGTAAAATCTTCGCCCGTAAAACCGACTTTACAGGCAACCATTTTTTTTGTACTTACTAGTTTTTTTTTTTTTAAGTTAAGTATAAATATATTTTTTATTTCCAAACATAATAAATTTATAATATGTACATACATGTATATAAAAAAGGAGGGCAAAGAATCATAAAGCATCCAAAAATTCGTCCGCAACGCAGTCACCAGGGAAAGTCCCAAAAGGCAGGCAGCATTGCCACGATAGATGGCGATGCTGATTCTTTGGTTGTGAAGAGTCAACCAACCGCTTAGCAGTTTTGAAAAACAAGTAAGCACTCGGACCCCTTACACTTACTTACTAGTTGTTATTTTTCTTAACTGACCTATAAAACGTGTACGAAACCCATTTCTGTGTGTTCTGTTAGAAGATTTACCGGAAATTAGAAAGTATCAAAGATTTAATTTACATTGTAAAATCTAGTTACCCTTCATATGTTTCATTAGGCAGGTAGGTACCTAACCAGATATTGTCATACAAAAATTTCCGGAAAATTATAAATTACGAAATCGTGAATGAATTTATATTAGATCATACAAAGTTGGTGCCTCTAGTTATAACTATAATCATGAAACATATCTATTTACGTGATGATGATGGTTAACTGTTTTTATAGTTACTAAGTATACTTAAATACAAATTCATGTTGTATGTCTACTGCCTGTGTCTGTACATACATTTATATAGGGTCAAACCACAATGTCCATATATGTGCATTTACCTGGCCAGCTGGTTTTAATTTCCTTTTAAGATGATGAGCCACTTATGAGGCATCTGATGATGTTTACTCAGATTCTGTTTTAGCTATAGTTGTGAGCTACACATACAAATATACGACATATATCATTTATAAGGTATTGTCAGCATATTTGTTAAGTGGTGGGATTGTCAGTGGACTACCCCACCACTCAACAAATACCTATGCTACCCATGTGGCTATGTCTCCTCATATGTGCACAAAGCTACATGCCTACTTGTACTACCACGGATATCTATGTGTACTACTTTACTCAACTACCTTTTGTCGAAGTCAGTAACAAATAGGTAAGTCATATGAAGGAAACTATTGTTTACTATCGCTGTTCCAGTAACTAAAACATTAGCAGACGTTATTTTAAATGACTAGTCTTTACTTTCAATTCGCAAAACCATTCGAGAATCTATTGTTTCTTTGTTAGTAGGTACGGGTTTTACCTTATTGTTCAGAGATCTGTAACCGTAGCATCGGAGCGGATCCTTGCTCCATTCACATGTCGCTCTGTGTAATGGTCAGCTAGAGTTGGCTCTGTTTCAGCGCAGGCGGAGCGGGCCGCACGCTTGTATGCGGCCACCAGGCGCACACACCCGCCACTCTTTATATATAAGGAGATCTTGCGAAACCGTTAGCACATTCGGACTACAACCTGTCCAGGAAGTCACCTGCTTCTTTTGTCATCTGTGAAACGCGACAAGATGCTGTTCATTCTGGTAATTATCGTCCCGTGTTATGTGTTTATTTAAGTGCATCTGAATAAGGACTAAACTGTGTCAAAATTTGCATGGTAAATTGTGACAATAAATTGAGTGTTTGAACTGACGACCTTCCTGTGATTGCATGTTGACGAACATGTGTGTTGCAAGTACCGGCGAAGCGGCGATAGTGTATGAATATGTGGTTTTACCTTATGTCGTTAGAGGTTTAGGTTCTGACCTTTCCTTCTTCTATGTTTATGCCTACATCATATGACGAAATCTCCCCTTAAAGTGTACTTATGTTTCATTTAAGAAGTATCCGTTACAAAGTACATTGTAGCTTATCTATCCATCAAAATAGGCATATCTATAAGTTGAGAATTTAATATGTATAAAAGTAATTATTTATAAAATTATATATTTCAATGAATCGGGTATGTGTGAATTTCTGTGCGATGTTTATTTTTTGTTTACTGGATCATCTGCGAAATTCTTAAAATAGTTTTCAATTTAAACATCGTAATAACATTTCTATAAGAGTCATAAAAACCTATTTTTTGTTGTATATCACGCAAAGGCCATAGATAATTGTCTGTGATTAGCTATTGAAGGTTATCGAAGTACGTAAATGACCAATTTTCGCAAATAGATACATAACACAACAACGGCGCGAAAAGTCGTTTGCAAACAAAAAACACAAATCGAGATGAACTGTAAAATATGGCAATATAAGATCAAGGCCGAATTTCTAGTGTTCTAGATATGGAATAGTTTATTACAAGCAATAAAATAAAATTTCATCGAATGATTTGAACTCATGTCTGTATCCAGAAAGGAATCTTGAAAAAAAAGGTTTAAAAAGCTTTTACCGGTCGGAGACACAGAGATGTTATCATTGAATTAATTAAGGACGAACAAAAATCCAAAAAACGTATTCCGGGGGCGTGTGACACGGCCTTAATTGCTAATTAAGTAAACACACTTTAATTTATGCCAATTAAATGTATATTTTTTATAACATTACAGAGTCTGGTGTCCGCTTTGCTAGTGCAATTGCTTGGGGCGAGTCCTGCGGTTGACAGTCAACCAAGAGCTCAAATTCTTAACTACGACTTTGACACAGCCAACCTGCCGAATTCTTATAGATACCAGTAAGTATTTCTTGCATTTTTAATGTCATTAGGTTATTTTCAGCTCTCTCGATTAAAAGTAAATAATGTTGCACTGACAAGTACAAAACTCGTAGTTCAAGAGGAATAAATGCTGCAACCTGATTTGGTAATCTGCGGCAGACTATGGAATGTTAATTTACTGTGTTTGTCTATGTTGAAAAGAAATACCAATATCATTAGATTTTTTGAAAGAGCGATTTTCCTAGACAGTATTCGAATCGGTTGAATTAAAAAAAAGTGTCGCTTAAAAGGATCAAATTCTGAAAAGTAAGGACAATGCACATAGGAGGAATATTTATTCGGTGGTTGTACCTAACTACGTAAGTACGAGTAGTTAAGTTAATGTTACAAAAATAGAAATGTCATGCTCTCCTTTTTGCATTTTGGGATTCAAAATGCAAATTTACGTAGGTTTTCAAAATTGACATTTTCAAGAAAGGTAAATTTTCTAAGTAGCTATTTGAACCAAAACTCGAGCCCAGAATATTTAGTTATCTGTGAGAAATATTTAATCGACAATTTAATTAATATTGACATTAATAAACCTATAAAGTAAATTGAAAAACACAGCTAGTTTATGATTAAGTCATTTATTTTGCTATAAAATACTCGTGACCCAAACATGATATTTTATTTTGCCAAAGTTTTGATAAATAGACGTTTTGAGGAATGTTTAGAAAATATGTTTTTTGATAAATGCTTCCTAAGTTGTATGCATATATTTTAAAAGGATTATTATTAACGTTCAATGTATGACATATTTAAATGTTCCGACCTCTATCAATGTCTTCAGAAAGAAAACGTTTTAACCTTTGAGGTCAATGACTTCGCTACATGAAAACGGTATGATGAACCTTCAACGATTGATCAAAAGTATACTTAACCTGTCTCATATTTTTACAAAATACGAAATTAAATCAATATTTTTAGGAAAATATTCATTTTAGCAGTGCAGTGCAAAATTACTTTGGTTTCCATTCCATCCTAATTAAACCAATCATTTTGTGAACAAATTCTTAGATTATTTTAAAATCGGTTACTACTTTTTGCTAACGACAATCCAAAATACTTAATGAAAGAAAATCGCTTAGGGGTTTTCCATCATGGGCTTGATTATTTTATAATAACACCTTATTGGAGCAAAAAATTGATTGGCGAAAATATTGTCAATGACGGACATGAACACAACGATGCTACAACCAAATAATTTATTGTAAACATTGGTTTTAATAACTGAATTGTTATGTAGCTCGTTTTGAAAAAAAAAGAAAATCATTCAAGAGAACTTTACATTACGTAGCACAGATCACGAAAATAAACCAGAAATATGCGCAAACTGCACCTACTTACATACATAATTAGTCAATCCTCTGCTAAAGCCTAGCCTTGTTTACGCAATAGGTACCCAGGCTAGAAGTTGTATACAGTGTCCAAGGATGTACGAAATAGCATATCACATTACAAAGACGAAACCTCCGTTTTGTTAATCCTATTGATACTACAAATGGATTGCGAAATTGTTATGCAACAAGGCTCCTGACTAAAACATTAATACACTAATAAGCTGGTTCCATCTTTTTCTACGAGTCCGAAAACACAGAGATTATGTCATGAACTGGATCAGTAGAATACTCCACTACTGCCTGCCTAGGCTTTTCACAACTACATATTGGCGTCGGCTTCCAGTCTAACCGGATGCAGCTGAATACCAGTATTTTACATGGAGCGACTGCCTATCTGACCTCCACAACCCAGTTACTGGGTAATACGATACCCCTTGGTAAGACTGGTTGTCAGACTTTCGGGCTTCTGGCTACCCATAACCACTGTCAAAGATCCACGAATGACAGCCGGAATCAACAGCTTAACGTGCTTTCCGAGGCACGGAGGGGTCACGGTATGTAGAGAAAAAACTACTAAACACAATACTCCACTACTATTAATGTTAAAACTATAGTATTCTATGTAACCGTATTCTAATTTTGTTATTCTACACTAACACGCTCGCATCATATTTACAAATTGATTACCTACTTAGAAAGTTACTTAAATCTTGATCCATGTTTTGATATACCTAATTATTTACACTGTATACATGGAAACTACATAAATGCAATAAATTATACCACAACTATGTATCGCCTTTTCTGACGATATACAAAAAAAAACGAAATCGGTCGCGAAAAAAAATCAGCAGTTCCTCACATTTTGACGAGTTATGCGAACATAAATGTAGGGAGCAGCTGATTTTTTTTCGCGACCGATTTCGTTTTTTTTTGTATATCGTCAGAAAAGGCGATACAGACAGAAAAGGTGATAACAAGTACCTATGCGGTATAATAATGTATTGCATATACTTGGTTTTCGTACTGTATATATGCAATTATGATAGCTGTATTTTGATCCTCGTCAAAATAATTACGTGCAATAAACCTACTCTGTAACCGTGTCAACCGCTTACTTTTATCGTCCCGTTCATCATGGCTTAACTCTAGTTTCGACCTAACAAAAAATCTGTTCCAATGTTTTGACTACACGTGTAATGTGTGTATAATGACCGTATCTATCTCTTCTTAGTATCTTGTTGAACATGTCCACCCACTCTATGACCAATTTTTAACCCGTTTTCAATCGTCTACCGACTTACACTATAATATTATGATGTATTTTTTTTGTATTTCATAAAATTTGTATTTCTTTATTTTTGAAATAGATATCTTCAATTGAAAGACTTGATTGTTGCAGATGGCAAACGTGCTTAATTATATACATTTTTATCATAGATAACAATTGGAAAATATGTGTCCAAAATTTGATAAAACCACCACAAACTTGATAGAGCGTAACCCGCGGACGTCGTTGAGAAATACTAGGTAGGTATTAATTAAAATCTTTCACTTTTATCAAAAGCCAAACAGGATTGAGAATAATGCTTACCTACGGTAACAAAATGGCAAACCATTTTGAATACTAAACGAAAAGGAAAGCAAACGTCTCACCCATCACTAGATCAACGACGTAAATATTTGCGGACCAACACTATGGAATGTCATGTTTGTGTAAATTGACCTTTTTATTGTCCTTACGTGTGCAGGTGTAACCTGATAATCCGTATACGTGATGTACCTGCTTATAGGTACTAACATGCTGTTTATTTGGAAAGCAAATATTTTTAAATCGCTCTTACGTGATGTGTGGCTTTCTGCCACAAGGATAACGGCAAGTTGTTTTGATCTAGGCGGAATCGGTCTCCATTGTCGGGTAATAACCTAGCAGATAAATACGGAATTCGGATTATATTTGCAGTTCATTATAGCCGACATCGTCTGATAAATGCTAATTTGTTCGATCCACAACCGCAAGCCTAATGTAAATACTTAGGCACTTTTATGTGGGATTTGGCTTTGTTGAAGCTTGAATGGAAATGAATTCGAATGACCAAAGACAAGTAGCAAGCTAGTCTTAATAACTTATCAACTTTATAAACTGTTAATTATGTGTCTGGGAAGCTAAACTACAGAGAATGTTTTAACACAAATTTTATTATAATAGTAATGATGTAACTAATATTTTTGTAAAATATAATTTAAAAAGAGTGTCCATGGAGTTTCTTGTCCGTTCTTCTCCATAGGTACCTACGCTTTGGAATGGGCAACTAGCTTCACATTTTTCTGACTGACCTACTTCTTGACAATTCAAAAGTGCCTGTAAAATGGTAATTGAAATAAATGCTTTGAGTTTGAGTTTGAGTTTGAGTTTGAGTTTATACGAAAATTATAGATTGTTCCATCGTAGTAGTAGAGGTCATAACTGCAGAATAAAAAGAAGCTTGCTGGTTTGTTCATTTTACTTTAACTGGAAGTTTTAACGGCGTCGCATAAATATTAATGGTGCGTGAGCCAGCACGCTCACATCCTTTGAAACTCAGATATAATGTGGGTATATTTGTATAACCCACTAAATACTAAGAACCTGTGGGCTAACTTCACACGCCGCACATTAACATTCCATCATTCACATGCATTTACAACATTTTACCAAATGAAAATCCTCTATAAAAAAAATAGAATCAAAGTTCTACGCGTATTTTCAATGAAAAAGAAAATGTTTCAGTTGATACTTTGCAGTCTGGAAATGTGCTCGGTAACTGGTTTTCCACTACATAAGTACCTGTGTATCAAATCACAACCTAATACTCATATCCTAACTGTAAATGAGTTCTGTGAAGTTTCAATAGGTATTCAGGCACTTATAATTTCGTTTTCCTACCTAATTGCAATTCTGTATTAATCTTTGATATATGCTAAAAATATCTATACCTACAATTATTACGAAATACTGAATTCTACTTACAAGAAAACTGTGATATAATCACATAGAATATCACGGTCGCTATGCAAGATGTTCATCATAAAATAATTGCAATAACACGGATGTATATAGAAGTATCATTATTATTAAGCTGGCGAAAATTACAGCCACACCGGGCTGCAGCGCAATGCATTTCTACACAAAAAAGTGCGTTGAATTCCCGCCGGTAGTGTGCGATAGTCTATACAAAATGTACGGAAGTGGAGGATATTTGCAATGCGGCGCGGCTCACCCAAATGTGCGTTGCGCTTTAGGTAACAGGTAAACAAATGCAACAAGCTTATACCTATAATCATCATCATCATTATTTAATTTCAGATCATAAAATCCAATTTGTTAGTAATTACATACACAACTTAAACACTAGTATTAGTACAATCCACAATAATTGTTAGTTAGTTATAAAGGTCTTAAAACTATATTAGAATACAAGCTACAGAGGCAACTAAACAATGAGATCAGTTACTTAAAAATACTGAACGATGAGACCAAGTTGCAAGCATAGGGCACTATTTTTTCAAATATAACAACAATACATCAAATTCAAAAAGGCCACCACGCCACTAAATTGACATCATGTTCCCCGGCCGAGTCACCTAATTACCGCACTGACGTGCTGCTCAGTGAAACGCCCGAAAATCATGCTGTGAAGTCGCGTTGCGAACACCATCAATAAGCTATTAGAGCTTCTCCAGACCCTGGGTACGACTGAGGCCAGTTTATTTCTGGCCTCAGAACGCATGTTATCACATAACAATCGTTTTTTTTGGCCTGACAAAACATACCAGGAGAACTACAGAACCTCAGCAACGCTCTGAACGCGTGCCTATACTGCAACTGATAGATTTATGTATTATGCCTATTGGCATAATACATAAATCTATCACAATAATGGCATAATACAGAAGTTTTCTTCCTTCAGTAACTGATTGTAAAGTATTACAATAAGTTACTGAAGGAAGAAAATCTTCTTCGTGGTCTCTTATTTAGATGAAGCTTTAGGCGCGTTAAGGGCGCCCTGTTTGCATAAATGAAACTCGATCCAGTTGTTCTCAACAGATGTGTATTTGCATCACATTCACAGGTCACAGCGCGGTATACACGCGACAGCAGAGGAATACCGTATAATCGAACAAGATAATAACAATCGTGTTAATTATTTACATGGAGCGGATTAGAAAGGTTTCTTACGTTCCGATTCAAAATCAGACTTACTTGCTAACTACCTGTGTACCATAGACACCATGTTCTAGATTGGTAGTGTTGTCTTTGTAATTGCTAGTAGTGGGAACCACAGACAATTAGTTTGGTTCGCCACAAAGCTATCTTTTCCTTGATAAGATAAGAAGGTAATCGCTTACTAAGCCCAATTTGGATTGTAGAGATGGGACCAAGTTCTTTATTAAATATTTGTCTACCACCACCACTTTGGTAAACATTATTATTTGTATTATATTATATTTTATAACATAAAATATTCACAATAAATCATTCTTAATGTTTATAATATTCACAAATTATTAAAATGTCTTCGATAACACAATAGCACAAAACGGTCACTTCTAATAAAAAGTCTACAATTATTAAACAATTTATGAGATATTTCCTGTTTTGAATAAAAGGGAAAATAAATAAACGATTTCGCGAAACATAATTGAAAACTTTACTGAAAAAAAACTCACCTAGATGTTTATTTTTTATTTTTCTGTGCCTCTTTACATTTTAAATTGAATTAGCACGAAATACAGTTTACGCATATCAGTTTTCGAGAAAAAATTATAAAATATTGAACAGAAAAATTCTTATTCGAATTTAACTGCACGAACCTTCGATCAATAATAGGCACAAACATATCTTGTTTGTCCTGTCAAACGATTAGTGTTCATATCGAACCCGGATCTCCAATCCATTTGTAATCTCATTATCCTAAAAACATCCAACATCATGCATGTCACTTTAATAGAATAAAAAAGTTGAATGGTAACATGTGACATTGTCGTGTGGGGAACAAAAACATTTTTTGTACGCCTCCTTTAAGTTGAACGGCCGAAAGCGGTACGAATACCCTAACATAACAGCCAGTGCCAGCCAGTTACAGCTCCGTTACTCGAATGGGTACAAGCCCTCAATTATACAGTACTGTACCTTAATTTTATAAGGAACAGTATTATTCCAAAAGCACCATTGAGGTCGAATTTCACTTAACTCTCAATACGGTTGCATGCTGTTCGTTTTAATTCGGGATGACTCGTTTTTGTTTTTTCGTGTAGACAACTTTATGCAATCTGGTAAATGCGTGGAATTTTGGTCCATGTCAGGTTCTGGTTGTAAAAGAAATAATTGTTTACAATTTGAGCAATGGTTATACTTTCAAGTATGTCATAGTTAAGCACGAAGTAAGTACCTAAACTGAAATACTGAAAAGTCCAATGATTAATTAACAAGTTCACATGATATTTCACGGAATCTCGCGCTAAAATTATGATTATTAAACTTTGGCTATAATGGTGTGTGCGTTAAGTGGATATTTCGAATATATCCTATAATTACATAAGATATATATTTTGAGCAAACGCATCATTCTCATAATATTCCAAATATGTATTTGTCGTTTGAACTATCGTATGTTTTTTGCCAGTCGGTGACTAATTGCTGCTTTACCTAATACCCATGTAGTATTTAGATAGTCTGCAATGCCGACAGATTGATGCATAGCTTTGTCATATCTAGGTGTATTTCCTGAAGTAAAAGCTATCAAATGGAAGATCAATATTAAAGTTAGGTCAGATTTTTTTTTTGTCTTTATCTATCTGTTTACCTCAACTACGCTTTGAAAAACATGTTTAACACGCTTTTCTGTGACTAAGGAGGCCATTTTTACACAGAAAAGCGTGACAGGTTACACGAGCTATAAAATAGTACCGATGCGATACGTGTGACTTAGTAGTATATTAATGCACGGCGTGAAATTAAAACTAAACGCCGTGCATTAGTTTCACGTATCGTAATGTACTATTTCATAATTTTACATAGAGCGTTCAGGGTCGGTGACATTGCTGTTCAAACGTAGTTTTTGAAGACACTTTAAAAATAAATAACTATGTAAAAACTATTTCTCCAATCTCCTTTACTTGACATTAGGTACCTATTTACTTTTCTGAGTGCCTAGTGTTTAAAATATTTAAATTAAACAAAATAATGTTTGTTAAAAAAATATTGCGTAGAATTTTTTAAGTGCTTGGCCAGACTGACAGCGCGGGCCGAGGAGCGGCGCGAGTGAGGAAACCCGCGCGGTCTGCTTGTCCGCAGTCGAACGCGGCTGCGTTCTACGTGTTGTCGTGTCCAGTGTTTGTCAAAATATAATATGGATGAAGAAGACTTATTTTTACTAGAAAAAAGCTCGAACTAGTTTGAAAACCCCGGTCCCCGCGTGAGCCGCCCGCGCACCCACTGCGGCCACTTGTATGAACGAGCTATGGCGTGAGCAGCCCGCGCGTTTCCCGCGCCGAGCAGCCCGCTCCGCTCGCCGCTCCCGCGTGGCCACTATGGACACTCAAATGAAGTTCCTATGTTCGAGTACGCCGCGCCGCACCCGTCCCGCGCCCACGCTGCCAGTCTGGCCAAGCACTAACAGTCTAGGATCTAAAAATTTGTTCGGCCTCATTTGATTAAAACCTTATTCTAAAAAAATCAATAAAAGGACATCACGTGGCATCAACATGTCAAGGTTGTGCATTGATGGTAAGTATGTGTTTATGGGATAAACTAGTTTTCTTCATAATGCAGAAAATATTTTGGTGTGCGTGGGTAGGTATCTGTCTACCGCTATATAAGGGTGTGCCATGATTATTGAATGTTATGACTGGATTTTAGATAAAATTAATAATAAGTTGACTTCGGCAAAAATAAATCTTTAATCAAAATTAATAAAATACAATACGAATCACAGATAAATAATGTAGGTATTACAATGTCTACAAGCCTGTTAACTACGTATTAATAGAACATGAAAAATACCTACAATGACTTACACACCTACCTACGAGTATAGTCACAAAGCTGTGCCTTTTTAGAATAGAATAGAATAGAATAGAAATACTCTTTATTATGTACACCATATAAATTACAGACATAAAAATAGAAACTGTACATAGAGTGACACAATGGGCGGTCTTATCGCTAAAAGCGATCTTTTAAAGACAACCTTTGGATGGATTAAAAAGGGGAAGTACACAAACACTGTAGGTAGTCTGTGGTGTACCATTTATATAATACAATAAATACATACATAACGTATATTTCCCGTGTTTCGCGTTTTCCCGTATTTAACGTATTATATTATTTTTTTTCCTTTTAGTGTAGGCAAAATCTTCAAATTGACACGCACTACGATCCTTGTTAGTGACAAGGGACAACGCTGAGAGGATTCCCAGTCTGTGACATACCAACTTCCATAATTATTATAACATAGACATAACTTATTGGTCGTATTATTATGCTTTCGCGGTAATGGCAACCAGCGCTCATGTACCACCCGATGTACTAACGTGAACTTATTATCATAAAGAATATGTTGGGAGGACTGCATCATTGGTCAATCGGTTCGATTCCCAGGTCGGGAGAAATACATAGGACGGTTAGCCATAGTTGTCCCACTGCTGGACAAATACTTCCCTACCCTTCTTTCACCTCTCTCTGTCCAAAGCGACCAAGGAACAATCTCCGTTAAAGGAGTTCAGCTCATCCCGCCATCTCCGTCTGGGCCTGCCGTGATGTCGTTTGCCATTAATATAATAGTCATTAATATAAGTAATTAGTCGGCACGGTTGGCGCAGTGGTTAAGCGATTGACTGCTGCGCTGCGTGTCGCGGGTTCGATTCCCGCACGGAACAAATATTTGTATGACCTACAAGTAGTTGTTCCGGGTCTGGCTGTTTGTGTATGTGAGTTTAAATGTTTGTAAACGCACCCACGATACAGGAGAAAATTCCTAGTGTGGGGCAACGTTTTTTAAAAAAAAGAAAAAAAATATTAAGCGGTACCACCGCGTCCTATTAGATGAAACTTAAACATATCTGGCTAAATATAGGTGTACTATGGGTGTCCCATGCTTTCCTGCCCTTCGGGGATTACAGGCGTGATGTTGTGGAATGTTAAAATGTTAGAAGTTTAGGACAATGGCTTTCCTTCGTTTAAAACAGTTTTATTTTCAAATAAAATAGTTTTAGTTCCAAATTCTTGAGTTTGTGTACTTATATGACTATTTATGACCTACATTATTATACAAAATGTATCGATTGTACTTTAACAGGTTTTCAAAAAGTAATTTAGTAATGTTTTTAAACTTAAATATGTATTTTGGCTGTCGGACACATAATAGGTCTACCGAATAATTATAACGGCGAGGACGGATGTATGTATACCTACATATAAATGTATGAATGCATCTAATAATACATCAGGTGCTGCAGCGCCTGTTACTTTACGCGTATCTAGTAATACCACTGAAGCTGTTTGCTCTACTCCGTTGTAGATAATCAAAATATGTTTCAATAATTCATGAAAAAACTTTTAATAAGAAAAAAAATCTTTATTTTCAGTTACGACGGCACTGATGGTTCGTCTCGCACTGAAGAGGGAGCAATCCTGAACCCTGGCACCAAAGACGCAGCCCTCGACGTCGCCGGTGCTGTACGCTGGTACGACGACAAGGGACATCTCTACCAAATGACGTACAAGGCGGGCAAGAGAGGCTACCGAACAATCATCAAGAAACTATCGTAATACATAGTCGGCAATGGACTGCAATCTTTAAGTATTAGCTCGAATATATTTCGATAACAAAAGACTGGACAATTAATGTTATTTATTGACTAGAATGGTTTATTTACTTAAATAAAATTAAAGGAAATTATCTCAATTGTTGTAACAATTTTACTCAAAAAAATGTAGATAAAATTTAAGAATTTCCACTATTACAAAACAAAAACTGTTAAATAAAATTAATCAAAATGTGCACATTATACCAATAACTGAGATTTAATATTTAAGATTAATTTGAAATTTTGTAAGTTATAAATAAATAAATAAGTAATATTTAAGTATTTGTATCTATGTTGTTTCCTTTCAATTAAAATATGTACAAAAGTATCGATTTTTGTTACATTATTTTTTTACATATGAACCTTGTGAAATCTGAAACATAATGGAGCCTGTAATAAAAGATTGAAATTCAAAATCATTTAAGTATTTGCTAATATGGGTTATTACATAAAGTTGAGGAGATATTGATTTTGATTTGATGAGGAGATATAACTATCAAAAAGGAATTGCGCATTTGCAAACTGATACAATATGTACATATAAAAGGCTTAACAGGACTTGCCTTCGAGTGAAAACGGATTACCGTCGTCAATGCAATTTTATCATCGTGGTCATGTAAAAACCTTTATAACCAAGTTACTTACGGTCAAAATCAGTGGCATGTTCAACAAGTCCCTCCATCAGGAAACGTATGTAAAGCCCATAGACACGGATATCGAGTAAAGCCTTAAGTTTTAAGTTCATCTACACGATTACTGACAAATACGTGCACTGACTGGACAGGTCCAGGACTCAATCTGTGCAGTTCTTTTATTAAAATACTATTTCAGGCATTAATCTACATGGTCTTCACATATCTGACTGTGGTCTATGAGTTTATTTCGACCTTTCTTCTCAGAGAAGTCAGATAGGAAGCGCCGACCTCATCTAGTTTTTAAAATTTAAAAGTGTCTGTACAAACCTCTTACAGAAATAAAATCAGTTCAGAAAATCAATTAGTCAGAAATAATTAAAATATAGGTACCTACCGTAGGTATATCATAATTATTAACGATAAACACGTGCAACCTGTGGAGCAATTACACTAAAAAAGCCTGCAATGCTCTACGCGTACATTACCTTTAGCAAGCATTCAGGGGTTTGTTGGGGCTCCCATGGCGGTGCAGTGTCTCCGGCATGTTCGCCGACCACAGCACGGACGGCTTCCAGGCGGTGTATCGCAAAAGAACGGCCTCCCTGTGGTCTCGGGTAAAGGGTAGCACCAACACGCTTCTGAGTGTAGCGTCGCACAGAGTGGACAGCCAAATCCTGAGGCATTGGTCGCTCATGCATGTCCAAAATAATAATTATTTTAAATTTTACTAACATAGCTATGAGAACATATATATGGACTTGTATCAAGTACCTACTGTGTGCTTGGTCTGAAATAAGTATTTTCAATTGAGCGCTTGTTGTTTCAGTAAAGTACAAATAAATGAAGAAGAAGTAGCAAAAAAACTACTACAGGTTACTAAGGTATACCTTAATCAACATAATTATTAGCCTGAAAGGAAACCCAGAGGAAGATTCCCTTGAAAACCTGTACAGTAAATAATTAAAAAATTCTATACCAGTTATGACTTGTTCAATACTCAGTAGTCAATGAGAATTTATTGTAAAGATAAACAGTCGCCCAGTTCGACTGTGTGTCAATTTGTGAGTTCGTCACATTTCATAACCTGATTCGAGTTATCACCTTAGTTACTGCACTTCTACATTTGATGTAACTTCACAAACAAAGAATGTATTTAAGGAGATTTTTACCAGTTTTTTAAATCATTTATAGTTAAGTCTTCTGCCTATTGGGTTATCAAAACTCTAATTATCACCATGATTGCTCTGGTAAGTTAGAATACTCAAAATCAATTATCATACGTACCTAATTCTTAGCCATTTGACCCGTGATTCCCGTCAAAGACTGAGTTACGCCCTTTGGGGACTTGACGCCAATATATAAGAATGGGCAGCAGTATCTTCCTGTACGCAAGGTTCTTTTTGGTTACCCTGTATATCTGATCGTATGCTTATTCTAAGAGGACTTATGTACAAAGGCGAGTTCTACAAACGCCAATGGCCATTATTTTGCGAATTAGGAGTCCACTTGCATGAAAAATATGTTGTACTTAGTGTACAACATATTTTTCATGCAAATAAAGTTCGTAGACATGTAGGTACTGAGGAAAAGTGAAAACGTATTCTCTGTGATGTTGCGATTGTAATTCAATATTAGAAAACGCATTGGGTTGTCACAAGTCTTTGCATAATATCGCTGAGCTGAAGGCTAAAGGTTACACATGAAAAGCAAGATGCACACACTTCATGACTTTATTACGTCATAGCACACACTTATAAAATAATATTGTTGTATGTCGTCACGTTTCAGAAACTGTTCGTGCTCGCACTCTTCGCCGCAGTAGTGGTCGCTGAAGACAAACCAGTTGCTGAAATCATAACAGAAAGTACTATTGTCAATTCTGATGGATATAGCTTTGAGTAAGTATATTTTCAAAACGAATAAATTAAGTTTTTGTTTTAAATGACTGGGAAAATCAATGTTGAATATAGAAAATTCACTTTCAAATGCTGTGTCTGCAAATGTTATTATAAACTTAATATGCGTTTAACAAAAATAAATACTCATTGAATGCTATTCCTCCTCCTATTTTTTTTTTGTTATCTTTATACTGGTTTAAATACATCCCGAAGAAAAAAACTTTCAGAAAGATTGCAGCGTTCTAAAGGTAGTCCACATGTCATAAAACCGGCCAACTTACACATTTTTATTCTTTCAGCTTCAAGACAAGCGACGGCGTATCCCGCCAGGAAGAGGGCAGCCTTATCACCGTAGGAGACAAGCAAGGCATTGCCATCAAGGGCTCGTACTCATACCTCACCCCCGACGGTGAAGAGTACCAGGTCACCTTCACCGCTGACGACAAAGGCTACAAACCCACCATCAGAGTCCTCCCCGCCAAACAGTAATTTATAAATATTTGGACTGTTTTTAAATAAGAATACATTATTCTATTTCGTTACGTAAACCATTGCATTTATTTTCTTCCCTTTAGTTTGTATTTTGTGAATGGGTGAATATTCGTTGCACATGAAAGACTGTGACTTGGAGAGTATTTGAAACCATCACGTAGGTCCTACTTGTGTTACAAATGTCTATGACAACAGACTATAACGGGTAGGTAAAAACCAGCACGACTCACTAATCTAACACGAGTGGCACGCGTCAACAACAGAGGCAACTGTAGCCGACGAAATGTCTAAAGTCCCCGTCACGAGAAGCTATAAATTTTGTAAACACACATTCAGGGGTTCGCCACCTTTGATCAAATAAAAAAAACAGTTTTGTAATAATTTTTATTGGTATTTATTTATTTGGGACAAACAAACAGTAACACATTATATCTGCGCAAATAATCTATACATATAATAAATCTGTAGACGAGGCGTTTCTGTACATTGAAAATAAAAAAATAAAAAATAGTTGGGCTGTTATAGGATAACCAACAGATGCCATTTCTTCAATTTTTGGAATTTTTGTCTGTTTGTCTGTTTGGATGTGACAGATTTTGAACAGGCTCAACGTAAAAAGTGCCAAACCAATATGGTTCATATTTATACTCAAATATAGTGTAGAACTCGGAGCAGTGATTAGTCTTTGTTTCATCGCAATCGCTTCAGTCTATCAAAAGATATAATCAATTTAAAGCATTCTATAACAATTTTTATTGCAATAAGTGGAAACATGTAACGACATCTATTGGCGCGATATAGTACTAACGAAATCATATTGTTATCTTTAAAACATTATTATGTGTTTAATCACGTCGTAAAGGCTTGCCTTTATGACGAAATAATTCTGATCCTTATGTCTATGTTATTTAAAAAAAAAAAATAATGATAATGATTTTATTATATAAACATATATAATAAAATCGTATATAATAAAATCGTAGGAAAGGCAAAACTGTACATAGAATATATAAAAAAAATACTTGGGGCGTGCTCTACAATCGATATCGAAGCCAAAAATATAGTTTTTAGAATTTTTGTCTGTTTGTCTGTATATATGTCCGGACTAAACTCAAAAAGTACTGCATGGATTTACTTAAAATTTTGCATGAATATTACTAAGAGGTCGGGTCAACATATAGGCTACATATTATCACGCTATCACCTACGAGGAGGAGCTGTGAATCTTTATTTTTCTTACGCATTCTGTGACAGCGTGTAATCTAACGACGCATATTTAAATGTTGTTTTTGAGTAAGTCATGCTATTATCTAGCTTTACACTATAAAAACTTTTACGCCATTTAAGTAACTTGGGCAGAGAAACATAGTTTAATGAATGTTAGTAGTATAAGACAATTTTGAAGCAGCGCCATCTATGAGATTTCATAAAAATCAAATGAAGTTACATGTCAACACTTTTTGGAAATTAATAATTTAAATTTGATCATGTTGGTGAGGTTAGTAGTTAGTTATTCTTAAAATTCATAGATGGTAATGTGCATTTTCTTCATAAAAGTTGTATCGTATAGTTCGTTTTGACAAATTCAAGTTCCAACAAAACCCTCAAAATCTTGAGCCGAGTTGAGGAAGACAATTTAAAAAAAATGCGGTGTTAAGTATTACAAAAAAGTTATGTTCATTGATGATGATCATTTCTTCATCAATTTCATGTTGTTAGTACAAAATAAACATTGACTGTTAATACTTTTGTTCGGTATTTATCTGTGTGATTATTGCTTGGTAATTAATATATTTTCATGTCGTATACCTAATTATAAACTTAAATTATACCGTGCATCCGAATAATGGCGAATGCGATTTTCTGCGGTTGTTACTTCACACTGTCCGAGGCAAAGTCTTTCGCCTTTCTGAGGACATTTGATGGCGTGGAGTTTCCCACTTACCGCGCAGCCTGCGTAGCACGTCACCTTCTCGACGGTGACCAAAATTGGACTGACACCCTCGCGGAGGCGAGCATCAGTGACAGTCCCAGCCGCATGCGTCATCTGTTTGCCGTCATCTTGGTGTTTTGTGGAGTCGCGAACCCGGTAGCTTTGTGGGAGAAGTATCGCCATCATCTGTCTGAAGATTTTCTACGAGCTTTGAGGCGTGCTACTGGAGACGAAGTCGGAGACGGCGAAATGACCACCATACGAAATGACCATGTCGCTTTGTTCTCTTCAGAGCAAAAACAAATTTATGACACCGTCCTTGAAAGCGTTTGGCAAAACCAGGGTAAAATGTTTTTCTTGGATGCTCCTGGTGGTACAGGAAAAACATTTGTTACCACTGGCATACTTGCAGAGGTCAGGAGGCAAGGCAAAATTGCTATTGCTGTAGCTTCGTCGGGAATCGCTGCCACACTGCTTCCGGGACTGCAAGACAGCACATGCCATGTTTAAAATTCCCATCGATTTAGATAGCGCCGAAACGCCTGTTTGTGGTGTGTCACGTAACAGCGATAAGGGACACGTGCTCAAGGGTTGCTCTCTGATCATATGGGATGAGTGTACGATGGCCGAGGATTGAGGGCTGACGAGGTGAATGCTTCGTTGAAACGATCTTCGTTGTGGTCACGAGTTCGTACGCTGCGCTTGACCATTAATATGAGAGCTCGGCTTGGCGGCAATGCACGCGCTCAAGAATTCTCCGATGTCCTTCTAAGTCTTGGCGAAGGCACTCTACCAGAAGAGAGAGGTAGACAGGTGGTGCTTCCAGAGTCTCTCGGTAGAGTGGTTTCCAGCTTAGAAGAACTCATTCGCTGTGTGTACGGGGACATTCAGTCGTATACCGCACCAGCAGAATTCTTGGGTGTGTGAGCGGGCCATTTTGACGCCCAAAAATGATCAGGCTGCAGCAATTAACGAATGCATTCTCTCGGAAATTGAGGGGAATGAAGTGGTCTACACCTCGATAAACACTGTTGTCAAGCAAGATGACGCCACACATTATCCCGTGGAATTTCTGAACTCCCTGTCAGCAAGTGGACTTCCAGCGCATTCAAGCTGAAGCGGTGTCCCGGTTATGCTTCTTCGGAACCTATCCCCTCCGAAGTTGTGTAACAGGACCCGCCTGTCATCTCGCTCCACAGACACACCATTGAGGCGGAAATTCTTACGGGTTGTGACGTCGGCGAGGCAGTATTTATACCACGCATTCCCCTCATACCTCATAACTTCCCGTTCCAGTTCAAGCGCGTACAGCTCCCCGTGAGTGTTTGCTTCGCGATGACCATCAATAAGTCGCAGAGGCAGACACTGAGGGCAGTGGGTGTCGACGTCAGGACGAGTTGCTTCTCACACGGGCAACTGTACGTCGTCGCTTGCTCCCGCGTCATCACACATTTTGGCTCCTGGCAGCATAACTAACAACGTAGTTTATAGGGAAGTGTTGTAAGGTATATATGATACCTTTGAACGTATTTTTACTCTTTTGTGTCCTAGAATGTATTCCTGCATTATTTTCTCTATTTCCTTCAGTCACCTCTTATGACTGAACTCAGCAGGATTCCTATATAACTCTTTTCACTTGCTTCGCTTGCAAAAAAAAACTTATATTTTAATTCTATTTTAAAAGTTGTTTACTTTATAATGCTATAGCGACACTGGCATCTTAGGTGTTTTTGGTGCTGTAGAGCCTTCACGCAGACGACGTCGCGGGCAGCAGCTAGTCACAAATATATTATTTATATGTGAAACTCACACCGTTATCCACAGCATATGGTATGATATAGAGATGATGATATAGAGATATAATCATGTTAACACACATCTAATTACTTTCGTCAGACGATTCCGAGTATTCAGCATCTGCATTCTGCAGCATCGACAGCGTCAGCGTGAACTTACTTCAAAATGACGGCCCAAGTGTTTACCTTCCATGAGTCAGACGCGTTCCAGTACCACAAAACATTAGACGATAGCGCTTTATGTCGCTAAAATATTACCTGGCCAAGTGAAATTGCTCGTTAGTTTCATATTACATGTATATTACTTTGAGTTGATTGAATTTGGGATTATTTGTTGTTGGTTGAATTTTCGCTAAGTAACTTAGTAGAAGTTCTATATTTACAAAATGTATAGCTTCTCGTGACGGGGACTTTACGGCTGTAGTCAACGCGTGTCGATGGAAGCAGTTTCCTTCACCGTTGACGCCTGCCGCTCTTGTGTATGCTTACTACACTAAGTTTAGATTGTGGAAGACAGCAGTTTTTAAAATCTTGTATTTAATCGCATCTACATAGCTACGGAGGTCAAATGGAGTGGGGCAGGCCACCTAGCAAAGCGCAGTGATAACCAGTGGAGTAAGACTCTGATCGAGTATCGTCCAAGGACTGCAAAAGGAAGTGTTAGTCGTCTGGCAGCGAGATGGGTAGGTACACTGTTGCCATCGGGGGTAAAACTTGGATGAGGCTGGCACAGGAGCGTGGGGATTGGCACAAGCAAAGAGAGATCTATGCCCTGCAGTGGGTGAAGTCGGACTGTGGATGATGATGATCTAGTTAAACTGAGTGCTCCAAAAAGCCTCCAAAAAGCTCCAACTTTTCCTAACATACATAAAACAGTGCATGCGTCAACCATTTTTGATTCTAACTGGCACAATAACTTTTTTACATTATACTATCTAGAACTTACTTAATATACGTGACAAATTACTTGGCAGCGTCGTGTCACCGTGTTTAGTACTTGTGAGCAACATTGACTGTTGAAGAATGCCGAAAATGAGAACACTGAAATGATACTCGAAATAATCATTCATTGTTTTTAATTTAAAGTACCTCCTAAATTGTTAATGGTAGAGTCGGTGTATTGGTAGTATGTCCATGTTTTGGAATCATTTAAGATTTAAATACCGATAAACTTTTAATAAAAGGCATAAAGCTGATGAATAGAAAAAGAGCCTGGTAAATTAGAAACCCCACTCATTAAGTAAAGGAATATTTCTCTAGCAAAAAATCTTATAGACTACAATTCTTTAACCAACCCAGTCAAACTCAAACTCAAAAACTCAAACTCAAATCATTTATTTCAATTAAACCTTGTACAGGCACTTTTGAATTGTCAAAATTAAATAGTCTGTCAGTTAGTCAGAAAGTTGAAGCTAGTTGCCCATTCCAAAGCGTAGATCTCACATCATGACATCGCAGTCCACTACTGGACATAGGCCTCTCCCAGGCTGCGCCACAACCCCCTGTCCTCCGCCTTCCGCATCAACAACACAACAACAACTACAAACGACAACGAATACGGCTACAAATCCTTAAACCCGTAGATTTGGTAACGAAAATCAGGAAAGCATTTTAGGCACTCCAAATGTTTGCACAATTGTCCCACTGTACTAATCAAAATAAGGGAATGTAAAATTTGGACAATGAATACTATACAACATTTTCGATTGCCTAAAATAACATCCTAAAATTCATCAAGTGTGCCTTAAATCATAGTCGCCACTTTCTTGTCGTGGAGTTTCATTTAGTAAGTTCGTGCCGACAATATTTTAGCAGGCACTTAATGTTTGCTCTCACGAAGTGTACTTTTTAAGAGTTTTTGGAATAGTCCAAACAGTTTTCTTGGAGACATATACCACGTAAGTACTCTTATTTTAATATTTATTCAACAATATCTTTGAGTATATTTTAACTAAGAATTTCTTCTGTAAAATATTTAGTGCCTGTTGAATAAGTAAAGATGATTTTATGATTCCGAACAATCCAAAGCTGATCTGCCCTCAAGACGGATGAAACTTTAATTATGATTTAAAAGTTTGGTGTCATCAATATCTTCGTCTTGTTTTATACATGTTCTGACCAAGATTATGTCTGGACTTTAAAAGAGACCTCTGAGTTTGTTTCGGCCTTTCTTCTCAGAGTAGTCAGATAGGAAACGCCGATCTCATGTAGTTTTTAAAAATATGATTGATATGTAAAGGTGTTTAAAACCCTACCCCCCAAACCTACTTACAGAAATAAAAATCATCGTTTATAATAATAACACAGTCATATTTTTTTTCAAGGTTACAAACAGTGACCAATTGCATCAAAAGCAGAATTTTGTTTTATAGAAATGTATGCCAATAAGTATACGTTCCAGAAACAAATAGGTGATTGAGAGGTAATACCAAACTGGATGCAGAAGTTTCTTGGTTATTAATTAAACAAAGAACTTGCGAACTATTTAGTGCGCCTGCAAAATATTTAAATATGATTATTACGAACAATTCAAAACTGATATTCTGACCTAAAACGGATGAACTTTAATTTATGATTTTTTTTTTGAAGGTATTATCACTACCGTTTGAGTCAACTTAAGTCTATCACATTTTTCTTTTCAGGGTTTAACACAATTAAATGACGGATTTCTTTTGACAAGGTTTTGTGAACACAACAATATACCACATTGAAGTTTTGAAAAAAAAGCCAATTGACATGTATGTATTTATAATTATTAATCTCGATTAATGAATTAGTAAACACTTGTATTCATTCTAATTTACTCACAGGAGACGAATAGGTACTGTGAAGGAAAATGTTAGTTTGGAAAATGAATACTTGATTATGTAATCCACCTATTACAGTTCTTTAGAAGTTAATAAGTTGTTCTAATTCAAAATAAAAACTAATCAAAATCAAATAAGTGTTTTCAGATCATTAATCATTGGAAGATATAGAAATACTAGTACTTAACTTCTTTTATTCTTTGTCCTATTTGACTTCTACAGTAGAAGTTGATTTTAATCCTAATTGATGATACTTAATATAAAATATATATTAAGGTGCTTCTAAACGGGCTATACTTTCACGGCAATGTGTGACCGTACTATTGGCAACTATTGCTCGGCCATCACAAAAACATTTTATTACAGCTTATGGCTGAGCAGTCTATGGCTGGGCCATGTGATGCAATATATGATCTGCAACAGTTTGGCCCATGATTCACACTCTTAAACGGGCTACACAATCAGGCAATAGAACTAGGTGGGGAATATTGCAGTATTTTCGATCACTCTTCGATCGTCCGGCAACCTATCGAAAATGCATTGGCCATACCCAGCCATACCAAACATGGTGTGGCATATGTCTAGGACATTACTGCAATATTAAAATAAATATTGCATAGCCTGGCTGCTATTGCTGATAATGTTGCCGGCCACTGTATTGCAGCCACATATTGCAGTAAAATATTGCCCGTTTATAGATAGTGCCATCCACGAAGACAAGCCCCACTCTTCTTACTAATCGCTAGTGGTTATCGCTAGTTAATTCCGCTAGTGTATTAGTTTTTTGATACACAATAATTATCCACTAATAAGTAATTACTGTGTATCGGCAAAACTAAAACACTAGCGGAATATTGCACACTTGTACTGTAAGCGATTAGGTAGAAGAGTGGGGCGCGTCTTCGTGGATGGCGCTATCTGTAGTAGCACCTATACAGTGTTTTTTTTTTTAATGTTTGCATGAACATGTTTATGAAGTTCATGCAAGATAAACAAATGAAGATAAGATGACAAGCAGTAAAAGCAATGCAGAATACTGATAGAGAGAGGTGTTATGATCAGAAATCAACCAGGGTAGGCTGTGTGGAAATTTTGAATGAAAATGTTTTCATGTCTTGAGATGGTCCTGGTAAAGCTGTGCACACTAACAGTTGCTTGCAACGGCTTTCGTTTTGACAGTTCAACAACATTCATTGCGTTATTTACGTTGTTGAGCAGAATTTTTTTTCGAGCTTATGAAGCAATGTAGATATTAGCAATATCCTTCAAAATCATTCAGATTGTGACTGATGTATGCTACGCAATTAGGGTGCTGAAGATAAATAACAATAAAATTCGTATTGAACCTTTATTTCAGGCAGTAGCAGATTTGGCAGTGTTAAGACATAACAAGGACCAGGAACATCCTTTACATATTTGGTTTTAGCAAAATAACTGTAAGACTTATATCGGAGGGGTTTTCAGGGGTACGTTTATTCTTGGGGGGCGGGTGCCTCTTGGGGGGCCGGTGCCGCCTGGCCAGCAGCCTTTTCTTCGGTGGGCTGGTAGCCATTTTTGTCAGCGAGGTAGGTGACAGAGATATGCTGGCCGTCGGGAGCGACGTACTTGTAGCTGCCCTTCACGACGAGACCTTGCTGGTCTGTGTCGTTCTTGTACTCGCCGGTCTCCTGCCTTGAAGTACCGTCGCTGGTCTCAAATCTGGGGAAGAGAATAGGTTAGATGTAATTCATGTACAACATTAACTTTATATTTCGAAGAGTTAGGCAACGCAGAGGTGTAGGCCTCCTACATTTCGCCAGCCAGATGTACTGATTTGAAGAACTACTCGTATACTGAACACGGAGATGAAACAGTAATTCGTTTCTCTCGAATAGTTATGTTGTAGGTGCTATTGAATGTTATTAAATAATCAAAATAAACCTTTGAATTTTAATCTCAAACTTGAAGAAGTACTTGCCTTTTTCAGGCAGAGCAAACCTGAAAAGGTTACTAAGTTCACGGCACCATTTGCAGGTGCCCATGACCTCAATATTTGAGGTTTTGGGCTCATTCCGTAGGCACACAAGTGTAAGTAAACAAGTCATCCTGATGATGATGCCCTTTTCAAACAATGGATGAAGTAACAACTTGAGTTGTAATAAAGATAATATTTATTCGTTAAGTCGTATGTTACTGAGTATCAGTAGTTGTTATGTCATTGTTTTTTATGGCAATACATTTGACCAATGCATGTTAATGAGTAAACAACAAAATATAGGTAGGTGCCTGTTACTTAAAACTAGTAATATATTGTAGGAAGCATTTTTCATGAAAATTTAGAATACATAAGAAACGGTCGTGACCCTAATAACTTGGCAATGGTTTGTGACTTTTATAAGCAATATTTGGTCTTTAAAGTAATTTTTTATGGTTTCGCGCATGCGCAGTCAGGAAAATTATTTTTTAAGCAAAGCGACACCCTACGTCAATTTGCCCTGTTATCACCATTTCCTACAACAGTCACAACATGAGAGTTCTGATTTGAATATGAACAATTTAAGTTAATTTTCATAGCAATCAATTTCCCTGACTTGGTACTATTCAGTGGGATTGTTTAACTGATTTCGGACCCCAAATCAAATAACAGGTTTGATATTAATAAGGGTTCAACAATCATACGACATGTAAATGTTATAAAAAGTTATTAAAAAAAATAAAGAAAGGGTAAACAAATTGATTTTAACTTACTCAAAATTGTACTTGTCTACATCGACCTCATCAACTTGCTTCACGATCTGGACGGACGCGTCACCTCCTGCAGCCGGCGCCGGCGCAGCCTCCTGAGCGCATGCTACGGCAAGAGCGGCCAAGGCGAACAAAGTCTGTGAAAATAATTAAGATGTTATTAAGAAGGCAAGTATCTAAATTTAGGCAAGAAGATAAATTGTCACTCCTTCGTTAAAATGTGATAGAAACGAACAATTAAGGTAAAGTAGTATTGTTAATTAGTTAAATTTACGTAGAACTGTCGTATGTTTACAGTTCACCGAATACTTGATTTAACTAAGATATTCAATAAGGGACAACTGAAAAAAGAGCAAATACTTTTTTTTTAAGTTTACAAAAATTTTATCAAAAATCACTTACAGTTTTCATCATTTTTAATATGTTTAAAAAAATAAGAATTGAAGTAAGGATGTGTTGGTGGTAGGACGAGTCCTGAACGTCTATGCTCTGAAGTTACAACTTGAGCTATAAATATCATTCCATTGTATTGACAATGCGATGTTTCGAAGTTTCATTGGGAGGCAAGGTGTTAATCACAATCATGCAAACAGTTTATTTAAGGTGATCCAAGAAACGTTACAGGGATTTGTGAATTGTGTAAATTGTTTGTAGTCGGCCGGCTCGGGCGTGTGTCTCTTAACCTACAGCTGCTCCATCGTAACGAAAATCCTTGAAGGTACGATTTTTGTGTTGATTAAAGATTCACACCAACACGACAATGTATCACTATTAAAGCTATTAACAAATTGCTAATCATATCTAAAACATTCTCAGATATTTTAAATATATGCAAATATTATGACAAGGTATACATAGACGTCTCGTTATTGAATCAATCTTGATCTTAGATCATTTCTACGCGTACGTTCAGGCGATAAAGTGTATTAAAAGTGCGTAAAGCGAAACTTTGGTTTTTGAAGAACAGAATAGCAAATACTGTGTAGTTAAAACATTACTTTCACTTTTTATTTTGTTACTCGTATTTTGTGTTTCACGTACTGTGTCCAAATAAACCGAATAAACGTTATTCTTTCTTTCAAATAATAAATAAAAGTGCAGTAATATTCAAGTGGTTTTTAAATAGACTGTATTTTTTTGGCATTGTAGTGAAAAATCGTTTTTTTACTGAATTGTATAAATTATTAGAAACAAGTCTATGTAGAATTGTTGTATCTACTCTCATTTTGCAACGTTTTCTTATTTCTGTAAGGCTGAACGTGGAAGAATATTTTTGAAAATTATAGGTCACCCTGTGCGCTAATACCATGCTCTCTTGGTGATTGGTGATTGCATCACCAACCGAATGGAAATCCGAAGCGAAGCTGACCTTAAAATCTAGTTGAAGGATGCTTGCCCTTCAGAAGATAATTTAGCAATGCTGATTGGTAGCAAACATTGTAATAGTAGTTCGGTATCGGATTTATTCTCATAAAGAACACAAAACAAAAAAGGCCACTTTGGAGAATCATAAAAGACAGTCCGTGTTTTTCTTTTTTTCGCTGCACTACGTAGGTATAATCAAAGAGATTGGAATTGGATTTGGATCGGATTGATTGGTATTTTAGCACAGACAAAAAAAAATAACTGAAAAATGCTTCACCAATGGGATTTGATACGATTAACTTAACGGTTAACTGTCCATTATGTTATCCTTTTATGATTCTGCCAAAGTGGCCTTTTTTGTTTTTAGCCCCCAGTTCAGTTAACATAAGAGATATACAAATAAATCGTGTAGGTATAAGGTAACATACCTAATCACTCCGTGGTTCAATAAACGGAAAGCAGAATATTTAAAACCAGGCTTCTAATGATTCTGAATTCAATAAAATAGTTATTTGTGCAACAAGAGAGCAAAGTCATTTCAAAGTTCAAAGATTGAATCACGAGCGTAGCGAGTGATTCTAAAGTTGAATCCTGAGTGTGGCGAGGGATTCAAAGGCACGAGATGCAAAAAACTTTGCTCTCGTGTAACACACATAACTTTTCACTTCAGCAGCGAGAACACTTTGTAAGGCGTGTTCGGAAATAGCACCCATGATATTTTATTATTCAAAATATATTACGTAACATTATTGAAACTAGAAATAAATATTTACAGGTTAAATATCAGTTTTATTTGCAGTAAATACGATTAAATATAACAATAAGTTAAAAATTGAATAAATTAGGTACATTAAAAGACATAATTATCTTTTTGCAAAATTTATTTAGTTAGTACGAAATTCCGAACGGTTTGTTTGTCTTTGAGGTCGAATTCAAAATCGGAACTTCGAAAGGGCTGGTCTTTGTCTCTCTCTCTTTCTAATGGCGGGAAAGAGATAGAGTGTGAATGTTTCGAATTGTATGATTAACCCAAAGCTGAATAAGATATTCGCCGCTTTCTGAAAAAAAAAATTAAAAAGTTACTTTGTCTCACTCAGTGAGCAAAATTGCATTTTGCTCACTGATTTCAGGCAGCAAAACCTACATGTTTGAGCTACTGAAGTGAAAAGGTTATTTTTATCATATGCGGGCATTTTTTTTTGTTCTAGGTCGGTGTTACATTGTTTCTGATTACAAACTTTTAACATTTTTTGTTTATTATTTACATTTTTTGCATTAACTATCTCATCTGGCAACTTATTGTACAGTACCGCTCATTCGTATAAAATATTTCTCTTGCCTTAATTGTTATCAAGGACCAATCCTTTCACGAGGAACTCTACAACTAACTAGGTAGATAATTAAGTGTACATAATGTTTTATTCAATGTTTCGTATGTTCTTCCAACATTATCTCCATTAAGATCGGAGCCCATGTTCTAAGAGGATGTATCAGTAGGGCAGGTCACGAGTTTACAACAGTTTACGTCACCCCACGATTCCCCAATTACGAAGTTTTAATTACTGGTTGTAATAACCAAAGAGGTCAGATGAAATGAAAGATTCAAGTATCCTGATGTAGACTCGAGGACCATCACATTCCTTTCCCGCGTATCCAGCATATAGAGTGGCAGGAAAATCGACGCGCAAACTGAACCAATTATTTCAGCACATGATTAGAATCATGTCTTTTGACATTTTTCGTAGGTTATTTAAAAAAAAATGCTGTTCCATACATTTACCGCGTAGGTTTTGCACTTTTCTATGAAACAGCTGTTGTTTTTTTGGATAACCAACGATACTACGCTATGTGAGAGAGGGCTAGAATCATGTACTAGTCAGAGTTACAGTTTGCGCATTGGTTAATTTTTTTCCTGTACCTTTTCAAACAGTCATCTGCCTAGCCTTTTCCCAACTATGTTGGGGTCGGCTTCCAGTCTAACCGGATGCAGCTGAATACCAGTATTTTACATGCAGCGACTGCCTATCTGACCTCCACAACCCAGTTACTGGGTAATACGATACCTCTTGGTAAGACTGGTTTTCAGACTTTCGGGCTTCTGACTTCCCTTAACGACTGTCAAAGATCCACGAATGTCAGCCGGGACCAACGGCGTGCTTTCCGAGGCACGGAGGGGTCACGGTATGTAAAGATGGTCACCCATCCACAAAGCAACCGCGGCAAGCGTAGCTTAACCTGATCGATCGACCTGTGCGGCTGTTATTGTTTAGCCGCGGGCCCCTCGCCTACCTTTTCAAACAGTAATTTACATTATAATAATGTCGGCAACGCATAGTCGGAAAACTGCTTAACCAGTTTATTCATCGACTGTGCAGTATGTCTATACATTTGTAGATATCGTACGTCGGTTATGTAATAGAAGACTGCGGTAACCCACACCGCGCAATATGTCATTGTAATTGAATTTTCAATAAAACGTCTCTGACTTGTTGCAGGGGTGTCAATTTTATCTTTTAGTAATTTACTACCTGATAGAATAACTGAACTTAGTTTAGTTCTCAAAGAATCACTTTACAAACGCTAATTTTAGGCAATTTTTATTCTTAAGAATAAGTAGCTTTTGTCACATATTCATCTACTATGTTCTACTATGTATATCCCATCTTCCTGGCTCGGCATGCTGTGCTGGCGCTGCTGCTGCGGCTGCGGAAAACCTCAAGCGGCGAAAATATAATAACCTCATCGGAAATTATATTTTCGAGCCGTTTGGGGTTGAAACTCTCGGGCCGTGGGGTCCGAGTGCTCATGGTCTTTTTAAAGAAATTTCAAAACGGCTGGTTGACACTTCCCGTGACCCAAGGGCTGGCTTTTATCTTGGCCAGAGGCTAAGCATCGCCATACAACGTGGTAATGCCGCCAGTCTCTTGGGTACATTACCAGTCGACAGCGATGCGGATGAATTTTTCGACGCTATTTTTTAGTTTCTGTATAGTTTTAGTTAAGTTAGAATTTAATTTTGTTATTCCTAATAAAGACCTGACCTATATTGATTGATATAAGTTTTCATCTACTTAAATATACTTAGCATTACTTCCCGACATCACTACCAGAGTTTGAAACAAGTGTTTCATAAATTGTAGAGAAGCTAAATCATATAATGGAACGTTATTTTCACTTTCAGTACTATACTGAAAATGTTTTAACAAATCTGAAAGTATGTCCAGTTTCAAAGAACCTTACAAAGTGTCAATGTCGATACCTAAATAACAACTTGTACCGAATTAATTAAAATTATTTTAAAAAACTATCACAAACAAATACGTCAAACGCGCACACAAAGGTATAGGTATAATTTACTTGTTAATAATGTAAGTGACAACCTTACACCTAAAGTTATCCAGTTAGAATTCATATTGTTTGACCTCGCGGAGTACAAACAAACCTTGCTTAGATTTCGTTTATGGTTGAAAAAAAAAAGGTTATTTACGACTCTGATGCAGAATTGACGGTCAAAACTATAAGAATATAATTTTATAAGGTCATTATCATAATTGTTTATGCGTGTTGTTAATGAACCAATCAAAACTATTTCGGTTCCTGCAAAGTGTAAAAAATATAAATGAATCGTAATTATCATATCAAATGTCCGCAGTTCAGAATTAGGCTTTCAATTCAACGATGTAGGGGATTTTATCACAATTACCACTGCTTGACATGCAAATTGTAGGTTTATAGTTTGTTGCTAGCACAAGGACGATGCTGCCTAAACTCGTGAAGTAAACACCCACTTTGTCATTGAGACAAACTTCGAAATCGTTTAATTCTTAGATTTGTGGATAGCTGATACGAACAATACGATTTAAGGCGATGCGCTAGGGTAGTCCCCGAAATTAAATTTTCTTACGTTTTATGCAATTGTCAGGTTCTATGTTGGTCAAAATATGATTCGCGACCGTAACAAATATGTAGTTACAGAACTATAATCACTAGAATCATCAATACAACTCCCTTTGCTAAAATTTGCCCGATTTCTTAAAAAAGTCACTCAATATGGCATACTATGAATTTCTGGGACGACAGAGTGGCGGTTTCGCCTTTAAAAGAAAATGAAGGATTCAAATTTGTCATTGAACGATCTTAAACTATATGTCATATCTATCCAAAAATTGTTGTTAGAGAACGGACATAATATGGCGCATCAAATTCTGTTTCTGTCACTGCTGTAGGTACATGTAGTAGATACGAAACCGGTTGTTATGCATGTCATAGGCACACATGTCATGTTTGCCTATTAGCGGTTACTTACATAACCGTATTTTAATACATATTTTTACTTCCATACCTATAAGTATAAGATACAGGTTTTTTACCTATGCAGCTAGAAACTGTAAAACTGGAGGTATTTATTTGAAAGGAAAACAGTACTTAACCCTTCCTGTAAAAATTTGTAACGATTTTAATCGGATTTGGACAATAACAGTCGCTTTGCGTAAAACTGGAACCCCAGTTTTACGGATACGACTCCTGAACTTTTCTTGGAATAATATTCTCCCGTCACAAACACAGGTACTTTCGATGAAAAAGATAAACTACTAGTGTTCATAAGATATATTTACGTGGCTGGTGTCAATTTCTATAAATTGCTCGGTGTCATCAATAAACTGATAAAATCTGATTTATCACCAATTAATTTTCCCACGAAAATCGTTAGTTAAACGGCTCGATTATTATAATATTAGTGGTGTGATGGAAAATGGACATTGTTATTTATTCAAACAAACACTAAGTAAACTTATTTAATTAAAATTTAGAATTTATTTCTTTGTGCTGCATTTGTATTGCATGATAATTGAGAGTCCAAATTATAGTTTTACTCGGAGCGAAACTTAATCGGAAAAGTGTTTGCCCACACTACCGCCGGAAATAATTATGTTGGTATTGAAATTACTTAACCCCACTTATTTTTTCCACTCTAAGAAGCGGTGAGAGATGAGCAATTTCAAGACAAGTTTTTAACTATGATGGCCATTTTAAACAACATTTCAGTTGAGCGTAAAGCCCCATATACACGCTGCAAGTTCAGGGGACGTTCAAGAGCAATAATCGCATGCCTTAAAGCACGTTCACTTATTGCCATTTAAGAATTGCTTGCAAGTGTTTACACTCGTGCGATTTCCATAAAATGGCATACAATAATTGAATGCGAGTTTTGCGATTCAAATTATTCGGTTTACACCAAGGCAATTATCAAAGCGATTAATGCATGCAAGTTTTGCTTCGTCTAAACACAGAGTTACACGTCCTTGTACAATTGATTCAAGTATTGAATGTTATTTTATTGTACTTGCAGTTTACCCCTATACCAGTTTTGAACGGCAACTATTGTCCGTATCATGGAACAATTGTACGTGTTGTTTAGATGATACCAATCAATTATTACTACAATTTTATGGTATACCACAGGCAATAAACTTAGTGTAATCAGCCTATAACGAGCCCATTGTTGAGACACATGCCACCTCTGCTCTCAGTCGGGGCCGTTACCACTGGGCCACCCTGCTCTCAGTCGGGGTCATTACCACTGGATCACCCTGCTCTCAGTCGGGGTCGTTACCACTGGGACACATGCTCTCAGTCGGGGCCGTTACCACTGAGCTACCCTGCTCTCAGTCCGGGCCGTGACCACTGGGCCACCCTGCTCTTAGTCGGGGCCGTTACCACTGGGCCACCCTGCTCTCAGTCCGGGCCGTGACCAGTGGGCCACCCTGCTCTTAGTCGGGGCCGTTACCACTGGGTCACCCTGCTCTCAGGCGGGGCCATTACCACTGGGCCACCCTGCTCTCAGTCCGGGCCGTTACCACTGGGCCACCCTGCTCTCAGTCCGGGCCGTGACCACTGGGCCACCCTGCTCTTAGTCGGGGCCGTTACCACTGGGCCACATGCTCTCAGTCGGGGCCGTGACCACTGGGCCACCCTGCTCTTAATCGGGGTTGTTACCACTGGGCCACCCTGCTCTTAGTCGGGGCCGTTACCACTGGGCCACATGCTCTCAGTCGGGGCCGTTACCATTGGGCCACCCTGCCCTCAGTCCGGGCCGTGACTACTGGGCCACCCTGCTCTTAGTCGGGGCCGTTACCACTGGGCCACCCTGCTCTCAGTCCGGGCCGTGACCACTGGGCCACCCTGCTCTTAGTCGGGGCCGTTACCACTGGGCCACCCTGCTCTCAGTCCGGGCCGTCACCACTGGGCCACCCTGCTCTCAGTCCGGGCCGTGACCACTGGGCCACCCTGCTCTCAGTCCGGGCCGTGACCACTGGGCCACCCTGCTCTTAGTCGGGGCCGTTACCACTGGGCCACCCTGCTCTCAGTCCGGGCCGTCACCACTGGGCCACCCTGCTCTCAGTCCGGGCCGTGACCACTGGGCCACCCTGCTCTTAGTCGGGGCCGTTACCACTGGGCCACATGCTCTCAGTCGGGGCCGTGACCACTGGGCCACCCTGCTCTTAGTCGGGGCCGTTACCACTGGGCCACATGCTCTCAGTCGGGGCCGTTACCATTGGGCCACCCTGCTCTCAGTCCGGGCCGTTACCACTGGGCCACCCTGCTCTCAGTCCGGGCCGTGGCCACTGGGCCACCCTGCTCTTAGTCGGGGCCGTTACCACTGGGCCACCCTGCTCTCAGTCCGGGCCGTGACCACTGGGCCACCCTGCTCTTAGTCGGGGCCGTTACCACTGGGCCACCCTGCTCTCAGGCGGGGCCGTTACCACTGGGCCACCCTGCTCTTTGTCCTGGCCGTGACCACTGGGCCACCCTGCTCTTAGTCGGGGCCGTTACCACTAGGCCACCCTGCTCTCAGTCCGGGCCGTGACCACTGGGCCACCCTGCTCTTAGTCGGGGCCGTTACCACTGGGCCACCCTGCTCTCAGGCGGGGCCGTTACCACTGGGCCACCCTGCTCTTTGTCCTGGCCGTGACCACTGGGCCACCCTGCTCTTAGTCGGGGCCGTTACCACTGGGCCACCCTGCTCTCAGTCCGGGCCGTGACCACTGGGCCACCCTGCTCTTAGTCGGGGCCGTTACCACTGGGTCACATGCTCTCAGTCGGGGCGGTTACCATTGGGCCACCTATGCTCACTTTCTGTAAATGGGTCCTTTCAAAGGATAATTTCCTTGTTGCCACAAAACCAAAATCTAATTTATATTGTGAAGATTGACTCACTTTGAACTTTACCGTATGATTGAATTTCCTAAATTAGGTATATATCTAGGTAGGTGCTTTTTTGTGGTGTTTAATTTTTTTTTATTAATTAGGTATAAAACGTTATTCATGTAAATAAAGGTGCAATTCTCGCTAGTTTATGGTATTTAACCTAAACAAATATGGCAATCTATTGTGATGTAAATATTTTGAGTAAATTACGATGCTTGAACAAAAGTCAAGGATTTCATTACGAGTTTTATTTCTATCGTATGAAATATACTGACAATTGATAATTTACTTAATGTATCTACATAATTATACGAATTTATTTACATATATTCATACTCACGCCTTCTTCCCAGGGCGGTAGGCAGAAACTGCAAAACGCCACCTGCTACTATCCTTACATACTTCTTTTGCCAATGTATTTGTTCATTAGAATTTTATGGCACCTCATTTTCATAGACCTACACGTTAACATATATAACAAAAACACATAATCAGCCTTAAGACAAATCTGTTAATATGGGGAGTCCATTACAATTCAAATGATATGTACATTATTAGCTTATCTAATTGGTAGTACCTAAACATCCGTGCTAACTATGGTGGCCACTAAATATGAGTTTGATATTCTAAGGGCCAGGTAACGACGAGACCTGATGACGCGCGAAAAAGAATACATTCCAAAATTCCTAATGATCTGTATTCAGATTATAGACTACTACTAATGAGTAGTATTATAATATAATATCAACATCGCTCTATTGGGTGGCTAACATGTTTTGTTTGCCCGGAGAAGTTTTGTAGGCGTTCATCTCATAAACAAATGTTTATGTTAACTGTTTATTAGCATACAATCATATCACTAAACCTTTAAATAAAACACAAACTTTAGCAGAAGTTAAAAAAAAATTAAAAAAAGAAACAGTAATTCGTAAAAACCTATTTCAAGCACGACAGGATGGTCTGGATTCGTATTTAGAGAAAACACTGAATGGGATAGAATGAGAGGTGGTAATGGTTTAAAGAATCAATTTCAGAAAACTAGCCAATTATAATTTTGTAATGATGTACCTATTTAACAGAGAAGTTATTACATTTACTGCCTTTTAGAATTTATAAGAAAAGAAACTGTGTTCTATAAAGAAAAGTCAGTTAGCATGTTAGATGACGTGTTTTTCTAGCCTTACTGTGTTTTCATACATTTTTGCGATAACATTCTCAAACAAATATTAAAAAACAACCCACACCGCCATCAGTGCGTATCTTTACACCAGTCACATGCATGGTTAAATAATCGAAATATCAACCGAAGTTTCATTGCCTTGGCATTACGTTCGCGCGTTCATTACGACGGGAATGTAAACAGCAAATATTTTGTTACTAAACTTTATCGACAATAATTAAGTAACCTTGGTTATGTCAAAAACTCTAAGACATAAAAACACAATAACCAATTAAATGAAGATTAAACGAAATCGACAAACAAAAACTATGAATAGTCTTCGACTCCAAGGACCACGATTAGTTCTTTACTGGTTTTTAATATTATACTGGTTTTTATAACCAATAAGTTCTTTATTGGTTTTTAATATTATATTTATGCGATCTGCGTAATCTTGTGGTGTAATAGTACCTATTTGAGCTAGTCTAGGCGACTCTCTGTCTACCAAACGAATATTAGATTTGTAGATCAAGTATTAGCATTTATAAATATACATAGATGCCTTAGTCTACCGCAGTATATGCTACCCTTAGAAAAATATTTCAAAAATAACATAACAAACGTATGAGTGGATACAAATACAAAAACAACAAACAAACAAAAACAATAAATACAAACACGGTACAAATTACTGGGGTTAGAAAGTTGATAAAAATCATTGTCCGATAAAATGGTTTAAAGGTCGATGTGAATCATCAAAGAGGAATATAATATACACTTTTAGACATTCGCCAAGTAAACATTAAACTTAGAACTTACCAGTCGCACTAAGAGATTAGGTAACTTTTTTTTTTATCCTTTGGGAAATCATCAAATGACCCCTCCCGCTCTGGGTGGAGCGGAAGGGAGTGTCAGACTCTTACTGACTAAAACCCACCCATGTTCCTTCCTTAGCCCTTTATGTGACCCGGCAGGCTTCGGCCCTATGGGGCCCCTCCTCGATGCTGACATCTCTTTGAGGCGCGCGTGTAACACCTACGCGCCGTCCGGCACGGGCCTGGTCTTGATCGGACGGTGAGCTACTTAGGTATTACTCTCCGCCCGCAGGCCCGCGCCTACGGTGGCCGGGAGTCGTCCCGTGGCTCCCGACGCCCGGAGCGTCTCCCGCGGCGGCTGGGACGAGAGGCTCTCTCCCTCATCCGTCCCGCCACCTCCTTCGCTAGCATGACTGCTTCGCAGAAGGAGGTGAGATTAGGTGGCTAAGGTTTAGTAAATGTTTTGCGAGAACACACGTTAAATTAAGCAGTTTCGTGCTGTTTATGTTAATGGGACAGATTTTGTTTTCCCAAAACGCCAACATTAATATTACCTACTTGTGAACGCTGGTTACACAGGCCGTAAAACGAACGCGTGACGGAAGCATAAGCATAATCAGCCTATAATGTTCCCACTGCTGGGACACAGGCCGCTTCTCTGTGAGGTGGGCCAGGTAATGTCGGTATGAATACTTTAAAATAAGAAGCAGTTTATTAAAATCCAACATTTTCTTTAAGTCTGCCGTATGTCATTACTTCTCAGAATTTGATCCTTATTAGGGACACTATCGAATGCTGTAATAATACAGTGTGTTTTTTTTATCAAAATTAACAGGTTCGATTCCTGGCTAGAAATATTGATTTTTCAAAAATCCAATTATGCAGTTTTAGTTTTCATCAAAATCGAACCAACGACTCCTTTGAGTACTTTTCGCTATTTCACATAGTTTCGCATTTGGCCTTCCAAGCCCGCTTGAAAAATTCACTCTGTATCAATGATTTCAAAAGTAAGGATACGCCCGTCTGAACATTTTACATAGAAGTTCTTCGTTCGAAGTTCGAACTGTTCGAAGTTCGAGCGCACCACTTTCAACTGAGTCGCGTTGGCCCTAAAACCGTCATTTTAGGGCCAGCGCGTTGGTGCCATTTAGTCGCGCCGTTAGCCCGGTCCTTACGCTAGTAATATATATGTCAATGCTCTGTTTATAAACATCCGAATTGAGAACCTCCTTTTTAGAGGTCGGTTAAAAATTATGACAAACACAAGAAGTATCACCCATACACATGAATAAAGTCATAAAACTAAGTAAACATTATGCGCGAAACAAATATTTTTTATAAAATGTTTGAATTTACGTTTACTTCGCAAGTTCGTGCTAGGCCCACAGGTATCTTCAAAACTGCACAAACCAATGTTGTAAAGCTTTTCCGCAGTTTTTCGCTGGGTATTTTCCTTAGATTATAAAGAGATGACCACGGTATGTTCTATGGAAGTCATTCCATAGAACGAACCGAAGGTCATCTCATCAATCTTGTTAAACATAACAACAAACATCTACAGTACTCCAGTTTCTAACTTTTCAGTTTGAATAAATTACGTAATTAAACATAACAGGCGCCACATTTGGACATTTCGCCTGTCCTTCGATTGCTACAAGCATAATGCAATGTTTTGTTATGCTATGAGTAAAATTGCTGTGAGAGATGGTACCTAAATATAACGAAATAGGTTAAGTTCAAACGGACGTTCAAAGTTTAATAGAATGAAGGGTCGATTGGAGCGCACAGTTGTGTGACACTATCGAAAGTCGAGGATCTTGTTACGTAATAAATATATCCTATGAGTCAGACTCAACCTTATAGTTGTTAGTCATTGGAGTGACTTAAATAAATGTAGGTATAGGTAAGATTGTTCGAGTTTTATAATTGAAAAATTTTGACGGACAACTTACATACATCATACATACTTACTTAGGAACAGTGCAAGCTAAATAAAAGCTTGTAAAAAGGGCATTAATCTTATAACATACGCCATGTTATAAGATTAATGCCCGTTTTCAATAACACTAGGTGACACCTAAATGAAGCCCTAAAACACAAGCGCGCTGTTGAATTTTCAACTTTCAGCGTTGAAGCGAGTGTTGAAAATCCGACAGCACGCTAGGTGCAGCTTTTTTAGTACTGACGTTAGTTTATTACACTACTCATTAGTAGTGTAATAAACTAACGTAACGTAACTAAGTTAATTTATTGTTATCCTACATAGTTATATAAATCATTATTTATATACCTATGTAGGATTACAATAAATTAACTTGACGAATATTTAAAACCTAACAAAAAGTGTTTACATTGACAAGGATTAAAAAATAACGTTTAAAAATTATGTTTTTTGTGTCATGAACACGCAACACCTTTCCAAGTAATAATATTAAGCCATTAACAGAGTACACAGATGTATTCATAAGATCCTTCATAAATATCAGAAACATTTATAGTTTTGGAGACATCAATATTCTAAATGCCAGTACACGAGCATGGATGCAGTGGGTCAGGACGATGCTTCATGCACTTTTAACTTGTTCATAATAACGGACAAGAAGAAGCGGTTGTCTCTCCCTTAATCACAATTCATTATAGTGCTACACTCTGTCCACTAGGTTATTCGTATTTTGACAGCAGCCTTAGAACGTAACTATTCCAAATTATGTAAAAAATAACATTAAAACGCGTAATAAAATAAATATATAAACTGCCTTAACTTATAGCAATAAATCGCATTATTTATTTATTTAGAAAATATATGAACTTTACGCATAAGTAAAAGCTGTACAAAGGCGGACTTAATGCCTTGGTCATTTTCTGCCAGTCTACCTTAGGGTGATGCAGAGACAATACACAGTAGGTGCAATTATAGAAAACAGCTTGGAAAATACCATTATCTTATTTATGACTTCTTACAGACATTATAGTACGTACGTACAGTTCGCTTCACAAATAAGGTACCCCCCTTGGTATTGACATCAAACCTATTTAAGTTTTTCGTAATGTAACGTAAGTGGCGTGTTGGTCTAATGGTTAACACTGCGGCTTGGCGATGCGGTGGTCACGAGTTCAAATCCGCGGATGAGAAGATTTCTTTTTCCTTTATTTTATTTATTTACCCTTTTTTTTAGTTTCTTTATTAGGTGATTTTCGTTAATTATTATTTAAGAAATCAAATGGAGGTTTGTAATAAAAGCTAGGCATTTTGATAAACAATATTCATTTATTTTTCTAATTACATTTCTAGGACTTCATGGAATCCACTTCCAGGTTGAGTATACAGTTTTCTATCTGTGTTAAATTGGGGTTATTTACTTAGAATATTAACTAAACACAAAAGAGATACCCTGGATGAGGTTTAGAACGTTTAACACTAGATAAAGGTTCGTTTATATATATATTTATAGAAACATAACTACAATAATATTTATTTATTTAAAGTTGTGAAAACAGATTTTTTTTATACTTACTTATCGGAAAAGACCTTTAAAAAAAAAAAATTTTTGTCTTTTGTGTCTGTGAATTACAGAGGAAGAATCAACATGCTAAACTATAATAGCAATATACATCTTTCTCTTTTATCACATTTTCTAATAACCCTTATTTAACACAACATTAGAAAAATATGTGAGGTCAGATGGTGCATCGTTAATAAATTACAAGACTACTTGTAAACCAGATTATCTGGATTGATAATAATTATAAAGGTTGTTTGTTTTTGATTAACTACGAGATAAGGATCCCACAAATATTGGGAATTAATAACACTTGCTCATATATGTTCCAACGCAATTTTATCAGATACGTTACACAATCAATCTGCCGAGTAAATTGCCTTATAATAACGGAGAGGATGTCACAGTCTATCACTTCTTGAAGTTTTGAAGGGTGCCACTAAATGAACTTTCACAATATTACGTTGTCGCTCCATTTGTATTTTCTCTGGCCTTGGCGATCACATTTCACATCACCCGTCGCTTGATACCTTTGTATCCATCTACGAACTGTTTTTCTCTGCAATGAAAATAATAATATTAGAAATACATAAAAACATCTAACTAGTAAGTAATAATGCAACATTATTGCAACAATAAATAGGTAATATGTGGAAGTATAACATAAATCTTACCGTTATGCCCATAACTCGTGCTATTTTCTTTATGCTTTGTTCCTGTTCCCAGATAACAACAATTTTAGCCTTCAAAAAAGTTGTTAATCAAACCATACCATCGGTTAATAGAATCAACTGGTCAAAAACTTAATAAATTTGATAATATTACGACGAAGATAATTACACACAAGCGAATCGGCACGAAAACGAAACCATTTAAAAAATAATTATACCCTCAATCACAGTTTACTAAATAAAGCGAAGAAGTATTCTAAATTCAACCTTAACTCGCAGTTCATACAGCAGTTAAGTTTCTGAAGTAAAATGACGGTAGTGCAACAATCGGAATCAACACATTATATTCAACCAAACAAGCTAATTTCAACCTTATCTTTTAGTTAATTGAGGAGTTAATGCGTATTACATTTTGTAAAACTAAGGTATTAAATATAAAACGAAAGTTGAAATTTAAACCTTAATATCTAGAAGATTAGACTGTTAATAACCTTGTTCGTTTTATGGAGTAATACTATTCCAATTTTCGTTGAGTTTGACAACTGAGCCAATAGCCTAGTAGTATAAGACACGGTCTCGATGATCGGCTGGCGCCTGGTGATGCGGGTTCGTATCTTAATCGCACGCAAAGTGTCTTTTTGTAAGTTATTCTTGGTATACGGTTCGGCCAGAAGGAAGCCGAAAAAATACCTTAAAAAATTATTAAAAACTTGAATGAAACTTGCAAATAATATCTGAGGCGGACCGTTGGATGCGCTCGGGCAGAGATGGGTGCGGCGGCGGGGGAGGGAGCTGCTCAAGGCTCACGTGACGCGCCAGCGCCGCCGCGCCGCCGCCCGCCGCGTCGCTCGAGCGACGAGCGATGGCGGGCCCGAGCGTGCTCGGGCGATAGTCTTTAAGTCTTGGGGGGGTTCCATTTCTCTGACGCTGACTGTACCTACGTGTATCAGTTTTGACAAAAAATATAATTGTTATGCGTATTAAATTACATTCTATCGTACTAAGTGATGGAATCGAATGCATTCACTTCAAATGAATAAATCGAAAATAATAATTTTATATTGTAAATAGTAGAAAAACCTTGCATCCACATAAATATCAATAAAATATATACTTAAATTATTTTCGAGGATACGGATTTGCCACCATAAACAAAATGTTTATGTTTTATTTCGATTTTAAAACTTTTAAAAACTAATAATCAAGCTTATTCATTTCAACTTTATACCTCCACGCGTTCCTGAGAAAAAGGGTCTAGGCAGACAGACAAACAGACGGACGGACAAAGACGGGGTTCCTAATTCCGATTTTTCCTTTTGAACTACGGTACCCTAAAAACAAGATCGGCGTTGGTTCCGATTTTGGCTACGTGCCAAAAGATTCTTGTACCGTTGTATACACCTTCAAAAGAAATAAATTACCAAATCTCTGACAGGTACCACAGTTTTGTAGCGTTAAGTATCTTAATAAATATTAACGTCGGAGCTTTGAGGCACGAAGTTTATTTCCCGAGCACTTTTTCGCACTTGTATAACAATTCACACATGCTCATCGTCCTTATGTTAATCTTACATCCAGCCAGTTTGAAAACGGTTAATGAAAATGGTTGCGACCTACCTACATCCATATAATTTGTGAATCGATTGCTGCATAACATTATTCATACTATCTAATACTTCCCCATTTGTTGGCTTCTAAGACTCTTGACCACACACACATCACATTACATCATCATCATCTACATTTATATCTGTAATTTTTATGGTGTATATAATATCTAGACCATCATTGGGATTATATGAATTTGCTTTTATAAATATAACAGGTTTAACTCCAAAAACGTACAGGGCCCAGGCCCCTCTCCCTTATTAGTTTTTTTATTTTTATTTAGTAATTGTAATGAAACAACCATAGACTAAATTTCTCTTAAATGGTTAAACTATGATCTACAAAAAACATGTATTACGGCTCAAACAAAAATGCTTTATGCAATACAATTTCATATACATACATAATCTATTGTCTTGTAACTTTATTTAATTAATTTTTAAACCTATAGTACCTACTATGGGTTTAAAACTAGACGTCAGTACCTATAGTTATTATAAAAATATTACAAATCATGTCCACGTTTCAAATTGCTTAAGCACCTATTCACAAAGTTATCACACTTCAAAGTGAATGAGTATTTCTTCAGTCGAAAGTTCAAACAACATTATTTGATTACTACCGATTACCAAGCAAGCTTGTTTATTATACACAAAGATTGACTAATTTAATATGTCTGAACTCCTCAACTTATGGATTCTCAGCTACACACTTGATGATTGAAATCATACTCATCATGATGAGCACAGTAGCAACAAATACCACCATTGGCAACAATATTTAATTTAACAGGGAACTTAAAACTATTATTATTTACCTTCTCTCCTGACTTCACTCGTCTGTGAAAAATTGCTTTTAGCGACAGCTAAAAGCACTGCAAAGAGCCTTACCATTGGTTTCATTAAAATCGAAAGGTAGGTACTTAAAAACGTAAGTCGATATAAATAAGTATATAAGGATAGTCTTGTGTTTGATTTCTTCGTCGGGAGAGGTGCAATTTAGCAAAAGGAATCGGTAACATGCAAGGATTTTCTATATTTTTGTTTTACTGTGCTTGATCTGACTATGTGCAAAGATCTACTAGTTTATAAGAAAAGAAAATAACACCTATGTATATTGACCTAACCGCAAAGTGATGGCTCAATAAGGTGTTCAATGAAACTAGTCGAGCGGTGTTGGTTAATTCGCGGTTGTGTAGTGTAGACCTTTTTTTTGTAGTTAATGCTCTTTAAAAATATATTTACCGTGAAGGCAACTAGGAACATACGCTCGTTTGTCTATACTTCTTTATGGACTGATCTTAAAGTGATTTGGACTAACGAGTCTAGCTAAACCAAAATCAAAAGACCAATTTATTCCCGTAATTAAAAACGTTCAAAATCTAGTCGCAATCTCATCTCAGTGACAATCAATGTCAAGAACTTGTCGAAAATGTAGGGAAGTTAGAGTTATTTTTGACAGATTGAGACTGAGATTAGAATGTGAACGCTCTTAAAAATAAGGGAATTGCCTGCCAGCTGGTTGGTGCTAAACCGAAAATTAATCGACTGGTGGACCTATACCATTGGAAACTATTTATTCAAAATATATACGTATTTACTCTTCTGGGTATGGATGCGCAAGAAAGTATGTTCATTGTTGGTTGTATTGTGTGGTAATATGCGAAACAATTGCTCTTTAGCGTTCGAACAAAACAACGATTTACATCCAACCCAAAAGCCAAATTATGGATTCTGTCAGCCAAAATCGAAAAGGGAAACTTTCTTTAATGGTAATTGCTTAATTACAGATTCCTCTTTTGTTTATTTTAAAGGAATAGTCACGCTGATTGTCGGCTTTTGCGCATCGCATACCGATACCGCATACTTCACTGCAGCGGTTTCGATTTCGTTCAGAGTTCTGGAAATGAAAAGCTTTTATTTTGGCCTCAAACGGTTTGAAGGAGGAGCTGAACTGACAACTTATTTTTCCGATCTTAGAGCTTTTACGAGAATGATTTCATTTGATTTAGAACTTGAAGTTGTCAATGAGCCTCAAAAAGTCGATGAGTCTCGGAAATGAGTCAAAACAATGATAATCCAATCATGAAATATTTTCGATCGCATCCACAAACATTTCCAAAGTTCTCACGGCTATAAATAGCCAATTAGTAAATAATGTATTGTTTAATAATTACATTATATGAATGTTTTATTCAAGTCGCAGTTGTTTAATAAACAAGAATTACATAACTCTTCGTGTCACTAGATAAATAGATATTATAATTAATATAAAACGAGCTATAAAAGCGAACTAAGTTTGATAAGTATTATTTTTAATAATAATTTTTGTCGTTCGTAATACACTGATTATTACAAAATATTCCATTAAAATTGTACCCAGCTTGATCAGTTTTGAACAATGATTTCAAAAGTAAGGATACGCCCGTCTGAACATTTTACATAGAAGTTCGAAGTTCGGAGTTCGCGCGCACCACTGTCAACTGAGTTGCGTTGGCCCTAAAACCGTCATTTTAGGGCCAGCGCGTTGGTGCCATTTAGTCGCGCCGTTAGCCCGGTCCTTACGCTAGTAATATACAGGGTGATTGGAAGATGGGTGCAAAGCTTTAAGGCGAAGATAGTACAGATAATTTAGAACCATTTAAGCCATGGTTGTCTTAGACGAAGTCTTACTACTTTTTTTTTACCAATTTCTTAAGATTTTTTTCAAAAATTCCTAAAGTTTTAACTAAACTATTTATTTATGGCCAAATTGAATGTTAAACGAATTCATTTTTATTGTATTTAATTAAAGTAATGTGTAAGCAATCTAGCAAAACATGTTTTAGGCCTCTGTGTCGTTAGACATTTTTTTTACAGATATTTAAAGTTCATAACAAATTTTAAAATTTATAAATACTTTTTGTAAACCTTATTTTAAAAATCACGGAGCGTGCTTTTTTTGTTCAAACCTTTTTGAAAACATGCTTGATAATCGCTCTTTCTTTTGAGGTAACATTTACGCAGATATTTTACAAATTATTGAAATTAGGACCTAAAAACCAATTTAAGGGAGAAATTTTAAATTTTAGGCAGTCTAAATAAAACAACATTTGAATTAAATTTATTTATGTTTCATGGTCAAAATGTTGTCCGTGATTCCTAATACAAGCACGGCTCCGTCTTCTCACTTCTATTGTTGTTATTTTCAACATCATATCTCCAGCTTCATTGTTTCAAACTCTGAATTCATTCTCTCTGTCAGTTCTTCTCTCGTGTTTATTTCAACATTCGTATACACCAGATCCTTGGCCCGGCCCCACACGAAAAAGTTCAGCAGGGTCAGATCTGGTGAGCGAGCGGGCCAAGGGATGGGTCCATCTCTGCCAATCCAGCTGTCAGGAAAGCAATTATTTAAGTGTTCCCCATGTGTTGTGTGGGTTATGAAAGTTTGTAATGCCCTCCCTAGAAAATTTGCTTTCATCCGTCCACAAGATTGATTTCAAATTATAGTTTTCTAGGGAGGGCATTAAAAACTTTCATAACCTTCATGAATGGGCCGCCAAAGACAATAATCCACATTTTAAGAAGCAGGTGTCGTTTCAGAGGAAATTCTGGAGGCTGGAGTAATTTGCAGGACGTTGATTGGGCCCCACTTCTTACCGGAGACTTTCAATGGTGAAAATGATTTGCACTTTCTACAAGTGGATTTACCAGAGCTGATAGAGAAACCGGTGTCCCGATATTCGCAAGAGACAGTACAGTCATCTTTCAGCAAGACGGCTGTCCAACGCATTGGATGTTAAATGTAAGGGAACACTTAAATAATTGTTTTCCTGACAGCTGGATTGGCAGAGATGGACCCATCCCTTGGCCCGCTCGCTCACCAGATCTGACCCTGCTGGACTTTTTCGTGTGGGGCCGGGCCAAGGAGCTAGTGTATACGAATGTTGAAATAAACACGAGAGAAGAACTGATAGAGAGAATGAATTCAGAGTTTGAAACAATGAAGCTGGAGATGATGTTGAAAATAACAACAACAGAAGTGAGAAGACGGAGCCGTGCTTGTATTAGGAATCACGGACAACATTTTGACCATGAAACATAAATAAATTTAATTCAAATGTTGTTTTATTTAGACTGCCTAAAATTTAAAATTTCTCCCTTAAATTGGTTTTTAGGTCCTAATTTCAATAATTTGTAAGATATCTGCGTAAATGTTACCTCAAAAGAAAGAGCGATTATCAAGCATGTTTTCAAAAAGGTTTGAACAAAAAAAGCACGCTCCGTGATTTTTAAAATAAGGTTTACAAAAAGTATTTATAAATTTTAAAATTTGTTATGAACTTTAAATGTCTGTAAAAAAAATGTCTAACGACACAGAGGCCTAAAACATGTTTTGCTAGATTGCTTACACATTACTTTAATTAAATACAATAAAAATGAATTCGTTTATCATTCAATTTGGCCATAAATAAGTAGTTTAGTTAAAACTTTGGGAATTTTCGAAAAAAATCTTAAGAAATTGGTAAAAAAAAAGTGGTAAGACTTCGTCTAAGACAACCATGGCTTAAATGGTTCTGAATTGCCTGTACTATCATCGCCTTAAAGCTTTGCACCCATCTTCCAATCACCCTGTATATGTCAATGGTTTTGAATGTTTGAAAACACGAGACGATCGTTCTTTGAGTAAACGTAATCTTAAATAAAAGATCTTACATTTAATATCAGAATACTAAAGTTTTTAGACAATAATCAAATAGATATAGTTTTGCAATTTTGCCTACAAGACAATAGTATTTCGCAAGTTAACAAACACTAGACACATAGGTGTATCTATTTCTAAGCAAGGAGACAGTCATAAAATTAAATCTTGGAGATTTAACGATAATCTTTTTTCTCACTAATCCTTGACAGTTGACTGAGCTTCAGAAACATGTGTCACAACGCTGATGATACGTAGCTTTAAACGAAACCATTGTGTTTTCACTCAAGTACTATTACTTAATCTGTCTGTCAAGATTTTTGAGTCAGTTTTTATATATATTATTCAATTATATTTATAGTGAAGTACTACGGTCATATGTAATCTGCCACTTCAAAATAAATTGTGTATACAAACGGTTTAAGGACTTCCTTGTGTGACAATAATTCATATTTTGTTCAAGTTGAGATCTTAAGCGTTACATAAGTCACTTAATTCTAAGTTCAACTTCAACGATAGGACAACATTTGATAAGCACAGAACAAGTGAGCATAAAGTACAATTAAAAATAAACGTTTAGTTATTCCGTTGCGATGTATGAACGATGAGACAAGATAATAATGTTGTCAACATATTTATTTTATATTATCTACATAATAATATACAAACGTACGAATGATGGAAACCCACTTTCAATTAATATTTATATCATTAAAACATCCTGCAATTATTATTCACACAATTACTAACAACACATACAATAACTAACTTTTATTGAATAATAAAACACAAACATTTCAAACTGCCGTTTAAGGTGCAGAGAGTGGTCTTTACTCCTAGTGAGCAGTATTTTTATAAAACTAAATTAAATACACGTTAAATTTATAAATTTCAAAACACGCATCACAAATTATAGAATACAGATTCTATAATTTGTGATGCGTGTTTACAAATTTAATCAACAATAGTGTTGAGTAGCGGTCATGTCCAAAGTTCATAAAAAAGTGCTGAGGTCTCTTGAAAACATAGAGTGTACCTAGGAGCGCGTCACCGCGACCCATCCTACATGATGTCAGACATCTGCAAGTGCCTGCAACTCGGGATATATATAAAATGGACGATCTTACACTAGTTACTCATTCGTTAGTTTGAACTCAAGACGAATACTAAGCATCATGCTCAAATACGTGAGTCGAGATTTTTTATTTATTTAATTATAAGCACTGAAGGATTGAATAACTAACATAATGTTAACATGGTTATTTTTTGTTGGTAATTAGTTGTTGAAAGTGTGTCGTGTCTCTTGTGATGCATCTGTTAGATGTGGTAATGGTCGTAAGATGCGCAAAAACAATGGGTGGAGGTGTCATACCGGAGTGACTTGATGGATACTGACCCCAGGGTTACGTTGCAGCCGCTGGTCTGTTATTATCCGTGCCATCACGTGCCGTAATGCTTTATTTAGGATTTCAATATCTGTTGATTACTGTGTATTCATTTTGGTTTAAGCAGTGAAGTTAGTGGGCTTTGCCCAGCAGTGGGCAGGCTAACAGTAAGAGTGAAGTTAGTGTGTCCTGATTTAATTAGTAATTAAACTAATTTAGATATGTTTAAAGAAGCCTTTTGCGGGCAAGTTAGGGAGCCATTTGTTTTGTTTCTTTCGTGTTGCTGAAGCAAAACCTCAATGCAATCATTTAGCATAATGCTTATTCTTCGAAAGTTAATCCTTTGACTCGGGACAGTTAACAATGGGTCGTCAGTTAAACTGTGAACGGTTACTGTCGCTACCTAACAGTTAACATTTAAAACTTAGCATTTCTATAACTAGCTTTCATTGAACAAATGAGGTTTGAAATTAAATGAAATTGTTTATTCTGTAAATAGGATATTGGAATCACTTTTACATATTATTATATAAAATACTAAGCTAAATAGAGCCGACATTTCCTATCTGACTACCCCTGAGAAGAAATTATAAAACAAACTCATTGGTCAAAGTCTCTTTTAAAGTCCAGTCGTAATCTTGGTCGGATAAATAAACGGCTTTGTTTAAATAAACGGCTTATTCGCAATATTTAATGTAATTGTTTAATTAGCCAACTGTTAGAATGACTGGCTAATAATTCCCTTAAATACTTAAATAAATCAATAATAATAATTATAATTTGTGCCGACTTGAGAGTAGTAGAAAAATTAGTCCTCAAAAATATTAATGAACAATTTCAAAATGGTATCCAATTTACTCTTCTAATCTACAAGTTTTACAAATAATGCTTACTTACTTAACAAAATAAGAAGGAAACTTACAGTTAGATTCAGAAAGTTAAAAATGATATTTTTATACTCATCGCTTAAAAAGCTTCCTCTGGCACATAAAAGCTGAGTTAACACCCCAACACCCCAAAATAAATGAGCGCGGCACAATAAGCACTCAAACAATTGCTCAACCTTATCATCGAGCAAAATACTTGTAAACAGAGAAAACGTTTAACAAATATTGTTTTAAATGTGTAATGTTTGTACAACGCATGTGCGTGGGTTGCACTCAGAAAGGCGTAACACTCAAATGCTTTGTATGAACGCGACTATGTATAAGATGTGGCACTCAGCTGTTCCAAAGGCATAGGATGCTTTTGGCTTGTAAATCTGGCCTTTATTAAGAGGGCATGCGGTCGGAGAGACTTTTGAAAAAGCCTAAGTAAAAAGTCATAATCCAAGGTTTGGCTCTCGTCTATTTCCTCCTCCAATATTGGACCAATTTAAAAGATATTTCATAAACTGAATAAGAAGGATATATACTGTGTCTCTATGTTTTTCTTTTTCCATTAATAATTGTCAAATTTGTACACTAGACCTCTGTTGACAACGGTTTAAATCGGCAATTTTAAGCATTTTTTGAGGGTTCTAGTGCTTATAAAAATAATGTATCATCAAAAAGGAAAACCTATGGACATACAAGTAGTTAATTTATTATTCTGTAAAAAATCATTGCTTTATGGTTATAAACCAGAAAACAAACAGTCGAGAGCGTTTCTATGGAGAAACGACCAATCGCATTTTCTCTTAAACATCATCATTATTCTCATGCCCTTATCCCAATTTATTTAGGGTCGGGGCACCATGTCTTTTTTTCACATTTCTCTATTAATCGTCATCTCTGTAATCACCCTGGCATTTGTTAAACATCCAACTGATTAATTTTGCTATAGTTGGTATGTTTTATTTACAAAGAAAATATGCGCAGTTCCCATAAAATATCACATTAAAGCTCTCAAATGGCACTCTGTGTATGATTGCTAAAGGACAATATTGAGTGGCAAGTTTTCTGCGACTGACAAAATATTACAGAAAATCTATTCCACCATTTGTTAGTCTGTCTGATCGTCAAGTGCCACAGACTGGCTACAAACATAACGTACTTAACACCTAATAGAGCATATGACTATTTGCATGACTATTTTCCGTGCCTCGGAAAGCGCGTTACGCCGTTGGTCCCGGCTGTCATTCGTGGATCTTTGACAGTCGTTACGGGTCGTCAGAAGCCCGAAAATCTGACAACCAAGGGGTATCGTATTACCCAGTAACTGGACTATGGAGGTCAGATAGGCAGTCGCTCTATGTAAAATACTGGTATTCAGCTGCATGCAGGTTAGATTAGAAGCTGACCCCAACTTAGTTGGGAAAAGGCTAGGCAGATGATGAGAACATATTATGACTATTTGTCTTATGGCCGATTCCTACATATATTTTACAGACCGTTATTGGTTAAGGTTAAGACTATTGTATCTTTACCAACAATGAAGCAAAGACCTCATAGCTTTGCATAGTAGACCCTCCCATATGGAAGTAGCTATCACAGGTAAAATTAGCTTACGAATCTATTTATATGCCCAGTTTGGCAATAAAAATGCTACCACTGGTAAGCGAAACGATTCGATTTTGTTAAGCCACTATAAGGGACCAAACTCCCGACCGAGCACTAGAGTTTGGTCCCATAAAGTGGATTAAAAGTGCATTAGAATTAAATGTTTCTAATTATAACAATAACTCCTACATAAATAATTAAATAATTTCTAATTTCTTTGTGCCCAGGTTACATTGGTTTGCGTGCTAGTGGCGGTCTGCGCAGGCGCACCACAGAACCCACAAGATGTGCAGATCGTGCGCTACGATAGCAATGTCGAGCCCGATGGTTACAGCTTCGCGTAAGTAATCTTAAACCTTTTCTTTATAGAATTTTACTTTGTTTCAAGTGAAACAACACTGCACAGTCACAATTCTGTGTTTTCAAATTGTGACATATTATTGCAGAATCATACAAAAAACCTAAAAGCCTTATTATGAATTAACATTTATAGACCAGCCGGGTCTATAAATGTTAATTCATAATAAGGCTTTTAGGTCTACTCCAAGGGTGCCACGAAAGATATAAAACTAATTGTGTCTCACGTGTAGGCTTGACAAGGTACACCTGTTACACCATAGCGAAACTAAAACACAGTAGCTGCAACTTTTAAGTACCATTAAAGTATGGTCTATAAACCTTGTCCCCCCACGTAGCCCCCTAGTCTCTCCAGCGCGTGTCGCAAACAATATCTAAGATACTCGCGTATGTGCACAAACCACCTGGTATTTGGCACACACCACTTGGTTCTGATAACCATCATGCAACCAATTTCTCATCTCCTATACAGGTCAAATGATCGTAAATATACCTAAAACTAGAAACTATCTTTAAGATCAATCTAGGAAGTGGTCACGGATAAATGGCCGGAAGATTGTCCTTGTTATAAGTCTCAAACGGCAAAACCTTTGAGTAAACTAAACTTTTTGGACAAATAACATTTAAAATATTTACTACGACACCTATGTACAAATAACCCAGTAACTGAGTTGTGGAGGTCAAATAGGCAGTCGCTCCATGTAAAACACACTGGAAGCCGACCCCAACATATTTGGGAAAAGGCTAGGCAGATGATGATGACCTATATAAAAGTAAAAGTTCAAAAAATAAGAGACTAAATGATTAATTAACAATACTTAGTTACTGACACATCAACAAATACGACACCCAAGGTACTGTATTGAAATATAAACATAATTACTTAATCAGGCGGTAAATTTAACCGTGTATTGCGAAACGAGCCGAGTTAAGAGTAGGTGATGACCCTCTGTGACGTAACCACATTATACAACAGCCATTGTAAGCCATAAAAATAACAAACTTATAACCATTTTGGGACTTAACAAATAATACCGAAAGGTTTACCTAAATATGCAATAACGAAAATATTGAGGAAAATAATTACTTAAACTAACCTTTTAAAATATTTAATCAAGATTAAATAATGAATATTCATAAAGGTAGGTTAATGAGCTAGCTATTTTTTAAAATAATACAAAAATTTGATTTCGGAATGGATGAGTTTCGCGCGTTGAAGTCTTTTGTACGGAAAATCGATTTCTTTTAACGTTCGTCAAAAAAAAACAAGAATTAATTTACTACACAAAAATAAATTAAAACTGTTGAAAAAACACATTGTATTAATATAAAAATAAAATAAAGGATCGCAATTCTTTATTTTATTTAGTGTTATTATACCTTTATGAATATTCATGATTTAATCTTGATTAAATATCTAAAAGGTTATAAGATCAAACAATTATTTTCCAGGTGATCTGATAGAAAACAGTTTAGGACCCCGATACACGACAGTATTTAATCTCGCAATAGTTCAAATCCAGTTTAACTACAGAGTCATACTCTCATATGATAAATAATATATTCAATTAAATGTTGTATATTCAGGTAAATTATAGCTGCAATGAATGAAAGTATGTATTTTTTGGAAATAAACTTAGTAAACAGGAAAAGGAAACTGCTGGTTACGTACACATTAACGAGAGCTCTGTTAATTATTATAATACCATTTAAAGTAATAATATGAATTAAGTACCTACTTTGATGTATATTTTTAAATACAACCTTGATTTTTTTTTCTACAAAGTAATCCATACATTTAAAAATCAACTGGAAATACGATTCCTGCTTCAGCCGGTCGATTCTGTAAAAATCTCACCGAGAAAACTTAGGTGATGTGAGTTTGTTTTTGCTAGGAATTGACACTATTGACAGCTCACTCCACGCTCACTTCACCTAAGTTTTCACGGTGAGATGGTTACAGATTCGCATTGCAGATTACGATTCCAGGATCAAATCTAGATCAAGGAGGCGGAAGACCTATTATTTAATTATTATCGTATGTTATGTTTCTTTATCAATCTAAGTATGTACCCGAAATTTCTTGGGTTTAAACGAGCCATAGATTACATTAGCTATTAGGTACTGCAAAAATAAAGAACAAAGGTATAGCGGTAAGCTTCCAAAATGAGGACATTTGGGAATCTACTAATAAAATTTATCGTGACAAGCTTAGAATGTAATAAAAGTAAATGATTCGTTTTAAACTTAGTAAGTGATCCGAAGTTTTACTGATGACGACTTGCTGAATGACATGTCCATACACTTCAATAAAATACCACTTTTTCCACAGCTACGAGACCAGCGACGGTACCTCCAGACAGGAGGAAGGCAAGCTCGACAACCCTGAGTCAGAGAACGCAGCGCTGACAGTCACAGGATCGTACGCATACGTCGCTCCTGACGGCAAGCACTACACCGTTACCTTCACCGCAGGACCCAACGGCTTCCAGCCTAAGACCTCCTTAGGACAATAGGACCAGACACCAAAATAACCTGTAAATAGTTAATACAACAGTCGAAAAACTACTATCATTAGTAGAAAAACTAGCATGCATGCAAACAGGTGATAGTTTTTCTACTATCACCAGTAGAATCTTGTAACAGTAAAAGAGATCTCAATTAAGGGATCTAATTCTAAATTCACGTGCCATAAGGACGTTTTTTGTAATTTTGTATATTTCTTTGTATTTTGAATTAATTAAAATATTTTTTTTTCATATATATTTTTTTCTTATTCGCGCCTAAAAAAATAACAATATATTATATTTTATTTTAGTTAGAAGGTTGATATGCGAGAGCCAGGCGAGAGCATTTTGTTATATTTTATCACCAAAAGATATAAAAAATACTTAATCAATTTGACTAACATAGAAAACTGAATTTTTCAAATAGAATAAATAGCGTAGAAATTGGCACGAAATAAACCACTCTTGATAATATGGTACTAGACACGCGCGGGGCGATGGTATCAACAATTCAACACAAACTTTATGGTATTGTTACCAATAATCATAAATTAAGTTTAATGTTGTTAAATACTAAAACGGAAAAATGGACCCACGGCTAGCATGCTAGCATGGCTATTTTGTTTAAAATACGTAAAGCAAAATACGTGGTTTCAATTAACGTGTTATCCTAATCGCCACACTGTATATTATTATTTTTTTTTATAATAATACTTAATTCGATACCTTGATTTCAAATTCTAAAGTCGTGCTTAAATAATTTAGAATTTTACGACTTTAAACTTTTATTGTTTCAATAGAATACCTAATTTATTACTTCACGTTAATTAAGATGATATTTTTCTACGTAGATAATATTTATACACTACAAAGCAGTTTTACGGTAATAAAAAGGTTTGCAGCTATTCACAAACGTTTTGTTTATTATTGTTTGTTGACATGAACGTGCAGCTTACTAGCTCACAGGGACGACTGGTTGCGAATCACGAATGTTTTAAAGAAAACTAACTTTAGAAATATTTTGTCACGCAATTTAAAACTCGCTATTCATCATCATTATTTCAACCGAAAGACGTCCACTGCTGGACATAGGCCTCCCCCAAGCACCTCCACTTCGACCGGTTCTGTGCTTCTCGCATCCAACGGGTTCCTGCGGCCTACACAAGGTCGTCGGACCACCTTGTGGGAACGCCTTCCAACGTTACATCTTCCGGTACGCGGTCGCTACTCCAGAACCTTTTAACCCCATCGGCTATTTGTTCTGCGAGCAATGTGCCCTGCCCACTGCCACTTAAGTTTGCCAATTCTTCGGGCTATGTCGGTTACCTTGGTTCTCCTGCGGATCTCCTCATTCGATCACGCAAGAAACTCCAAGCATAGCCCTCTCCATTGCCCTTTGGGTGACTTTTAGCCTTCTTATAAGGTCCATTGTGAGCGACCACCTTTCAGTGCCATAAGTCATCACTGGCAACACGCACTGGTCAAAGACTTTCATCTTGAGACACTGCGGTATGTGGGACGAGAAGATATTGCGTAGCTTCCCGAACGCTGCCCAGCCGAGCCGGATTCGATGATTGACCTCTTTCTCGAGTGTAGACCTACCGAACTGGACAGTTTGTCCTAGGTAAACTCGCTATTGTCACTACAATTTTATCCTCGACTTTAAGTCTTACTTATTGTGTCTGTTTTTCAGCTTTTTATTGGGTTTTGTTCAGACGAAATACAAGTTACTCTGCAACATTCATAATTATGAAAGCTGAAGAATGGGCCTTCTAATAGCTATCATTGCAATGAATTCTTTAATCACCACATTAGAAATCGGTATTAAAGTGGCAACGGTAACTGAAGTTGTGTTGAAATCGATTGTCATGGTATGGGTATGTGATAAGGAGGATTGAGGAAAATGTCCTGAGGAAAGTTTTGAGTATAGGCTATATGAGTAGGTAGGGGAAGACCAAAGTAACGATGGGTTTTGGACTGTGTGAATGATGATATGGTTAGAAAGCGGGTGACTACCGAAATGACGACAAATAAAACAAAGAAATTTGGAAGAAAAAGACGTGTTGCGCCGAGCCAAATAAATTGGGATCAGGGCAGGAGAATAATGATACTTAGGAATCGGTATTAGTGGTTGCAGTATATTGTTGACACAAGCAGCCTGAGCAAGTAGCAGGTTGTGGCGGAGGTCATTCAATCAACTCAGCCACTGATGGACATAGGCCTCTCCCTGACTGCGCCTAAATACCCTATCCTCCGCCTTCCGCATCCAGTTTATGATCTAGTATATTCTACAAATATACTGAGCTGTTAATTCACGTATTATGTCAAATCGGCTTCTGATTAACCACAGAAGTTAACAAATGTGTGTCATTGCAGATTTGGAAATTAAATCAATTGTTATAAATATTACGTTAAATACATGCTTTGTTATCGAATTATTAACTGTATGCTAGTACGCCAATTGCGCGTTGTGTAATAAAACCATATTGTCTCAAGCTTGGTGAACAAAAGGACAGTTTGTTAATGTTTGTAATGGCCATCAAGACTTTCAGGGTAGTTGTATATCACCATTTTTTTTGCATTGAGAATGTGAATCACCGATAAATTATTAATTTGTCACCCGACTGTGGTTTCAATAAAAACCACAATAGATTAGATTTTTCAATGACTCAATGATTCAATCAATGGTTTTCTACAAAAATCTGCTTAAGACTATTTAAGAAATTAATAATGTATCTCTTTCAAACGCCCACAGCAAGACGATTGAAAGCCGTTTACAAGTTAGTGCAATAACGATAAGCTTAGAAATTTCTAGGCTAGCGTTCAATGTATGCATGTTTCGTAAATGTGTCTAAATGCCAACGCACACAAGACGCATCGTCGTGAAGGTTCTTGCATCCGTTTAAGCGTACGTAAGAGTTACAGTATGTCTATAGTTCAGCAACCTTCACTTATCACGATTAGTTTTGTGACTGACCCTTCACACTATTTTCTTCATTAATTTTGTACGTATTGTATACCTTTTTTCTGTGGTAAAATCCTCATTAATACCCTTCGACTGGAGAGAACGGAGGGATATGTTGCACTCCTAGCGACTAAAACCCCACTTTCATACCACTACTGAGTCAGGGTCCTGGGAGATACTCAACATTCGAAGGAGCTTCGAGATAGGCAGGTACATTAAGAATAGCCTTTTTTGAACCCTTGCCTTGCCATCCACGAAGGTGGAAGTTTGTTTGCAAAAGAAGTAGTAAGGGCTACCTTTGACCTCATTCACAACATCGGAATGACATTTAGTACTTCACATAAATCCAAATAGATATTAGCTTAGCTGACATCAAGACAAGTGTCAATTAGTATTGCAAAATACGTGGACTGAGAACTTCCGCAAACAACATAAAAAACAATTACCATAATGTCCCAAAATATTATCATAAACTACTGCAGCAAACGCTACGACATTGACGGATTAGCGGAGCCCAAACCGTTCGGTGTTATTTTTGAGCAAAATAGGTATAAAGTATATTATATTTTTTTCTAAATTGCGTAAACAGCCTTGAATAATTGTGAACTGGTATGAGCAAGTAAGTATAAGATTCACAGTTAGTTTTATAAATCCCTACTTTGCAAGGGAGTGATCTACTGATGTGGCGACATGTCAAAAGTAATTAAATGTATGAGCTATCTCTAAGTTAATTAAAATGCTTCTACAATAAATGGTGCTGCAAATCGCATCAAAATTCATTGTGTAATTAAGAAGAACTAAGCGGACACAGACAGACAAGAAAAGCGATTTTGTTTTATAATAATCATAGATAAAATTACGCAACGTTCAAGTATTGTCATCGTGATGATGACAGTGTGTGTCGCACTCTGACACGAGTGCTTGAACCTTCTTTATTTAAAACGGTTACAAAATAACTGTGACGAAACCTGTAACCTTTTATACTTCAAACGGTGGTGGGATCACTGCGTTTGCTAAACTGTACAGTTTTGGTTTACAACCTTTTTAACTGATTACGATTGACGGTAGGTACCTACTAAAGATAAATTTGATTGGTGATTACTTGATTAATTAAATGTACACGAAAACATTTAGGATTTAGGTTATATGTCTGTGGTATGTGGCATGTATGTGGGAGACTATTTGTTAACTAAGTTTTTATCTAACATAAAGTCCTGGCACCGGCTGGTTAATTCATTATTTTGGATCATGAATTCATGACTTAATTAATAAAAACATGTATTTATGTATAATAATGTACAAAATCCCCCAAAAGTACAATTTTACAAAGCTATGAACATGCACATATCTGGAGATGAAAAAAAAACACTAAATACATACATACAAAGAAGAAAATGTATATGAAATTATATTAAATGATGGCACAATAACAAAAAAAAAATCAGGAATGAAATTCTCCAGAAAAGAACCGGAGTTACCGACATAGCTTGCAGAGTAGGTAAGCAATCTGAAGTGGCACTGGGCTGGTCATGTCTATCGAAGAACCAATGGCCGGTGGAGCAAATGAGTCCTGGAGTGAAGACCGCGTATCGGCAAGCGTAATGTGGTAAGTCCCCCAGCTAGATGGTCCGACGACCTAAATAAGGTGGCTAGGACAGACTGGATACGGAAGGCGGGTTTAGGCGCAGCCTGCAAGAGGCCTATGTCCAGCAGTGGACTGGGACAGGCTGAGTTGATTGATTGACAATAATAAAAAAAAATGCACTATTTCAAATGAATATAAATACAACATTTCATCGCGCCTGTAATACACACCTACATATATTGCACCTCAGCTGCGCCCCGCGGTTTCACTCGCGTAAATATCGATCTCGTGGGAATATTGGGATAAAAAGTAGCCTATATCCAGGGTGCCAGCTACCTCGATACAATTTTTTTTTCAAAATTGGGCCCGCCGTTTGAGCGTGAAGAAGTAACAAACATATAAACACACTCACAAACTTTCGCCTTTACAATATTAGTGTGATTCTGATTAAGGTTTACATTGATATACGTTTTATGGAATCGTATGAAGTGAATCTTTTTTTTCTTGTGGCAGGAACATCGACGCACATCCTGTTACCATGCATGGAGCACATGATTCTAGAACCCCTAGCGTAGAAATGTTTAGTCGGTTATCAGCTACGCGGTAACAGTATATTTTTGAAATTTTTTAGAATCGTTCAGAATCATGTACAGACGCCAGCACATCAAGCTTTTTTCCCAATCAACTTTGAACTATATGCTGTAGCGATAAAGTTGAAATCTATTAAAGAAATTTGACAGATTGTAGTAGCTTGATTTGCTGGCATATGTACCTACCGAATCCATGGTAACAGGTTGCTCGTCAATATCCCTGCCATCCTGTATACAACGACATAAACTATTCAAAATACTGCAGGAATTATAAGTTCCATGCATCTCAACGTGAATCGAGATAATCGTGAATCGTGCTAAGAGAATCTTTGAGGCGCTTGAAATTATTTGAAAGCCCCAAAAGCGCTTATTAATATCTACTTTATTTGGAAGGGTTTACAAATAATATTATTTACATTTCAATTCGAAATAATTTATTAAATCAAAATTACCTGGGATGCAGTTGTCTATGGATGGAGGCAGGACTTCGCAGGATTTAAAACCTTTGCGCCTATAAAATTCACTAGCAAGCTGTCACTGCTTAAACTAATATCAATTTTGTAAGGCGTCAGTGAATGTGAAAAGTACCTTCGGAAGTCTTTAATCGGCACATTATGTAAAATGAATAAAATAAATACTTAGTAGATATATCAAACATTGTTACGTATTAGTAAATACGTAATGTAGTGTAAAAAGGAAGCAACTGTTTAGAATAAATCCAAGCAATCGGATTGGCCAACTAGTAACGATCGACACAACTAGATGGCGTTGGTGACCGGAGTCTAGAGATCGCTTTACCAAAAATATGTAAATTAAATTCATGATAAAATGACATAATTCCATCAACACGTACTTCAAATTGAAAGTGCTTAACCAGGATGTACCTATTTAGCCTTGTGTTCACCAACATTTAAATCAACTGATTAAATATTTAATAAGTTCTATATTTAAAATTTCCTTAGGTAGTCTGACACCAACTGTATAAATACCTAACCGGAGGTTTGAATGTTGGTGCAGGCCTTAAGATTCAAAAAATATTTTATGTTTATTTAAAGTGTATAAATAATTTTAAAAGCTAACAGCCTTAAAATAATAATAATATGTACAAGTATATAAAAAGGAGGGGAAATAATCAAAGGGCTTCAAAAAATTCGTCTGTATCGATGTCAACAGGAAACGTGCCCAAATGCTGATTCTTTAGCCAATAAATAGGCCAGTCCTCTGGTCACGTGAAGAGTCGACTAACATTGATTCTAGAACCCCTAGCGTAGAAATTTTTCGTCGGTTATCAAAAAAAAAGTCTAAAATAGAAAAGTGCAATACCGACGCGGTCAAAATGTATGAAACAGCAAATTTTTTTTTTATAACCTACGAAATTTTCAACACCGGACGTTCAGAAAATAAATATGAAATAAAATCAAAATTAACAGAATGGCTACTAGAACGGGACTATTTAGAAACAGAATCCTTACTTAAGTACGTCGCCTAATTAACTACATTTCTCAATCACACACAACACACCCACAAACACACCCCCACACACACACACCCCCACACACACACCCCCCCACACACCCTCACACACACGCACACCCTCACACGTACGCACACACACACATCTCGTATAAAATATACTTGAATTAGCTTTAGTATTAGTAGTACCTAATTATTATTATCTTCAATCGCTCGGGTAGATCGACACAGTCTACTATTATAATAAGCACCACATCTTAAGCTGAATCACTGTCTCTCAAGATATAGGTTGCCTAGTTTGAGAGGCAGGGTTTTCCATATTGTGTACAGATTTTAGCTCTTAGATTTGTATTGCATTGTGTTCCTACCTAAGCTCATTTAAAATTGTCTTTATATAAAACATGTATAATCTGTTTTCTATGAAATAAAGTTATTATTATTATTATATATAGAATCATGGACTGAATCAGGTTGTGTGTCGATGTCCCTGCCATCCTGTATAATGAAGTCAACGATATTTAAATACAATTATCTTTATATCATCTCAGGATTTAATTCTATCGTTAGGACGTGATCGATGTCATCAATCGTGACTGCATCGAGTTCCTGAACTCCTTAGTCTCAACAACGCAGGTATTAGAAAGGTCATCCACGATATAATATACAAAGCATAAATTTAAACATAAACGCATTAACATAGCTGTATGCGATTATTTATTGCGCTTCACTTGGTTGTATTTGCATTTATCACAGATACATCATGTCAGATGTGTTAACCTTCAATGAAAACAATATTCCGTCGCTTCTCTCGCCGTAACGGAACCGTCGATGATGATGCTGATGAGAAGAGAAAGATGCTGCTTCCTATCCCCTACGATTATATTAAAAAATTGGGTGTGACTGTGTCATGGACACGGCCGTGTGTTGTACGTGAATACGTTTACGTAACGGGATTGATCCAGTGTCGATATAGAAATGATCTCATCATTCACTTGCATAATTTCAACCGCCCCAGCTACGGATGTACTGGTACCGTCGTTAATCCGCTCGGCCGAATTCATTCTTTTACGCTCTCGGCACTGCGGGAATTAGTCATATGGAGCTCTATTCGATTGCTCTTGAAAAGCCCATTCCAACCATATCCATTTCCATATATTTCTGTATTTAGCTTTTTGATGCGTACAGGCCAAAAAGCCAAATCAAGTGTTAATAATATACATTATATATTTTTGATATTATATTTTATTTATTTTAACAAATTATATTCACTGTCACTATTTTACACTAATGTTTTATATAAAATTGATAGATTTTGACGAGAGCTGACGATTAAAACTTGAACGTCGTAGCTTTTCCGAGTCAAAAGTTATACTCATGTGGACTAAGTGGAAATCTCGATACGCAGCAAAATGGCGGCGCTTCCCCCTCCACCGCGCGCGATGCGTCATAGTCCTCACTAAACGTAATGAATTATTTGATCCTTTAGCTATCCAATGGTGTAATTTAATTTAGGATGGAGATGATAGATATGAAGCTGCAACACCAAACTGTATGCCCCGATTTTGTTATCATCGGTTTTTTTGACGTGCCCCCCAATATGGAAGCAATTTTAAAGACGTATCACGTCAAAAGCATTGTCTACAACGCATGTAATTGAATAAGCTTGGGGTCTACAGTTACGGACGTTTCCTACTCCGTATCACTTAAGGACATAACATTAGTTCGGAGCCCAAACTAAGAATGAATAACAAAACGATTTGTCAGTTTTCCCTACGCCCGGTGTGTTTTTGCCTGTCAGAAAAAAATTAATTTGTGACTTGTTTTGACGGATCAACTACTAGCAGACGGGCCCGTATCTTTGTTGGCGGACTTACTACATGACCTAAAGCGCGGTCACTGTCAAACTACATAGAAAAGAAAGAGAACCGCGATGACATAACTCTGGTAATTTATTGCAAAATATGTAGCAATTATCCCAAAAAATCTATTGTTTGAACTAAAAAATTAAAAAGACACACACAGTGTACACTAGTGTGCACTAGTGTTTTAAAACACTAGTGCTTTAGTATGTTGCTTGTAGAATAATCTGACAAAAAATAGAATGATTGTATGTATATTAGTACCTACATATGGTTTTTATTTTAAATAGAAAGTTTTTAGAGGTATCTTCATAACTTTTTTCTATCGTATCACATTAGTTGTATTATGTTTTCAACACACCATATCTACCTAACATATCATCATCATCATTTCAGCGGAAAGACGTCCACTGCTGGACATAGGCCTCCCCCAAGCACCTCCACTTGGACCGGTTCTGCGCTTCTCGCATCCAACGGGTTCCTGTTATCTACCTAGCATATATCCTGAAGAATACTCGTATCATATATTTTTCTGATTTTGTTTACTGTAGTCGATCTTACTTTTATTGCTTCTAAACCTTGCGTTTTTTTAGTTTAGGTCCTGTAATCCCCTTAAAGAGTAAACCCTGATCCTCAGCACAGCAATGTACGACATAATTATTTGGTTCAATTACTTAACGTCGAGTAAAAAAATTGGCACACAATAAAACAATATCAGAATAAAAATTATAGTTACAGTTTATTTCATAAAATAAACTTAAGTTAAAACGCATTTTAAATTATCAATATGTAAGCTAACAATGATGTCAACATCCAATAAATACATAAAATCGCGCCTCAAATAGATCGATTTGAATTTTATTATTATTATATACTTAAATAGATAGATGTCCACTAAAATAATCTTAATGGGGAATATTTCTGTGTATTGAATACCTATATGTTTAAAAAATGATTAAACTCTGATTTTTTATTTGCTAGACCAAAATGACAGGTGCAATCGACCGTTTTTGTCATATTGACATTAAATGCATAAAAATACTGTTTTAGAGTTTAATCCGTAGCTTTTTTCAGTTTTAGCCACTTTCAGTATTTTAATATTTTTGGTTACTTTTAAGTATCATTATGTAACTTCGCATGGAACCTAGTAGCTAATTTTATTATGAAGCTTTTAAGTAGTTATAGGTAATGATAAGATTAACGTACTGGTATGTGAAGTTCTATTTTAATTATACGAGTCAATCAAGTCAATCTTGAGGACGAGGCGCGAAGTATAATAGTTTTTATACCGGCAAAGAGATGCTGTTGCTTAGTTCCATTCCTGGACCCTCAATTGTAACTGTAGGTCTTTAGCTACTCTATATTAGTAATAAAAACTTTATTATGTTTAGAAAAAAAAACTAGTAACAGATTACAAAAGAGCCTTAGGTGCTAGAATTTTACAAAAGCCCTGAAACTCACACTAGGATTCCCTGTGTCACGTTCGTGTTGTTTTTCTACATCGACGCGGATGGAGTCGCGGGCACAGCTAGTTATTGCAATAAATGACGCGGATTTTTAGCGGATCAACAAGTAGGTACTCATAGATAGATTATGTATGATGAAGACTTGAGAGGTTATGTTTTAATGACATTAAAGTGCCATTAAAAATAAATATGTGTGAAACTTCTAATTGACGAGCCTGTGATTGATAAAAAAAATCGTGCGCTGTATTGAAAAATAAGAGAAACATCTCGCAAGCTATCCCAGATAAATCTGAATATTGATAATTAGTCTCACAAAAAGATTATCAATATTTTGGTAAAGTTACAATGGATTATAGGTTTTGCAAACAATGTGCATGATATAATTATGACATTTTTTTTTGTGGTTGGAAATTATGACGCTTCACGCCTGGATTTGCACCTCACGACTGCTTAGTTATGTAAATATATACTTATATGACGGCAAAGAATTCACATCAAACTCATCAAAGTAAACATAACCTAGAACTAAGAAAATCCAGATACAAGGAATATTTTACTAAACAATAGTAAACAAAATCAGACAAAAATTAGTTTGATAAAAAAAATTGTTAGCCTATACTGTCCCACTGCTGGGCAAAGGTCTCCTCCCAATCCAAGGAATATATCTGATAAAATTATACGAAATATATTTGCTTCGTTTATTATACAATACCTACAAGCACCTAATTAACGTTCTGTAGGTGCATATTAACAATATTGACTAAACATAAATTATTCTTGATTATATTTTATGTATAAATTAGCGTTTACGATATTTTTATTGTTTAAAAATTATTTAACCAGTTACTAGAGTCTTGGGTTTATTTATAACTATAAGCAATGATTAAAGTACCTCTCAAGCTCCGCTAATGAGACACAATTGATTTTCTATTGTATCGTACTCACTTCATATCATTGACTATACAGTGTGAGTCTTCATAATGTGCACATATAGAAATGAGGGAGTTTCCCTCATTTCTGTTGTGTGTGTAATTTTTTCCGTCGATAAAATTAAGCTATATTTCCCTCATTTCGTTATGTGCACATTATGAAGACTCACACTGTATAGGGTACGCGCGGAGCTTGACCAGTTAGTGACGTTCAAACGTCAAAAATGTATGGTTAAACAGTCGCTAATGACTACTTACTTAATTATGAATAAAGGCGATTATTGATAATATTATTTTCAGAACATATTACTTAACATTCGTATTTAGTTACAAAAAAATGTTCCGATATTGATGAAGTTCCTATCTCCTTATACTAGGTAAGTATCATTTGGTATGTACGTAACTGAAAATAACACGTATTTCATAAAGTATGAAATCCTTTATGTTGTGCTGTTGTTACAACATTATAATTTAACATACACTTTAAAGCCATATTATTTATTATTGTGATGAAAACATTCGCACGTATGTATGAAACAACACTGCAAATATGTACAGACGCCAGCTCATCAAGCTACCCGAAACTGTAAAATTTTCCCAATCAACTTTTAACCATAAGCTTTAGTGATAAAGTTGAGAATCTAATAAAGAAATTTGACAGATTGTAGTAGCTTGATGTGCTGCGTCTGTACATGCCAAATAGTAAAACGTTTTCGATTAGATCCACCTAATTCTGAATATTTTTGGTTGCTTATGTAATTTTGTAAATAACAACTTTGTAAGTATGTATGCTAAAAGTAGTGCATTCTTAAATTAACGGCCAAGATACTTCTCATGGAGATGATAGAACTTTATCGAATCAGTTTTTGCAACCATCAGATAGAAATGAACACTGAAAACAGAACATATAGCTGTGATAGGTACCTACATGTTTTCTTGCAACCCTAGAAGGTCAGCAGTAGACTGCTGACCATAAACCACTATACAATTTTAGGGCCTTTGTACATGTAGGTACATGACATGGTTTCTTTAACGTATCTATGAACAAGCTTCCATAGTGATCCAAACAACATTGACGACGGTGCCTACACACGGCGGCGTATAAAACACGCTGTAGAAAAAACGTTTTTGTGATCAAGCTTCCATGGTGATCCATACAACACTGACGACTACACACGGCGTATGAACAGTAGTTTTTCACGGCAAGAAAAACGTCTGCTTGATACGGAGATTTTTCGGTTCTCTTGTCTGTTTAATTCAGTTGCGGGTTTCAAGACGATTTTTTTTTTTTAAGATTTTAGATTTTATTTATTTCTGAGTATAAGGTACATTAAGATCTTAATAATAAACAGTTTCACATACACTGCCGTTGCCGGTGTAGAAATATTAATTACGTGATTGAACTAAATACGGTTTTTCGACTCAACTTCCCATTGATTTTTCTGTTGATTGCGGCTTCAGATTTGTCCCAAAAAACATAACAGACCACCGCGCTTTGTTATCATCCATTTTTGTTATAACTACATTTTCAACACACTTGCTCGTAAAGTGGCTCTTATTGAACCGAATTTAGGTCCATAATGGAGTGTATTACGAACGCGTGCTTTTTCTTTACTTTAATCCACATGTTCTGTAATACCACAGATAACTATTTACTAGTCGGAGACGCGCGCTTTTTTAATCTCATCAAACCCTGCGTTCCGAATTGGGAAATAATCGATGTGTTCCGAATTGGGAAATAACCGAATTAGCGTGAGCACGATAACGATAACGATGTCCCGTGAATCGTCATAGATGACGTCATGACATTCGCCATCTTGCGATAATGCCGACCATGCCCTAGAATAATATCCCCGTGAGCGCTGTCAAAAATGACAGCGTGTGTATGAGGTTGTGTCAGTGTGTGTTTTGTTTTGAGTTGCATCATCTTTAAATTAAACTAACGTGGCATTTTTGAAATTGTGCTTCTGGCTGACAGTCGCCACCTAACCAAAGAAGAAGAACAGAAGAAGAAATGTGGTGTTTATACAAAGAAATACTGTAATAATATCTTTTTTACTTTGTGTAAGCACTGTCATGTGAGCGCGTTCACGAGTGTTCCGAATTGTTGCCAGCTCTCAGCAGTCATAATATTACTATTATGACTGCTGAGAGCTATTACTATCTAAATCGGAACGCATGTGAGATGATGCATGGACGTAATATTACGTCCATGGAGATGATGTGAGCGCTGTGATGTGAGCGATTATAGCTAATTCGGAAAGCGCCCAAAGAGACTTCATGCCAAAAGAAAAAATCCGCGGGCTATATTTCAATTTTTTTTTAAATAGTCTGTATTGTCCTTGGTCGCAAAATGAACTCGCAGGGGACCACAGACAATTTAAGGTGAATGCGCAGTGGTAGACCGCGAAATTCTTAGGTTTTTTGCAATTTTCAGGTTTGTGTTTATTATATTTTTTCTATAGGCTGTTAAGCGGTTTTGTCTGTGCCATAGATTAATATATTTAAAATGAGTCAATGTTGCGCGCGCATCGCTAGTGCTGGCTAGCACGGCGCGCGGGAAAACAAAACCAGCGCGCCATTTTCCATACAAGTTAATATTTAACAATACAAGTCTGTTTTTTTTCCTCGCAAGTGTGTTGAAAAACGTCGTATGAAACGCGTGTGCATTAATCAATATACACTCGGCTTTCTTATCGCTCTCGCCTGCGGCTCGCGCGATAATATCGCCTCGTGCATAATGATCAACTTAGCACACATGTATCATAATGTACTATTATGTTTATTTTAGTGTTCCGAATCCTTTAACAGTCAAAAAACATACTACAGTTTATTCCAGTCATGTTTACGTTTGCTTGGGAAATCTTAAATAACTCAACCAATTAATAAATCAATTGTCGTCAATCGTGATCGTCAATCGTGCTCTGATAGGAGCTTATCTATAGATTGCGCTACATTTTAGTCGATCCGGAACATCAAACACTAGAGTGTATCATAAATGTATAATTCCGAAATAGTAAGAAGTTTATGGATGTGTAAAACAGCAAGGTTTAAAACTTTTAAGGTATGTATATTTGACTCAATGTCCTCCATAATTGCCATAAATATTGTCTATGTTATCATCATCACCTGCCTAGCCTTTTCTCAACATTGTTAGGGTCGGCTTCCAGTCAAACCGGATGCAGCTGAAACCAGTATTTTACATGGAGCGACTGCCGATCTGACCTCTTCATTCAACCCAGTTACTGGGTAATACGATACCACTTAGTGAGTCGTCTTGGGTAAGTAACAACTAGTCATGAAGATCCACGAATGACAGCCGGGACCAACCAAAACAAATGTTGTCTCTGTGTGTCAGATTTTTATTGTCTACAGCATGATGGCCCGACTGGAGTAGATATAATAGTAGGTATGTAAAATGATTTTAAAGATTGTATGCGATGGTATTAAAGTTTTGTATAGAGTACTGCAATGATACGAAAATAATGGATTCTTCACTGACTCAAGAATTTCCTTGAAACTTCATGTTTTCTATTCTTTAATGCAACATTCAACCGCTTCCCACATTTCTATAAGAGCCTACTTACGGCATCCATTGATTTTTGCGTGACCTTGATTACGGCGGTAATTGTAAGATAAACATTCAATACTTAACACTGACCTTTGTCAATTAGTTAGAGTATTCGATTTTTTCCTCAAGATCAGCCGTTTTTATATTATTTTACCTAGTATTCGAATTGTTTATGAAAATTCAAGGGTTTCGTCATCGCTATAAGTTAGCAAAATCGATGCATGTACCTATGGTATCTCGGATTTTTTACAACGACGTATATGCAAATATAGACTCACGAATTTGTATTCAAATCGCATGTTTTGTTTTAGATAAACCTATGGCGATTGTTCTTCGTGCAATGCCCAGACAAATGAAGTAAATTCTTTGTTACGAACAGACGTACTACCAAAAAAGTGAGCAACACTGTCTTACCTGTGTTGGTTTTTTTACTTCCATCTATTAACTACGGTTCTATCTTGTTTTTGGATCATCATCACGAAGAGGTATGTTATTAAATTAATAAAATTGATGTTTAACAATTTAACAAAGACAAAACGACTTCACAGAAAACTCTGACCCGCACGCAATTCGAAAGTTAGTGATAAGGTAATTTAGGTATGAAGCTATGTGCTTTACAAAAGCAAAAGAAAACCGTGTTCAGTAAATCAAAATGTTTGTTGGTTTTATATTATTATAGGATTAAGCATTAAACCGTTTAATGAGAACTGCGATAATAAACGACATTACGACAAACATTTTAAATTGATTTTAATGAGGTTAACGATGTCTCGAATTACGTTAAATGAATAAATTCAAAAAAAACCTACGGCACTCGACAAGAATATTGCCGTAAATAATCATAAATGGAAATCTAATCGTGCCAAATTTATTTGATGATAATCACAAAAAGCTAAAGTGTCATCTGAAGCTAATCATAATAAAGTATATATAATTTATTGGTGATTGTAACTTGACTTCTACATATAGATGTTAGCAAATTATAGATTATTTTAGACCGCATTAAATAAATGTTCATCTTTTTGTGATATGTAAAATACGTACCTACAAGATGCAAAAGTGATAACTAAATCGCTTTGTAATGTAACATGATACGTCTATCACTTGATCTTATTCATAAATTTGTAATGTGGAGACAACAATATGACAATAAATAAAAACTGGCAATACTAATGCATATGAGCATTTTGGAACTATCAAATAAATCAAAACTCAAAAATAAAAAAATAAAATAAACGAACTAAATAGTACTGATGGACCGACTACACAACAATATAATAAATACAGCGACAATTAAATTCAATACTGTCTCAATTATAATCATTATGGAAGAGTCTTTCATTCGAGCTTTAATTCATTCTTAATTTGGTGTTCTTCTGGTTTTCGCTGATCAGGTACCATTTGACCTCTGTGACATGTTGTCTGTAAACCAGATATACGCTATCATCTTGTTGTAATCTGACTAAACACATATTAATATAAATTATATATTTTTTGTTGGTTTTTATTGTTTAAAAAAAACAATTTATGCATTTACTTAATTAAAAATCATTACTGTTTTTAAGAATCTGACCGAATCTTTTGGTTTATGCGTAACACAAAATAGTTATTTTTGCTGTGACAACCACATACAATTTAATGCTACACACTTTAGAATAGAATAGAGAACGACAGTTTAATTCAATACCGTCTCGATTATAATCAGTATGAAAGACATAGGCACTTTGTTCGACGACACTACTTTTCGCCTCGATGCTTCCCTACGTCTAGGCACTCCTTGCTGTTCTCCCCATCGCTGTCACTGTGGCGAAGATGTCAACATCGTCGGACACCACGGCCTGTCTTGCATCCGAAGTGCGGGTCGCTTAGCGCGGCACGCGAACATTAATGACATCATCCGACGAGCTCTTGTCACCGTCGGCGTTCCAGCTGTATTAGAACCCAATGGCTTGGCACGCGACGATGGCAAGAGACCGGACGGTATGTCTTTATTCCCATGGAAGGTGGGTAGGCCTTTAGTGTGGGACGCTACGTGTGTCGATACTCTTGCGCCATCCCATCTTCCTGGCTCGGCATGCTGTGCTGGCGCTGCTGCTGCGGCTGCGGAAAACCTCAAGCGGCGAAAATATAATAACCTTATCGGAAACTATATTTTCGAGCCGTTTGGGTTTGAAACTCTCGGGCCGTGGGGTCCGAGTGCTCATGGTCTTTTTAAAGAAATTTCAAAACGGCTGGTTGACACTTCCCGTGACCCAAGGGCTGGCTTTTATCTTGGCCAGAGGCTAAGCATCGCCATACAACGTGGTAATGCCGCCAGTCTCTTGGGTACATTACCAGTCGACAGCGATGCGGAGGAATTTTTCGACGCTATTTTTTAGTTTCTGTATAGTTTTAGTTAAGTTAGGAATTAATTTTGTTATTTTTAATTTTGTTATTAAGACTGTTAAATAAAGTATGAAAGAACCAAATGATGGATTTAATTTAATTCATTCTTCCTATTACATACCAACTACAGTTTTTTAATGAGCGACGTACATCATTAAAGTATCTTAAAACAAACCGGCCTATTCATCCATTTCTATGAAAATATAATCATTCATTCAAGCTTTAATTTATTCTTAATTTGGTGTTTTTCTGGTTTTCGCTGATCAGGCGGCCTAAAAAGGCCACTTTGACAGAATCATAAAAGGATAACATTATGAATCGTAATATGGCGAAGACAGTCCGTGTTTTTCTTGTTTTTCGCTGCACTACGTAGGTATAATCAAAGAGATTGGGATTGGATTTGGATTGGATTGATTGGTATTTTAACACGGACAAAAAAAATAACTAAAAAATCCTTCACCAATGGGATTTGATACGATTAACTTTACTGTTTACAGTTAACTGTCCATTATGATTCATAATGTTATCCTTTTATGATTCGGTCAAAGTGGCCTTTTTGGCCCCCTGGTGCCACCTAACGTCTGTGACCTGTCTGTGAAATAGATTTAAGGTCTACGACGGCAACTAAATGCTATCGTCTTGTTGTAATCAATGGTCAGTACTGCAATTTTGCATGTTTAATATGATTATTATTAATTATAATAAGTAATACTTTTTTTGTTCCAAAAACAGTGCTACAGGTTATTTTTCCACCAGTTATAGATAAGCAAAAGCTATGCAATACAATACAATACTTAACTTTAGTGAAAAAGATCACTTGTATTCTGTACTAATTAAAACACACACACGAAGGGTTCCGTACCACAAGGCAAAAACGCCGAAAAAAACACTTTTGTTGTATGGGAGCCCCCCCCCCCCCCCCCCCCCTTATATATTTATTTTATTTTAATTTTAATATTTATTATTAAAGTAAAAATACAACTGAGTATTTTGTGAATATTTCAAGTGCCTACCTGTTGCCATTATTGATATCGAGCAAAAAAGGGCCAAAAAATCGCGTTTGTTGTATGGGAGCCCCCCTTAAATATTTATTTTATATTGTTTTTAGTATTTGTTGTTATAGCGGCAACAGAAATACATAATTCGTGAAAATTTCAACTGTCTAGCTACCGCGGTTCTTGAGATACAGCCTGGTGACAGACAGACGGACGGACGGACAGACAGCGAAGTCTTAGTAATAGGGTTCCGTTTTTACCCTTTGGGTACGGAACCCTAAAAACTGTATCACAGGAGACAGGGTCTTCCGTTTAAAATGAGACAGCGTAGCGACAATTTACGTAAACAGCTAATGAATTGGAAAAAGCTAATGAATATTAAAATGATTAAAATATTTTTTTTTAAACAAGTAGATATTTCGAAGGATAAGTTAGTAGTAGCCTATGATAATTAATTTTGTTTTTATGGTTCCGTACCAAAATGGTAAAAAGGAACCGTTATGGTGCGGCTCAGTCTGTCTGTCTGTCCGTCTGTCACAGCTGGATATCTCAAGAACAACTAGTCTATCAACTTGAAATTTTGAATAGTTTTAGATGACGTTTGCCCAACTATTTTGTAAATAAGAAAGAAATTTTTTTTTTTTTTGCAACAGGGGCTGAAAGGGGTTCTGATAAATTCGAAGTGAGGCTACTAGGGCATGTGGGGTATCATAATATGAAAGACCGCAGTTTGCACATTCTCAAACACTTTTTCTTTTTTTTAGGCCGCATTGTTTTCAACTTTTGATGAAAAATGTAAAAAAAATACCGTCCCCCCCCCCCTTATCTCCGAAGTTTGCATAGAGAAAAGTCTGAAGTTCTGTGATAGAAGTTCATGTGAAGATTACAGGAAAAATAAAACGATGTCTCTTAATAGCACACTATTTCAGAAATCATCCACAAAAGTTACATTAGTTCCACTATGGGTCAAGAGATGGCGCTGACCTAAAACTGCAACATTCTACACCGCAGCGTGCAGTGTTATAATTATCTGACAAAAATAGGCCACGCCGATGAAAATTTAAAAACATATGATGGTACGGAACCCTCGATGCGCGAGTCCGATTCATAGGTACTTAAGAGTACCCACAACCGCTCATGTTCAATTGCATGATCTATGCAAAGTTTTTTCGGGGACGGAACAAACACGCTTACATTGAATAAAATATCGCCAATGATTAGAAAAACATATAGAACAGACGTCTTATATATATGTGAATAGATCGATATATTGCCTAAATACAATCTGCCTCTTAGAGGGAAATATTTGGTTAATTTTCATAATTTGTAAATTCCTGAAACTTAGAACACTGTATTTAAATTTAGATAAGATTTAAAAAGTTTTTATCGTCCTTAATTTGGTGCCTATAAACCTTTACGATATCATAATTATCCCAGTAAACAATTCAGCACAGAAACTTCAATGTCGTATTTTTTTGAAACATTGAAAGTTCAGCAAACTTCAAACCAGAAGTGGGTTTGTCTAACAAGGATATTTGTTCCAGATTATACAGCATCTTCCTGACACATCTTACAATGACATCTAATTACATTACAATCGTGACATCGTAGGCACGATCATCGGGCCCGGAAACAAAGATGGGCTGCAATAAAAAATAATAGGTATAATAGTGACGACTCTGATTGTCGCTCATCTGTTCTAGGCAGAAGTATTAATAAATTACGTGGTCCAAAGAATCGGCACAGTCTCGTGCGAACTCTTGCGCAACAGGCCGCGAGACGGCCCGCGTTAATACACACATTACGACCGTATAAGGTAAGTTGATATAATGTAACAAAAAATAAATAATTACCTACCTACAAATACCTTTACTCATTACCAAAAATCATTAAAAAAATAGAAGGTGCTCTAGTTATTGAAAAAACTGAAATACAGATTTTCCCTTCAACGGTTAAAAATTTCGGATACCGATAAAATATTCACAAGTGAATCGCAAAATTAAAGAAAGTCAAAACAGTGGATGGAATCCTCTCTTCTGAAAAACTAAATTGTAAAAAGTAATAAGCTTGAAAGAAATGATCTACTTATCCTTTCCGATCAAATACCTAAGTGAGACAATAATAATTGCGTGCAGTTTAGTAGTCTTTCTAAAACAGATTCATGTAAATATTTATTGAAAATAAACAAACTTTTCCAAACCATTCCCTTAAAAAACGTAAATAACGTTCAATGATTTAAAAGTGCTCATTTCGAAATTAGCTTGTTCTTTGTAACGTAAAGTGCAGTCTCGAAATCAGACGCAACTCGTGCTTTTAGCACTTCAATAAACAACATATTGCGGAAAGAATGCCATTGCTTCCGAGTAGATAAATAACGCGATAAAATGTATTAATAATTACCTGTATATTCTCCTTTTATTACTAAACTAACGTATAAAATTAATGATTCATCAATAACAATATAATTTGTAATGCGTTAAGTTAATTGCATGACATAGTTGAATTACTACCTGCGATTGACGACGATGCATGTCCACCTTGTATGGTTTACTGTCTCATTGTTCAATGAAACAAACATAGTAAATAAAGTTAGTGTCGCGCCAATAGCTACTGTAAACGTTTACCTCGTCAACCAGTAATACCTATTTATGTAACTTAAATGTAGGTTATGAAAAGACTACTTTAGATTTTTTTTTAACAATTCTGCTATTTTGTAAAGTTCACATAAAACTTCGCCTAAATACGAGTAACTGCCGGTCTATTGTGTAAAAAAATCGCCTTGAAAATTTAGTTGTAGTGAGCTACCATTACAACATATATGCTAAAGATTGACACTATTGACAGCTCACTTGACGTAAGCTTTCGTGGTGAGATTTTTACAGAATAGATCGGGTGCACTGATTTTAAAAGAAAATCTTTAGAGATCCGCGCCTCTTCGCCTAACTAAACATATGGTGTTTGGAGTATATTACACTACAGGGAGAGTATTCACTACGTTCTATATTTCCATGGTATCAGATAAATATAAAGAGAAATTGAACGGGATTTTTTAACCAAAATTGCCTTTTCCTTGGATATTTAGATATCATATTTTTTTTAATACTACGATACGTAGGTAACCCGCCTTCGTATAATATTATGTTGCAGTTGCATAAAGTACAAAATAAATCACAAGAGTTCATAATATTCAATAGTAATGTACTACGACTTCTTACTGTTCTTTTAATCTATTCCATGCAATATTTAGATGTCATTACATGTTTTTTATACGTTGGTTATTACATATTAGTACCTAATAAATAAAGTTCATATAAATAAAATTATGGCATTGGTAATAATAAATATGTATAGGTAGCTCTATCAATACAATCATAATTGAGGTTTTAATGTGATCAGTTTTTCAGGAAGTATTTCAAGTGTTTCTCTTTCATGTCTACTTACTTTTAAAACTGGTGGATGTGTTTACGAATATTTTTATTCATAGAAACATTTTAGTACATGAAGTTCAAATGAAAATAAATACCTGTTAAGGAAATATTGAGACCATCAGAGTAAAGTTTCAGACTTTACTGTATGAATGTATAATTACAGTGAAGTACATAAATTGAAGTAAAACGCTAATTGGTTCTTGTGTTTTCCGACTTATTGAGCAAAATGTTATCTTAATGTTCTGCCCGATAGAAGTTATGCAAACTATTTATAATGTTCTTTCCTTCAGATAATCTATTTAAAAATAAAAACCGAGGGTTCCGTACCATCATATGTTTTTAAATTTTCACCGGCGAGCTACTTACTAGAACTCGTTCAAACCAATTTTCGGTGGAAGTTTACATGATAATGTACATCATATATTTTTTTTAGTTTTATCATTCTCTTATTTTAGAAGTTACAGGGGGGGGGGACACATTTTAGCACTTTGGAAGTGTCTCTCGCGCTATAGAAAAAAAATATATTAGAAACCTCAATATCATTTTTGAAGACCTATCCATAGATACACGTATGGGTTTGATGAAAAAAAAAATTTTGAGTTTCAGTTCTAAGTATGGGGAATCCCATAATTTATTGTTTTTTTTTCATTTTTTTTTTTGTGAAAATCTTAATGCGGTTCACAGAATAGGTACATCTACTTACCAAGTTTCAACAGTGTAGCTCTTATAGTTTCGGAAAAAAGTGGCTGTGACATACGGACGGACAGACAGACAGACAGACATGACGAAACTTTTTGCCATTTGGCAACGGAACCCTAAAAACCAGTTCAGAGATCATCGGGTCAATATAAAAATTAACGACTGCTATTATTCATTCTACAGACTTATGTGGTGATATCGACCTAATAATATATGTTAATGGGATAGTAACAGTGAGGTACACGCCCAAACCATCTCGTTATTTAAATATGAAAGATCTATGGGAAAATATGAATATTTAATTAATAGAAGGAGCGATATCTTGTCAAAAGAAGACTCGCAGTACACACCTCTTTTACTTGGCCAGTGCATTTAAATGCAGCATGTTATAATACCTAATAACAAACATATAATTGTACTAATAAATAAACTAATAATGTCGTAGGAAACACCATATAAGCTATTTATGAGATTTTAATCATGGATGTAATAAAAATCACTACATGAAAATAATAAGGAAACTACCAGATAATCTTTAAACGTTATGGTATGGTAATTTAAATTTTCCGGCCTATTGTTGATAAAATGTATGGCAATGAAACCACTCAACTCACATTATTCCATACACTTTCACGTGCTTGAGCAAATAAAATAACTCCTATTTTATTTAAGGCAAAACCAATAAAAGACAGATGATAAAACCAGCTTCGCAGGTGTCACGGTTATCGCCTGTAAAAATAATAATAATAAATAATTATATTTTTTTTATATTTTTAAATGTTTTTATATTTAAAAATATAATTTATATGTGTTATTTAATGAAATAAAGGACATAATAATAACAATCTTCTGTGAGGCGGAAAAAAAATGGGCAACTAATTAACGGTTGGGTCATGCCGGCTTTGGTGTACTCCTTCATCATACTAATGTGAACTCAGCCGCAACTTGTCTACCTGGATGGCAGGGTTCCTACACTGCTAACAGCATAATTATCCGATGCTTTATATGCTATGCAGTGCGGGGTTTGAGGCTTATTAGGGCGCTGCCCAAACGAAAGACACTGCAAAACGCTCAATTCTTGTCGCACCGTTAGACGTATTGGTACATAATAAAAGTCAAAAAAAAAATAATTGCATTGTAAAATGTTCAAATAAAACTTTTATTTAAAAAGTATTTCATAAAAATAAAATAGTATCATGATAAAACAATCGTAAAACAGTGATGAGAAAACTTTATTTGTCGCATAATTCCGTAAACAATAATGTTATACTTGTGAGTAGTATTCAATCAACTGAAGAAATACAAAAAAAATATTCCACTGAGTCCTACGAGAGTACTGAGTGACGACCTGCTGCCGGTGGCTTGGACTCGATACCAGTACCTAGATTTATTTATGTATATTGTTTTAGACATATTTAAAAACGTTAAATGCTAAACTGAAAGAATGATCACATAAATCATGTCGTTTTCAAATGAGACCATAAACATAAAAAAAAACATAAACCAGAACATAAACATCAAAATCTTAATAAAACCAATCATTTAAATGAAAATAAGTTTATTATAATACTAAATCAACTATAAATCTGTATCATTTGTCGAAATGAACGTAAATTTTCGTACCTTATCTGTAACAGAAGCTTAAAAAACTATCTATATTTTTAATCATGTCGTTAATAGGTAGGTACTGCTATAAAATCAAATGTTTGCATAGGTACATTATGACAAATCTTTGTTTTAAACTGTATTGGCATTCTTTTCGTATTGTAATGTAAAATTCAAAGCGTATTTTGGCTGTGGTGGCCAATCTCAACGGAGACTAGCCTTCCGCGCGGGAGACATTATAGTGCACAAGTGTATGCGCAGACAGGTGCACTCCCTCTTTCCTCACTCTCATAGATACTTAAAATGACGCGTGAAGTGAAGTGTAACATAACACGTGACATAAATTAATTTTGTGTTACCATGTCACGCTTTTCGCATGAAAAAACAAACTTGTTTGACTCGTTTATTCTTAAATTAAGGAGGATCTTTATAACACCGACAACATATTACTGCCCTGTTAAGATAATGAACAAATGTCCGCAGGAGATTCGTTAAAAATATAATATTATAATTTTATGTAAGCAACAAATATCTATGTTACCAGATTATAAGCTTTGACACGGATTTGAATATTTTTTCATTCATATTTAGATTTTTACAATGGTTTTATTAACGAGAAACATTAAAATATCATAAATTCGACTCAGTGGTAATTAAAATACAAAATAATGAAAATTATGTTGTATAATAAAAGCATAATATTTATACAAGACATAGCTAGCGCAGAAATCTTTTTGGCTACCATTTGTATGCTTTATTAATCGCATTGTTTTACGACATTATCATATGACTAACAACTTCATCATTAAAACTTTTTAATTCCGAATATAATAAAAAAAGCGTTGAATTTTTGATTTTACAAATACGACAGTAGTGTTTAAGTAGCTCGTAGTCACTTCTGAAAGATGGATAGCCACTCGGATGAAAATTACATGTAGCATTAAATATAAGAACAGATGTTTTTTTTTCATTGATTAAACCACTGAACCATTAATTTACACTTAACCTACAATTACAAGACAAGTAAAAAAATATGCCACTCTAAATTATACCAATATGATTATTCTTTAGTAGTCGCTAATTAACGAATAAAGACAATCGTAGGCAATTAATAATTCAAGTATCAGCATTAATGAAATTGCGAGCCAAAGTATCTATCTCGATTTATTAATGCTTTGTCATCTTTTAATTAATGTGTAGAAAATAAACTTAACAACAGATACCTAACTAACTAAACTAAGACAGCTTATATTAATGGCTACATAAAAAACCTGTAGGTGTCTCATCAACATGAATGATTAATTAAGTTCTGACAGGCATCGTATATTATAATTACATACTAATTAGTCAATATGTTAGGAAACCATGTTACGCAGAGTTTCGCACTCGCTTTTATAACCAGCCTCGTGAAATAACAGCACGCGTCATCAATATTTAAAAGGGTTAGTTGACCATTCATAATCTTGTATTTGATATGACAAAATGCATGAAAAAGTTATTTCAAAATTCCATTTCCTGTAGCAACTAAATCTGGAATATCAAGTGGTTCAAGATAGAACCCATGATACTGCCTTAAGGGACACCAGCTTTTGTTTCTTAACATTCGGGAATAACTATATGCTGTAACTTATCCAAAGTAAATACATCTGTCATACAGGTCCCGAACCTAGTTCAGACTCCAGCTCTCACAAAGGTCCTAGCATACCTAAGGCAAAATTGTATATACACACAGCTATAACAATGTACCTTTATTATAAAAAAAAAATGGTATTTCTTTGCAATTGTTTACATCTTGTTTGGGAAGTATTCGTTTGCATAGGTTAAACCTGTAAGCAGATTTTTGTGCCAACAATAATGCTGCCCTAATCAAAGGGTTATGAAAGACCCAAATTTAAAGATCAGACACTGATTCTATAATAGTTGTAAACGGAAATCGTAGTAAGAACTGATCAGCACTGCAGTCAGACATAAAAATTTGACGGAGGTACGTGTTATTTCACTAGAAAAAATCAATTCAATTTGTCTCGTTCATGATATTATCATAAGTCAATATTGAAGTTCCGCCTGACATAAGAACATTATTTACTCAATTAATTTGGTGATGGTCAAGTAATTCGCCCGTCGATAATCTTATATAAACAATATTGTTAATAATAAATTCAGGATACTAATGTATTAATTTTAAATGTTAAGGTCATCGTCTTTGAATTTTATGTGAACGATGCATATTTAGCTACCTACCCCGACCTTAAACTTAAAAACTTAGTAGGTAGTACAATTAATCAATTTTATAATGTTTTGCAAATTGTCGCTTGTATTAGGGTCGTCGAAGTTATAATATTATAGAATTTCGTCGCAAGTGAACATTGAACTTCTAAGATCCTTAACTACCAACTACGTATTCTTAGACATAGCCACAACTATACTAATCGTGATTTTTTAAGTCTAGTTACTTACTAAATGTTACATATTTATACAGATAATTATCGTATAATGCCAAAAAATATTCAAAATAGCAAATCTAGTAAAGGTTTAATTTCGATTTGTTTGTGTGAATTGTTATTCGATGTAAAGTGTGATATTTTGCCGTCTATTTTAATCCGGCAATATTTGGTTGCTACTGAAGTAGCCAAGAGAATGTCTGATTTGTGGTGTATTTAAACGAAGAATAAATCATCCTTTATGGCCTAGACATTATTCAGACAATTTCAGCATGATATTGGCATTAAGTATCCAGATTTACACTTCAATAATATAGAATATAAAATGTAATAAAGGGTGTGGTGTAGAATTTTGAGTAATTTTAAGACCTTATTCATAGACCATGTTGTATTAATATAGGAAATATTAATACCTGGGTTATGAATATTTATATGATTTTTATAAACACCCTGTCGTCTTGCCAATTATGAAAAATACGTTCTTAATTAAGAGAAGCTTTAGCTTATCTTAAAACCTTTTTAAACTGAGGCACAATATTCCAAATTAATTTTATTGTAGAACCTTGTATTATGTAAAACTACAGGTGTGGGCTTTAAAAACAATATTTTATAACCTTAAGATTTGCCATATTATTTTGACAACACTAAAATGACGTAATTTCTTTAGTAGTTTCTTATGATTTACGTTCAATCTCTATACGTAAGCACTTAACGTGAAACACCGTGAATATTTTATATTCGCCTTGACATCGAGTTCCGTTTTAACATACCTAATGACATAATGTTTAGGAACTACTAAACTCCAAGATCTACCAAGAGTAATGTAAGTGAAGTAATATTAGATGCCAAAGATATTTTGGTGTTAAGAATGTGGAAATTAGTTTCAGAGATATCGTGTTACCCAGGCAGGCATGTAAAATACTGGAATTCAGCTGAATTTCTGTTACGCTGACGTCGGTCGCGTAAAGTCAGCGTCACAGTATGGTGCTATATAAAACACAATGTATATTCACCCGCGCGACCGACGCCAGTGTAACAGGAATTCAGGCCTTAGACTGGAAGCTGACCTCATAGTTGCGAAAGGACTAGGCAGATTGATTGACTGATTGTATGTGGAAAATAGTTTGGTCACCGATGAAATTATCTGTCTAAAATTATCAAACCATTAGATTTAAAATACTGCGGTTAATCGACCTAAAGAAGATTAACGGTATTAACATTGACCATCATAACTAAATAAACTTGAGTAATTCTACATAATATATTGTGTACAAAATAAGATAATCCATGGAACCATAAGGTAAAAAAAAAAACGACTACTGTATTTGAATGGGTGTAGCACCGAGGTAATTGCTTATCACATTATCAGTAGCAATGGCTTTCATTTTGACTTTTGAAAGTGCAAAAATATTCATTGCGTTATTTACGTTGTTGAGCAAACAATTTTTTCGAACAAATGAAGTAATGGATTAGCAATATCCTTTGAAATGATTCAGATTGTGATTGAAAGTGTGTTACGCCATTAGGGTGCAGGTCTGATAAGAACTGTTATTGATTCTTATGCTAAAGATATTAAAACATATCCATATTTTCTACTTCAGATGCATCAACCAAGAAGACTGCGGTTAATAGCTAGCATAATGCTATGCTTCGTGCTACAAGCGCTAGGTGCCGACAAGTACACTGATGAGAACAGACCTTACGAGTTCGGGTTCAAGATCGACGGACAGCAACACAGGCATGAATCTAAAGGTAACTAAAAATTTTCTTTTTGAGAATCTGCCACAAGTTCTAAAGGTTATATTGTTACGCTTTTATTTACTTGTATTTGTTGTGTTTGGTGACCAGTAAATCATAATAATAGGTACAGGTTGTATACATAAAAAAATATAGTTTTGCACGTAGGTAGCTACCTAAAATTAATTTACCTTTTTTGATTTTGAAATGAGTTTGTCTATACAGAATCACATTCCTAAAAAAACTCGATTTTGTTTAACGTAAGAACTGGTAGCGACTCCGTCGGATTTTGTGCCGATCGCACCTTGCTATTATGGAGTGCACCATCCCACTGTAGAGCACTTTGAGTCTCATACCCGTAATAGATCAGTGCATTTTTGTGAACTAGTGTGGCTGCTAGTGCACCATTGTTGTTTTTATAGAGCGATAGATCGAGAGTCAGACTAATCTACGTGATAAATGATACTTAGGTTAAGGTATGTATCTATGGGTCTTTGTTACCTGATAATAAATGGTTTATTATTATTATTATTATAACAGTATCAAATGGTTTCATTTTGACAGTGCAACAACATTCATTGCGATATTTACGTTGTTGAGCAAACAATTTTTTCGAACATATGAAGCAATGGATTAGCAATATCCTTCAAAATTAATCAGATTGTGATTATGCTATTAGGATGCAGGATAGAATAGCCTTCTTACTGGAAGGCTATGCCATCAATATAAAGTGTCTAGACACGGTGTCGGTGACACAACAATTAGTGAGTTGTATGTGCTTAGAGAATTGTCACGATTATTTATCCGAAAATAAATCATGTTGAAGTAACTACGTAAGGTGACCTTCGCTTCTTTCTTCACTCGGTAGTAAGCTACTCTACATGAAGTGTAAGCTGTAGGTACCCGTTATGATTGAAATTACTGTTTAGCATTATTTAAAAGGTAATACGGGCTGGTGTCCACAACTCCACGCCAATGCGCGTATTTTGCGTACGGCATTTTTTTAATAATAACAATTTTGAAAATTAAAAAAAATATTATAGTCCCCGTGCGTCTTTTTTACTAATTAACAAATGTTTAGATTTATGCCGGTTTAATCTGTGTGAATTAAATATGTATATTTTTCAGCATTTGTATATATTATGTTTTTGACCATTATCGACTGAATATTACTACAATCAATACGATATATATAATATATGTTAAATATAAAACAATAAAATATAGATGATTATTTAGATACCATTTGAATAGATTTTCAAATTGCATAATACATAAAAAGTAATTTAAAAAAATTTAACCGACTTCAAAAAGAAATTAACTCAAAATTATGAAATAACTTTAATTTCGGAAGTCGGTGTCTTGGGATCTGTATTCTAGTTTTAGTTTTTTGCCACCGACTTCCGAAATTAAAGTTATTTCATAATTTTGAGTTAATTTATTTTTGAAGTCGGTTTAATTTTTTTAAATTACTTTTTATTTCGTAATTTTTTGTTGTTGCACTAGAATTTGACCAAGGTTTTGAGATGTTTTCCCTTTGACACTACACCCGTAGCTCGTATCAATAAGCCAGGCCGTCACAATTTCACGTTTTAGTCCATATCTTAAAAATTACTGAATCGATTTTGATGAAACTTACACTGTTCCCCAAGTTGAAGTAAATGTAAGCCAATAAAAAAAGAATGGACACGATCCGATTAATAGTTACGGAGATATGCGTGGACAAACATACATACATACATACGTCTTTAAAATTTTGTATATTGGTTTGGAAGCCATAGTAGATTGTCATATGTGAATATAATGCAATTCCAATAATATTACATACATACGTGTCGAATTGATAACCTCCTTTTTTTTTGAAGTCGGTAAAAATAGACGACCAATTTACTACTAATAAATATCAATAATAGGTTATGTACATTCTTAATACAGAACACCCATATATTAGAAGCATATCGTCTCACTGGTACCAAATTTTCTTTAAAAATATAACACTTTTCTAGATCAAGTAATACAAGAAAGTCAAGCGACCAATCAAAAATTTACATAACGTTTTTGCAAGTATTAGAAATGATCATCTAACCAACAAATCAATTTAATTTTAAAAAAACAAATAATTATTATTGTTTGTTTTTTTTTTAATGAAAACTGAACAAAATAAGTCGAACGTCACAAACAATTACGTAGATATTAATTAATATAGAAAAAGCTAAAACAGTTATAACGCAATGCTTAATTATTAATTTTCTAGTATATTTATTTGAATTCTGCATTTTTAAAGCTACCTGCTTTGCTATGAATACTGATCTAATCTTGTGAATAACTAATCTTCTTCTTCTTAGAGTTCCAAAGGAATTTTTTGTCCTTAAATTCTGATTAGAATACAAATAAAACAAATAAACACATTAAACAAATTATGTTGATGACTTGAAAACTAGCTTTGCCAGCTTAGCTGGTTGCCAGGTGAGGATAACGTCAACCTAAACAGATATTATTTAAATTCTTACTAGAATCTGCTGATTTGCCTACTCGCTGATTTCTAGTTTAGCCATTCGATACTTATCTTAGTTTTTGTAGTTCGCAATTTGGGCTTCAAGACACTATTAAGTGTCGTGTTATGAATTACGAGACCTTGGCAGGGCTTATTTATTATATTTGACTTTAATGGCAATAAACACATTATCATAATATATTCTAACTCAATAAAACCGATTGTATCTTTACAGACAAAGACGGGATTATCATGGGCGAGTTTGGATTCGTCACCGCCGATGACGTGTACCATGTCACCGTGTATGCTACAGACAAAGAGGGACGATTCAAGATATTGTCGATGAAAAACATTCACTTGAAATCATGTAAGTTTATCTTATTTATCGAATCTCTCCAAGAGGCAATCTGATAAGCACTATGATTTGAGCTGTTGAATAGACCCTAAACGAAGGAGTGAGGCTACTTTGCTATGTTAAATCCTGCTAAGATCCTGGGTATTGGATCTCTTCTCTAAACGTCAAAAACCTCGAACTTGTAAGTTACACTAAAGTAGTAGAGTGTAAAATGTAGTTTTTACACTAAAGTGAATAGAAACTCATACACAATTTGTGTATTTCAGCTTCTACTTCGAGCCTTGGAGCACCTACATCAGCACGACAAGGCCATGCTCTGGCGTTGCCACCTGCACAAGGAGCTTTTGCTTCACAACCAGGGGAACCATCCAAGCCTGTGTCTATTGAACCACCAGGACGGTCATGCTCGTCTTGCAGTCTGCCTACAACTACGCCGCGGGCGCCACCACCTGCATATAACCAAGTGCCTGACTATAACAATTATAATGGTCCAAACCAATTTGGTAAACCAGGATCAAGTTCTCAAAATCAACAAGGATTTCCTCACTTATCTCCTGGACAACTAAACATTGCAGTGGGTGGACCCAGTGGTTCATCATATAGTCCTCAAGGAGGTCAGCGGAACTATCCATCTGGTGAACAAAATATCCCCGAACAAGGGTTTGTTTTACCAGGTGGTGTTCCATCCTTTGCTCCACAACCCGGGCAGACAGCACAAAATTATCCTGGCTCTCCAAGTTATGCTCAAGGACCCGGTTCTCCTAATACACCTAATAATTATGCACCAGGAGGTGGAGCCTTTTCTCCTAATGGCCAGACTCAAGGCGGAGCTGGAATACAAGCTGGCTTATTTGGCGGTAATAATAATAATCCATACGCTGGAGCCGCGCCTAGTGGCTACTCTCAACCCTCCGAACAGAGTTCCTATCAGCAAGGAGGAGCTGGAGACAGAACTGCAAAACAATATAATGGTCCTGAACAGCAATTTGACTCAAATTTAGGCCTACAAGGCCCGGGTGCTGCTCAAGGAGGACAGCGTGGCCCTGATAAACCTACTCTGTTTTCCGCTCAAATGCAGATAGTTGATAAGAATACTGATGTTTATGCACTTGGCCCTAATGAACAGAAAGGATTACCACCAGGACTTACTCAGGGTGACATGACGCAGCTGCTCTATACATTCAACTACACCCTAGGATTCCACGGTCACTTCGAAGAGGGCTATACAAACGGTGTCAAGCAAGGATACTACTTCGTTACTGGAAGGAATGGTGTTCGAACGAGGATTGATTACGTGGCCGATGATACAGGGTTCCACCCTAAAGTTTCACATGACGTACTGGACCTTTTATCTGAAGATGTTCCCAAACCAGAAACTGAAAAGGATGAGAAATACGGTCTCAAGGGTTATGAATTCAAATGGTTATATTATCCTGTTGGGTCTAAAAAGCGGTAGATCCATTTCGACAAATCGGTTCGACCTAAAGTGGACCTGATCCTTTCCAACTATCCTTAGCGCCTTAAGGGTGAACCCTAGTAAGCAATTTAAAATGTATAGCTTTACTTTACTATTAATTATAGGTTAGGTTAGGTTACCCGATTCCTTTGTTCACAAACTAAACTAAATTTAAGTTCAGTTCATCTTTTTCTTACTATTTCATTAAGAAAAGGACAGAAGATAAATATTAGTTTAGTCCTGTCAAATTAGTCAGTGCCTGACCTAAGTTAACGTATTTTTAGTAGCCAATTTTTTAATATCGTCTTAATTTGTCTATGGAGTATCTTAATTTGACAGATCTAAACTAATATGTATCTTCTGTCCTTTTCTTAATGAAATAGAAAGAAAAAGATGCACTGAACTTAAATTTAGTTTCGTTTGCGAACAAGGGAATCGGTGCCAATATTTCTTTTAATAAGTTTTTAAAGTAGATATTACAATTAACTTTAAATATAACAATGTTCAAAGTAACACACTGCCATGTAACTGCCATAATGTAGTGATTACCAAAAGTAACTATTAGTAGCCTGTTAAGTTCATAGAATCTACACGTGATGATGACATTTAGCACCTTGTGTAATAAAAATAGAAATACAATAAAATATATTTGAAAAAGATATAATAATGTGTTTAATTAATATTACCTACAATGTACATATAAATTTATAAAAACTGTATTAACATTATATTTTCCTAATCGAACAAAAGATTAATTTTAGGTGGTAATAATTTAAACATTATGTGGTAATAAATTAAACAGAGGTTTCTAGTTTTGTTAGTAGGTATGTCTGATAGAGTATCGTTTATTTTTTATATTTTCTCAATAATCCAAGAACCAATTCAAACCTGCTTATGTTTGGCCAACTAATAATTTGGTTCATCAGCAGACGAATAATTTTGTTATAATGAATTTATTAACTTAGGGTTCCATTTCTTTAACTGATGGGGTCCGCTAGGGCCGATGACTGACAGATTCGCGGGTTGTTCGAAAGAGTTGCCATGGCTCTGGGTTTAAGTCAGTAAAAGTCTAACATCCCTCCCGTTCCGCCCAGTGCGGGAGAAGTTATTTGATGATTTCCCCACACAAAAAAAAAGCATTCCATTTCCTAAACCCTCGGGCTCCTTTTACTAGGCCCACACCGTCAGTCTGTCTGGTTGTCTATCCGTATCCCTCTGTCACACAGTAGTAACTTTTAATCGTATATGTCATGTTAAACCTAATGCGCTATGGAGCAAGCTATGCTCGGAGTCTCTTTAAAGGATAAAATCAGGAATGTAACTATTCGGAAAAGAACCGGCGCTACCGACATAGCTTGCAGAGTAAGCAAACTGAAGTGGCAGTGGGCTGACCATGTTTCTCGAAGGACCGACGGCCGGTGGAGCAGACGAGTCGTGGAGTGGAGACCGCGTATCAACAAGCGTAGTGTGTGACGCTCCCCAGCTAGATGGACCGACGACCTAAAGAAGGTGGTTAGGACGAACTGGATGCGGAAGGCGGATGACAGGGTGTTGGTTGGGGTTGCAGCCTGGGAGAGGCCTATGTCCAGCAGTGGACTGCGGCAGGCTGAGTTGATTTATTGATGTTCAGCCAACATTTTACAATAACATATTTTAAATGGTACCCATATATTATTTAACAGCAATAAATCATGCCTGATAAACAGAATTGCATCTCGTGATACAACACTGAATTATAAATAGGTAAAACTGTCTAATAAATATGTCATTCAAATAAGATTATCGCTAATGCATTGGCACTTTGAATGTCTCTAAACAACATTGGCTAACAAAGTAACTTCGACAAGAATGTAAGCGTTTTAAATAAAAGATATATGGAAACTTGACCAACTTATTAAAAAAATGGTGTTTAATAAAAATGTTGACGTTTACCATAAATAAATATAATCATAGCATAATCGCACTGCTGGGACACAGGCCTCCGCCGGTGTCCCAGCAGTGGGAACATTATAGGCTTAGGCATTAGGTATTAGGTTTATCTTCGAGAAGGAGTGTGCTGTAATCCACCACGCGGGCCCAGTGCGGGCTCGTAGATTTCACAGGTCTTAATTTTTTTGGTTCTAGAACATGCCGGTTTCCTCACGATGTTTTCCTTCACCGTTTTGAAAGCAGAGATGATGAAATTATTTACAAAAAGTAAAGCGCCTGCCTGGGTACAATCCCATGACCTACAACTTGTAAGTCGGGGCCGATACCACTGGGCCACCATAAATATAATACTGGAATATGTTCCATCATCCCCATGTCCATGGTACAGACGTCAGCACATCAAACTACCCGAAACTGTCAAATTTTCCCAATCAACTTTTAACCTTATGTTTTAGCGATAAAGTTGAAAATCTATGAAAGTTGACAGATTGTAGTAGCTTGATGTGCTGGCGTCTGTACAACTCATAGCATTTGGTTTACAGCAGAATTGAAGCTCACGCCATCTATTATACAATTAGTGTAACAGCATAAAAAAAGTTTTTACATATCAAAAGCCACCTGCACAGACGCAGTTAAAACGTCACGCAGCGATGCAGCAATGATCTTGACTTCTTATTTCTGCTGATTGTCAATAGATGGCAGTATTTTAGAAAAGATTTAATATCGACCTTATCGTAAGATACAACATAACAGCATTTATCTGCTGAAAGGGTTGAAAGATCAACTTAAAATATAATTTTAGACAGAAATATAGAAGTAGACCTCTTTCATCTTTGTGATGGATCTCGTTCAAAGAAACTTACCGCCTTACTTATATGTTAACCGCAACAAGAGCGGCTGTGTTTAGGCTTGAAATAATCACCTTACTGTCAATTTCCCCCACTAGAGGGCACCGTTGCATTAAAATCAGTCCATTGGCTGATACGACAATCGGCACAATGATAGCCGAGCTCACATTCCACATTTCAACAACCTTGTGTGCTAAGTCGAGATATTTAATTTGTTTCTCTTTCTCAGCTTTCACGAGGTTCCCGTCATGTGGAATGGTAACATCGACAATCATTGTGCGGCGTGCTAATCGATCTATGACCACTATATCAGGCTTATTAGCAACAATAGTCCTGTCAGTAATGATAGACCGATCCCAGTACAACGTGACATGGTCATTTTCAAGAACTGAGTCAGGCACATACTTGCAATACGGTACCTCAGAATCCACAAGTTTAATATCAAAGCAAGTTGCTGGTGAATAATCCTGACTACTTGGTTATGCCTGTGCTATTACTGTGCTGTGTTATTTTTGTTGGTTTCCACATCGTGATCATAATGCTCTTCCTTTGGCTCTGAAACATAGGTAGATATAATATTAATAAATGGAATGGACTGACCCGATTCCTTATTTTCTTTATCGTGTTCATTCTCGAACACTTCCATCAGCTCCTCATCCTATGCAGGGCTGCATTCTTGACTGCTGCGCTCGTCATCGTCTTCTCCAACACCATCAACTTCCACACTGCTTTCTAAGCAGCTTTGCTCGTCATGTAGCGGGTCATCATGTCTTCCACTAAATAATACAGAAGCATCATCATCTACATTTAAAACATTATTTTGTCCGCATTCTTCAGGCAGATCCTGTGCAATCTCCTCTTCTTGCACCTTATCAATAGATTTATCTCTGTGACATCTGCACGGAAGCTCTGCTCGTTATACATCACACATATAATCAAAAGTAATACCTTCGTGGTATGTATATTTATGTATCACCAGGGCAGTACCCTGAAGATATGCGCGCAATATCAGCGCCCAATCGCTCTCACGCCATTTATTGTAGGCGGCAACTACTCTAAACTGGTCCATAAATTCTTCCAGGCATATGCCGTCGTTGCCCTTTAAACTCACTGCTTGGCATGCGATTGGTCAAGCTTTTTATATCATACCCGTATATATGGGGTATCACCGTTATTAATTGGCTGAAACTAATCTCGTATGACGTGGGGCGCGTACTTCAATTAGGCGTCTCCACCATAAGTAAAGGTCCAGACGGGACCTCCACAGTTTAATTAAAAGAAGTTAGACTTGGAACTAATGTATTTTGAAGACTTTACAGGTTCACGTTATTTCTAGCACTTTTTCTATTAAACCAAAAACACCATATTAAAATATTTGACACTTGCTTGAACGTTCGAATGGAACACACAAACAATTATAACCAGCCTGTATTATTAAAGGTAAGACTAAACAGCCAGCCTCTACAGTACATACCTAAATATACAGCGCAGGATAGCCTTTACCAGAAGTGGTCAACGTTCAGCAGAGTAAAAGTACTCTGTGTTCAGCAGCTTCAATATCATAAGGATTGTGCCGGAATATAGCAGTTCGTAGTGGACTTTCGTATGACAGCGGCTCCCCTGACATCATGTCTGTCATCAGAAGACAGCCGCCACCGCCACAACCACAACTTCTATTAAACTGACCTCTATTAAACTTGTATAATAAATAAGGTCAGTGACAACACCACAGTGTACAAACTAGAGTGACTATCATCAGCCAGTGTCACTCTTTTCCAACCTCTTCGGTGATTCTAGTAACTTCGTAAAAAAACTAGGCAGCGCCACGTACTGTGCCGTCATACATTATAAGAGACCGTACTATCGCATTAGGTAATGAAACTTGTAATGATAGTTTTAAGAGGAATAATTAAATAAACAAATAACGTAAACAGAAAACATGAAGTTTATGCCTCATCTGCCATCTATGGATATCCTACTAGCTTTACCTAAAATAGTAAGTAGGTAAGTACTTTATTGATTCTTTAAAGCAATCTTTTAATAAAAATAAAACCTAATAGTATTTACATTGCTATACATAATTGCTCTACACTGACTATTTCTCACCTAACCTTGTTATTAGACTGCTGTCATATCCTGCAAAAAGTGGACATCTCATTCGTTAAAATCAACATAAATGTGTCTCATTTCCTTTAATTATACAATTAAATATGTGGATCTTATTTACAAGCGTGAGAATAAATTCATTATGTATATTTTATAGGCCTCCCACAAGGTGGACCGACGACCTTGTGAAGGACGCAGGAACCCGTTGGATGCGAGAAGCACAGAACCGGTTGAAGTGGAGGTGTTTGGGGGAGGCCTATGTCCAGCAGTGGACGTCTTTCGGCTGAAATGATGATGATATTTTATTTAACATACATACGAGTTATAATTGAGGGGCTTGTGGTTGGTCCGTGGATGGGTGACCAACTTCACATACCAAGAAACCTCCGTGCCTCAGAAAGCATGTTAAGCCGTTGGTCCCGGCTGGCCTTCATGGATCTTTGACAATCGTTACGGGTCGTCATTAGCCCGAAAGTCTGACACCCAGTCTAACCAAGGGATATCGTATTATACGCAGTGGTGACCTAGATATCGGAGAGCTAGGCGGTGCCCCAAGCTCAGGGGGCTGGGTTTTCGAAGTCAGATAGGCAGTCGCTCCATGTAAAATACTGAATTCAGCTGCTTCCGGTTAGACTGGAGGCGACCCCAACATAATTTGGAAAACGCTACTTAAAGGCAGATGATGACGTTAAGAATTATAATTAGAGCTGTAAATATTTTGGGGTGACTAAAACATATAGTATAGCCAGCATAACATGGAGTTACAGATACATACTGCGGGTTGCCAGTATTTTCATTATAGGCCTAATTTCAGGGACACATTCTGGAAAGGCACTATCCAATGCCTTGTAGTTACATATTGAACAGAATATCAATGCAATTTTACACTCAAAATTGTGTGGTTCATTCCTCAAAATACCATCCAGACACTTAGGTATCTACATGGTCATCACATGATCAGCCCAAGATTATGCCTGGACTTTAAATAAAAGAGACTTTGACCACTGAGTGTGTTTCGCCATTTTCTTATTCGTAATGTCGACTCCATCTAAGTACTTTTTTTTTAATATGAAATGTAAGTGTGATTCCGATAATCAATTTACAAATTAAATAATTTCATTTCATTGACTTCCAGCTAAGTTAACCGTAACCGGAACTTATCAGACGGTGGCGAAACATGCTATAAATATTTTAAAATCGCTAAATCTTTCAGTTAATCTGTTTGATTTTAATATCTGTTATTTGGGGCTGTCACTAATTAGAATCTAACTCGATTTGATTAGAACTTTATGTCGGAAGAGGTCACCAGCAGTGTTATTCTGTAAAAATCTCACCGTGAAAACTTGGGTGAAGTGGGTTTGACGTGAACTGTCAATTCCTAGCGTCAGGTGGGATGATCACTTCGAGTTCACTTCAACAAAATTTTCACGGTACCTAAGATATAGAATATAGCGACTGTCGTTCCAGTACTGCTATTCTATAAAAATCTCACCGTGAAAACATAGGTGAAGTGAGCTTGGAGTTAGCTGTCAATAGTGTCAATTCCTAGCAAAAACAAACTTACTTCACCTAAGTTTTCACGGTGAGATTTTTTTAGAATCGACCGGCAGCTGATGTTAGGGATTGAAACTATTGACAGCTCACTGCACCTAAGTTGTCTTGTCTCGGTGAGAGTTTTACAGAATAGCACTGCTGATCTGAACTCACCCTAAAAAACAACGAAAATGAAATCATTCAAATGGCGAAAAAACATTGGATGTTTTGAATCGATGGTGTTGTAAGCAAACGTTGCACCCTCACCGCGCTGCAAAGTTACTCAAATTATATTTGTGATCTTCCTACATGCGGACAAAGAAAACAGCAATTTTTTTTGCAAACACCACGTAATAAATTATGCTCTTTCACAATAATATTACAATAGTGGCGCATTTCTACTGCAAACGCACAATAATTGGTCCGCTTGTACCCAGAGGGAGTCGTGACCCGACAGCAATGATTCAATGGTCCCTGCGATCATTTCAATAACAAGACAATTGCATAAGATTCGCGTTCATGAATGAATCTTTGCAGGTACTTGCAGCCACTATCGCTGCGTGCTTTTGGCGGGAAGCCTCCACCAGTCGTACCAAAGCCGGCGCGTGCGCAACACGCGTTCGTTATTCAAATTTTCAAACTCGATGCGATCGCGAACGCGACGTTTTGTCTCCTAGTCTTATTGTTTTAAAATTGTTAAATGGAAGTATTGAGGACACACCTCATTTCCTATTGTAGCGATTCTGTTTAAAATGGTGTGAATATGCTTTGTTAAACAATAAAAGAAGTGTTAGTTCTACTTTCTTAAACTCTAAACAGAACATATCCTAATTGAGTATTTGATGTTGGACATAATTAAGTGAAAGACGTTTCAATAATAGAAGTAAGTAATCGGCTTACATTACCACACAATAACATGATTAAAAACGAAATTTCCTTACGTCCAACTAACCCAGCTTTAATAACAAAAACAACGTAAAAACTTGCATGGAACTATGACCTTATCACATAACAGGTCCAGGAGTGTCTTATTTATTACTAAGATCGGACAAAATAACAAAATATCAGTCGTCTTTTAATAATAATCTACAGTGCTAATTTATTTCACCTTTGACATCTTTACACCTTATACATTCAAGGAACTCTGTGCGTCCGATTTATACTAAGACTCTTAATTTAAGAGTCATCATGTAAGAATTTAAGGCGAGCAATCAGTAGGTAAATTAATATGATATCAAGTAATGATGAAATTGGGCAGTGGGTCTAGTCGACGTATTCAAAATGTGATTACGTCAACTGGACCCGCGGGTACATCATTCTGACTTTAACACCTCTACAAGAGATCGAGGGAATTCGAAAAAAAGGCCAGAATCATCTTCCTTTCCACTAATGAAAACCAACTATGATGGCGAATTCGTCTGTCCAGCCAGGGTGGTGCTTATCATTGCAATTTCACCATTGCCCATTGATTGAAGTGGTCATTAGGTCATTCAAGAATGAAGGCTAAAACTTTAAAGTATCATATTTTTTTATATTAAACATATATTAAGGAACAGCATTAGACTGAATGTCACTTCGTTGACATTCAGTTTGTTTTATTTTTCTTAATAACGTTTGGTATTATATTTATTTAAACAACACATTATTTTTTTAATATTTTGTGCACATGATATTATGATAGCCTTCATGAACCAAGCGGTACTATAGCGCACGCACCCTGGGCTAACACCTTGCTGACAGGCAAATATTTTTCCTTCAGTTGCAAGCAGTATGAGCTATTCTTGTAGGAGAGACATCCGATAGCATCATCATCATTTCAGCCGAAAGACGTCCACTGCTGGACATAGGCCTCCCCCAAGTACCTCCACTTCCACCGGTTCTGTGCTTCCCGCCTCCAGCGGATTCCTGCGGCCTTCACAAGGTCATCGGTTCACCTTGTGAGAGCCTTCCAACGCTACGTGTTCCAGTACGCGGTCGCCACTCCAGAACCTTTCGACCCCATCCGCCATCGGTTCTGCGAGCAATGTGCCCTGCCCACTGCCACTTAAGTTTGGCAATTCTTCGTGCAATTACGGTTACCTTAAATTGGTTCCCCTGCGGATCTCTTCATTTCTGATTCGATCCCGTAGGAAAACTCCAAATACTCCCCTTTCCATTGCCCTTTGGGTGACTTTTAGCCTTCTAATGAGGCCCATTGCAACCGTGAGCGACCACGTTTCAGTGCCATAGGTCATCACTGGCAACACGCACTGGTCAAAAAACTTTCGTCTTGAGCATGTCATTAATTTTATTAAATTATCAAAACAATTATTGATTACAATTCCCTTATCAGATAATACTTTTCTTCCTCCAAAAACTCAAGATCTATTGCTGGCGAAGGCACATGACTATCACTGACTCATATCACGCAAGGTTAACATTATACATTGCATTATGACATCGCTATTTACAAAATGAACACTATGGTCAGACAAGGGCACTCGAAACCCATAAGTGCCTTTATTCAAGAATATCACATCATCTATCATTATTTCATTAAGTAACAAAAAACATTATTTGAACAAAAGTCTTGTCAATCAGCTGATCAGTTGAAAATTAATGATATGCTTGTCTGATTAGATTAGAATTAGTTAAATGAGGAAATAATAATAGATTTATTGTATTTTTGTCAGAAGTCAGTCAGGTCAATGCCAAATTCAAAACCCAATTACTAAAATACCTATTTCTGCCGACAAACAGCATTCCTGTGTTACGGTTTACAGGGTATGAGTGCCAGCTTATAGTGTAATTACACACACATGAGTAATTTCTGGGTTGACTTTAAGAAGGCAACGCATCCGCCGGGTATGCCTCAGGTATTGCAGATATCCAAATGTCCATGTTATACTTACCATAATTAGCCACTGGCTTGTTTATCAGCCAATAACAAGTTCCGGCAGCAGGGTGTGAATGTGGAGCTGTATTACAATCTATACTCCACCTCATATCCTGCTCTCTGTGCCCCAAAACTTCCAGCCAAAGTGACCTCTGTGCCGCCACCGATGACGTGGAAGTGGCGAATTTAGGGCTAACAAAATTTGAATAACTGTCATGCCAGCAACACGAAGTAGAAGTAGAAGAATAAAATGATAATTATTTTCATCATTGAATGAAATTCTTAGAAAAGTTTGAATTAAGAAGACAAAAACAACATTATACCGTTTGCGTTCACATACTTAATTACAGAAATAAAGAAAGTGCACATTATGTGAGTGTATTAAGTGCAATAATAACAAAATGTTCATGAGCCGTGAGCAGACAGCAAGCTATCACTCTTAAAACCAGTAATAACAACTAACAACTCATTTATTAAGTAAGCATTTTCCGGAAGAGAATCGAACTTCGTTACGTTGGTGTTGAACAAAGTGATTGCAACAACGGTTATTTACAAAACATCCAGTCGGGAAAGAAAAGTATAGTAAAGTTTGATCTTTAATTTTCTAGACCAAAATGACAGCTAATAAGATAATAAATAATGTCATGTAGACAAAAAAAGGTCAACCGCAGCTGTCATTTTAGTCTAGCAAATTAAAAATAGTGTTAATAGTGTTAACTTTACCACTTTGCCAAATTTTCAGGTTTCTGACTAATATCAGAAACCTGAAAATTTGGCAGTTAGATAGCACACGGTACGCAAAATTCTGCTATGCTGTCGCATGTTAGCTAGGTTAGCGGCGAGTCAAAACTAAGAAAGATTGAAAAAGGCAAAAACGACATTGGGATGAGGAAAATACAGTTTCATCTACTTTGTTTTAAAAAGAGGTCACAGTGATTCCTTGTAGTGTAAAATTAACATAAATACCGTAAAGGATTTTCACAGTTGGAATGCTGAGAAGATAGCCAAAGTTGGAATTGAGGTAAAATAACGGACATGGCTATCTTACTGTGATATATGCAAGCCTTGAACATTCTAGGAAAATCCTTTTGTTGAAAGTACAAACACCATACGATACTAAACATTTGGCTTTCTTTTTAGTCGATAGGTACATTTACATCGCAGATCGTTGAGGCTATTTTCATACATTCCAGTCTAAAGTAGTATTCTATCGTCTATAATAATCAGCCTATAATGAACCCACTACAGGGACACAGGCCAACTCTCGAGGAAAGGGAGTGGGCCGTAATCGACCACACGAGCCCAGTGCGGGTTGGCAGATGTCACATGCTTACAATTTTTTTGGTTCTAGGACATGCCGTTTTACTCACGATGTTTTCTTTCACCGTTTTGATAGCAGTGTTGATGAAATAATTTACTTCAAGTAAAGCACCTGTCTGGGTAACCTACGACCTACAACTCGTAAGTCGTGGCCGTTATCACTGGGCCACCACTGCTCTCTTCTATAGCAGTAGTATATCTTAAATCTATCCCAAATCGCGAAAGTAATCTAAAGATTAAAGGATAGTTCCTTTAATCTTTAGATTACTTTCGCGATCATGAGTCAGCAGCCACAAGGATTTTCGTAACTTGATACCTACATCGTAAATTGTAACTACCAAATTAATAATGAAAGGCGTTATTTATTATTGCATCAAAAATAATTATACCACAGCACCAATCAATCAAATTATATCATAGAAAGCTCCAATTATGTCGTCATATAACAGGCGGCACAAAGTACCTACATATGTATTTGCACAAGCGTAGAAGGAAGTATAGTTTCTTTGGCGGCAAGCACGTGGCAGGTTCTACTTACGTGTTATTAAGATCTTAAAACGACACAATATTGCTATGTTCATGCAGGTTGTTCCGTCTATATGTAACGCTAATAATTACACCCACGTGTCTACTTAGGAAAGATAATAACATGTACGGCATAGTAGTGTATGAAACTAAAAGGTGATGTACGCATTCTCTCAGCAGCCGCACTAGCACTAAAGTGGATTGTGATAAAGGGAGAGTCAACAGCTTCTTCTTGGCCGTTCATAATCATCATCATCATCTGCCTAGCCTTTTCCCAACTAAGTTGGGGACGGCTTCCAGTCTAACCAGATGCAGCTGATTAGCAGTATTTCACATGGAGCGACTGCCTGTCAGTCCTCCACGACCCAGTTACTGGGTAATACGACACCCCTTGGTAAAACTGGTTGTCAGACTTTCGGATTGGTTATTGGATACTCTCCTTATTCTAAGGCTGTAATGGATGAGAATTCCCAATATTAAAGCAGGCGTCTGCACTTCTCACTGGTGCCCAGAGAGTTCGTTTGCAAATAATATTCAGACCCCGGTGAACCGCACAGTTTCAAAAAATCCTTTTATACTGAACTTTTGCACTATCAAAGGAACAATCCTCTAAAGGACATCATTCACGTTCCATACATTTTTGGGCCAAAATCTGAAAGCCAGAAAAAAAAAACGTAATACTTTCAATTTTTGGTCCAAAATGAATGATGTCCTTTAAATTTGGTTTCTTCAGTGGTCTTGGTTGTGCGTTGTCTATGAGTCAGTCGCTGAACCGTTGTATAATCCTATTAATCATATTGTGTGCGTAGATCACGGAACTGTTTTATTCTTTTTCTTCTTCGTGTCGGTGGCACGACTGAATTTTATATCTTGCTTGCCCAAAACTTTTCCGCTTCCAAGGCTTCGTCAGTAGCAGCGCAGAGGTCACTTTGACTGCATATTTTGGGACACGTGGAGGATGGTTTGCGACATAGCTCAACAATCTATGTTTTACTTATTAAATGATACCTTGACATATGATCTAGCACGTAGTTATGAATTACTATTTGATTAACATAAATGTTTGACATAGATTAATAAAAATACGAAAATAAGTGGTATGTAAATACAGGTACATGAGATCGGACATTTCTGCTTTGTCTTTTGGATAGCAACCCCTGAAATGAGTATTTATCTCCGGGTAGCCTTCTGCTTGTTTCCGCTTAGAAACATGAAATTACACCTATCGTAATCTTGACCATACTTTGTAATATGTACAATAATTATACAATTACGCCGATAGAGGCGAGTATCCGCGGTGTTGCATTGCATCACATATCCGTTAGGAAGTAAAGTTTTTCTAGATTGATAGCTAAATTGCCCAACTAATGAAGAAAATTGTTTTCTTGTACCATAAACGAATAAATAGTACCAATTAATTGTCCATTTGGTTGCAAAAAGTATTCTTTTGCATAGGTAAAGTAACATTACATATGCAAGGCAGCAGCCCAAAAATCTGACAACAAGTCTTACCGAGGGATATCGTATTACCCAGTTACTGGGTTGTTGAAGTCAGATAAGCAGTCACTACAAGTAAAATACTGGTATGCAGCTGCATCCGGTTAGTATGGAAGCCGACTCGAACATGGTTGGGAAAAGGCTAGGCAGATTAATTGAAGCATAGTAACAATATCTTAGGCATAAATTAGGTGTCAATTTTAAATTCTAGACATCCTTCTATGTGTCGGTATACCTACTACACCTGTCATAATTATACCACTATGCTTAGTCATTACTTTCAACTTCCGAACCTTCAACTCTTAATTTATGATTGCAGCGACTAACCTGCAACGTAATAAAATCTAAAAAAAATAATTAAAGTCCATGATGAATCGAAAATACTTATAACATCATCATCATAATCAGCCTATTATGTTCCCACTGCTGAGACACAGGTCCTCTCTGTGAGAGGGAGTGGGCCATAAACCACCACACGGGCCGGTTGGCGGATGTTACATGTCTTCGAATTTTTTGTATTTTTTTTTGTTTAGGCTGTGGGTTCAAACCCAAGCAGGCACTTTACTTTGAGTAAATTATTTTCATCACCACTGCTCCCCAAAACGGGGCAGGAACATCTTGAGGAAACCGGCATGTCCTCGAATACCTATATACACACATCAAAAGTGTCTAGGGATCAACATATATTTTTGCAATAACTTTTCTCCTGATTGATATTAATTAAAATTTTCTTTAAGGATTCATCAAATAAAGTGTTTTCGTTTGTCACAGTAACGATAAACCAAGTCACCTTTGCATTAATAAAGAAATTTGCCATTTTCCTATTATAGGGATTTTTGACATTTGAACCACTAACACAAAAGTTCGAAAAAAAGACTGAAATAACAGTTTTCTTTAAAATTTTATTGGGTAACTTAAACAATTAATAATCCGTGTTTCTACCGCGAACACTAACAACACAAGAACATCGGTTTGGCATACTCAAAATGAGTTCATCCAAATCACGCTGTGGAATTGCCGCCCATGTTCGTTGCAACAACAAAAAAAGGTCTTCTTGCGACTGGATACCCTCCATATTCGGCAGAGCTCTTCTCTGTAGCATATCCCATGCATGCTCAATCGGGTTCAAGTCTGGCGACTGAGCAGGCCAGGGCAGGACATTGATGTTAGCTGCGGCGAGAGTCTGTCTTACAACTCTTGCGGTGTGCGGTCGTGCATTATCATGCATTAACTGAAATAAGGGACCGATTTGCACTTGTAGAGGAACGATGACGTCTGATACAATCGTCTCAGCATAAATTTGAGCGTTGAGGTTGCCTCTGATCCAAATCAACTCAGTTCTTCCGCCGATCCAAATACCCGCCCATACCATGATGGTTCCACCACTATAAGGATGGACTTCCTGGCAGGATTTTAATCGCTGTTGGCGTCCAGGGGTTCTCCAGTGTCGTATACGTCTTGTATCCGGTCTCATACCAAAACGAGACTCATCAGAAAAGCACACGAAACGCCATTGTTCTTCTGCCCAATTTCTGTGTTCAAGAGCCCATTGATATCGAATCCTACGATTGTGCATTGCTATAGGTGGTACCCGTAGCGGTCTTCGGGAATGAAGGTTCACTTCATGCAAGCGGTTTCTGACTGTTTGGTCGCTAATTAAGTTCCCTGAAGAGTGATGAAGCCTCACGGCTAACATGATGGCGGTTATTGTTGGAGCTCTTCGAGTTAAGATTTGAATGTATCGGTCTTGTCTCCGTGTGGTGCAGCGATACCGTCCTCCATGGCGCTCAGCCACGGTACCAGTGCTTCGGTAACGTGTCCAAAGTCGACTGATAACACTCTGACTTGTATTCAGAGCTAAAGCCACAGTACGTTGCCGGGAACCAGCTTCTATCATTCCCACGGCTCTGAGCATTTCTTCCCTGCTTAAATGACGTCGCCGCTCCATAATAACGTTGGTTTTAATCAGTAGTAGGGAAACAGTAGCACTAATAATGTCTTCAATGCGTTGTATGTTTTTATAGGGAAAATATTGACAGCTGATTTTCATCTTTTACTCGAATTTGATTCACAGTTCCTGATTCAAATTATGAAATGCACCAAAAAGGATCCATATAAATTTATAAAATCATAAATTTATTACAAAGCCACATCTCAATCTCAAGAAATCCGCATAAAAATGCTTGATCCCTAGACACTTTTGATGTGTGTAGTATCCGTGATTTAAATTCCTTAGTGCACAGTGGGCGATTGAGTTTTCTTCCATTTAAAAATATTAATCAATGAACATTTTTTATATTTATTTGGGAAGTTAGTAACTAGTCCAGGCAGTTTAGACCATGTGCTCTTTCTAAAATCACATATTTTGGCGTCTGTTTTTATTTTTTAAGAATAAATTAAAGCTATAATAAAACTTGCCACAATTAACAGGTTTAGAATGATAAAAATTACAAAAAGCTTGATGCTATCAGCCAACTTGTTATAAACATTATGTTGCTGTAAAAGCTCTAATTGTGGCGAATCACATCTAGGAACAAAAGACACGATAAATAGAGACAGACACGCACACAGATATACATAATATTTATGTATAATTATAGATGTATTATAAACAAAATCAAAATCTTCTTTTTCCTTTGTACACAACTGAATTAGCTATTATTGACCACGCTATCCACGTGTACCATAACGCGACTTGCAAAGTACAATGTCAAATTAAATTGGCTAGCAAAACTCCGCAAACGTGATTGAAACAAAAAAAAAATTGCGCGAACGTGATGGGTACCTATATCGATAAACACGAAAGGCAAAAAAAAAATTGTCTTGTCATCGTCCGCATTTCGCGTAGTCACTTGAAATATCAGTCTAAAAATCAGTTTTTTTGTGTTAACTTTACAGATGATATAGTTATCAATATTTCAGTACAATAAAACAAAAGATAATATATTTTCTCAACTCATTGAATACTTCCAGAATTCTCGTAATTTTAAGAACGTTCACAGTCTGATCTCAGTCTCAATCTGTCAAAAATACCTATAATATTTCTTGCATTTTTTGACATTGATCGTCGGTGAGATGAGACTGCGACTAGATTTTGAACGTTTTAAATTACGAGAATTGGCCTTCTGCGGTCGTAAAACCTCAAAAAATACGTCTTTTATTTTTTTTATTTTATGTGTTTAGATATCGATCCCTATCACGTCTGCGGAATTTCGCTAGTTAAATATTTAATTTGACCCTTTAAAGGACATTATTTTACTGAAAATTTCACATACCTATGTATATTTTGTTTTCCGAGTCCGTATAAAGAACCTACAACTCGATACTGACAAGAGTTCAAAATACCCGTTTTTTTTATTCCAGTAAATCTTACTATTGACCACAGCTCGAACATTATCAGCAACACCTGCATGCGAGTATGAGTCATCGCCGAAAGTCTCAAATGCTGAATTTTTCCATAATATCGTCACCACTTATATCTATCCAACTTTTAATATTATTGCTTGCATAATTAACTTTTGACATAAATATTTTTAATGAGTGCTCAAAAGCTAATAATACCTAGTGTAAAAACGAAAACAAGTCACATTATGTGTATGTCTTTCTAGTTCGTTTACGAAACAAATTAGGTTGAAATTTGTAGAGGCCAAATTCTCATGGGAAAAATATGATGTGGCTCGTTCTTAATACTTACGAACTACTAAGAATGAAGTAGTTGTATCTATTTAAAGTGTGAAACATTAAAATAATACAAACAGTGCGGCATTACGAAGAAACCGCGGCTGCACGCTTGCCTTACAGTATCGCATTACTTCCCAACATTTCCTGTTTATCGTAATAGAATCAGCAATTTATTACAATTACCTCTTCACTATTATTTAACCGAATAGTTCCCAACCATTACATAGATAACGAAAAAATAGCTGATGATTTACGAGTATTTGTTTAATTTAACGATCCGTTAAAAGCAGAATTATATGAACACTCTTATTAATGCGAAATTATAGATTTACTTACTAGACTTAATTTACGAGACAATCATTGACTGTCTTATTTTAATCAGTCCTAGTATAGTAAACGAAATCTATGTATATACTATACTAAATCCTATGGTTTGAACCCACGTAGGAAACAGTTGAAAAGCGAAAAGGTGAATCACTGGTCAACTTCGTAATAATTGCCTATTGTAATAAATACACTTTCTCAAAGTGATTTCTAAAGAATAAAAAGTTAATGTTAACACAATACGTTACCCTTACACGTTGAATTAATAAAATGAAATACAATATGAGGGAAATAGAGCCACTTTGCGCATTATTAAGATCCGTTGCATTCACATACTTGGTGTTATTTATTTAAAGGTCTATCTTCAATCGTTACACTATTCACCTATTAACACAAGCTAACGTACAAGCCAAGTGCACAATATTAAACAATAGACACAACATACAAAAACAAAATTACACCTAAAAAATAAAATAACATCAAATAAAACATGCCGTAGTACAGAAATGACACTTACTTACATAATTTTTATACAATTTTAACAAGACAGAAGTTCCTGCTATACAAAATTAATTTTCACAAACTAACAGTGCAGGCAAAGTTTCAAGCTGTCATACGGTTGCAGTTTCTATCCCATATTTGCGGAACTGCACGTTACTTGGTTCCAACGTCGATCACGACCAATCACATAAAATAGGTACACTAAATGCCCACTTGATATGCGAGGGGCGCGAGCATTTTCACTATCGTTCAATGTCCCATTGTACGCACACTTTCTATAGTAAACAACGCCATAACAGAAGGAATTTATAAATAATTACGTATATATTGGTTATGCAAAATTGTGACTTAATCAATACAATGCTTTTAATTTTATAGAACCACAGCCGCATGCCTATTTCCGTACATGTTATGTGGGTGAGGAATAATTACTGGTACATGACAAACAAAACAACTAGCTTACTGATGTTAATCTAGCTCTTTGCTACGTACGTACCTACCTATTGCTGCCTGCCATTTTATTTGTGATAATGAGATCGCGTTTTTTAATTAATATTGTGCAATATTTCAATCCTCAATAATATATAATAGTGTTTGAAGAAACAAAAAGAACACCGTCATTTCTTGATTCATAGGATTTTGAATCTGAACTGCCCATCCATTTTTGCAGCCGACCGTACATATACCTAAGCTATAAAAAACAAAGATCAGCCTTTTTTTAGTTTTCATTTGATTGAAGTTTTTCATGCCATCTTTAGATTAAAGATTTTAGATGAGTTCAAAATGCTCGTACCAAAAAGTCATCATCTGCCTAGCCTTTTCCCAACTATGTTGGTGTCGACTTCCAGTCTAACCGAATGCAGCTGAGTACCAGTATTTTACATGCGCGACTTCCTATCTGACCTCCAGAACCCAGTTGCTGGGTTGTGGAGGTCAGATAGGAAGTCGCCCAGATAGAAAGTCGTGGTTGCGATACACCTTGGTAAGACTGGTTGTCAAAGTTTCGGGCTACTGACGACCCGTAATGATTGTCAAAGATCCACGAATGATAGCCGGGACCAACGACTTTTAACGTGCTTTCCGAGACACGGGGGGGGTGTTGGTATGTAAAGATGGTCACTCGTCCAGGGACCAACCGCAGCAAGCGTAGCTTAACCTGATCTATCAACTCATTACTTACGTTATTACTACTATACAAGCCACTTGTATAAGCCACAAGCCCCCACTAAAAATATAGATAAAACAAAAAACTGCTCGTACCAACAAATGGTGAATTAAATACAAGAAAAATCATCAAAAAGCCAGGAACACAAAGTCATTAAATCATCAACCTCTAATTGTTAAACTAATACGTGAGAAAACAGCTTTAAACAAACAAACATACAATCTGATTACCGTCATTAATTGCCTCTGCACTAAAGCGAATGTCACGATTGCCGCTAGTGCTGTCTCAATGTCACCTGTACCATCAACCCACGTACAACCTTGCCATAACTAGAGCATGTGGTACGCAATTTGACCAAGTGGCTTGTCTTTATATTCGCCGACTCGGAACATGAGTGGCTGGCTGGTTAAGTTCAGTGTTAAAACATTGGGAAAGACTGATCTTGAGACTTCTGTGATAGACCATATATTCAAATCCACCTTCAGGACTTTCCTAGCTAAATAGGCTGGGAGGAATACTTGCAAGGGTCTAAGCAAAATCGACCCAAACCAGCATAATATATATATTTCTGCTGATCTCTATTACAGGGCAGTTAAAAGTATTAAAAACTAGCTGCGCCCCGCGGTTTCACCCGCATAAATCTCGATGCCGTGATTTTCTAATATAATTCAATCAAGATTCGAAAGACACGTGGCGCCATCTATTATCATAATAACGTTATTGTTGTCTTCCTCGGGAACAGCACATTTTTTCGGGATGGAAGGTACTCTATGTCCGTTTCTGTACACCTGACTACGTATATGCAAAATTTCAGGATGATCGGTTCAGTGGTTTAGGCGTGAAAAGGTAACAAACAAACAAACTTACTTTCTCATTTATAATATTAGTAAGGATTAGTTAGGATTTCAGAAATAGATTTACAGGTAGAGCAAATCTGCAAAGAACCAAGTATGTTATAAAAGAATGGCATCATACTCTCCCGTATTTTGTATGTTATTTATTTCCAAGGGGTATATACCTGTATTTAATGTAATTATATAACTGTATCAATACACGGTATTTAATATTATTATTATTTGTTGCAGGAACCCCCGAAAACTGTGATGAAAAATGTTTAAACAAGAATTTATATTATTGGTAAGTTAAAAGGATGTAAAACTATAAAAAAGTCAGAATCAACTAACTTCTCAATTAGAAACAAACTAATGGCAAATTGGCAATATATTTTTAATTAAAGAACTGATATTTCAAGTTTGCTCTATACTTACGACATTTATTATGCCGCAAGTCAAATTTTATTGCCCAGGTTCACAATATTGATTAGTTGAAGCTAACAGCAACTGCTACTTGCGATATCCACCAACTGTCAAATGGGTGTTCTTATAACATATTATTTTATGTTTTAATGTTTCTTACCAGACAGATTTTAAATTGTAGTTGACCGGAATACAGTTATGTTATTGCTCGATTTCGTAGTTTTATCGTTTGTGATTTTTTATAGAGTTAGAATTTTTATACTTAAGTAACATAACATAACTAAGTAGCTGTTGATTTTATCGGAGAATCTTACACATCATAACATCACCCTTGTAAGGAATACCTACACAATAACGAAGGGTTAGGTAGAAGTCTACCTAAAGAACATCCACGTTTCTCCAGAGACCCCTAAAAGCAAAAAACACAAGTTTTAAAATGCCTAAAAGTATTGACTACAGTAAACAAAATCAGAAAATCTAATGATATTCTTCAGGATATATGCTAGGTAGATAGTGTGTTGAAAACATAATACAACTAGTTTGATACGATAGAAAAAAATCATGAAGATACCTCTAAAAACTTTATTTTTATAATAAAAACCACACTATTAAACAAACAATCATTATGATTTTTTGTCAGATTATTCTACAAGCAACATATTAAAGCCTAGTGTTTTAACTTTTAGTCCAAATAATAGATTTTTTGTAAATAGATAATTGCTTCATATTTTGCAATAAATTATCAGCGTTGTGTCATCGCGCTTCTCATTCTTTTCTATGCAGTCCGACAGTGACCGCGCTTTAGGTCATGTAGGCCTTATGGGGCTTACACCTATTGTTTGGACAAAAAAAAAAATACACTAGTGTTTTAGTACGTTGCTTGTAGAATAATTTGACAAAATCAGAATGATTGTAGATATGTATAATAATATAGTTTTATTGTAAAAAGAGAGTGTTTAGAGGTATCATTATGACGTTTTTCTATCGTATCAAATTAGTTGTGTTATGTTTTCAACACACTATCTACCTAGCAATATATCCTGAAGAATATCATATGTTTTTCTGGTTTTGTTTACTGTAGTCAATCATACACTTTTATTGTTTCTAAAACTTGAGTTTTTTGCGTTTAGGTCCAGCCGGTCGATTCTATAAAAATCTCACCGTGAAAACTTAGGTGAAGTGAGTTTGTTTTTGCTAGGAATTGACACTATTGACAGCTCACTCCACGCTCACTTCACTTAAGTTTTCACGGTGAGGTGGTTACAGAATCGCACTGCTGTAATCCCCTTGAGTCCAACCGGGCACAAATCCAGACTTCGGGACACTACTGAGAAAACCTTGATGGAAAATCTTACAATAAACCGTAATTATAGCTTTAACAGCAACTTATTGACATCATACGTACAAGTGAACAATAGTATTAACAATGTTACTGTCTTCGATTCTTAATTAGGATCGAAGTACATTCGTGTACTAATATTTTGTTTGGAACAATATATCTTATTGTGTGCAGTCGAGCGCATGACGTAACTGTTAGAGTGGTTCCGAATGTTACGATGTTGGCAATCTATACATGGCTTGGTCAGGACATGTTCAGCTACATGGAATCTTAGATATAGGTAATAGAAATGCTAACGGCTTAGTTGGGCTTAGTACAAGCAACAGATAAAAGTAGATTGCAAGTTGGATATTGCTTGTTAATGTTTGGTTGGATATTGCTTTTGTAACATAACATCACGCCTGAATTCCCCGCACTGATAAAAATAATTTCTTACTACTTTCATTAAGACTTACTGACTTTATACAGTAAGAAGAAATGTGTGTAAAACAGTAAAAGACTCTTAATACTTACTGAAAAAAAAGGAAAACCACCATTACTGTAATGTAAGTCAATGGTTTGAACGATATCGTCAAATGAATTTTGTGACCTTTTAGCTACTTATAACGTTAAAGTTTACTGTCGTGACGGTAACATTTTGCCTCAAGCTTTAACTGTTTTCGAATCAGTGAAAAATACTGTTTTGAACGTTAGGCAGTTCAGATTAATGTTTTTTTATTTACTGCTTATTTCTTTCAATGCGAAGCGTTAGGTAGAGGTGCACATATATACACCCACATTTCGCAAGTTATGTTTATGTCCCATGTAATAGGGGGCGAGCCTTTAGTAAGTTCAAGTTAACCACGTTATGGTAGTGTCAAAAAAAAACAAATCACCCCAAGTTCAACATCCAATCATGCTAAATACCGTAATTAACATAGGTAATGTTTACTGGACTGTGAAGTTGTCTAGTAGCCCGTATTTCAGGGTCCGAAAAAATTTAATAGTAAGATGCTTTATTTAACGAGATTGCTGTAAGCAACATTACTAAATAACTGCTGAAAATATTCTTTGATCGAATACACAGTACAGACGCCCATCAAGCTACTACAATCTGTAACATTTCTTTAATGGATTTTCAACTTTATCGCTAAAGCATTATGTAGGTTCAAGGTTGATTCGGAAAGTTTTACAGTTTCAGGTAGCTTGATGTGCGTCTGTACAATTTTGTTATCACACAAAAACGTTAGATTTTTTTAAGTTTTTTTTTTTATGTTAGTAGCTACGGTTGAATGTAAGTAATAATTTAGTTATACTAACTCAGGTTTCAGTCCATTGCCTTTCAGTTCAGTTGATAACAGTAAATTAGCAATCATAGTAGGTGGGACTTTTTATCTTTCCAAGAATGCGTTTATTTAAATAACATATATTACCTGAGTAAATACAATACGATTCTGAATTAAAAAAGCTGAAATGAACATTAATCTTCTTGTTTGTCTTTATTTAATTTATGAGCCATGTTTTAGTTTTTCATTGCCCTAACATCATCACGCTATGTTGATGATGTTACAGCAATGAAAAACTCCATATACAACATTACTGGGCTGAAAAAATATGGGACGTGTCATCGACACGAATGAAGATTTACGAATGCATTGTTTTACAAGTTATAATTCATGCGAGGTAAATGATGCAGGTAGTCTACTTACTGGTTGATCTTACCAGTAGGTACCGAAAATTAATGACTTGTGCAAGTACCCTTAGCATAGATATATCTATATATACTAATAATACCACTGAAGAGATTGTTTGAACGCGCTAATCCCTGGAACTGTAGGATTTGAAAAAATATTTTTGCATTTGATAGCCCAATTCTTGAGGAAGACTATAGGCTACTTAACATCACGCTAAGACACGTAGGAGCCGAGCAAAAACAAAAAAGTCGGAAAGAACGCTAACGTAGTAATAGCGCGGACAGACGGTGCGATGCGACAGGGTGGGTTGGGGGAACAAGAAATTTCACGAGGACGAAGTCACGGTGAAAAGCTAGTTATAAAATACAGAGTTACTGGTTATTCGTCAACTTCCAGTGAAAGGGTGATTATAAGTGTGCTACAGAATTAAAAACTAACTAGGTACGGTACAACAGTCGTAATCAAAGCTTCTCAAACCGGCCTTTTACTTTATGATTGGGAAATAAATGTATGAAGCATTTCTAGCAACTTTATTTTCTTGTCACACGCCTTAAGAGTGAAAGTAACATGTTCCAATGTTCACAATATCTACTTGCAATTACCGACATACTTGTACAGGACCCAATTCCACGTAATGGAACTTGATTTCGATTTAAGATTATATAAGTGTTACTCAATTGGTATTTCCTGCATTAAATGTTAATCCGGTACTACAAGGATGAGTAGATACAATTATATTTTGTTAATCGAAAACCATAACACAAGATCTCTGATAATAATTAAAATAATAATTGATCCGAAATCAATTTAGTTATTTTGCAACTTATCACGTGTGTTTTTCACTAGCAACACCCCGCGGTTGCACCCGCATAAGATTCGATCCCATGGGAATATCGGGATAAAAAGTATCCTATGTGTTAATCCTGGTTATAAACTGTGTGCCAAATTTTATTCAAATCTGTTCAGTATTTTTTGCGTGAAAGAGTAACAAACATTCATCCATCCTTACAAACTTTCGCCTTTATAATATTAGTGTGATGTGATTAGTAGGATTACTAGGAAGTAGGATAGTAGGGGAACATGTGCATCAGTGGATCACGGGGAACAGTGAATCATTTGTTAAAACTCTTTATCTATCGTACTCACACATACACGCGTTGGCTTCGCTAACGCTATCCCCAACCCCGCGCCACCCGACTAGTCGCCGTCACTGAATCACAACGGGAGGACTCGCGACCGCACAGGTCAGTAGGTAAGTACGAAAAAATAATTTACGTAATGTTTGAAATTACTTTAGTTCAAAGGTATTTAGATATTTTAAAGTCTTTGCATATTTTCCTTCAGTATGTGTGTCTAATTGTATAAAACGGTATTAAGTTGTGTGATATACCTAAGCGATTTATATTTTGTTAAAAATATTATTTCTGTTATTAGTAAATGGGTTACAGTGAATCATGTGGTAATGGGGTTCGTTGGATCGTGATCCACTGTTCCCCAAAAAGTTTCGAGTTTCAAAGTATACCTACTTGTTTACAGGTAAACATGCCACGTGATAGTCAAAGGAAGACACAGATTGGTCTTCATACAGAAGAACAAATGCGCAACGCTTTAAACATGATAGTGGACGGTTTTTGTTCGTTTTTGCCGGTATGATACAATGATAGTCAGTAGTATGATATTTTATTATATAAAAGGAGAAACTGACTGACTGACTGACTTATCAACGCACAGCCGAAACTACTGGGTCTACGAATGTGGAATTTTGCACACGGCTTCCTTTTATAATGTAGGGGTGCACTAAGAAGGGGTTTTTGGAAATTCAACCTTTAAGGGGGTGAAAAGGGGGGATTTCGTTTGTATGAAAAATCTTATTCCTCTAGTTAATAAACTTGAAACTTGGTACGAATACTTATCTAGGTAAATTATGAAGTTTGGCATTTTTTATTTTTCTAAAGTACCCCCGAAGGGGGATTGGGGGGTGTCAAAATTTGTATGGAACAATTTTAACGCGCGGTCCGATTAACTCGAAACTCAGTATTTATACTTAAGACCAAAAATAAAGAACCACGTCGTTTTTGCAAGATTGAAGTGCATTTTTTGTTATTTTTATTAATTTGTTCTATTGTTTATGTTGTTACTCAAGATTTTTAGGAGATTTACCCATGTTCAAGAAGATGTTTTTATGTTGTAAAACTAAACAAAAGTAGTAGAAGTTGCCAATTTTGTTTACTCTTATAATTTTCTGTACCTACTATTAATCTTATCAAGTATATGTGATTTTGCAACTAAAACTGATAAAGCAATGACTGCTAATTATATTTTATTTGAAAAATATATATATATAATAGTTTAATTAATATAATAAGTTTTATTGAATTATAAACGCTTATGATTCATAGTACCCCATTCGATCCACTGTAACTCAAACCCTGATTCAATGTGACCCATTCATGGGTCACAATGGATCAATTCCCTGTATGAAAAAAAACAATCTTGTAAAGTAAACCAAACTGTAAAAGAGGCATTTGAACAAATTATGTTAAACTTTAGACATGCTTTTATATATTGGATTAAGAACCTCGGTCAATAAAGCAGAAATTTAACCCAAAATAGCTTTTGAAAAAAAAATGATCCACTGATGCACATGTTCCCCTAACCCAAACAAATCGTTTAGCAGCTCGTCCGGTCCTCGATAGGTACAGTAACTAACCACCTACTGCTTAACGCCTGTTTTTCTACTTAGGCTCAACCTACGCCTACGATTGTCAGCCCTGATTAATCACCATTTCTAAGAAATACAACACCAGCCTTACCTACTACCAAATCGGGATTATCGCTTGTTTAAGTTTTCCTACGTGTCAGTTTTTGTAGGTAGCATTAAGGCTAAGTTAGCGCCATGACGCATTGTTTTCAAGTCGGCCTAAAATGGAAAAAAGTTTTATTATGATGCCAGACAATGAAATGAAATTGTTCTGTAAATAAGATATCGGGAATCACTACACGTAATAGGTACTATAAAAAAAATAAGCTAGATGAGGTCGGCGTTTCCTGTCTGACTACTTTGTGAAGAAAAGCCGAAACAATCTCCATAACCATAACCATAATCAGCCTTTAATGTTCCCACTGCTGGGACACTGGCCTCCTCTCGGTGAGAGGGAGTGGGCCGTAATCCACCACGCGGGCCCAGTGCGGATTGGCAGATGTCACATGTCTTCGAATTTTTGGTTCTAGGACATCGAAACAATCTCAGTCTCTTTTAAAGTTCAGACATAATCAAGGTCAGAACATGTGAAGAACATGCAAAATACGTAGATTGATGTCTGAAATGGTCTTTTGAGGAAAGTACCACACTGTTTTGAGTGGACCAGTCCAGTCAGTGCAAACATTTGTCAGTAATCGTGTGCTCAACTCACTACTTAATCCGTCCACATCATTTAAACATGTTCCAGAGAAAAACAAAATCTAACATTATTTGAATATTACTTGTGGTAAGTACCAAAAGGCTAGTAATACCGAAAGATTCCATTAGTTTGTTATGTCAAGCCACAAACGTATATGCTCATTAGTCATTTTCAAATTATAAGCGTTTCTTTTTCCGAGAATAACTCCGTCCTAGCCTTCACACAAATACAAAAGGAGATGTAACAACAGCCAACCACCATACAATATAATACACTATTCTATACCCACGTCCAATTAACTACACCTGTTCGCAGGTACCTAACAATGGTGCAAAAGAACTTTTCGCACAGATTTACTCCCGACGTGCATTCGGAAGTCAGTGGTCCAAGTTGCCGACACAATGCGCATTCTTGTGAGATTGTTTACACTCACGGTGATTACGCATTGATATTGTTGTTAGATAAAACTTAATACCTACGCTCGTGTTCGCTTAGATCCTGAACGATAAGTTCGAGTAAAAACATATAAACACGTTCCTACGTCAGTTTCCCTTCATCTGTTTGTCAGATATCCAGTTTTTCCAGATAATAAGGAAAAGTGAGGAACACGTATGGCTTGCTAGTGACAAGTTTGTTCCGCTACTTTGCCGACTCATGTTTAATTTTGTTTTTACAATTTCCTGCTGATCTGATTCACGCTATACATTTCCCGCCAACCATGATATCCAGCCAATATGGACAATGAATCACAATCAGACCGAATTATAAGTACCTTGTCAGTATCCTTATGATGACACATTTTAAATTCGTCAAAGTCGTATATGGTACAGTAAGGTCCCGTAAAAACAATTGAATTAAAAAACCCACAACCAGCCTTGCATTTACCTACAAAGTCATTAGTTTTTACTTCATATCTTAATTTCGTAAGTATAGTTTTTGTTCTTAGATCTGGAATACAAAAGTATCCAATGACCAAAACTTCACATTTTTCGTCTGAAATTTTCATAGTTTGGCCATATTAGTCTAAAACTCGGAATGTTGACCTTGTTATACCCATGCTCTCGTGGCAATGATTAAACGTAATGAGTGTGCTCATAAAACAGTCGCTAAGTACATAATTAGCGTGTAAATTGACCGTCTGACGCGAACTAATGACCTGTCCGTTCTTTTAGTAATTAGTCGCTCGTATGTCACGTTTTTAAGAAGCTGTGGTAAAGGATGACATCTGGTCGTTTTTAAATCATTGACCTTGTGGACTTGTGGAATGAATAGGTCCTAAATTAGTGGAATTAATGTAAATATTTTCTCGTACCTATCATGTTTCCAATGCCATTAATGTTTAGATTTGTCTTTTTTAGGGTCGGTGCCTAAAAAGGTAAAAAGAAACCTGTACAGGGACATCACCAAGAACGCTGTTACCATGAAAAGGAATGTTGTACTAATGTACAAGATTAACGTGATTACCCACCAACGTCGAAATTTTTCATCGATTTTTTTTTATTGTTTTTCCATATATGTGCGTCGATGTCCCTTACATCATGTGTTTTGTTACTTTAACCACAAAATTTTTGGTCTACCTGCAACTTGCGAGGTAAGTCCAAGTTAAAGCAGCCCACAGAGACAGCATTCCTTCGGACTTCCATTCCTTTTAGAGCTAGAAGGGCTCATAAAAATCGAGTGACTCAGGCATTACGTCACAAGGCCCTTATTTTGTAAACTTTCCTCATACTTAATACTTTTTACAAGATCTAATGTGATTTTGATTAGTCTTCATTTGCAGCAACCGTGTTCTTTTGACTGAGCGTTTCGAAAAATCTTGCCTCTCAACAACTTATTGCCTGTTTTATGCAGTTGGCTAAGCATTAACAGCTAAATAAGTTTGCTCATCAAATTTGATTTCTAGATTTCTCTTATTTATAAATATGTAATAAGTGCTCTCCAATGATCTCAGACCCTATACCTAAGTTATTCATTATTCAAACGTGGATATGGAGTACCTATAGTGCCTATAGTGGAGTACCTATAGATATATGTGTCAAAACAAAAAAGATTTGAGGGGCAATTCCCGTAGTTTTAAGAACATTCACAGTCGGTTCTCAGTCTCAATCTGTTAAAAATACCTCTAATTTCCCTACATTTTTAACAAGTTTTTGACATCAATTGTCGCTGAGATGTGATTGCGACTAGATTTATAACGTTTTTAATTACGGAAATTGGCCTTCTTATGTAGGTATTCACGGCGATACTGTCTTAAAATGGACTAGTTTCTCACTAGATAATCGGCCACTATTTCAATGACAGTAATTGTAGGTACCTAGTTACCACATGGTATGTATTTTTTTATTACATTTAGCGATATTAAAATGTAGTATAAAGTCAAAATTTAATAGTGACTAGCTTCTGCCCGCGACTTCGTCCGCGTGAAATTTCACCCTCCCCTCATTCACCCTCTTAGGGGTGGAATTTCAAAAAACCCTTTTTTAGTGGATACCTACTCTTCAAAAATAACACACCCTCCAAATTTCATGTCTCTAGGACCCGCGGTTTAGGCTGTGCGTTGATATATCAGTCAGTCAGTCAGGACTTTGAATTATATATATATATATATACTTTTCCGGGATAAAAAGTACCCCGTGTGGTGCCCAGGATATTAAAGAATAATTATACCAAGTTTCATCGTAATCGAACCGGTAGTTTTTGCGTGATGCCTGAACAAACAGACAGACAGACAAAACATTTTTTAATCACATTTTTGGGTTCGGTGTCGGTCTAGTAACACCCCCTGCCATTTATTTTTTTGATATTTTCAATGTACAGAATTTTCACTTCTACAGATTTATTATATATATATAGATATAAGTATATAGATGTAGATAGGTATGATATAGATGGTGATGTGACACACTCTTACGCGAACTTTGTGTTAAAAAACTTATTGTGCAATTAAAAGACCTTTGTCACCATATATAGGAGTTGTGCGTTAGATAATCTACGCTGTGGGTAGCAAATCCGCAGTCTTGCAAAAAATGTGGACGACGCAACACTATTCTCCTGGTAAGAAAACCTGTGAAAGCTGTGCTATGTAAACATTGAAACATACACACACGTAAATAAACGCGCCAATTAAAATTCATACGCTATACAATTCCCGAAATGCGTTGAAATATATAATGGTGAGATTGAATTTATACGAACGATCGTTTACGTAAGGACGCCATACAAAAGTAAGATAGCTGTATGGTATAAAGTTGGTTATTACACTGCTATCAGGTTAGTGGCCAGTCGGGCAGTACTTGGGGCTCCGAGACAAAGAGCGAATGTGGAGCAAGTTATCGAGCAACTAACTGATGGTTGCGTAACGCACGACTGCAGGGTTGCCGATGTGGTTTGACTTGTAACGTCCATTGCTATCAGTTCGTGTATTAAGAGTAAGGCATTCGTAACGTGTTATGTCATTCAAGAAAGGTTGTTGTTGTGACAACAGACCTTCGAGCTGTTTTCTGCTAATAATAATAATATTATATTTATTCATCAAGTGAATAAAGATATTATTAATAATATTATTAATGACTATGACTTGATAATTGGGCTTGCTGTTCTGTAGGTAGGTGTGTACCTACCTAATGGTATGTGTATACCATTCAACAATACTATTTCTTGTTCTCAACAATTTTTGACTAACTCTTTATCAAGAAATGACAAGAAGAATGTAACAAGAAGTTGCCCAGCGGGGTAATTGCATAACACACTGACAGTAGCAATGGCTTTCATTTTGACAGTTCAACAACATTCGTTGCCCAGTGGGAACAACGGGGCGGGGACGACCGGGAATAAACGGAAAAATTTGTCTGCTCAACAACGTATTGTTGAGCAGGCAAATTTTTCGAACATATGAAGCAATGGATAAGCAATATAATTCAAAATGATTCAGATTCTTATTGATAGGTAGTGTGTTAAGCAATTAGGATGCTGTATGAAAAAGGGATAATTTGAGAAATAGCAAGAGTTTTCTGCAAAGGTGCCTGATATTTTAGAATCCTATTCCGACCAAAGTCAAAGTCAAATCATTTATTTTAAATAGGCACATTAAAGGCACTGTTGAACGTCAAAAAAAAACTATATAGAAATGATTCTAGTCGCCTATTCCAAAAGGTAGTTTTCGTATGGAGAAGAATAGGCACGAAACTCCACCGTTACTCTTTTAAAATGTTTTACAAGGTCTTGTATACATAATATAATTATATGTGAACACGATGCACCCATAATAAAATTAGCCTACCACAAAAGGTTAAAAGAATTAAAAATTAAGCAATGACAGGTAAATCAATCATGTGATAGATACATGGTGCTCACATATTTACAAATTATTTAAAAAAAAATGCAAAAGTAGTTGATTTTCCTAGAATTTTAACAAGTGTGTGAGCCACCGTAGTCATAGATTGTAAAAATGAAATAAAATAAAATGTCATAATTAAAAAAAAAAAAAAAAAAAATTAGGAACAAGTTTGATTTTGTCTAGACTCTTAGGTTGTCCTATGGAGCAGGTGCAGGACCAGCATGTTTCCAAACATTCTTATCTTGGATATTATCCTATATTTTGTGATATACTTGTTTACAAAGTGTACTTTTAATATGAGTTTTAAATTTTCTTTCATTTAATTGCAATATGTCACAAGGTATTTGTTGTAGCATTTAACACAGTACCCCATAAAAGATGTATGTACTTTAGATACCGCCACGTGTCTTTAGCGTCTGTGTGACCTTCAGCATTCGATATTCACGTGCTATCAATATCAGGATTCACAACATGTCCATGGCAACAACATGTTGTGACAACAACGCCCATAATGACACCACATACATTACATACGAGGGGCCAAAATATTCCGTAAGGAATTGTATGACTTCCTGATTACAAATGTCGTTTAGGTACGTTATAGTCTATTAATATGCCACGCGTATGTCTTAGTACAATTCTTGATCTACGATAAGCCTGGTTAAAAGTTACGACTCAATGATTCAATCAATGGATTCTTGATTCTATTGCAGTAGTAGCCCTGATTAATTCAACAAGTAGGTATTCATTTGCTCCGTTCGCTGGCTACGACTCTCACGCTGACCATTAGGATACACCCACTAACTTTACATAAACCGAGTATCTATGGGTTCTATGACCTAGTTGCAAAACCACTAATGTTGTTTATGTAGTCCCGTGTTTCGAGCAAAAGTCGTTTTTTTTCAAGGCCATAGACACAGTCATGTCTATGCTACGTATTGCTTCATAGGTCAAACTAGATGATAGCTTTAGATGCAACGATAACGCTACATGCTTATTTTTACATGGCCACACTATGGCTAAGTTATGTGCTATATAGTACAGACGCCAGCACATCAAGCTACCCGAAACTGTAAAAACCTTCTACAAAATTACTTGGGTATTTTTTTGTCATTCTTACTTACGAGTACTAATATTTACAAATTCCTAGAAACTACACACAAATTAATGTATTCAAGTTTCGAAAATATGAGCCTTCAATGGCAACCCAATCTTTTTATTATTAGCATTTCTTCATAGCACATTTAACGTCAATTACGTCATATAATTTGAAATATACAGACTACTCGTCTGCCAGTATACTTTTATGTGTATCAATCATTGCGCTGACTGTTATATAATCTTGAATCAAACATACTTTGACGAAATACACATTCATATAAAGTTGAGCATTCATTTTAATTCGGAACTGCCCATGTTACTTCAGTATTGTGTGCAGTTGTGGACTTGGCTACAAAAAGACTGCCTGGTTGTTTGGTGTACCTATTGGATACGGATTATCAGTCTAATACACAATAACTAATTGACCTGCAAGGCTAAAGTGATTTTCACAATATCTGAAACGCAATGATGCTACTCGACTTCGAGTAGTTGGATAAAAGAACAATCTTTAGTTGATTTATATTTAGGATCGCTAACGACAATAGTCAGTTGGCTATCATATGATGAACCTGACATTACTAAATAGCTTTCTACGATAATCTTTGTGGATTCTTTGACACAACTTGAATAGACAACTGGCTGTTTGATCGACAATTATTTCTGTCGTTGACAATCATCCACAAGAAGTTGGCGAAAGCCATTCTTAATAGATTTAATAACAGCGTTATTTCCTTCAATCAATTACAGACATCAAATGTTCACGGTTTGAGGTTTTAAAACAAAAAATCGAGTGAAACGTCAATTGCAATGAAACAGGCAAATGTTCTCAGGGCTACTTTTTTTGAGAAACCCACTATAATGGGTAGTTATGTTGAACTTATCGTCGTCATCAGGCTATTATAGTAATTTATTAGATAACAATTTCCTCTAATTACGAGTATGTTCGTACATCTGTGAAATGCGTCTACGACATCGACATAGTAGAATAAAACAATTGCTTTAAAGGGAAACATTTGACACGCTCTTATTTGACCTAAACTACTGATTACTTAAACATTTTAGTGACAATATTATCTAAAAACAATCCGTATTGTTTTGAGACATCCAAGATATGTCTACAATCTGTTACACCAAAAAGCTCTTTGTATTAATATTTAATCCAGTCCAGTCGATGGAACTTAACGGTGATAGTCGTTAATAACAATGTAGTAGGTACTGCTACTGCAGTAGTGTTACGTGTAATTATTAGTCATACAATGTTATATTTACTGCGTTTATTTCAAGCGAACATCTTTACATCACCGCGGCTATATTATAACTCTTTTTTCCAAACAAAAACCTAATACAAAAAGCTCATTCTAAATTCGCTTGACTGTGCAAAGTTATTTGACTGCCAGCCTGAACTATGGTCGTCATTAGGTCGACTTTTGCAGACAACTTTTACAGTACAAATAGTAACTGCAATTTTGTTTGTATAGCTACGTATGTGCTAACTGCAATTCATTTTAATTCAAGCTGTCTACAATTAATGTTAATTACAGGATTAGAGATTCGAAGTGAAAGTAGGAACTAGCTAAACATACGACACTAGGCGCCATGTGGAGTTCCTCATGTCTCAACCTTTTTTATGTTAAACTTTTCCTGGATGTCACGCCGAACTTGATTAGAAATCTTTACCTAATATGGCTATTGAAGTATTGACTGATTCAACGATCAACGTACCTAATGTCGAATCCAGGATTCATAGAATTGAAATAAATTAAATACATAGGATTGTGATCAGAAATACTTAGTGACATATAGTGTCAGATATACAGTCGTGGGCACAGAATTGCGATATGGGTAAACGAGACAAATAGCTCCTTTTACTTTGACAGTTTCATGCACGTTTACCTAATATGGCTATTGAAGTATTGACTGATTCAACGATCAACGTAATGTCGAATCCAGGATACATAGAATTGAAATAAATTAAATACATTATAGGATTGTGATCAGAAATACTTAGTGACATTTATAGTGTCAGATATACAGTCGTAGGCACAGAATTGCGATACGGGTAAACGAGAGAAATAGCTCTTTTTACTTTGACAGTTTCATGCACGTAGGTATGATGAAAAATATAATAAAAGTCTAGGAAAGGAGCAAAGAATCTGCAAATCATACACCTTAACCCTGAACTTATTGTATAGGTATACCTACATGATATTATGAGATCAGAAACATATATATCTGTATTATGATGAGAGGGATGTGTGGTGTTACGCTAATAAATAGCATAAGAAATGAGGTAAGTATACATATAAGAGGAAGTCCGAAAGTGACACCGGTGACTGACTGAAAATTTGTGTGGAAAACAGTGGTCATGGTATGGACATGTGATGCGAAAGAATGGGGAAAATGTCGTCAGGAAAGTTTTGAGAATGAATCTGGATGGCTATAGGGGAAGACCAAAGACACAATGGATGGACTGTGTGAAAGATGATAATGGCTAGAAAGGGAGTGATTACCGAGATGACAACTAATAGAGAAGTTTTGGAAAAAAACACATGTTGCGCCGACCCCAAATGAATTGGGATAAGGGCAGGAGAATGATGAGACATGATTAGGTATGTATTAACCGGTAAAGCTCCACGCGTGACCGATCGGTCACGAAACAATAGAAAATCAATTGTGTCTCATTAGCGAAACTTAAGGGGTTAAAAATACAATGGCCTGTTTATAGAGTAGGTATCAGTAAACTAGAGCTAGACTGAGTTACAGGTGGTCTATAATCACCTGTAATTTACGTTCCGAAAACAATTCCTTATGTCCACAATTCCTCATAAAACTAGAAGATTTTGATTGAGATTATTTTTAATTGGTACCTATGCAATGTCCGATTGCACACACATATAATTAACGCGATTATGGTCAGGCTGCTATTGTATAAGAACCGTAATGGCGCCATGGCCATAAATAAGAACAATTATATTATTATTGTGCGTCACTCGGCCAGTCCTATTTTTATAATGAAAATGAAATCATACACATACTCACGCAATTATAGCATTGTTACATCATTATTAATTACATTATTTGTAAATACTTTATTGTTTTTCTTGCAATAGACTTTTTATTGCATCGTCATTGATGTTTTATTAAAAATATATATTTATGTGTGATCTACCTACACATAAATATATTTATAAATAATTATAGTGTTCTGGGGTCCTAAAAATGCCACTTTGGCAGAATCATAAAAGGATAACATTATGAATCATAATGGACAGTTAACTGTTAAGTTGATCGTATCAAATCCGATTGGTGAAGGATTTTTCAGTTATTTTTTCTTGCCTTTGGTAAAATACCAATCAATCCAATCCAAATCCAATCTCTTTGATTATACCTAAGGTAGTGCAGAGAAATAAGAAAAACACGGACTGACTTTGCCATATTATGATTCATAATGTTATCCTTTTATGATTCTGACAAAGTGGCCTTTTTAAGCCCCCTGATTCCATAGATTACGCTCTGGTCACTACCCATCCCGCAAGATTGGTTATTTGAATTAATAAAGTGAATTCTCCCAATTGAGAAACATGCAGAACGGTTGAAGATGTACCTACACCATCTACTTATGGAGTGTACGCAAAGAAAGAAGAGAGCCACTGCTGAGTATCATAAAAGTAACTAATTATGATATTGGTATGTTAAAGTCTTAACGAAGCCTTCGCCTGATATTGCAAATTTACTTTCTTATCTATTTACTCATCAATAATTTATTCAGTACTAGCTTCCACCCGTGGTTTCGCCCGTGAGGTATGTCGATAAAAACTATCCTATGTCCTTCCCCGGGATACAATCTATCTCTCTACCAAATTTTAGCGAAATCCGTTCAGTGGTTTAGGCGTGAAAAGGTAACATACAGACAGACAGACAGACAGAGTTACTTGCGAATTTATAATATTAGTATGGATTTGTAGATAATAGTTTAAGTTATGAGGAGGCTGCCATGCAACTGTGGATAAAAGCCTCTTATAAAATTTAAGATTTTTTTTGTTATATTGCTGGGTAAATTGCAGTGACGTTTGCGGAATATCGTTTGTTGCTCCAGTTGAAATATGTAAATCTCTAACTTTTACAGCCCACATGCAAGTTTTATTGCCCAAGTTGACTTCTGCAACCATCTCGAACTGTAGAAATATTCACTGCAAGTCGACTTTCTGTTACCTTTTTAACTTGCGTAAAGCCCAGAACACACATGCCTGTAACTTGCACAAGAGTAGGTATGCAAGTAGCTGGCATGCCATTGTGGTATTCACCAATCAGAAGTTGTTATTGCACACAAGCTTATGGGCTATGGATAATTCTAGGCTTAATGGAAGTCCAGATACCTACTGTCAAGGAAAGTGTAATTTTTACTATTTTAACCATGCATAAAATACTAAAAATAGTCTGTTTGTCCGGTGATCGATATCTACAATTAGCTTAAATAGAAAGAAAATAAGACTTAATTTTCCATTACTAATAACATTGAGACTTATCACTCTCAGTACTTGTCATTAACGATTATGAACAATTTGTAATCATTTATGAACAATTTGTAATCATTTATGAACAATTTGTAAACATTTATGAAAAATTTGTAATCATTTATTCTAGTCCTTTAAATAACATACGACTATTTATGCCACCTAATTAGAATAATACACGTTTTCCTTTTTACCGGTAAATTAACATTAAACTTGGACTTGGAAGCTAGTTGTCCCTATATTTTATCAGATGACTGTCGCAGGTCGGTCTAGGTCGCAAGCGCAGCTTTTATTGCAAGCCATGAACGCTAGCGGGAAAAATATCACACTTCGCTGTTCTCTAGGGTATTATTGGATCATATTTTACTATTATGTATAATCGTATGAACTTATTAATATTGATTACGTATTGCCTAAGGCCGTATGTAATGAGAATGACACATGATTGCATATAAAATTATAGTGCAGGTACCTATCTATACTAATATTATAAATGCGAAATTGTGTTTATCTGTATGTCTGTTACTTCTTCACGCTTAAACCACTGAACCGATTTAGATGTTGGGTATTGAGATAGTTTTAGTCCCGGGAAAGGACATGGGGTAGTTTTTATCTCGATATTCCCACGGAATCGACACTTATGCGGCTGAAACCACGGGGCGCTGCTAGTTTATTAACAATTTTTTTTTATTGCCGTGTCGTTTTTGCAGAACAAATCTGATTTCAACTTTGCCTAGATACTTTTTACTTTCTTATAACTTGCGCTGAATTATCAAGTTTGAAAAACAAAATTAATGGATTCTAACAGCTGATGACGTTTGAACAAGTTAGGGAGCCATAAAGAATGCAGTCAAGGTCGCCTACGTGTCAAACTACTATTCACTTGGTTCGCATACCTTTAAGCTTACACATACCTAAGCTTGAGGAAAGCTCATTATCATAGAAATGCATGTGCATAATGAGATCAAAAAATATGAACAACGGTATGTTGCTAAAGCATTTACCTAAACAATTTGAATCAAACAAAATAAACAAAATAGATTAGATTAATAATAAAAAAATTGTGGCTGTAATAAGAATATCATATTGAATGTACCCAATGGATCGAAATATCGGTTTTTCAAATAACGTTGTTAAAAATAACGAACACTAACAGGCATAGAGGTCAACGTCAACGCTAACTTTTTATATTAAATCAATTGAAGCATTTCATTGACCACCGTTGTAATAAATAGGATAGAAAATCATGTTTTTTAGCGGTGAAGTCAAGGCCTGCAGTTAAGTGGGCACTAGTCGGTCACATTGCACATCGTGAGCCGTGGAGCACGCCACTAGGGTTACCATCCGATACAGTCCGGACGGAAGTCTGGTCTTTGTCCGACCTTGTTGTCCGGTTTTTACAACATAGTAATAGTTATTTTTTTGAGTATGAATGTGTAAAGAGTAGGGGAAGACCAAAGAAACGATGGATAGACTGTGTGAGAGATTATTTAAAAGAAAGAAAAGTAGGTTCATTTGTCACAGAAACACGAGCATACAAAAGTTAACCCGAATAATAAACAAAATAGTACCTATAGTCCGCGCGGAACTAGTTGGCCGCGCCTGGGGTATTACCTACATGTGAGCGGTTGGACCATAGAAATGCTTTCATATATCTATGGGTGGGACGGAGGGGCGGGGGCGCTTTTGTCATTCCTCAGTACGTGCGTTGCAAACACTAGGCAACCCCACCGCCCTCACCCCCGTCCCCACCTAAGGCGTGGCCAACTAGTTCCACGCGGAGTATAATCAGGCCTCCGTCACTCCATGTACTTGCGCGCTATAAGTGCCTACCGCCCAGCCGAGCGGTCTCGGTCCGCCGGCGGATCAAATTCAGTGCGGTTTTCGCAAGCGAAGCGCGCGCACGCCGTTAATATAGGTATAAAATTAAAATGTCCGGGCTTATTTTGTAAAAAATATCAGAAATTTTCGTTTGTTTTTTAATTCAATGGTGTTCCTACACGCACCGCAACTACTCAAAGAACTCTCATTACAGTGTTTATATCACTAATTACGTGTGGACACGACACTAAACATGACGTAGCCACTATTCACGTAATGTATGTTAAAGACCGCATTAGACTTTGATGATGATTAGATGATATAGGTGGCTAACAATGAATTTTATTATGTCGTAGGTATCTTATTAATTTTATAAGTAACTAGGTCTTTGGCAACGGTGTGCTGTAAATTATTACAGATGGTTATCTAATCCATTGGTTCATAAGTTCGAAAAATTTGTCTGCTCAACAACGTAACTGACGTGGAGTGTGGAGTTGTTGAAGACTTACACCACTTATTGATGGACTGTGTTCGGTACGAGTCTGGTAGAAATGATTTGTTTAGGGTCGTTTTGTTTGTTTATTTGTTTGGGGGGTAGACTACTAGGCAAGACTACAAGGCAACCTCAAGACCTACTAGGCACATTCCATAAAATCCTGGCAGAACCAAATGGCGATGATGCGAAGAGTCTGTTTAGGTTCATGGCCCAGATATGAGAAATGTGTATTTAGGGTACGATGGGACTGACATACGCATTGCGATTATAAATGTCCCTAAATAAACAAATTATAAAAAAAAAACCCTAAATGACGCAATGAATGTTGCTGAACTGTCAAAATGAAAGCCTACTATTAGTGTGTTACGCAATTACCCCGCAGGCTGATACTAGAGCTTTTTAACTGTCGCGGACTTAGAATAAAACTATCATCTGCAATCTACATCTCTATGGGCTATTTAAATGATAAAAACAAGACAAATACGAGTAATAACACATTTGCCTCAACTATTCTTGTTCGAGCGCGAACGCCTTGCCAAGGAGACCACACAATAGATTACCACAAGGTCTTCGCCAAAAGTACCCACGTTCAATCAAATAGGAGTAGGTACTACATGACATGACAGTTGCAATTTATTTGCGCCCACCTTACTTAACATGTGGACTGACAAGGAGAAGCTACACTAAAGACATGTGACAAATGCTTAGGTAAATAATAGCTGTAACTTTTAATTTCTGCTGATGAGGTAGGGAGTAATATGCTGGGAACCCAGTACGTAGGTATTAAGTTGCAAGTTTACAGGAGGCTAAAGGAATCTGATAGATATAGCTCGACAGAGCCCGTTTATAATATTGTGAATTGACATAACTCGGGACCCTGGAGTCCCGGACCTTTGCAAGGCCTACGAGAGGCCGAATAATATTATCGTTTTTTAAATTCAATTTTTTATAACATCGTCGTCGGTCAAACGGTTGATCGAGCGGCCTTCCTGCAAAGTTGCTGTTTAGCAAATTCAACAATACCAACCCATGTGACAGTACGGGTTCGCCCAGCTGAACGAATCAAACGTATGTAAGTATGTAAAATAGTTAGACAAAAGAATAACAAATAAATTAATCTTCTAATGTCTGCTTATTTATTGCTTAAACAAAAAGCTATCTCATTTGTTAAAATGCAATCCAAATCTTGATTGAGATTTCATTATAAATTGAGTTATTCCGTTCCTACTTTATAATTTCAAAGATTAAACTGACATTTAAGAAGTCAGTTTTTGTGATGTTTTATATTATAAGATGATGATGATTGGTAGTAATAATTGTAAAATATTATGGTCATGTCTTAAAATAACTTTTATATTTGTAAATAATTTAGACATTTTATATGATATGAGAATTGAGAATACAAGACAATTACAGCAATCAAATTAGGCTGGCATTATAAAACAGAAGTGCCTATTTGCAATAACCATAATAATATTATTATTAGATGGCACATTCATATCTAGTGTGTGAAAAATCCTAAAACGATTTGTTACCTTGTCATGCACTTATATTATCTAGTAGTAATAATAATGTCAAAAGAGTTTTTTTGTTTGAATGCGCTAATCTCTGGAACTACCGGTCGGATTTGAAAAAATCTTTTTGCATTTAATAGCCCAATTCTTATTCTAAGATGATTCTTAACATCACGCTAAGACACTAAAGAGCCGAGAAAAACAAAATAGCGCGAGTAGGCGATACGATGCGACGGGGTGGGTCGGGGAGACGTGAAATAACACGCGGACGTAGTCGTGGGCAGAAGCTAGTTTTGTATAATTCTAAATTAATATAACGTAGTTGTATGAAGAGCTTTTATTTCCCGGAAAGACTGCTAAAGCTAAATCGTGTTATCGTGTAAAAAAATCGTTTTGTTTACGCATCTACGCACAGCCATGTGTTTTCCATAAATATCACTTATCGTAGGGACAACATGTTTGTAATCAACGCCCTGTAGGTAATATTATACCAAGCGATTTAATCATTATCTGAACTTCTCATTTACAATTATAATTACCGTCCGCATTCATAAACAACAATGACACTATTTCGTTTCTGACAGAGATACTAAAACAAACGGACCATACGGCAATATGTGAAATATTCATATCTGGAACAAAACAATGTTATCAGAGATACAGCTATAGGTCACCGGCTGAACAAACAATATAAAGCCTTGTTCACAAAATTCATCCATCTGACACTCAAGGCTTCGCACAAGTGTGAACGTTGCTCAATGTCAGGCGGAGAGAACTAATGATTACGGCACGTTGATTGTCGAGACAAATCGCATGCATATGTCATTATGCATAGACCACACGATAACTTCCTATTGTAGAATTAAGTTTTACAACTTAATTCTACGTTGTTACCACCCGTACGTGTTCGTCTGTAACAACAAATGAGCAGTGTTTGAGGTCGAGGTCATGGCTCGATTCTTGGGTAAAACCACGATATTCTTTTTACAAACAACAAATTTTGCAGTTGGTTATCTAAGCTTTAGCTGGTTCTTTGTAATATATTATTTTCTTAAGAGCATACCTACCTAATAACTATGTTAGTTATAAGTTAATTCTTTAGAATAACAATGTAGAGTCCAAGCCAAGGCTGTAGCAGAGTCTGTTATTCCTTACGTTTGCTGCAGTTCGATGCAACATACGTTTGCATCGAAATAAGCAATCGTCATGTCTTACAAACAGCAGTTGCTCTGTAGATTACAATTACAACCAACCTAATGCATGTGCCGTGTGTGTAGGCCTACGATCGATAGCATCTACATATTAGCATTTTAACCCATAGTTCGTATTTCTTAAGCTATCGTCTAAAAAAGTATGTACTCTGTTACACCATCGAGTTAACCATTTGAAATCATTTGTCATTGGCGTCAATAAAAGCCGAAACCATACGGGTTACTCCACCAGCCATTTGATTTATGAACAAACTGTGCGGTGTAGATTGCAATCTCGGGCACTGTTGGTAAATTGTGGCAATGTAGCGCTGCAGTACCTTTTATGTATCGCCATGCTCTGTAATTGATGGAGCAAGGAACTATGAGTTGATCACGATATCTTGTATCTGTGGCAATTGCCTTCATTATGCAGAAACCTAATTTTATAATGATCTTAGGATTTATAAGTGCTCAGAGATACGATATGGACATTTATATGTCCATAGCAAAAACCAATATTTCTACGAGTTTATACTCGTAGAAATATCGGTTTTTGAGCTCATGTTCATGTGATTCAACGTTCACGTGTTTATCAAATAATCCATCAGAATAGGATGCAAACAAGTTTCGACATAGTTTTATTAAAACTCTTTTGAGTGTTTGGTCGCGATCTACGTCAAAGTATACGTATATGACATTGTTCATAATCAGACGTCAGTCGTGCTAGGCTTAAACGTGGCTTTCGTACAACGTTTGTTTATGGACAATTTATACAACGCAACTGGGTGAAAGTGGACAGCATGCCACCCGTCCTGTCGCCCTTACACGGCCTGATTTCGCAACCTGTCCAGTGTCCACCACTCATACCGTACCCGAAATATAGAAGAATGAATTATATAATAAACATTTGTATAATTAGTGAGACGGCACCGTATATCGTTTGACAGACAGGCAGACAGACCATTTAATACTTTACGTCAAGTCGAGTAACATTGTTATGCACGCGCAAACGTAAGGCGCATACATAATTATGAAGAAGAAAGGTGGGAAATACAGAAATAATCAGCGTACTACAATAACTTGGCTCATTGCCACATTCTCACGTGAATTAATGCAAAAAATATAAATTAGATTAAAGTACTTTTAAATTTAAATAGTTACGTTCTTCAATCTTTATTTATTACTGAATGTACGACAACGTAACTTACTATCTTAAACACTGTAAAGAAACATATTTATGGGAAGATGTCTGTTTCTTCAGAAGAGGCAACGACATTAATCAAGGATTTTAAAAACAACCAGCCAAACCAAAGTATTAGCTAGCTAAACTCTGCATAACCACTGAAACAAAAAAGATTTGATGGTTTTTTGTAGTTCAACGACCGCTGGTTGTGTTGTTACTTGAATTATGAGTAAAATCTGTTTTCTTTTGTTTTATCGTGTTAAGATATCAATACACATCACGTCTGTGAAGTGTACATAAAAAAAAACTGATTTTTAAACTGATACCTATATCATGTCACCATGTGTCTAATTACATTACCTGCGGTAGATGAAACAATTTTTTTTATCAAATTAATTTATTTTTTGCTCTATCATGTTTAGAATCAGATATCCATACTCATCGCGTCTGCGGAATTACGGTAGCGAATTTAATTTGACCCTGTCACACACAGACAAAATCGCAGACGAAATGTAATGGCGTTAAATAGCGTTTAACAACCGCTGTTTGCGACAACTCTAGTTGCAAAAATATCGACTTTATTTCAAAATTTTAGTCCGTGTATCGATCATAAACTCATAAGCACCAATATCGATAAAATTAATGCGGTAAAGGCTATTAGTAAAAGTGATTTTGCACAATTTAATGTACCAATATGAAATGCTGATGGTATCATTAGTATTATTGTTTATCTATATATATTTTATTAAGGTTACCTACTCTACTATCACGAGAACTCCGTACCTAGTGCTGTATTTAGTTAAACGTATGAGCTGCCGAATCTTCCTCTTATCAGGATTTTTCAGGAAAGTTATTCTTAATTAAAGTAGCAAAAATACACATTCGAGTCATATGAAGAACAAATATAAGCCGCTCGGTTGATTTAAAATAACACAAGGCAGTGAATGAAAATATAAAATATTTCAATGATATATATGATTATAATGTAGCATTAAGTACAAACCTTAGTGGTTTAAAAATGCTATTCTGCTGAAACAAATGTAATTAATTTTTAAATACCTAGTAAATAAATAAAAAAATCTGTCAAAATCATATTGTGTAAAGTGGTATTTGTTACGGTCGCAAATCATATTTTTTAATCAACATACAACTTGACTCTGACCTGCAAATTGCAAAAAACGTACCTTAAACAAAAAATTACTTTAAAGAAGAAGTCCACGAATTTCTATTCAGACAGCGAAAGATACCTTACCCAAATAAATAATTAACGACGGTGATGACTCACTCGGATAAACTAGACCAAAACTAATCAAGCAGGTACTTAGAATTCAAGGCGACTACTTGAGATTTTTGTTTGTGTACCAGTAGGTACAGGATTACAATTAGAAAGCACATAACATTTCAGTACATGCCGAAGTGTCTCTGTAGGTTGTGCAATAGGCTTATTGTGTAACGACGATGCAATACATGCTAATGTATTGGACTTCCGAACGGACATGTCAATTTAGTTAGCGGCCGACACTTGCGCACCTCCAATCACGCGAATCTTGCCCTGGTTTAGAAAAAATGGAAATCTGATAAATTTTTTTCAGTGGTTTATTTTTTCTTTTTTGTAAATTGTGTTTTATATAAGCACCTATCAGTGCTGAGTTTATTTTGGAACAAGATTACATAAAGTAGGTCGTAAATCATAATTACTAAAAATAAACAAGTTCTTTTTTAATTTTTACCGGTTTAATTCACCTCCATGATATCTCTAAATAACCATGTACTCATTATCCTACAAGGATTTACATACCAAAATAATAAAAAGTAGAAAAGTAGGTACCTGTTTCCAAATTATTTATTAAAAACTTTCTGAAAGTAGGTCAAGTAAATAAATCTATATTCTGGTGCATATATCTGCTATGCAATTACCTACATAACTTATATATTATTTATAGCCCTTAAAATACAAGTTTTTGCGCTCGGTATATAAAATTGCTGAGGTGCGGAACCAGAAATTAGCAAATTGGAACGAAATGGACTGATCCATGTGAGCGAGTGAGGGCCGCAGTGACATGCTTACCTAATACCTAGATAAATTACCTCGTAAGAACTTAAAACGACCTAATAATCAATCAAGTCTAGAAATATTTAAGTCCTTCGTTGACTGTATAGTGCATATTTCATAAAAATATACAGAAAACTGAATGCAAGGTATTTTGACATAATACACATGGTTCAATAAGTAGTTAATAACTAAATGGTTATGTTTCTTGCGGCACGTTATTTACAGCAAATATTAACGACCTCGACTTAAAATGTTTCAAAACATACTTGGAAACGAAATCCCACGCACCAGTTTTTAAATCGCAAGATTTAATACTGCAATTCTTAGAAAAAGTAAAAACAATATATAATTTGAAACTCTATTGGCGAGTGTAAAATATCGGGTTTTTTAAATTCAAGTTATTTTTGAGTAGATATAATTAACGTTGCTGAATTTTGGGCCAAGCTAATTTAACAAATATTCCCTGATCTGAATAGTGTTTGAATCATAATGATTATGTGTTTTAGCAAGTTTTATACTATTTAAGAGTTATGTTCGCCATCGACTCGCTTAGAGGAAGTAGGTTACAGTGTTACCTACTAACGTAGTTAGTAGTACACGAAAGTTTCTGGATTCTGGTAAATAAGACTAGATATAAGACTTACGATACATTTATTGTTTTTCAAAGTATATTCCCTCGCAATTAATGCATTTGCATTCACTAAAACCACTGTACAAAGCAGTTGGACCAGTCTTCTTTAGGGACCTCTTCAATGGTTTCATGGAACGCATTCGCGTCAGCTCACACCGAGACGCGACGCGACGCGCAGTTTTCAAGATAGAAATACAATTACAGACCTTATCTACTACACAAAAAGGTACACGATTCAGTGAGCTACGCAGCGCAGCGCCGCGCGGCGCAGCGCTGAGTAGCTCGACGAAAGTCAAAGTCAAAGTCAAATCATTTATTTCAAATAGGCACATTAAAGGCACTTTTGAACGTCAAAAAAAAACTAAATAGAAATGATTCTAGTCGCCCATTCGAAAAGGTAGTTTTCGTATGGAGAAGAATGGGCAAGAAACTCCACCGTTACTCTTTTAAAAATGTTTTACAAGGTCTTGTATACATAATAAAATTTATATGTGAACACGATGCACCCATAATAAAATTAGTCTACCACAAAAGGTAAAAAGAATTAAAAATTAAGCAATGACAGGTAAATCAAATAAGTGATAGATACATGGTGCTCACATATTTACAAGTTATTTAAAAAAAAAAAGAAAAATGAAAAAATGCAAAAGTAGTTGAACTTTAACAAGTGTGTGAGCCACTGTAGTCGCAGATTGTAAAATTGAATTAGAATAAGATGTCATAATTAAAAATATACATATAAATTAAATTAGGAACAAGTTTGATTTTGTCTAGACTTTTAGATTGTCCTATGGAGCAGGACCAGCATGTTTCCAAACATTCTTATCTTGGATATAATCCTCTAATTTGTAATATCCTTGTTTACAAAGTGTACTTTTAATATGAGTTTTAAATTTTCTTTCATTTAATTGCAATATGTCACAAGGTATTTTGTTGTAGCATTTAACACAGTACCCCATAAAAGATGTATGTACTTTAGATAATCTGAAAAAAGGTTGATCTAATTTATCTTTATTTCTAGTATTAAAATTATGCCTATCACTTATTTTATTAAAAAGATGTTGATTTTTTCTTACATACATAATATTTTCATAAATGAATTGGCAAGGTACCGTCATGATATTAACCTTTTTAAATAGTTCCCTAAGAGATTCGCGACGACGTAGATTGTAAATACGACGTAGTGAACCCTGCATTGTGTACCTTTTAGTGTAGTAGATAAGGTCTGTAATTGTATTTCTATTTTGAAAACTGCGCGTCGCGTCGCGTCTCGGTGTGAACTGACCCTTCACCGCCGATTCAGGGCTTGTAAAACGTGTACCTCTAAGTTTGTTTTTAATTTTTGGAAACAAAAAGAAGTCGCAGGGTGCGACGTCCGGGCTGTAAGACGGATGCGTCATCAGTTCCACATTTGAAGCCTTCAAATAGGCTTCTGTTACCTTAGCGGAATATGAGGATGCGTTATCGTGGTGAAGGAAGACATTGCTTCGAGGACGCTTTTCGGGAACTTTTTCTAAGACTCTGGGCAAGCAAGTGTTGACTTACCAATCTGCAGTCACTGTCCTTTGATCTTCAAGCGATACTGTAGTGTAATGTCTTGATTTGCCTAAAAAGGAAGCAACCATGTTTTTACTAATGCATCGACTTTTCTCAACTTTTGTCGGCAAATCTTTAAAAGGAAAGACCCACTCTGCCGACTGGCTTTTTCGTTCGGGTTCAATGTAGTACACCCAGGTTTCGTCACCTGTCACGATATTATAGACAGCCAATGACTGTCCTCCGTTAAACTTTTATCATTTTACGGCACCACTGGACAGGAAGTCGTTTCTGGTCCTCCGTTAAGTCATGCGGTATCCATCGAGTGCAAGGCTTCCGAACCTTCAGATGCACATGTAAAATGTTTTGCACTTAGATCATTCCAATACATAACAAAGCACGAATGTGCTGGCAAGTAATTTTTTTGTCAGTTTCAATAAGTTGTCGTACGGTGTCAATATAAGAGTCTGTAACCGCAGTCGTCGGCCGACCTTCACGTATCTCTTCATGGAGATGATCACGTCCACGTCTAAGTTCTCCAAACCATGAATACACAGAGCTGCGACATTAAAGTCTCTGGCAAATCTCTTGTTGATGAAAATCATAAAAAAATTATTGAACGAAAATGTTCACGAGTCAAATTTCAAAAGGACTCCCCAATTCAATTTTCAATTCAAATCAATTTCAGTCTATCAAAAAGTACTCTGTGGGACTCCCCAATGAAAAACAAACGAAACTATCGCAAATTAAAAAGTAACATGTTCCCAAAGAGTTCCATTATTGAATTCCATAATTGTTTTTTTTTTTTTCATTCTTTTACTGTAAGTGGCCACCAGATCCAGAAACTTTCAGTATGCCCCACGACTTCGCTGTCTGACCGTCCGTCTGTCTGTCACCAGGCTGTATCTCAAGAACCGCGATAGCTAGACAGTTGAAATTTTCACAGATGATGTATTTCTGTGGCCGCTAGAATAAAATAAATATTTAAGGGGGGGTGTTTTTTTCGGCGTTTTTGCTTTGCGGTACGGAACCCTTCGTGTGCGAGTCCGACTCCCACTCCGCCAGTTTTTTATTTAATGTCAGCCATGACTTTGTATTACTTCCTTCAGATATTCTCACGAAAATACGATATTGTAGTCCCAAAATAGTACAATAGAGTAAAATAATTATACCTAGCAAAAAGTTACAATTAGGTACGAATAAACTTTTTTCATAATTTTGTTAATTACTTACTAACATTAATGTCTAAATTATTTTAACAGAATAAATTAATACTGTATCTTAAGAAACATCTTAACGTTTTTATTTATGACTTAATCAACATTTTTAACCTAAAAAATATTGTTTATAAAGTTTCTACATCACCGATATCAGAAGATGTTATCACCTTCCTAAAACATTGCATCAATATCTTGGACTTGCAAAAACTACCTGAGTTTTTTCTCTAATACCTAAATATCAATAACATTCCTGAATTTATTCTTAAAACATTTTTTTGGCAGCGGGCCGCTCTATATCACCGGTAGCTACCTGCCCCATCAATCAGGTGTCATTTATCTATCGAAAATGATAATAAACAAATGATTAGAGCTGCGCGCACGCCGTCACGTTGTCGCGTGATTACGTCACTAACTTTCGTCGCGTGAGAACCATCGCGCATTGTGGGCCGCTCGCAGCTCGCGCTCGCACATCGCACCACTTTCATTGTTTATACGGAACTCCGCACACGAAACGAACGGATAGACGTGCGGAAGATGTAGCATGCATGCTCGTTCATTTTTAACAACATGCGTAATAACAACGTAACGTGATCTACGTTAATAAGAGCTGACAACCATAGACGGTAATTGAAATTCGAGACGAAGCAATTTCAAATGATATTTAAAGTATTCTTGAAGCCATAGAGTTATCTCAACAACTTCATCCTAAAGTTGCACTAACCACAACGCCCACAGACACGTCTAGGTGCAAGTTTATCTAAATTCCAAACATGATATTATGCTCAATTTAAATCCAGGCATCCGACAGCACTGCATGCTAATCTTCATTCAGTATGCAACATTATTGTTTGCTTTACAGGAAACCTTTATTTTAAATCTAGAATGCAGGATTATAGCGACGTGCGTTCATATGCAGTACTGACAGCAATACGTTACAGTTATAATAAGCATTAGCAGTATACGGTACGGAATGTGTGTGCAGTATGCGACTGAGCGGCGACTGCCATCACATCGCATCGCACACATGCAACTTTAATGGACAGTGTCTAATGAGCTCTTTAACAGCGCATTTACTTTGAACCTAAATGCAAACTTCCTGCAGTAAATCTCTTTACTGTTTTTCTAATAATTGAAACCTTTGTTGTGCTTAAGCAGCCATTTGAAGATTTCGACACAAATGTTCTTATAGGTTTGTCGAATGGTGAGTTAAGACACTTAACCTAAATTAACTTTATAAAGAGCTTATAATATTTAACAAATCATTTCCGTATCCATGCTGACCACGGGTCTGCTGCCAAAGCATTATGTTAAGTGACGTAATACTAATTATAATTCGAATCATATTAGCCAGCCTACATAAAATCAGTAGCAAAATTGTAGCAATAGGTACTCTGTAATACATCAAGATCATCAAATTTATACAAACCCACTAACCCAGATGATGCAGAGTTTAGCAATCGTAGCGAGGAAAGAACGAAACTAGTCGCCTGATTTCGACTGCGGTACACAATATCTTAATGACTACGAGACACACCTACTAATGGCTACGTCACCCCATGTTCTTATATGGAATTAAATCAGTTAGGTTTTGTAGGCGACTAATGAAGGTCTTAAAAGGAATGTAAATTACCTGTGATTAACAAGGTTACCAGTATTTCGTTGAATGCGGATTTGCGCGCCCTCAGAACCCACACGACGCCTTTGGTGACACCCACGACTTGTACGGTCACCACCAGCCGACCAGTGACACAAGACCCCCAACATTCACAAGTGCGTAGTGCCTCCGCCTTCAGCTCAGCAATTACACGTGGATAAATAACCAGTCGCCCACACATTGGATCGTTTGTAGGTACCTGAGTACTAGAGCAGGCTGATCTCATAATATGTCGTATTTCTGTCACAAATTATTCTGTCGATTGATATTTTAATTGTAAATTGATAACCATGAATCTTTTAAACGTGCGCAAAAACATATAGCAAAAAATATGTATTGCGGAAGTCTGTAATTATTGTAATCTATCTATCTATTTTTTTACATTGTGTCGAATCCATATCATGATCTTTCAAGCTTGACAGTCCCTTACTTAGAATAATTAAGACGCCAAAAACACTAACAAAATTCTGCTAAAGATAGAATAAGTCCGTTAGTCGCAAAACGGGTCAGGTAGGCGTTCAATCCAGGCGCCGCTGACGCCAACACAGTCGGGCTTTTCCAGTAGGTACCTTTTAGACCATTTATGGATGTTTAAATTCAAGTCTGGATTCGGTGTATCTCAGTGTAGGTACGACAAAACGAGTAGCTAATAATAGGTTTTAAGAAGATAGTAAAACAGATTTTAGGCGTGTATTTAAATTTTAATGTAACCGTTTAGCGACAAGACTAAAGGATTCTGCTATTACTTCAACTGGTTCGGCGACAACGATGGGCTCGGGAGCGGTGATGGGTTCAGATGTCACAGAGACTGGGAGGTGGTTGCCTTCGACGTGGGTTCCATCTACTATATCGACCTTGGTACTTGGTGACGTATGTCTAACCGCGTCGTCGCAGATCATGACGTAGGTGCCGTCCGGGCCGGGCACGAGTCGGCCACGCTTCGACACCTCGGTGCCTTCAGCCGACACGTACCGCAGAGTGAACTGACCCAACTTGTCGTGAATCTCCTCGTGGTCTAACGCTAGCAGCCTCCGACGCGCTTCGACGGCAGCATCAAGACTCGTTGGTGCTGCTGCGGCCACAGCGAAGAGGGACAGAGCTACCACAAACTGAAATAGAGAAAAGCACTATTAATATCGATGAATACAAGGCAGTGTCTTGAACACAATTTCTAAATTAAAGAAATACTCACGAATTTCATGTTGAAAGAAATGTTTTTTGAGTGATAAGGAGAGACGATACTTATGTATGATACCATTTCTCCAAAAGAGACATGCTTATATAGGGCGACTGGTAAATAGTGACCGATACCGAACACGTGATTTTACTCATCATTATGAACAACTTTTACTATGGGACCAAACCTGAAATCGCGAAAAAAAACTAGCTGTTCCCTACATTTATGTTCGTCTAACTCGTCAAAATGTAGAGAACAGCTGTTTTTTTTTCACGATTTCAGGTTTGGTCCCATAGTAAAAGTTGTTCTTATTGATGAGTAAAATCACGTGTTTAAGTATCGGTCACTAATAAGGTACCAGTCACCCTATATACTTCAAAGTAAAGTAGTATTAAAGTAAGATATACATGTAGTACTTAGTAGTAAAGTAGTATTTCGAAATTAATACAATAAAGTGCAATTGATTAACCTGATTAGTGGATAATTAGTAATGAGGGCAATGAACAGTCAAGGATTAGGAGAAACACGCCTTTTATCGTGCACAATAATTACAAATCGAACTTCTTGTTTGACTGATGTGATTTTTTTATACATTTGAGGCTGTATCTAATTTATTAAAGACAGATCGCATGACTAGCACTGTTATTATTTCCTCAAATAATAACCTCAGCTGTTTTTAGGAAACTTAATAAAATAGCTAAATATTAATTTATAAGTAATTCCTTATTGTAATCTTTCTCGCGTGGATTGATGGCATACTGGACTACCTCGACTACCGTTAGGTACTTATATAATTATAATGTTGATAACTCGGATGAAGTGTTGTTCTTTCAATAGGCTTTTTCACCTCAGTAACACTTTGATCAAGTAAATCTATTTGTCAAATGAAGTGAACAAAGCAGGCGATCATTCTTTCCTATGTAATTTAGTCAATGTTGTGTTTACACAACACTGACCAAACGTGGAATGAAAAAAATGAACTCGAGTGAATGGTTTACTCGAGCGAAGCTTTAAACTATCGACTTGTGTGTGTATTCGGTGTTTATAACTCGGCTTTTTTTCAGCTTTCACAATTTTCATTTTGAGACACATGTGTATTTCTAAAATCTTAGTGAACCATGGCCCAACTGTTATAGTTTTAGCACATTTTCCTGTCATGGCTGTAGGATCTCTGCATTGAAGTTACTATTATTGCCGAATGCTATAGGTCTACTCTTGGTTTAAATAAAACAGTTTTTTAACTAAGCAATTATTTATTAAAGAAAATGTGAAAATGTCTTTTGTCATAAGTGCCCATGCAGGTTTATGTGTAATAAAATATTTTGATTTTGATTTTACCAAAACATTGATTCAAAACATCTCTCTATCACCTCACAAAATCCATTCATCTTTTCTTTTAACTTCACATGTTATTTAATTACAGTAGTACTTAAATACATTATACATGCTAACACTAAAATACTTCTGGCTATAGGCTTCATCTGCGTGGAGGTCGGAAATTATCGAGAAAGTAAAAAGTATCCTAGAACAAGTTATGGTCCATCAATGTGCCAAATTTCATCGAAATCCGCTTAGCCGTTAAGGCCCGAAAAGGTAGACAGAGTTACTTAATATTCTTATGGCAAGATGTATCATACTCGTATCATTCTCGTCTCAACTGCTTGAATTTTCCGTTTATTTATACCCTTGTATGCGAATGATTTAGATGCCAAAAAAAAAAAATTTTGCTATTAGAAGAATCGATCTCGCTTGTGTCGAAACGCGTCAAGTGGGCGTTCAAATCAGGTGCCACTGCCTGAGCTGACGCCATCATTCCAGTACTAAAATGAACAAATGGACCTGACGTTGTAGGCCAAATCAGTGATCATAGTCATTCTATAAGTATGACGAAGCATTCGAACTAATAGGGTTTAGGTAGACAGTAAAAAAGAGTTTTAATTTCAAATTTTAATATAACCGTTCAGCCACAACTTTAAAGGGTTCAGCTATTACTTCAACTGGTTCGGGGACAACGATGGGCTAGAGAGCGGTGATGGGTTCAGCTGTCAAAGAGACGGGTAATGGTTGGATTCAGCATGGTATCCATCGAGGCCGGCGGTGTACTTCGTGACGTATGTCTGACCATCATCACCTTTGTATGAGACCTCTCCCTCAAAGATCATGGCGTAGCCGGCGCCGTCCAGGGCCGGCACGAGCCGGCCGCGCTCCGACACCACAGTGCCTTCAGCCGTCACGTACCGCAGAGCGAACTGACCGAACTCGTCGTGAATCTCCTCGTGATCCAACGCTGGCAGCGTCCGACGCACTTCGACGGCAGTATCAGGTCTCGTTGGTGCCGCTGCGGCCACAGCGAAGAGGGACAGAGCTACCGCAAACTGGTATAGAGAAAAGCATCATTAGTATCGATGAATACAAGGCGATGCCTTGAGCATTAACAATTTATAAGTTAAAGAAATACTCACGAATTTCATGTCGAAAGAAATGTTTTTAGGAGTGATGAGGAGACTCGATGTGTATTACTTACACTGCAAACTGATACCATTTCTCCAAAAGAGACATGCTTATATACTTCAAAGTAATTAGTATTTCGAAATTAATACAATAAAGTACAATAGATGAACCTGATTAGTGAATAATTAGTAATGAGGGCAATTAAACTATGAATACATGTTAGAAGATTATCGTGAACAAAAATAAAGTTTAGATAATAGAAGGATCGATTGCTAGGGTCAAAACTCGCCAAATGGGCGTTCAATCCAGGCGCCGCCGCCTGAGCTGACGCCATCATTCCTGTAGGTACTAAACCTATAGTTGTAAGCCAAATCCTGCACAGTGATCAGTGATTATAATCATTATAAGTATGACGAAGCCTTGGAGCTAATAGGGTTTAGGTAGACAGAAAAAAAGTATTTTTGGTGATTTTTCAAATATAACCGTTCAGCCACAAGTTTAAAGGGCGAAGGTATTACTTTAACTGGTTCGGGGATAACGACGGTCTCGAGAGCAGTGATGGGTTCAGCTGTCATAGAGACTGAGACGTGGTTGCCTTCGACTTGGGTTCCATTAAGCCCGGCCGTGTACTTGGTGACGTATGTCTGGCCGCGTCGTCGCCGATGTATAAGACCTCTCCCTCAAAGATCATGATGTAGTCCGTGCCGTTCTGGGTGAGCACGAGCAGGCCGCGCTCCAACACCACGGTGCCTTCAGCCGTAACGTACCACAGAGTGAACTGACCGAACTCGTTGTGAATCTCCTCGTGCTCCAACGCTGGCAGCCTCCGACGCGCTTCAACGGCAGTATCAGGAAGGACTCGTTGGTGCTGCTGCGGCCACAGTGAAGACAGACGAGAACTACCACAAATTGGAGTAGAGCAAAAGTACCATTAGTAACTGTGAATACAAGGCAGTGCCTTGAACATTAACAATTTTTAAATTAAAGATATACTCACGAATTTCATGTTGAAAGAAATGATTTTTAGAGTGTTGAGGAGACACGGTGTGTATTTGCTCGAACTTCCAAATGATACGATACAACGTTTTTTTTTATATCCCACTAGCTTCTGCCCGCGACTTCGTCTGCGTAAAATTTTACCCTCCTCCCATTGACCCTCTTAGGGGTGGAATTTCGAAAAACCCTTTCTTAATAGACACCTACTCTTCACAACGAACACAACCTCCGAATTTCATGTCTCTAGGACCAGCGGTTTAAGCTGTGCGTTGATATATCAGTCAGTCAGTCAGGACTTTGAATTTTATATGTATAGATAACTTATATTCTGTAAAAATAATACAAAAAGTCCTAAAATATGTGTTCCTAAAATGCATAGTTTCGCAGATAGCATGATACGAGTAGGTAATTAATTTTCATTCCAACTAATCATTCATAATTCAATCTAAGAAAATGCGACGTTGTCATATTTCACGTAAGGGTGTTTTACGTTAATAATCGTAACTTTATCGAATAATTTTGTATGAAAAATGAAAACAAAAAAAAAGATGATTGAAAATTATTTATATGTTTATTCTTTGCTAAGGTCTCATTCATACCCTATAGTTATGGAATATCAAAAATACACCTTGTATACTACAAAGTAATTAGAATTTTGCCAAAAATGCCATTGATGAACCTGATTAGAGGATAGTTAGTAATGAGGCCAAATGAAAATACGAGTGCATTTTACAAGTTGATTCCGTAACTTGTACAATTAATAAAAGGGACAGGTCAAAATTACTGGATTTAATTATATAATTTAGCATTTATAAAGCATTTTGTCACAAGCACGACACAATCCTATTGGCCTGACTTTCACCATAATTCTATTCTGTTATTTTATTTATTAGACAAAATATTTTTAAGTGACTTTTAAAGCTAAGGATATTTCTCTGCAGGCTTAGTTAGTGTTACGTATAACGGTACCAAGAGCCATAAAAAGGAAAGACAAACCACTAACCGGGTACAGATCCAAATCCCGGAATAATTATCTAATATCTTGAATGACGATTCGGCAGATTTATGTAGGTACTGTCGCTCCAATGACCTCCATTCTACGCTGTATTGAATTTGATAGAAACATAGACCATTTGGCACATTTTTTTCCTCAAATAGTGAACGGTTCAAAATTGTCCAGGTTAAATGAAATTTTCACGCATAGTCGTATAAGCTAGTTGTTTTTCATAGGTAAATAAATTATGCTGTACAGAGTATGAATTTATAATTCCTCATTGTAATCTTTCTGTTCCGCCACATTCCTGTTTTTGCTGTTTTGTATAATTATTATGTGTCAGTACAATATTTACATATAACAATACTACTCCTACATAATTTGTTGAGAGATGATGTCAACGTGATGCATAGCTATTGTACAAATTGTATAATTAAATTATTTTAATGTATCCGGGTATTCATCAAAATTAATTATTTTCTAATTAAAATGCTTTTTGTGGACTGCTGTTTCCTTAAACTTTGGCTAATTCTAGATTATGACAAAAAATTGGTTATGAATAAAGTAAGATGATGTTTTGTTTCTATGAATTTTTGTATGAATACGGAACATGATGTCACTAGAGTGATATCCGTCAAGCGTTACCGTTACCGTGTCAATCTTGTAGACGACTTACTGAAGTGAACTACAGAAGCCACCTCCAGTTGTTTACTGAGGTTATCAATATTGGGAAAACCCATAGTATAAGTCAGCTGTGGGCTGACTACAATCAAACAATTAATAATAATATATTTATTGAATAAATAAGATACAATTTATGTGAAACATAAAATTTGCATAAATACTGATCCAATAACAAAGCATTCACAATTTAATTATATCTAAAGGTCACGATTTTAAGGTACAACAGTCAGTTTTATAATTTATAATGCATAGGAAAAATCCAGAAGGCTAAAATCTATATAAGTACCTAAATAAAAATGAAATGCTGTTCGTTGGTAAGCGCATCACTTGAAAACTGCTGGACCGATTTGGCTATTTTTAGTTTTAAAACGTTAAGCCCGAATAATGTTTTTATTGGAAAAGTTGCCCGGAAAATTAGAAAATTCGGGAAGAACTGAAAGTGCTTTTTTCTATGAGATTTTTGTACGAATCATTGAAATTTGGACAGGACAACATCTGTACAGCTACTTCGTTAAAATACAGAAATGAGATAAATAATAAAAAAGGATATAATATGTGAAAACCGCCTACCTGCACCTTATGAGTCACTTATGATGTTACTATGTATAAATTAAGATTATTAATAATCAACTATACCTACATCTAGGTTTTTAATAGGGGCATAGGTTAAAAGAGGTTGGCACACCTTCAAGACCAGAAGCTAACCAGTGTTCTTTATCTAAATAATGCATCATTCTAGAATTAAAGATTTTACTTTGCTTTATGAATGAAATAATACTCAAACCACGTTTAATGTTGTTATTGGAGATTAATCTCTGAATATAACAAGCTTCAAAACGCGAAATAGCCTTATTCAAAATTATATATTTACTGCAGGGCAAATGCCTCCCTTTCTCCTTTCCACTCCTCTTTTTCCTACCCAAAAGAAGAAAAGATATCATGAACCAAATTGGATGTTGATGGATTCATACAGCATATCTGTAACCACAGCCCTTACCTATGTACGGTTTATTCCAGTAACAAGCATTATTCATCTAACCAAAAGTGAACATAGTTAGCTTATGAATCGTGAAAGATAACAATTATGTAAATTCACGAACGACTATATAGTCATAAGTTTTGACATGCAAATAAATCATGCAACTGTGTGATCCGTAAAGTCATCGACATTATCCAATTAGAATAAAGAATTTAGTCGGAAATTACAGCCAATAACTTCATAACAAATAAGAACATTGATGGATTAGTTTTTTTATGGTTTTTTTGTACAATACCTTGCATTATTTAGTCATGCAAGTTAACGTTTCCGCGTAGGTCCTTAGTTCGCGGCCCACGTATGTCCCGAGGTTGTTACGGTAGGCAAGTAGGCAACATTCAAACACATTGATATTCCGTAGCACTAGCCGTGAGTAAGGCTGACATGGTTACTTGGTTAGTCCTTCTAACATCGCTGTTGGACATTTCCTTATACGGAAGATGTCACACCCAACATGCGCTTACGATGCGCCATAAGAATGCATCATTTTACTAGCGTAACTGCTTTAGTTAAGTGTTGTTGTTGCCTAGGCTTAGTCAAATTGTTCGTTTAAAAACTCGCTCTTAAGGGGGAAGCACCAGGGACACCCGCGAAATTTAATTTTTCTTATGTTTTTTGCAAATTTTTTTCTTGCTATTTGCAGATCAGTGTCATGTTGAATGTTGATTTAAAAATATGATTCTCGAGCGTAACAAATATAGGGCTACTCTGACCCTTCTCCTCTATGTGTTTTTGTTGTTGCCTAGGCTTATTCAAACTATTCGCTTGAAAACCCGCTCTTAACTCGCAGTATTCAAGCCTCACGACAGATACTGGAATATTAACATCATGTAAACCAGTTGTCTGAAACTTATTTGACTTTCATTGAATTTTTTCCATATTAATGGGAGGTCCGTATATTTTGTTGCTTCATCTCGACCTTCGGGGCTGAGTTAACATCTATTGTTCAACAAATTACTGATTCGTCTCTAATTCATGGCAAAGCCATTGTCTCTCGGTTGTCCGATTTTACGGGTAGTGCACACCAGAAGAGGAACATATCTACCTGACCAGGAAAAACACATCGCGTGATGAATATAAACACAGAAACGTTTTTTTAGTGACGGCTAATTACTGAGACTGGTAGTTCGTGTGCTAAGGATTTTTTCGCATGACATTAGCCTACAACACATTTTGATTGACAGATTGAACCCACTATCATTAATTGGTTTATATTTTGATGTAGCCTTCATCACTGAAAACGTTTTTACAATGGACTGCGAATATTTAGCTCGAATTCTCAAAAAACGTGACTAACTCGTAAACAAGACGTTTTATAACATTGTTAATTATGTAGGTTATTTGAGTTTTTCAGCCAACTTTTGTTTAAATTCCTTATCCGTGTACATCTTTTTGTTTCATCCACAGCCTGTATTACAGCAACTCAAGTGTGACAATGCTCAATTACGTGTAGATAATAACGCAATAACGTATTTATAAGTTTATTCAAGTGGTCCTTGACACCACTTAATAAACAGCTATTACCAACAATCCCTAGTCCCACGCTCGTCTCACCCGCGATTGAAACTGTACACTAATCAGTAATCAACTACTGCAGACCTTGTCTTAACCCACAACACGCCACACTATACCGATATAATAATGCAGGCAGACTCAAGACTGTGCTACTAACATACTTATAATAAAGACAATAGATAAGTATGGGTTTATATAGGGAAACAGCATGACATGTGTTTGACTCAGTGGCTATTTTCTATGAAACAATAAGATACTTCTTGCTACCTTTCATCTCGTATCTATTTGTTTATTTTTAAAACCTGAATCATATCAGTGCATTCGTTTCTAGGATCTTTAACTTGAAAGAGTAAAGTCGTTGGTTAGCATAATCCGCCTATAATGTCCCCACTGCTGGGACACAGGCCTCCTCCTTTCGAGAGGGAGTGGGCTATAATCTACCATGCGGGGCCAGTGCTGGTTGGTAGAGGTCACATGTCTTCTATATTTTGGTTCTAGGACATGCCGGTTTCCTCACGATGTTTTCCTTCGCCGTTTTGAGAGCAAGCATGTTCACGGTGGCATGACAATTTCGTGAGACATGTACCTAGCTGTACAGTACTGTGAAGCTTATGTGGTGTGGGGGCGCAAATAAGACGACTTTAAGACTTTCAAGAATATTTGTATTGTATAAGATTGAACGTTACAACTTCGCGGATAAAATATGAATCAATGCTTCTAGAATCAAACACCATAATAATAATATTTGACATACGTTTAAACCAACGAATCGAATAATATTTCTAGCCAGTGCTTATTGCTAAAGGCTAGAACACACAGGCTACTACAGTACCTTATGATGATGAGTCATCTTAATGTCAGTTAGGTATCTATAATATTGGATTACATGACTTATAAAATGTATTCGACATAATGTTAGCAGTAGACTATTATAAATTACCACTTAACCTGTTTCTCCAACAAGACTCATTTATTATCCAAAAGTGTAATTCCAACAGCTTAAATAGCTTATTAAGTTATTAGTAATAAAGATTTTTTGTACTAATACAGGATGGGACCCGACATTGACGCGCAAACTGTACCTAACCATAAATTCAGCACATGATTCTAGACCCCGAAGCTTAGAAACCTTTCGTCGTTTTTAAAAAAATCTGCGGTTTCATATAAAAGTGTATATCTACGCGATCAAAATGTACGGAACAGCCATTTTATTGTATTAATACCCGACGACGGTTCAGAATCATGTACTGAATCTATGGTTACAAGTTGCGCGTCGATGTTTCCACCCTGTATAAACTGATAGGACTAATTTCTAAAATGGACCTTACGTAACGAAAGAAAGAGATCCCTATCGGTTGAATATTTAAGCTACGATCATCAGCATCTGCTTTAACCACACCTAAGTACCAATAAGTCTCGACTAGCTGTGCTCCTGGTTCCACTCGCAAACCACTAAGTAGTGTACTTATTAAAACTTACCCAGAATATGAACATATTCAAAATGTAAACAAGACCAACCTAACTCTTGACTTAAAAGCGAGATAACGCACAGACGGAGATATGTTGCTTTTTATTTTGACTTTCGAAGATTGCTAATTATCAGCCTAATTTGAATAAATGACTTTTGATTTTGATACTACAGTATTTAGGTAATTCTTAAATCTCGAGGGTAAACAGATAAATCAATGTTCATCCAATAAAGAGTATAAATCTCTATTACAGGTGTGTGCATACAGCGTGTTGGCTGCGTTGGACGGGTACAGTCCCCAACAGGACCCGGACCAGTTCCACATACAGACAGACGAGGATGACGAGCGATACTTCCTGTACCAGACACACAACGGACAGTATCGGAAGGAGAGGCGGCTAAAAGATGGATCCGTAGTCGGTAAGGAAGATTTCAATTGTATTTCTGAAGTAGCTTCCACACAACATATTGGTAAAGCTAACGCTCCTGTTGATGGACCGCACATAATCTGCCTATAATGTTCCCACTGCTGGGAAACAGGCCTCCGCTCTTCGAGGGGGAGTGGGCTGTTTTCTACCACGCAGGCACAGGGCGGGTTAGTAGATATGCTATGCCTTGGATTTTTTAGCTTTAGGACATGCCGATTTCCTTCACCGTTTTGAGAGCAGTGGTGATGAAATTATTTACACAAAGTAAAGCCTGGGTTTGAACCTACAACTCGTAAGTCAGGGCTTGGGCCACCACTGCTCTCATTGGTTGATAGACGATTAGGAGCAATTATGTAGATCAAATCTAGTCTGTTTCTTAATCCAAAATTCCTTTATACTCTATGCTTGTCATCGATACTCGGTGGTATAACAATTCCGTCATAACTGGATAAGCTGCAAGCTTAGTGCCTTATGTTAGCCCTGTAAATGTTTCCTGTGTATGTCCAGTTCCTTTGCCAACTAACCAGTTGTGGTAAACCGTAAATACTTAAAAGACGCAGCACCCATAAACACGAAAATAGTAATAGGCTCGTTATAATTTGTCTCAGAGGGGCTTACAGGACTTATACACAAAAAACGCAAGTTTTAGAAACAATAAAAGTATATGATCGACTACAGTAAACAAAATCAGAAAAATATATGATATTCTTCAGGATATATGCTAGGTAGATAGTGTGTTGAAAACATAATACAACTAATTTGGTACGATAGAAAAAAAGTGTCAGATAATTCTACAAGCAACATTCTAGAATACTAGTGTTTTAATTTTTTAGTCCAAACAATAGATTTTTTGTAATTAAATAATTACTTCATATATTGCAATAAATTACCAACGTTGTGTCATCGCGCTTCTCTTTCTTTCTATGCAGTCCGACAGTGACCGCGCTTTAGATCATGTAGTCTCCTTAAGAGGCTTACATCTATTGTTGGAAATAAAAAGTTAAAACACTGGTGTTTTAGTACCTTGCTTGTAGAATAAGTTGACAAAAAATCAGAATGTATATTAGTATGGTTTTTATTGTAAAAAGAAAGTTTTTAGAGGTATCTTCATGATTTTTTTCTATAGTATCAAATTAGTTGTATTATGTTTTCAACACACTATCTACCTAGCATATATCCTGAAGAATATCATAATTATGTTTTTCTGATTTTGTTTACTGTAGTTGATCATACACTTTCATTGTTTCTAAAACTTAAGTTTTTTGCGTTTAGGTCCTGTAATCCCTTTGAGTCCAACCGGGCACAAATCCAGACTCCGGGCTACTACTTAGAAAACTTTGATGGAAAATCTTACAATAAACCGTAATTATAGCTTTAACAGCAACATATTGACATCATACGTACAAGTGAACAATAGTATTAACAATGTTACTGTGTTCGATTCTTAATTAGGATCGATGTAGGACTTGACTTTATCACTTTCTTATGCCCGCCCAGTTCGCCTGTGGCCTTTGTCAGTAGGTAATATAGATTATTTTTTTACATATCACCTCAAAAGGTTCAAAACGGTTAAGGAAAACATCGAGAGTAGGAAACCAGCATGTCCTAGAACCAAAAAAATTGGAAGACACGTGACATCTACCAACCCGCATTTAGCCCGTGTGATTATAGCCCACTCCATCGAAGAGAGGAGGCCTGTGTCCCAGCAATAGGAACATTATATGCTGATAATGGTAGCCGGTTCCAAAGCACCAGAAGACGATGTTACATATTGTTCAGTTGATTGATAACATTAATAAGGATTGAATATCAAGTTCACAATAAATATAGAGTAGAGCAGCCTACTTGTAAAGCTCCATTGTCATTATGAAAATGTTGTCGACCTACACATACTCCATAGTTCATTGTCCCAACGCTACAAGTCTATGTAGGCGGGATATCTATCTATGTATGTACATAATAGCAATTAGGTACCTTCTAAGGAAATAAGGATATCTAAAGAAACTACTAAATTGTTGTTTTACAACAGAATTCGTGACGGACCATATCTGTATTAAATTGTGTTCTAGCACGGAAACTGTTATTTTAGGCCTATTTCATAGTATCTATTGTGGTTTCCGGATAAAAGTATGTTGTCACTACCATTTCCTACTTTTCGGTATTATTAGATAATACATCATCATCTGCCAAGGCTTTTCAAACACATGTTGGGGTCGGTTTCTAGTCTAACCAGATGCAGCTGAATATCAGTATTTAACATGAAGCGACTGCCTGTATGACCACCACAACCCAGGGATTATTACGATACCCTTGGTAAGACTGGTTGTCAGACTTTCGGGCTTCTGACGACCCGTAACGACTGCCAAAGATCCACGAATGACAGCCGGGACCCGAAGGAGTTTTGATAGTTATGTAAATATGGTCACCCATCCAGGGACCAACCATGGCTAGCGTACCCGTGCGGCTGTTATTACTTAGCCACAAGCACACAAAAAAGCAAAACAAGCAAGCACATAAAAAGTCCAAAAGGGACTGTTGGTTTTACAATATAGACAACTATCCCAGACATCCCAGTGCACTATTTTTACCGACTTCAAAAAAAAGAGGTTATCAATTCGACACGTATGTATGTAATATTATTGGAATTGCATTATATTCACATATGACAATCTATTAGGGCTTCCAAACAAATATACAAAATTTTAAAGACGTATGTATGTATATGTATGTTTGTCCACGCATATCTCCGCAACTATTAATCGGATCGTTACCATTTTTTTTATTGGCTTACATTTACTTCAACTTAGGGAACAGTGCAAGTTTCATCAAAATCGATTCAGTAATTTTCAAGAATTGGACTAATACGTGTAAGTGTGACGGCCTGGCTTATTGATACGAGCTACGGGTGTAGTGTCAAAGGGAAAACTTCTCAAAACCTTGGTTAAATTCTAGTGCAACAACTAAAAATTACGAAATAAAAAAATAATTTTAAAAAATTAAACCGACTTCAAAAAGAAATTAACTCAAAATTATGAAACGATTTTAATTTCGGAAGTCGGAAGACTTCCAAAATTAAAATTCTTTATTTATCTTGATTTATTAACGCAGTAGATATTGTTTTATCAGTATTCTGTTGCAAACCACGGTCGGTCGACTTACTAATTGTAGGTACATTTTAAAATGGTAATCGTATCTTCAAACAAATTTTTGGCTCAGAAAACTGCAAGTATGTTCGTCATGAATTAGGCTGTCATTATGTCTGTTACAGGTTCAACAGGTTGGGTGGGAGCGGATGGATATCTGCGACTCCAGGACTACATCGCTGATAATCAGGGCTACAGGATTTACAAATCTAAAACGGTCTACGTTGGAGAAAATCGACCAATTTCAGTACGTTTCATTTAATTCAATTTAATTTGTATTCATAAGCAATTTCCATAGTGTTTGAAATTTTATGACATTAAAAACACTCATAATACAAGTAACACATTGGTAATTTAAAAATAAACAATATAACTCACATCCAATGGTATGTATGTACATAAAAACAAAACAAATTTTATATTTAATTTCAAATATTTTTAATATCACTAATACATTTGAACGTTACAACACTTTTGTGTTTCTTACAAACTTTCAAGCCCTTCTTTTTCGAAATGAATGAACTGATTTTAATGAAACTTCATACGCATAAGCAGGATACAAAGGTCTAAAAAGTTACTTCAGAACATTTTCGAATGGCTTATTTAAAATAAGATAACTGGAAATCTCTGTTTCTATGGAAAATTTTAAATCGGTCTAATTTGGCTGCAACACTATTTTTCGAAAATGTTCGAAAGTTTGTAAGATAGATAAACGCTCTTAATGCCCATTGCAATGCCTAACGTGGGGTATGTATCAAAATCCCGAAAGTTCATAATACCGATGATTGAAATACCGACGTCCAAAACACCGAAATTCAAAATACTGAAAGTTTTAAATGCCGATAGTCGTTATATCGAAACACAAAATACCGATGTTCAAATGCCCGAAAGGACGAAATCCTGAATGGACGAAATACCGGTGGATGAAATCCCAAACGCAATAGGCGACGTAGGATGCAAGAGCGAGCGAAGGGCACCCCGAGGTTAGGTTTGGTTAGGTTACTTTCCCCCCCGGTGGGTTCCCGCATTGTCGAGGCGGGGGGGCTCAGTAGCCGTGGCTTGGGCACCCACGGTGAAGCGAAGAGGAACCCGAGGAGGGGCCGCTCGTCAGGGCTTTTGCCGACAAGCCGACGACGTAGCGGCCAACATGTAGGTTGCGGTGCCGCTTGGGCGACATCGCAACTGAGGTGGGCCGCGATGTCGTACCGGAGGCATCGCGGCTGAGGGTTGGAGGCCGCGGCGGGAGAGGAGTGCCGGTATTACGGTGCGCCGCTCTCCTTACCTTCCGCGGCCTTGACGGGGTCGCCACCGTTCGATGGCGGACGCGGTGGGATCGCAGGGGAAGAGGAGTGTTGGTATGACGTTGGCCACTCTCCCTATCCTCTGCGGCCGAAAATTGGCAGGCGGCGGGGCCAATAACCTGACCCGTCGCAGGGGGACCAAGGGTGGCAGAGACGGGGTCGTCTGGCGCCCATGTGCTGGTTTGGTCCCTGGGGTGGTCACGGCGTGCTATGTGTTCTGGTGCGCCGGTGATGGGGAGTACTCCCCAGAGGAGGGTCCGGTGACGGACGGCCGTGGCGGGTTCACGGATGAATGCTAACGCGTGCCCGTGTTCCCGCCATAAGCGGCAGAGGAGGACACCGTGGAGTTTTAGTGGGTTAGAGTCCCACATAACTGCACTATCTCCCCGTGGTAGTGCAGAATGCATGAGCATTTCTCCACGTAAAAAAAAAAAAAAAAATGGTTAGGTTACTTTCCCCCCCGGTGGGTTCCCGCATTGTCGAGGCGGGGGGGCTCAGTAGCCGTGGCTTGGACACCCACGGTGAAGCGAAGAGGAACCCGAGGAGGGGCCGCTCGTCAGGGCTTTTGCCGACAAGCCGACGACGTAGCGGCCAACATGTAGGTTGCGGTGCCGCTTGGGCGACATCGCAACTGAGGCGGGCCGCGATGTCGTACCGGAGGCATCGCGGCTGAGGGTTGGAGGCCGCGGCGGGAGAGGAGTGCCGGTATTACGGTGCGCCGCTCTCCCTACCTTCCGCGGCCTTGACGGGGTCGCCACCGTTCGATGGCGGACGCGGTGGGGCCGCAGGGGAAGAGGAGTGTTGGTATGACGTTGGCCACTCTCCCTATCCTCTGCGGCCGAAAATTGGCAGGCGGCGGGGCCAATGACCTGACCCGTCGCAGGGGGACCAAGGGTGGCAGAGACGGGATCGTCTGGCGCCCATGTGCTGGGTTGGTCCCTGGGGTGGTCACGGCGTGCTATGTGTTCTGGTGCGCCGGTGATGGGGAGTACTCCCCGGAGGAGGGTCCGGTGACGGACAGCCGCGGCGGGTTCACGGATGAGTGCTAACGCGTGCCCGTGTTCCTGCCATAAGCGGCAGAGGAGGACACCGTGGAGTTTTAGTGGGTTAGAGTCCCACATACCTGCACTATCTCCCCGTGGTTAGTGCAGAATGCATGAGCATTTCTCCACGTATAAAAAAAAAAAAAATGGTTAGGTTACTTTAAACCCTTTACACAGAAACAGGGGCCCCGCGAAGTGGGGCTCCGTCGACATAGACGGCGGAGCCCCCCGCCGGACGGCGACGGTATTTTCGCTCTTGCATCCTATGTCGACGGAGCCCAGCTTCGCGGGGCCCCTATTTCTGTGTAAAGGGTTTAAAGTAACCTAACAAAACCGAACCTCGGGGTGCCCTTCGCTCGCTCTTTCTTGAGAAAGTTGATCCCTATGATGAACCTAACCTCCGACTACGCTTTTTAGGCAACTTTTAAGTGTTTTGAGGTTAGGTTTACAAAAAATCGTTTTTCTCGGAAATGGTGGCAATTTCGGGATTTTGAAATTCGGGAATTTAAACATCGGGTTTTTAAACTTTCGAGCATATGAACTTTCGGGATTTTAAACTTTCGACCAAACAACCATTCAGCGTTTCAATTTTCGGGATTTCGTCCATCGGTATTGTAATATTCGGTCTTTTAAAATTCGGGATTTTGATACGCACCCCTAACGTGTTTTTTGTATGGGTTTCAGGAGTCATTACAGATAGCCAAGACCGCCCCGACAGACTCCGGTTACGGGGTAACACCAGCACCTGCACCTGTCCACCGGTATCGCGGGCCACCGCGGTACACTTCCACGACTCAAGCCCCACCGCCCTCATCATCATACGGACCACCTACCTACCCCATAGAAGTATCAGTGACGCCTCCCCCACCGGCATACCCTCACCCGACGGCAACACCACAAGTTTACGTTTCGCCTAACTCGGTCGACTCGTCAACAACGACTTATGACCTCAGACCAACGGTGACACCTATCACAGCCAGTGAAGCTGCAACAACACGCAGTCCATACGAATACGATTCATCCAATACTAATACCCTTGACGATGAGTATCACACCAGCGACAGCAGACGCTACGATGTGATTAATCCTAACTCGTATAGACACGCTGATGCCTGGCTGAGACGACAACAGCAGTTACAACAGCAACAACAAAATGGAGTCAAAATCGGAGACGGCTACACTCCACAGTTCTCAACGTATGACGGTTCAGCTTTCAGGAGAAACGGATTCCGGTACTATCTTCCAAAACAGTACCATGAAGAAGAAAGTGGTGGCTCCGACGAGAGGACTGGAAGTTTCGGTTATGTAGATCCGTTCGGTATTCGACGAGTAATATACTACAACACTGCGCCCGGCGAAGGCTTCCAAATACGCAAAAACAACAGGTATGTGGGTCATGACGCGACCCCATATGACCCTAGACCTGTGAATTGATGTATTAAATGTGTGTACATACATGTGAGAATTTGAAGTTACCTATTTATTTATTAATCAGTATTGTTAGTTCCCATGAACTATTTATGTAATGAAGGAGACAAAACGATCTAATCGAACGAAGCGAACAAGTCTTAGCCATTAATTTGATAAATGTAAGTAAGAGTTATTGTACGACAAAAGTTTTTGGGTCATATGACAAAATATTTTAAGTCAAATAGCTAAAATGGTTTTTGTTTGCGACTGGATTTTCACAACCAAAAATCATTACTTTCTTATTTTTCAGTGCCATTGTACTATAAATGTAGGTACAGTATACCGGTCACTATATTGTATGCTTTTATAAACATCTTCTATATAATACTTAATAATGAATTAAAATACAGTTAACATGTTTTATGAAATTCGTGTTAGTGTGACGATACGTTGTGTTATTTGCATCAACATATTATAATCATACCTAAAATTAAAATAATACAAAAAATACCGTTAATTTATTTAAAATTATCGTCAAAGTAACAAACAAGGACAGTCTCTGGTCATTATGACTATAAAAATCATAAGGTCTTTGAACTCATCTTGATTGTGATCTGTAAATGGATTTCCTTGCAAAAGAACAAGCGTAGGCGCAGCAATACGACTTAATGGTTCTGGATAACCTTCTAAAGTATGTAACTAAAATGTAGATAATGTAATCAGGATCAAGAATTTACTAACACAGCATTGATCTAAGTACTATGATGATCATCATTTTGTTCAAGTCTGCAGCATACGTTTAGAGTTCCAAAAACGATTTCTAGTTTATTTATGTAAACCATTGAATTCGTACCTAAATGTAAACTCACGTACTTAATCGAATATACTAAGCCGGGTGCATGTTATTAAAATGTTATTGCGAATAATTTGTCATTTTTGAGAAGTACTTGTCAGAAATCAATGACACCTTGTTGCAATGACTACTGATAATGCTGTGGGTAATCATTTATAATTTAAAATAAAATGTATTCGTGTCTAATCAAAATTCTTAACTTCTACTAGCTCATAACTGTACTCCTTTTAATTATTATGTAAAAAATGCACAGCATGTATTTATACTAATTTTATTGTTTTAATATAAGTTCGTACCTACATAAATAATTTGTTAACAACATTTGTGGTTTCATTTACAAATTGAGTAATTTTAAAAGTACCTACCTGTAGAAACGATTATATGACAAGAATTCTTAGGACACATTTCAGAAGTAGTTTAACAAATGACCTGGATAAATGTATTGCAACATTCACTCAATCCTGTTTGTGTAATTATAGCTTTCCTCTATATAACTAAGAGAGTATATTAATTAGGTCAGTGCAGTTCATCAGTGTTACCAAAGTAACCAAAGGTAAAGCTCGTTACAAATTACTATTTCGAAATATATTGATGTGATTGTCTGTACAATATTCTTACATTTTATTATCCTTTTCAGAAATATGCTCGCGACAACAATATGGTTTTTATTTATAACACAAAGCCTCGCCAAAGACTTGGCTCCCCATGCACATCAGCTGGTATTCAATGAAAATGTACATAGTGGGACTCCTATAATGGATTACTTCAATGGCATAAATTTGCCAAATCCTCACTATAAAATATATATTTACGAGCAAATAAAAACAGATGAAGGTCCAGAAATAGAAGAAGAAATTGGAAAGTACATGCATTACCACCCATCCACGACGACCACTTCAACGGAACCGCAACAAAGGGTTGAAGATGTTAATGAGAACTTCAAGGAGATTACTAACCATGGCCCTTTTAAAACACCGGTTATAGTATTGGTAACGCACGATAACAAGTATGAAAAGAAAGAAGTAATATCAACAGCACCAATGCCACCAGCACCAAAATTACGGAAATCGATCCATCCGCGTTTCCCGACAGCTTTATCAGCGACCGCGCGAGTGCGATCGCCGCCTATCACACAATGGGAAGAGTTGAAAAAGGTCCCGAATAATGACGTTACAGGTTTTCATTTAGATCGTCCGTATTTCCCGGCCCGTGTTAGCGCCCCTCATAGGCATCCTAAACGTCGGCTACATATCTCACCCACAACGTCGGAAGCTCCTGTAGAAGTAAAGGCACAAACAAACCATGCCTCCACTGAGAAACACATTCATCTATCGCCGACAACACATGACCCATCATTTAAAAGCCGGGATGGTCATGATGCGTTTGCCAAAGTCAGACCAACATTAGATGATATTAAAAAAGGTTCTATCGCACTTGCTCCTCGGCCCGTGCATAGAGGTAGCTACAAATTCAGCCTGGACGATATTAATGATATGCATACATCTACTGCAGCACCTAAGGTATTGCAGCTAAAAGAAAACCCGATCCCATCAGTACCTACATTGTCACCCTGACCCTGGTATGATGGCTACGGTAAATAAAAGTTAATAAATTAATCTGTTACAAAAAACACCACACATCTTCTTATAAGTACTTTATTACGATCTCATAATATAATATGCTGTTTGAATTCTAACCGCAAATAGTCACACAGTGCGATAATAAATTGTATTATCGACATCAATGTAATACATAAGCTCTAATTGTTTTTACTATTTAATAAATGTTTACATACAATTAGAGAACAGCATTTGGACAAGTGATTAGTGTTGATGCCCCATGAGCTGTTCCCCTTTTCTGTATTTAAATTCAATATTTTTGTGTTTCTTCTTACTTACAAAATGTCCTAAAAATACCGTACATACAACGTAACTGAAACAACATTATCGTACTCGTATATTTTATGAATAATACTCGGAGCGGAATACTAGAAAAACCAAATTATATTCATAAATACATTATAATCAAATAGATCAAATTAAAAATTGTAACGTTTGATACAATATATTATGACATAAACTTGGCAGTATTTTTTTTTTCATAAATTGTTACTTGTTAAATGGTAGTAATTTAAAGAACTTCTGCATAATAATATCCATTACGAAAAACATTAATGTCGTATCGTTCTTAATTCCTATCAGTTAATAATCGTCGAAGGCGAAGTCAGATTCCCTGACAATGTAGATAGGCTGTTGGGCACCGGTCCGGAACTTCGAAGTAAAGTATGATAATGGCCAAGGAAGATGAAAATTGGGAAAGCTGGGTAACCAATTCGAAATAAAGCCCTTGTGACCTGGTTTCTTGATTACTTGCACTATAATAGGTCCTCCTTCTTCGTCCCGTTCCTTTGATTCTTCAGATTTTGAGTCTTTCTCTTTCTTTTCTTCCTTTTGTTCTTCTGGTCTCTCTTCAATGTCTTTGTTGTGTTCCCAAGGCTCTTTAGATTCCTTAGATTCTTTGGATTCCTTAGACTTTTCTTTAGAATCTTTAGATTTTTCTTTAGAATCTTTTGATTCTTTAGAATCAATGAATTCTTTTGATTCCTTGGATTCTTTCTGGATTACTTTGACGTCATCATCAAGTTTATTTTTATCTTCGTCCTTTTCTGCTTTAGGTTTTTCCGCAGATTCCAATAAATTCATTTCTCCTTCATATTCAGGTTTGTCATGTAGGAGTGGATTTGGTTCATCTACATGTAGTACATTGCTGTTGATATCTTTCTCTTCTGATTTAAGTTCAGGGGGAGGTGGGAGCGCCGGTAAGTTGGTACGGAGCTGATCCGGCGTTGGCAAAGCAACGGCCGCTGACAGAAGACAAATAACTCCAAGTGAATACATCTGTAAGCAAGTAAAACAAAAACAATTGTCAAGAATAGCTTCAGTATGCCTGTCTACGATGTCATAACAGTGTCCAAGAATAAAAAATGTTTCGTAATAGTTTTCAAAAATTAGAAACCTTTGAGATTTCTTCTCATATAACAAACCTTGAGCACATAAATAATAAAATAAATTACCTTTTCTCGATGATCCCACAATATTATTCTCTAGAACTGTTGCATGTCTTTTATACCCAGATGTTCATTCGAATTAATGACCGATGTAATTGAAAATACATTAAAAACATCTTAGAAATATCAAAATAATATTGTGGTTAGTTTCAATAATTACTATCATTAATTTTAAATGCTGGAATTGTTATATAGAAATTTCCACTTAGTGATAATAATTTTAACAACATTGTCGGTGTAGGCACACAACTCAGTTTAGATGAACAATTTCTGTAAAATTTTTAGTGTTTCCTGTCCTCGGTCCACAGCTCCGAAAAATTAATCACATAAATCTTAGCCCCTTCGAAGGTTGACTCTTAAGTGCCTTGTTTGACCGATGCGATGAACTCCTGGAAGGTAGCTTATCCGGATACGGTTCAGCCTGAGAACCCATCTTCCCATAGACAGTGGACTAACTGAGTCGCTCTGCAGGTTGGTACGGAAAAACCTCATTAATACGTCCACCAATACTGCTGAGCATGGCCGCCTGCTGGCTGTGGCAAAATGGCAGTCAGGCTTCAGGTGCTACCGTCACCCATCGTAGGCACTATGCTGCTAGCATAATGCTTATGTTGCGTGACACCACTTTTCGGCTCGGTACAAGCCTGCGTCTGTTCGCGCCTTGTGTGACCCCAGTAGACCGCTTCGGACACCACGACCTTTCCTGCAGCCAGACCGCTGAGCGGTTGGCACGACACATTCGTCGGGACCTTGTCACTGGCGTGCCAGCTGTTAGTTTAGTGTTAGATTGTATATTGTATTGAAGATTTCTTAATATGGTCAAAATCAAACCCTCCTTTTTGCTTCGCCATAGTCGGGTAAAAAATACCTCGATTCCTAGAAATTGTTTAAGTTAAGGGTTGTATTGTATAACTCTGAGTAAAAATTGAAATGAAATTACCACGAAAAAAAATGCACTTATCACTACAAAACTTGTTTCATTTAACCTCAATAATATGACAATAATAAGAACAAAATTATGCGACATGAAAGCAAATACCTAATATGATTCACAGAAAAATTTGAATGTTAAAGGTTGTATATCTCCGAACGGACAGCGAACTGAGACTATCCACCCTAACGATTTTTGTTCTACATAATAAGACCTCTACAACTGTATATAGTATTTTTATTGGTTGTAATTAGAAGACGATTGTGTAAAACTGTAACAAACAATTGGACTTCAAAGCAAATAATAATCGTAACCTAACCTTTGTTTTTTTTTTTGTTTCCGATGTGAAAAATCCTCATGGCTGTCCGCCGCCCGACCACCCCGGTGTACCATCACACACCGACATCGGGGGTCGCGGGAACGTACTCGTACGATAACCTAACCTTTTTTTTTAACGTGGAGAAATGCTCGTGCATTCTGCACTACTACGGGGAGATAGTGCAGTTATGTGGGACTCTAACCCACTAAAACTCCACGGTGTCCTCCTCTGCCGCTTACGGCGGGAAAACAGGCACGCGTTAGCACTCATCCGTGAACCCGCCGCGGCTGTCCGTCACCGGACCCTCCTCTGGGGAGTACTCCCCATCACCGACGCACCAGAACACATAGCACACCGTGACCACCCCAGGGACCAAACCAGCACATGGGCGCCAGACGACCCCGTGTCTGGGCACCCTTGATCCCCCTGCGACGGGTCAGGTCATTGGCCCCACCGCCTGCCAATTTTCGGTCGCAGAGGATAGGGAGAGCAACCAACGCCATACCAACACTCCTCCTCCCCTGCGGCCCCACCGCGTCCGCCATTAGACAGTGGCGACCCTTTTAAGGCCGCGGAAGGTAGGGAGAGCGGCGCACCGCAATACTCCTGTCCCGCCGCGGCCTCCAACCCTCAGCCGCGATACGACATCGCGGCCCGCCTCAGTTGCGATGTCGCCCAAGCGGCACCGCAACCTACTTGTTGGCCGCTACGTCGCGCGTCGTCAGCTTACAGGCAAAAGCCCTGACGAGCAGCCCCTCCTCGGGTTCCTCTTCGCTTCACCGTGGGTGACCAAGCCACGGCTACTTCACGACAACGGCTGCTTAGATTGTGGTTTCGAAGAAATTAACCACCCACCCTATAGCCCGGACCTAGCCCCGAGTGATCATTATTTGTTCCCTAATTTTAAAAAAGGCCTTCGTGGGATACGACTTTCCAACGATGAAGAGCTCAAGGCGGCAATAAATGCGCATTTTTCAGAGAAAGAGGAAAGTTATTTTTTACAGGGTACTGAAAAGTTAATTTCGAGATGTAATAATGCATTGGGGTAATTTTAAGTCTTTTTTCATGCCGATACCGAGAATACATTAAACGCCCGCGCCCCTCGTATGTTTGTATTACGACACAATATATTCTTAAAACATTTATTTATCACTGTCAAAATCATTTGATAGCGGCGGGAACTGGTAAATGGTTGAACTCAGCATGGTTTCCATCGAGGCCGGCTGTGTACTCGGAGACGTACCTATGTCTGGCCATGATCACCGAAGTATGAGACCTCTCCCTCTACGATCATGACGTAGTCGGTGTCGTTCTGGGTGGGCACGAGCCGGCCGCGCTCGTACACCACGGTGCCTTCAGCCGTCACGTATTGCAAAGCGAACTGACCAAACTCGTCGTGAATCTTCTCGTCAGCTCGTGCTCCGCAGCTGGTAGTGTCCGGTAAGTATGTTATTTCAGCGGTGAAGCCAAGATGGATAAAATGGCAACAAAGCCGAAGAATACTACCAACTGTGAAATAGAAAAAAGAAGTAAGTATTATAAGATATTATAGGTACTTACTACTTAATTAGCATAGGGAGAACGCATTTTTTTTAACTTTGTAGTTTACTCACCATAATCATGATGATGAAAATATATAAGTGGCAAGATATTGTTTCGTAGGAATGCGAATATTGTTTCGTAGATCGGTGATGTTTTTTAATTACAAAGCGTTTAAATATTAAAAAGTTTTGCAATAGAACATTCCATAATGGGGAATAGGTAATGGCCAAAAAACTGGATCATTAATTTTGCAAAATTTGTACAATGGCATCTTTGGAATTTATTAGATCATTAGCTTAATAATTCTAATATCTCTAATTTTACTAGTTAATGCACTTTTCAATAATTAGTATTTTTAATTTTTGCTAAGTAGGTAGGTATATAATGCGCATGCATAATATTTGTAAAAGTCAGTTCAATTTAAACTTCGTCAGATAAACATGGTAAGTTATATTTCTTTTGTTATTATTTTTGTGATCAAAGAGGGTGGCTTATACACTCGAGAGCAGTGAATTATGGTCACTTAAAGATACCTGAAAGTCTCGGAAACTAAGAATGCTAGCTTAATGAAATAATATTGTGTTCAATAGACAGTTTAAAATGAAAGTAATAAAATTTCTTAGTTACTGTAAAGTTAAGCTAACAAAAATGACAAAATAAAAAAATGGGACTTTTGTAAATGAAACTACGAATTTTCTGCATCTGTTTTTATGCTTTTATTTCTATTCTGTCATATAAAAAGGTATGTAAACTACTTTTCCGACGTTCAATATTTAAAGCTGTTATAATGTCGCTTATACCTGAAGAATGCACCAGAATTGAGGACAATTGGTGTGTCGCTGTCAACTGTACAACGAGTTCTCCGACTTTACGACCTACGGCTCTGACCAACGCAGACCAGGAACAGGCAGGGCTAGGTGTAGCACGAGAAGATCGATACTTGGTCAACACAATGCTTCGAAACCGCTTTCTCACAGGAACTGCACTTACATATCAGTTCCGACGCCTCAGAGAAAGTAACCGGAGTAACGGAGACTGTAAGACGTCGACTTTTTGAAGCAAATTTAAAACCATTAAGACCTGCAAACGGCCCCAAATTGGAGCGTGGGCATCGTATTTCGAGATTAATAGCCCGGAACCACTTAAATTGGAGCATTGAAGATTGGTCAAGAGTTATGTTCTCAAATTAATCAAGATTTATGCTCTATAAGAACGACGGAAAAACAAGAGTGTATAGAGGATCAGGGGAGCGATTCAAGCAAGCATGCATCGAAGAAAAACTGGCGGTGGATCCGTACTTGTATGGGCCAGAATTTCTGCAGAGAATCGCACGTGGTGGTTATAGAAAAGTGCACTATAAATAGCGAAAGATATGTGGAAAAAATCCTAAACGAATGCAATAGTCCATTTATGGTCAATTTGGGGGAGGATGGTAAGGTATCTTTATGCATGATGATGCATCCATCAAGAGGATGGAGTAGTCAGCACGCAGCCCGGACCTCAAAGCCTCAAACCAAACGAGCATGCTTGGGACGAGCTCGGACGTTGGGTGAAACACCAAAACCCTTCCCCGATCACGCTTCAAGAGCTCAAAATTGCGCTCGTAGAAGAATGGGAGAATATTCCCCAACATCATATTACGAAACTTGATGTACAGCATGCCAAACCGCATAATCACAGTGATGACAGCACAAAGTACTAAAACTCAAGAAAATTTGAAGTGGTAAAAAAATTGCTATTCTATTTTTACTATATATTAGGTAATACGGTCTGAGGGCCTAAAAAGGCCACTTTGGCAGAATCATAAACGTATTTTGCTTTTTTTCGTTGCAAGAGATTGGGATTGGATTTGGATTGGTATTTAAGCACAGACAAAAAAAAATAACTGAAAAATCCTTCACCAATGGGATTTGATACGATTAACTTAACAGTTAACTGTCTATTATGATTTATAATGATTTGATGAATTCCTTTTATGATTCTGCAAAAGTGGCCTTTTTAGGCCCCCTGGTGTCCGCAACTCCACGTCAATGAGCGTATTTTGGTATGAGACTGGTTATTTTTTTGTTTACTTATGTATTTTTTTATTAATGTAATACAAATTGACACATTTTATTACTTTCTTATAAGGAACATTTGATTGTCTATTAAACACCATTTATTTCATTAATCTAGCATTCCTAGTATCCGAGACTTAGGAAGTATCTTTATGGACCCTAATTGAAATAAAAAAACTAAAAAAACCATAATAAATTATCATAACTTTCACAATACTGCCGCTAGATGGCGCTGTACCAACGGGTTACGTTTTCATTCGAGTATATTCGAGTGATCGACATCTCCGCACGTCTTAGAAATGATAGGTAATTCAAATTTAAAGTCGATTTTTGTTACTATAACCACTCCTAATACCTATCTTTACCATTACTTATATTCAGAATAAAGAACAACAGAATCTTACTACTACACTGTGCGCGGCCCGACACGCACTTGGCCGGTTGTTTTCATTAATTTCTATTTGATTGATATTTTGAAAATCAGTATTGGCTCAGTTTATTTTACTGTGACATCGAACTCATTTTTGTACTGCAATGCCTTTTTGCAATTTTAACGAGCTGCCTCAAGCTGAGCCTTGAGCAATATAATCACATTACTGTTTTTTTTTTCAGATTACGACAATAATCTGTATTGCCTTAATTGGCACTCTTCAATTTAATTCTGCAATCTCAGCAGCAATCAACTATGAGCCCATTACAATCACCATCAACGAAGATTTTAAAGCGCAGCCTGGTCAAGTCTCCCCAGAATTACAAGAACCTGGCGTCTTACACCAAGGCGCAAACTTTTACTTCAAGCCACAACTAAATTTACCGCCTAGCTATATTCCATCTCACATTGAAGGTTTGATATCATTGATACAGCAACACCATCATTCTTGCTCGGAAGATGCTTCGAAATTAGTTGTCGAGAAAGACAAACTAATAGAAATTTTACAGCCGTTTATGTATCCTATGTCGGAAATTTCAAAAGAAACGCCGTCAGAAATTGTTCTTGAGAAAGAAAACAATTTAGAAATCGTAAAGCCGATTATAATTACTGACGAGCTCAAACCAGTAACTCCAGAATTTCTAGTAATTCCTGAAGCGCCGGAACTACCGCCCCTATCATTTAATGGCATCCCACCCATTGTTGAAGAACAAGTGAAAAAAGAAGAATCTGTAATATTGGAGGAGTCAATGGGTATGTTTCCTACAATTCCAGAAATAGCTATGAGACCAATCACTGAGCCGATTATTAATTACGTTGAGCCCAAACCCATAACATCAGGACTTGTAGTCATTCCAGAAGCGCCAGTGCTACCTCCGCTTTCTGCAAACGATATCCACGTTATTGAAGAAGAAGTTAAAATCGAAGAGCCGACCGTTGTTGAGGTTGAGCCCAAACCCGCCATTCAGGAACTTGTAGCAATTCCAGAAGCTCTAGTATTACCAGCACTTTCACTTCATGATATCTCTTCCATTATTGAAGAAGAAGCAAAAAAAGAAGAATCGGTAATATTCGAGGATCAAGTGGGTGTGTTTTCTACGATTCCAGAACCATATGTGAGACCAATCGAAGAGCCGATTATTAATTACGTTGAGCCGAAACTCATCACTTCAGAACTCGTAGTTATTCCTAAAGCGCCGGTACTACCGTCACTATCATTTAACGGCATCCCTCCTATTGTAGAAGAAGAAGTGAAAAAAGAAGAATCAATTATACTGGAGGAGTCAATAGGTGTATTACCAGAACCGACCATAATTGAAGTTGAACCGAAACCCTTCACTTCAGAACTTGTAGTCATTCCAGTAGCTCCAGTATTACCTTCACTTTCACTTCACGATATCCCTTCTATTGCGGACGAAGAAGTGAAAAAAGAAGAATCTATCATATTTGAGAAGCCAATAGGTAGGTTTCCCTTAATTCCAGAACTAGCTGTGAGACCAATCCCAGGGCAGATAATTAATTACGTTGAGTCCAAGCCCATAATTTCAGAACTTCAAGTAGTACCTGAAGCACCCGTATTACCACCACTATCATTTAACAGCATCCCTACCATTGTGGATGAAGTGAAAAAAGATGAATCGATAATATTGGAGGAGCCAACTCCTAAAATTCCAGAAATCGCTGTGAGACCAATCACGGAATCGATTATTAATTACGTTGAGCCCACACCCATCAATGCAGAACTTGTAGTCATTCCTGAAGCGCCAGTGCTACCTCCGCTTTCTGCAAACAATATCCACGTTGTTGAAGAAGAAGTTAAAATCGAAGAGCCGATAGTTGTTGACGTTGAGCCCAAACCCGTCATTCAGGAACTTATAGCAATTTCAGAAGCTCCGGATGTGTTTCCTACAGTTCCAGAAATAACTGTTAGACCAATCGAAGAACCAACCATTAATTACGTGGAGCCGAAACTCATCACTTCAGAAGTTATAGCCATACCAGAAGCTCCAGTTTTGCCACAACTATCATACAATAGTATCCCTCCCATTGTTGAAGATGTAAAAATAGAAGAACCGATATTTGAGGAATCCACAGGTGTATTTCCTTCAATTTCAGAAATCTCCGCAAGACCGTTTCCAGAGCCTTTGATAGTATCCGAAACTGCAGAATCCTTCGCATTGGAAAACCATATATTCCCTATTGCTACCGAAGAAGTGAAAATAGAAGTACCAATACTATTTGAGGAATCAATAGAAGTGTTTTCTCCAACTGCAGAAATCTCTTCTGGACCGACTCTCCAGGAATCTGACATTACTGACTCCTATGTGTTGGATGAAGTTTCTGAACCAAATCGAGAAAGCGTCGTAACAATCAAGGAAACATTACCCCCTACAACCATTCCAAGGCCTTCAAATAATATGGGAGTATTTAGTTATGTACCTTTTGTTTCTCATCTCTCTAATCGTGCACCAAAGACAAAAAAACTTATGATCCCGAAACCTGCTTCTGTAGAACGTTTCTTGCTTAAGAAGCATCCCTTTAAATTGCATGGAACGCCATTCCCAAAACTTGACCTGAATGCAATTAAGTCTTATTTAGGGAGAAATAAAAAACAGTTATTTTATCCCACGTCCTACGCACATGATGTTGTTGAAAAACGTATTGCCCCAAACATGGCGTTTAAAAAACAGAATGCTCCCAAACGTGTAAAAATTTATATTCGTTCTAATGTGCCAAAAGGACCCAGTTATTTGTAAATTTTGTAATACCATAGTTTGTACGACTAAAAAATTTCATAAAATATGAATGGTGATTTCAAAAGATTTTAATTTATTTCTTAATTATTTTTATTATAACACAAGTTACAGGTAAAAGATTATACGGCGCATACATTAAATAGAAATATTAAAACATGAATACTCATTATTTACTTCTTAATCATTTCTTGAAGTAAAGGTCAAAGACACTGGTTTATCAGGTTTATTTATAAGAAGAGTTTTAACTCCAAGTTCTCCACCCATCCATTTTATGTTGAATTCACGAATCACCTGAAACCCAAAAGATTATTTGTGATCCTGTATATGTTCTAAAATGATTTGCATTTATGATAACGAATAGAACATTTACCCGAATTAGAAAGATGCATATGTTTTGCTCTGCTAATCTTCTTGCTATGCATGATCGGGGCCCAAAACCGAATGGTAAACTGAGGAAGGGATGAATATGTTTATAACTCTTAGAACCTCTTAACCAGCGTTCGGGTGTGAATTTGAGCGGATCATTGACATATTGCTGTAGTCGAGACGCTACCATATTTTGCGTTACTATTACTGTCTGAAAAAAAAGGCATAATTTTTATATTATCTACGTATTTATCATTTCGCCATTTGTGTTTAAAATCATGTTCATACTTACTCCTTCTGGAATTAGGTAACCTCTCAGTATAAAATCCTTTTGAGTTAAACGGCCTACGCCAATCGACACTGGATTTAATCTTAGACTTTCTTTGATACAACTCCTTACATAAATAGCTTTCGATATGATATCGGGACTGATTTTCGCATCTTTCGTGGGAAGAAGTGTAAAAATCTCATCGAATATTTTCTGTTGAACTTCAGGATTCCGACTGATATGGTATAAAGCAAAGCTAGTTGCATATGCAGTCTAAAATAAAAATATATTGAAAAATTAATCATTGTTACCTACTCAATATCTCCAAAAGCAATGAACCGATTTATTTTTACCGTGTCGATAGCTGCCATAAGTATATCAACCATCATTCCTAGGACGTCCTTCAAATCCAGATTGGGCTGTTTAAGAAAAGATCCCAATAAAGAGATGTCGTTGTCGTCAGGGTGTGCAAAAAAATGCGCCCTTTCCATTAGGATTTCTGAAGATACTCTAAAAAAACATAATTTCAATTAAAATACAGTAGGACATCACAAATAAACTGATAGAAGTGGTACAACATACTTTTCTAAATATTCCTGAGAGTCGGCAAGTCTACGATACATAGGAGTTCTGAATATTCTCCATAGAAATCCTTTGTCTAGTTTCATAATTCCACTATTAGATCCAAAAGCCGCTTTAATAGTTTTACTGCTTCTTGATGTCGGGTCTTGTTCTTGAGGAGAAAAGCTTTGAAAGCGTTCATTGAACGCTACAGTTCCTATTACTGAAACATAACGCAGAATGTCATAATTGTTTATTTATAAACTTATGTTAAATTCCGGGGTTTGGCTCTTAAAAGAGGCTTTTGGGGTTGGTCTTGAAAAAGACGGGTTCTTCCCATGGTGGTGAAAGGATTAGTCACCTAGACTATGCGTTAAGGAGTACTAGTCCAGGGTGCGCCGGACTTTAACTGCATTGGGTACCGATTTTTAACGTCGCTCCCAGGCTCCTTTCATGCACCCCTAAGTTTTGGGCCAACAAAATTTAAATAACTGTCGATGTCGTGCCAGCGACACGAAGATGAAGAAGACCCTTTTTAACCAAATAATATTTTTTTTTCTTGTTTCAATTCATTCCCAATATTACCTTCTAAGTTCAGTCTATTCAAATATGGCAAAAAGTCTTCGTTGAATGAAATATTCCTTTCTTTAATCCATTGTACAAATTCAGTTATTACGTTGTCTGTTCTTTCGACGTGATGTTTTACACTCTGAGGACTGGTAAAATTCTTTTGGAATGTACTTCTCAGTCTCCACCATTCTGGGCCGTTCCTGCAAAAAAATAATTTATTAGCATGAAATTTTCCACCCATTTATAGGAACAAGAGTGCCCTTAAAAACCCTCAAACGATACATCTTCAGTATCAAGACTTTTTAAATAAAAATACTTTACGTAGAAAGTAATCCACCAGTGTTATAGACATGTGGTTTGTTCAGACGATAGTGGAACATGGCGACATGGCTCCTCCTCGCTGGATATCGATGGTCTTGCCGGAACACCGCCTCTATATCCTCAGGATCGTACACGTGGAGTAACCTGACTCCAGGAGCTTCGCGGACCAGGCTGCCGTAACGTCGCCAGTTCAGCCAAGAGTTTTTATCTAATGCTTCGACATTGTAGTCACCTGGAAGATTGTTTTTATCAGCAAGGCAAAGTCCTGCCTGAGGGGTCTTATCTACCACTTCTTTTGGGGCCTTTCACATGTAGGTACGCACGGCTACACATCAAGCTCAATAACCAGTAGCCGACTTCAGAATTTTCGAAAAATCTTTACAGTGCAAGATCAACTAAAACTTGAAATGTATAGCTTGATGTTTAGCCGTATGTACAAGCAGCAACAAAAGTCAATTATCATCTGAATGGAAACAAAATGATTCGATAGGTACGTTGTTTTTCATTCTTTCATGTAATAGGTACCTAAGAGTTAATAGATACCATTACAGTTTTACATCAGTTCCGATTTTTTATCTGAATATGAATATACTCCGCGTTATAGTTATGATTTTAAAAAACTGGTGCTAATAGAATTTTCTTGTTCACCGTACGTAGCATCTACAACGGCCCTAATTTCCGTTTGTGCTTACTACTACGTAAATCGGTAGGAGGTAGGTACATAGTCCATATACAAGGTGGAGACGACAATACCACAATAAATTAAACTGCGTTTAACCAATGACGTTCCCAATCTGCATACAATCATATTTAATCAAATACATTTATCCAACAATTTTGTCACCAAAATCAAAGATTGGCAAAACGCATAGTCACCACTATTTAGTTTGTTTAAAAAAAAACACTTTTATAGTTTCGTTAAGGATTCATTTCATAATTCCAAAATACTCCTATGCTTTTCATGTATTGTCGTATTGTTGTCTCCACATTGTATACATAATTATATTCCTTTATCTACTCTTGAGATAAAAATAAATGAACGACTGAAAGGCATGAATGTTGGTAAGCAGTAGGTATTGGATGAACGTACCCAGTCCTAGCCACTAGATAGAGAAATTACATTTATCTACGTTAGTAGGTACTATTACATAATCTGTGATTTAACGACACCTACACAAAAAGAGCTAAACTGATGCATAATTCAAACTCTTACCAATATAAGGTGCGTATTTATACAGCGTCCCAACAATGGGATAACACTTAGGTCCCGGGATCTCTTCAAAATTCCTCACATGAGCTCTTTCATTGTGTACCTCTTTATTCTCACCACTACACAATACATTGGATACAAAACGCACACATTTCCCATTATTGGCAAACTTTTTAGACAATTTCAACATGTTTTTACAATATTCTTATATCGTGCAACCAGATCGCAAGACGACACTGAGCGAAATAATCGAACTACAATAAGATCCCGTCCTCAGGAAATTATGCACATAACATAAACAAAAGAAGTTGGAGTAAGCTGTATGGCTCATGTTTTCTACCTGGAAAAAATATGTAAATATATACCTACCTGACTGCGTATGAATAAACTTGCGTACCTATTCAGTCAGGAGCAGGAGATACGGCTTCCACGCAGATCGGTCGACTTACCTACCTAAATTAATATTATTATGTAAACTCTACTGACTGACTTTTATTAGCAGTTGTGGCTCGGTGGTGACGCGGCCCCGAGTTACGTTACGACCTAGGTCGTGGGTTTGAACCCAGGCAGACATGCACTATACATCACCACTGCTCTAAAAATGGTGAGGAATGTGGCAGGTCCTAGAACCTAAATTTCGAATACATACTCGTACATGTTACATGCATTAAATGAGTTTGGATGGATGAAATAATATGTTTGTGATTGATGTGGATCAAGGCCGGCCCACTCACTCTCACAGATGGAAGGCCTGATTCCATAGGCGTATCTAAGGGGGCCGTGCCCACCCTAGAATGGGCTGGTGCCCGCCCTAGGATGTTTGGGGACCTATTCGAAATTCTAAGCTGGATACTTAGGTAGGTACTTAATATAGGTAACTTCACACAAAAGCAATCAATTAAATAATCTATCACCAAGACCTACACAAACTTATTAAGTATTACCCTAATGATACCTACATTCCATTTAATTACTTTATACATAACAAAAATAATTGAATCTAAGCTAGAGTACAATACGACCGACGGCGACGTAACTTGCCGGGCCTGAACATAGGCACTAAGAACTTTCGCCCATGTTCTCTCACTCCCACTAGCCTCATGTCACCATTTGGTTCCTAAAAAATCTTACTGTGCAGCCTTCTGCGCAAAGTTCAGGCCCGCCAAGTTACGTCGCTCGTATTGCAGGAACATTTAAATTTCGTGCTACAGCCCACAATGCAAAGTAACAAGTAGGCGCCGGAACACCGCGCCGTTACGCGCGCTTCCGCTTCGATCGATGCATTTTTAATTTAGATCTCGAAAGTGGAAAGCATTTTGTGGGGTCTAAGGGTATTCTCCAAATTGACTAAACTCCTTAGGAGCAGAATGTTTAATAATGAAAAATGTGCTAGAAGAAAAGGATCGGTCGTGGGATCGCCCGCACTTGGGGATGGGGCCCGCTAGGCATGGCAGGCTGATATCCAGTCGAGGGCGAGGCGAATGTACAAGTATCTCTCGGGACTCTCGGGCCCCCGACTTATGGTAGTAGAAGGAACAGTGGGGTTTTAGTCGGTAGGAGTCCGACTTCTGATTGCCTGTGATACTTGAAATGACCGTGACCGTGTCTATGACTTCTTCTGAATTTCTGATTCCGGCAGCGTTGCCAGATCGTATTCATACGATTTTTTTGACTTATTTTGCATGTACGATCCAAAGACGAAAATCGTACGTAAAACATACGTCAAATAATTTATTTCAAATAGCACTTTTGTCCGTCATTACAATAGAATAGAATTGATTCTAGTCACCCCTTCCAAAAAGTGTTCGTATGGAGAAAATGGGCAAGACACTCCACAGTTATACTTTTAAAATGTTTTGTGCACATCAAACTACTACAATCTGTCAATTTTTTTAAATAGATTTTCAACTTTATCGCAAATACTACGGTTCAATGTTGATTGGGAAAATTTGACAGTTTCGGGCCCTTTTGCTTGTTGCGGACGTGTTGCTTCCGGGTGGTACTCTAAAGTTTTGTATACGGTATACAAAACTGTAGAGTACCACCCGGAAGGTATATAGATAGGTATACATATATAGATAGGTATACAGTATACCTATCTCTAAAGTTTTGTATCGGAGCTGTAGGTACGGACGCCAGCACATCAAGTTACTACAATCTGTCAGATTTCTTTAATAGATTTTCGACTTTATTGCTAAAGCATAAGGTTCAAGGTTGATTGGGAAAATCTGACAGTTTCGGGTAGGTTGACCTGCTGGCGTCTGTACATAAAAATTATGTAGTTGGAATCGTTATGAAACAAGCTATCATTAAAAAATATAACTCAGTGTAATGTATTATAAAATTAATATTTTTTTATAGTAAAACTCTTTATAGTGACAAACACTCCTAAAAAAATATATATTTAAATCAATAAAACGATGGTTTTGAAAACGTACTATTTTTATTTTAGTATCCTTCCTAGGGAATACGACTTTTTATTTACCCATCGTACGATCGCTTATTCAAAACGTCTGGCACTGGCAACACTGGATTTCTGTCAAGTGTCATCATGTCATGTCATTTACTGTCGGTAAAAGTGTGATTTACTGTTTTGTTTTAGAGGTTATGTGTAACACCAAACTTTATTTATTATTTACTTAGGTCTTCGTTAGCTGAATGTAATAGGTAATATAAATTACATAATATTTACTAAAGAACTGGGTATTATTTAATGATGAATGTACGTGTAATTATTTAACAAAAGTGTTTGTTTATTTTTAGATACAAATTGTGTAAAAATAACCTTGTCGGCTTCTTGTCGGCTAGTGAATGGAAATCATAAAGAAAATACACTTAATAATTAATAAATAGGTATCAATTTTAAGGAAAAATATACAGAAAGTATAATGAATGTCTTAAAGCGACTAGTCTGTTCACAGTTTGTTAATAAAGTGAGTAAACAATATTTTTGTAAAACAAATTGGCAAGGCTATAGCAACAGACAAAATACAAATGTAAATATACTCGGTATTGAAACATCGTGCGACGATACTGGCTGTGCCATTATTAATTCAAATGGCAAACTATTGTCAGAAGTTTGTCACTCCCAAAATTTGATGCATTTAAGAAATGGTGGAATTATACCGGATATTGCACAAGACCTTCATCGAGCATACATTGAACCCATAGTAACTAAAACATTACAGGAAGCCAAATTAGCTATGGGAGATATTTCAGCAATTGCTGTCACACTGAAGCCCGGATTACCACTCAGTCTCGTTGTGGGCATGAAATATGCTAAACATTTAGGACGACGTTTTAACAAACCAATAATCCCCATCCACCACATGCAAGCACATGCACTAGTGGCAAGAATGCATCATGATATAACGTTTCCGTTTCTAGTTCTCTTAATATCTGGAGGGCATTGTTTACTTGCCGTTGTTCAAGATGTTGATCACTTTCAATTACTCGGAGAAAGTATGGATTGCGCTCCTGGCGAAGTTTTTGATAAAGTGGCTAGAAGAATGAAGTTGAGGAATGTTCCCGAGTATTCTCAGATATGTGGAGGCCAAGCTGTGGAAGCAGCAGCAACTAAAGCAACAAATCCTCACATGTTCAAACTACCTTTGCCACTGTCGGAATACAAAGATTGTAATTTTAGTTTAAATGGCCTTAAAACCTCAGTTCTGTTCCATTTACATAAAAAGGAAGTAGAACACAAAACTGTGGCTCATGAATTGATACCAGAAGTTAATAATTTGTGTGCTGCTATGCTGATGGCTACTACTAGACATCTTATTCATAGAACACAGAGAGCTATGGAATTTTGTAAAGAAAATAATCTCATACCAGAAGGTAGACAGCAGCTAGTGGTATCTGGTGGAGTGGCATGTAACAATTATATCTTTAGTGCTTTACAAATGTTATGCCTTGAAACTTGTTATGATATCTATAGACCTTATCCTAAATTATGTACAGATAATGGAGTTATGATAGCTTGGAATGGCTTGGAGAAGTGGAAAAAAGGTCTAGGTATAACAACAGATTTTAGTACTTTAGATATAGAAGCATCTAGTCCTATAGGAGAAAGTTTAATTGATAAAGTTAGAGCAGCTAAAATATCTACCAAATTGATGAAAATAAAAACAAGTATTTAATATTACCTACACAAAAAGTTTTCATTTATTTACTATCGAATAGAAATACTCTCTAATATGTAGGTACACCTAAATTACAGACCACAGAGTATAGTCTATTTTCAAATTGAATCATTCAAATAAAAATACGCAATTCGTAACAGATTAGCTGGAATTTCAATACAAATTCTATAGTGGCTTTGATAGCCATTTTTTAAGAAAATGCCGACGAGGAATTACACTGGCAACCCTCATGCACATCTATTGTTCTGAGCAGGGACGGTTACCGTTACCAAAAAATACCGGTAAAATTACCAAAACGTTTCGTTCTGTTACGTTAAATATTTAACGTTATAACACAGGATTTACCGGTATTAAAATAGCGTTACTAATAGCGTTATTTCGCTAAAATTTATCTAAGTCTGGTGCGACGCGACGTTGCCAAACCGAAACGCGCGCTGTGCGTTCGCCGGGGCTTCTAAGCGGAGCGGCAACAAAAGTATGAATACTGAAGGCTCTCGCTCGCGCGTTTCATTTTATAATTATACTAGCTGACCCGGCGAACTTCGTACCGCCCCACCAGCCGTTTGCGCTTTTTAAATCTGATATCTTCTAAGATATTCATTTTAATGTTATGCTGTAAAGGGCAATTTTGATCTACATAAAATGCACAACGTATCTAATGTATTTAATTGGATATGGAATAATACTGTATTGTTTTAAATAACTTTTTATAAATATGATATTAATCCTTATCCAATTATATACTTTATTCTTCACAAGTATTTAATTTTGAACAAAATTACCCTTTTCATCATTTGATTTCAATGAATATCTTAGGAGATAGAAAATACGGAGCCCTCGGTGCGCGAGTCCGACTCGCACTTAATCGTTTTTTTTTTAGAATTTATCGCAGGATGCAGCACAGAAACAATATTTATTTTATACACGCTGAAGCTAGTCGTCGTACTTAACACCGAAATATGCTAGACACCATCATAGATAGAAAGAGATAGGCGTATAAATTACCTGTATAACAAATTGTAATGTTTACCGGTACTAATCCTATTAGATAACGTTAACTGACTGATGGGTATCGTTATAAATATCGTTACTTTTTTATCGTTATCATAACGGTAATTCGGTCCCTGGTTCTGAGTGCACATCAAACATCATCATGGATAATAGAATTGACATCTCTTCATGTGTCATTGTCAATTTGTCACATGCCAATTTTGATGTTCGCTTGGGCATCATTGCAATCTGTGTGTTTGCATTTTGCAATCACTTTTTGTGTACAGTACAAGTCTCTAATGCATAAAATTATAGTATAAATAACTTCGCAAACCATATCGGTTGCCAAATAATGTGCAGCGACGTAACCTTAATACCGTTGTACTAGTATAGAGTGCATCTTGTTTTGATTTATAGTCCATAACTAACAAAAGATAAAAAATGGATATTCTGGAGAAGATTTACCGGAATGCCCGACTGCAAATTACTAATTTGTCGGCATCGGTACCGAAAACTGTTGATGTTCTTAATAAATCAGTGGCGAATGTGAAGATGCCACCTTTTACTAAGGACAATGTACTGTACTATTATTTACCATTACAAGGTCTGGTTAGTTACACAACTTTGTCAGTAAGTGTGATGAACCCTCATCTAATGGTCAGGTATGTAAACATTGAAAGTCATTATGGTAAAATTTATTTAGCTATGTTGTAGATAATGTAAAGGGGCCCGTAGCTAAATAATAACAGCCGCACAGGTCGATAGATCAGGTTAAGCTACGCTTACCGCGGTTGGTCTGTGGATGTGTGACCATCTTTGCATACCGAGACCCTTCCGTGCCTCGGAGAGCACGTTAAGCCATTGGTCCCGGCTGTCATTCGTGGCTCTTTGACAGCTGTTGTAGTAGTGTGTGTAGTCTTGGGTAGTCAGAAGCCCGAAAGTCTGACAACCAGTCTTATCAAGGGGTATCGTATTACCCAGTAATTGGGTTGTGGACGTCAGATAGGCAGTCGCTTCATGTAAAATACTGGTATTCAGCTGCATCCTGTTAGACTGGAAGCCGACCCCAACATAGTTAGGAAAAGGCTAGGCAGATGATGATGATGTTGTAGATAATGTAATTTTACTTGAGAAAGCTTCATTCTTTTCAGATTGTTCCCACAAAGAGATGTCACAGATATTTTATTTTTAACTGCGGGTGGTGGTGCAGGACTATGGCTCTGGGCAAGACCACACATGGCTGCAGCAGCTCCGGCTAGGCGCTTTTCATGGGCATTTCTTGGAGGTTGCTTGTGGCCACTGGGATCCATTTTCTTATGGGCCATCCTAAGAAGCTCAGTTGGTCAAAGACCAGTTATAGGCACAGTATTAGGTGTTACTACAGGAGCAATGCTCACTAATATTGCTTTAGATTATTTTCATTATGTAGAACTTATGTTCTGTGGTGAAGTAACACTACCTGATGAGACATACAGTCCCAACAGTGATGATGAAAAATATGATATTGATATATAAAAAATGTATAATGTTATTGCTTTACTGATTGGATAAATGATTTTAAGAATATGAAAGGGGGGCTATTTACTTTTACGGGCTCCGGACATGAGACCATGTTGTGAATCAGTGCAGTAAGCCACAAAGGCTTCTCCCTCAACTGACACACAAACTGGCCTCATGTCCAGAGCACATTATGCATATTTGGTAGAGGTTAAGTCTTACTATGTTATGTTTATTCACCTTCTAGCATGTTGATGTTGTATTATCAGTCTGTCTAGTCTTTCACTAAAGGCCTGCGCAGACGACGGACTTTTGTCCGCGGACTTTTTGTCCGCTAAAATAGATCGCTTACAATACTGTATCGAATAACGCAAACGAGGGATTAGAAGTACCGCGTACAAAGCGATCTATTTTAAGTCCGCGGACAAAAGTCCGTCGTCTGCGCAGGCCTTAAGTGTTTCAAATAAAATATTAAATAATTTTTCTTTTGCATTTTGATATTTCTGCATAAACCCAGTTAATCAAAGAATGTTTGAATAATTCTTAGTCAATGTTCATACTACGGTTACTAACCTATTAAATGTGGTGGCAACTGGAGGTAGATATTTAATAATTAATCCCGATAAAAAGGGTGAAAAAGTTGTACCTTGAACAACTTACCAACATTGTAGTAATTCTAGTAAAAATTGAATCCTGTAAACATAAAAAATGCGGTGTACCTACGTTACCCCAGCAAGAAAGTGTCTCCTAGAATTATATAAGTAGAACGTATAATTGGTGCTTTATTTGCTGTAAATGTGCCCCCACATACAAAATGTGTGCCCCCTGTCGTTTTGTAAAAAAACGGAAAAAACGATTCTTGCTGGGGTAACGTTTTTCTAGCAGGAAAATTCTAAACGAATGATCGGAGAGAGAAAAATTGTGCATAGATAGAGAGCTTGTATCTGTGCCAAAATGTGCCCCAAAAAAATAAATCTGTGCCCCTTCAGGTTTTCGAGATATTGCATTTCCTGCTGGAGTAACGTTTTGATGAATCCTATATCTCTAAAACCATTGCATGTGCCCCTGTAGAATAAACATACACGAGTAGCTCTTAATGTGTGCCCCTTAGTGCCACAATTAGATTTAAGAAAATATTTATAGTTTTCAAGTTATCGCGGTTTTATGAAAACCCGAAAAAACATCGCAGCGCCTAAATGAGACAAGGTATAAGTTCGCTGAAAACTGTATTCGGTCTTTCTTGACGTTAATAATAACCATACAAAGTTTCAAAACTGTTCATGCATGCGTTTTTGAATAATCTTGCTAAAAGTCAAAACGATGGTGGAAAACTTAACTTTGACGGCAAAATACAAGGAACCGGCTCAATTCCAGATGTGTAGGTGCAAACCAAAATCTTGTGCCTTTAGTCAAAAATATATGGTGAAAATATTCAGCTTGGAATGTTTCGCATTAAGTAAATATTGTGTCACTGACCCTGGCAGGGCCACCATCACGGATTTTAATTTTGATAGCACAAAAAAATTGTCGCTAATTAGTCGAAATTTGTCGCCAAATATCAGAATTTGTCGGTCACTGGTTCAAAAGTTATAAGGGTTTATAGGTGGCCGATCTGGAGAGAGTTTCCCCAGCAGGGCCACATTTATATCTCAAAAACTAGGGCACCTAGCGAAGATCTGTTTTCTCCCATATTTTGTCGCTAATTAGTCGCAATTTGTTGCCAAGTTACAGATTTAGTCGGTGTGTAATTAAAAAGATATTAAAGAATTAAATTTCCCCATACATTGGTACAAGCACGTACAAAATACTTTGTGTAGTTTCTAGACAATATCTATGACGTCATAAGGAGGAATGTTTGTTTAGAATTAAATAAAAATAAACTTATTCTATAATTTCAACCCACAAAAGGAAAGCTTTATTCACTACCTTTATACAAATCTACAATAAATATATGTAATTATTTATCTAACACAATGTGCACTTACCACTTTAGTCGCTGGCAGATAGATCGCTGCGCTCCGTTTCATTTACGGTAAGTAAAAAAGAGATAGATGCGCGTGTACAGACGAGCTACTTAGAACAAGTTGCCCGTCACGTAAGTTAAAGTCAGCCAGTTTAATTAAAATGCAACTTATTATGAATATTTACGAACTCTAGTGTTGTTATCTCTAGATTCCGCAAATACAAAAACGGGGAGAAAGATAGAACGTCGGCGTTCGCGCCGCACAAAGTACTTAAAAAAATAGGTAAATAAACAAACTTGCTCTAAAGGATTTTTTATATTACTAAATGTACGATATTTTTTTTATTATTCTAACGTTAGGTAATTAGAGGTTATCATTGTAAACTGGTAAACAGTTGCATGCGACTGTACATCTTGACACCAAATAGATCAAGAGCAAGGTTTAATGTTTTCAAAGAAGTTTAAGCCACTCTAACCTAGTAATTTAAAACATAAAAACATGTATTTAATTGAGAATTTATCTCTTTTGGACATTGCTAAGGACTTTAGACCGATAAAACTAGAAGTATATTACACATATTAATAGAAATATTTTTTCTTGGCAATTTTTCGTAAACTCTTCGATCTAGCTCTTGGACTATACCTTAATAATTGAACTCATTATATCTCCTAAACTAAGACCCGACTAAATCTGTAACTTGGCGACAAATTTCGACTAATTGGCGACAAAATATGGGAGAAAACAGATCTTCGCTAGGTGCCCTAGTTTTTGAGATATAAATGTGGCCCTGCTGGGGAAACTCTCCAGATCGGCCACCTATAAACGTTTATATCTTTTGAACCAGTGACCGACAAATTCTGATATTTGGCGACTGATTCCGACTAATTGGCGACTAAATATGGGAGAAAACAGATCTTCGCTAGGTGCCCTAGTTTTTGAGATATAAATGTGGCCCTGCTGGGGAAACGCTCTCCAGATCGGCCACCTATAAACCCTTATAACTTTTGAACCAGTGACCGACAAATTCTGATATTTGGCGACAAATTTCGACTAATTAGCGACAAATTTTTTGTGCTATCAAAATTAAAATCCCTGATGGTGGCTCTGCCAGAGTCAGTGACACGTAAATATTAACAAAAAACCAAAATATCTAAGCAACGGCTGGTTATCCGACCAAATTCCAATGACTATAAAAAGCGACTGATTCATACTTATCGATGACCTTCTTTATTGGACGTATTATACCTAAGCTGTTGTCCGTACAGTCGCGTTCAAAAGTTTTGGGGGCTAATTAAAAAATATATTAAATGCACCTTGTGACTATATTAAATGAAACAGCTTGTTGATGTGGAAATTATTATTTTTATTCCCTTAATTTTAATTCTTAAACTAATTATTGCAATAAATAATACAGATCAAATTTCCTACCTATAAATATTAGAAATTATTTGCACGTTGTGTAGTCATTATTATTTAAATCACAGATCAGTTTTCATCTAAGTTAAACATATAATTAGTAAATTCGCATCACAAAAAATCACAGATCAGTATTAAGTATAGGTAAGTATAATATTGTGTAAAAAAAAAATATAAAATTTTAAATCACAGATAAATAATTTTCTTACGAGTGATTTGCTTATACATAGATTCAGATAAAGTGTGTTAGTATAGTAAACCGCATAAAGATATAACTGTAAACATCGAATGTTCGCGGGCTGGTTGGAGCATTCCCCTTAATGATGAAAAACTTACTGTTAATTTATCTAACCTACGGCTTATCAATAAATATACAGGATGAAATTGAACACATGCGACAAACCGAAATGGGAGATTGTACTCATCATTAGGAACAACTTTTACTAAGGAATCAAAGCTACAATCGCGAAAAAAAATCAGCTGTTCCCTACATTTTGACGTGTTATGCCAACATAAATGTAGGGAACAGCTGATTTTGTTTTCGCGATTTCAGGTTTAGTCCCATAGCAAAAGTTGTTCATAATGATGAGTACAATCTCCCATTTGCCATATATTTTGGTTTTTTGTTAATATTTACTTAATGCGAAACATTCCAAGCTGAATATTTTCACCATATATTTTTGACTAAAGGCACAAGATTTTGGTTTACACCTACACATCTGGAATTGAGCCGGTTCCTTGTATTTCGCCATCAAAGTTATGACACCATCGTTTTTACTTTTAGCAAGATTATTCAAAAACGCATGCATGAACAGTTTTGAAACTTTGTATGGTTATTATTAGCGTCAAGAAGGACCGAATACAGTTTTCAGCGAACTTATACCTTGTCTCATTTAAGCGCTGCGATGTTTTTTCGGGTTTTCATAAAACCGCGATAACTTGAAAACTATAAATATTTTCTTAAATCTAATTGGGGCACTAAGGGGCACACATTAAGAGCTACTCGTGTATGTTTATTCTACAGGGGCACATGCAATGATTTTAGAGATATACGATTCATCAAAACGTTACTCCAGCAGGAAATGCAATATCTCGAAAACCTGAAGGGGCACAGATTTTTTTTTGGGGGCACATTTTGGCACACATAAGCTCTCTGGCCATGCACAATTTTTCTCTCCGATCATTCGTTTAGAATTTTCCTGCTAGAAAAACGTTACCCCAGCAAGAATCGTTTTTTCCGTTTTTTTACAAAACGGCACACATTTTTTATGTGTACATTTACAGCAAATAACTCTACTCATATAACTCTAGGAGATACTTTCTTGCTGGGGTAACGTACACTAATTTGAAACAACCAAGATATACTCGCAGTTGTGACTCCAGTTTATTAAAATGGTACCTGAAAAACACTGTTATTCGTGGTAAAATGTGATAGCGTCCTTAATGTAATTTATTGAATTTTTTACTTAGGTATTGTTGTATTTAAACGAAAATAAGTATTTACTGCAAATACAACTGATATTTAACCTGTAAATATTTATTTCTAGTTTCAATATGTTACGTAATATATTTTGAATAATAAAATACCGTGGGTGCTATTTCCGAACACGCCTTAAAAAGTGTTCTCGCTGCTGAAGTGAAAAGTTATGTGTGTTACACGAAAGCAAAGTTTTTTGCATCTCGTGCCTTTGAATCCCTCGCCACACTCAGGATTCAACTTTAGAATCACGAGCGTAGCGAGTGATTCAATCTTTGAATCCTTCGCTTGCTCAGGATTCAAAATCAGCACTCCCAGCAAAAAACGACTTTGCTCTCTTGTTGCACAAATAACTATTTTGCATTTGATAGCCCATAACTTGAGGAAGGCTATAGATAGGTAGGCTATTTAATATCACGCTATGCTATGACCCTTACGAACCGAGAAAAAGAAAAAAAGTCGGAATAAACGAATTACGCTTATTGGAAGTGCTAGGACCTATTAAAGCATATTTCTATTTACTAAAATCACTTCAAAACGGTGCATTATTGTGGATTCTTTTACGTAACAAATTATAAATAATTACCTAGCCAGATGTCTTGTACAAAAATTATAATCACCCGTTTAGTCAATTCCGAGATGCAGCAATCGTGCAAACGTTACCGCAGCAGGATTTTAAATATCTTCGCAAGGTACCGAAGCTGCATTACCGACTCGTAGTCACACCAGATTGTAACACCAGTGTGACTAACAGGATTTTTTTTCTAGATTGTCACACCACTGATTTTTCCACACCATGTATAGATAATTATTGCTAGTGCAGTACTGCACCCTGGAGGTAGGTACCTATAGGTTAAATTTTCTTTTTTCTACAAAAATAGGAGTTACTTTGTCCACATAAACAGTACCTATGAGCACTATCAAAAAGTACTGTGTGAGTATGAGTATGTAGAATTCAAGAGCGAGCCCGATATTTGAGCACCCTCCTCCGCCCCGAATAGGCAAGTTCCTTTGTCAACTTTTAAGCTTAGTGCTGCTTTCAGGGCTCGGAAACCGGTTGAAATTCTTAACCGGTTACGGTCATTGACCCCAAACCGAAATCGATTTAGGTTAAGGTTTGCACTTCACCGGTTTACGCGGGAAACCGGTTTTTCATGAATTTTGATTTTGATAGTGGAAATTAACCGGTTAAAACCAAGTTTGAACCCCCCGGCCCCCGCCACTCTCGCGAGCACGGTCTGGACGTTGCGATATCATTTAGTTACAAAATTTTATTACGGAATTAACCGGTTAATTTGGGTGTCAAAACCGTTTGTGCTTAAGTAACCGGTAACCTTTATCATTTGGGTTTCATAAGAACAGTTCACTTGTTTAACCGGTTAATGAAGGAACGATATATTTACCGGTACTTAATCGAAATTAACCGCACTTTTTAAACCGGTTCAGAGCCCTGGCTGCTTTTACTAACAGTTAGATACCTACATGGAAAAAATAGACGATTAATTTTCTCATTTCGCCGGGTCAGTTAGTAATAAATAAAATAATGGTAAGTAAAGTTTTTTCATAGAATTTTATTAAAGTATGAAAAAATAGACGATTAATTTTCTCATTTCGCCGGGTCAGTTAGTAATAAATAAAATAATGGTAAGTAAACTTTTTTCATAGAATTTTATTAAAGTATACAATATGGAAATTATGATGTTACATGGTTAATTGTTCTGAGGCGGTTTCGACCATTCCACATTGAGGATCAAGTGATCGTAACCGTGCCCGTTTAATGTCTGGATAGCTTTAGCAGCATCAGCACGGAACTTGAAGTGAACATACGCAAATCCTTTGCAGTGACCAGTGCTCTGAAACAAAACAGATGTTATTTTTTATTAAATTATGCTTATTATCGGGCGCTTTCTGAATTAGCTATAATCGCTCACAGCGCTCACATCATCTCACATGCGTTCCGATTTAGATATTACGATTATGACACTGAGAGCTGTCAACAATTCGGAACGCCCGTGAACGTGCTCACAGTGCTTACTCAACGTCAAAGCAATATTATTACAGTATTTCTTTGTATTAACACCACTGTTCAACCATGAACAAACAGAAGTTACACGCGCCAGCAACAGCATCGCAGCAGCGTCAGCATCAGAGCAAAATTCGTTTCACATACAAGCACACCGTCAGCGCTAAGAAGTGACCTACTGAGATCTTCGCTTCATCGGCTCAATACACACACAACACACATGTAAATAGGTATCAATGTGTATTGAGCACTAAAATTGTATATAATTTAGTTAATTATTGTAATAAATCAGTCATCAAGCTGGAGTCGAGTTTGATTCACCTTCCATAACTCCTCTCACTGTGGCCAAGACACCTTTAGCCATCATCGGTCCTATGAGTCTGTGGGATCGGCAGTGAGAAAACCATTTCCTGTGTACATTGCACGACGTACACAAACCCTATTTCCTACCCAAATTCCGTCTGTGCCCGTAGGTCTCTTGGTAACAGACTTCCCTCACGTAAACCAACGTAACTCACGTTTGGTGTGGTTTGTATGATAGGGTAGGGCGTTAGGGTGCTAGGTAGTTGCTGTAGGGCTAGGTTTCTATTCAGTAGGGTCTTAGGTGATCATAGGTACCAGGCTCCATTGTTTTAAACTTAGCCACACTGTACGCAATTAGGATAACGGCCGTACTAAGCTGTGAAGCCCAGTGCGTACAACCACATTTCTTCTTCTTTGGTTAGGTGGCGACTGTCAGCCAGAAGCACAATTATGAAAATGCCACGTTAGTTTAATTTTAAGTTAAGATGCAAATCAAAACAAAACACACATTGACACATCCTCACACACACACTGTCATTTTTGACAGAGCTCACGGTGATATTATTCTAGGGCATGGTCGGCGTTATCGCAAGATGGCGCATGTCATGACGTCATCTATGACGATTCACGGGACATCGTTATCGCGCTCACGCTAATTCGGTACGGGTTTAAGCACGCTCACATCGATTATTTCCCAACACGGAACGCAGGGATCGTAGGAACATAGTTTGGTTAGGGGGGAAGCGATAAGGTAGCCCGCGAAATTCAAATTTTCTTACGTTTTTTGCCATTTGCTGGTCAGTATTAAGGGTCCCCGCACACGGGCCACCGGCCACAACCACAAAACGACGCCACCGGCATATTTCCTGTAGTTTACATACATTTTATATGGACTCGCCGCACACGGTTGACGTACGCCGGTGGCCGCCACACGCTACGAAGTCCATATAAAATTTATGAAAACTACAGTTTTGTGGTTGTGGCCGGTGGCCCGTGTGCGGGGACCCTAAGTTGTACGTTGATTAAAATATGATTCGCGACCGTCTAGACGCGGCGGCCAAAAGCACTTAAGTCAATTCTTTTTGCATGTTGACTAAGTGCTTTTGCATCAGTAATACAAATTGTTAAGTTAGTATAATCCCAAAATGTCAAGATTTCATGAAATAGTCATTCAGTGGGATTACTTGATCTTAGAATCGTGTTGATGACTTTAATTATTATAATTCTGTAAATACATATTTGTTACGGTCGCGAATCATATTTTAATCAACGTACAACTAAATACTGACCAGCAAATTGCAAAAAACGTAAAAAAGTTGAATTTCGCGGGCTACCCTGGCGCTTTCGCCTAACAAAGTCATTAAATGAATTTAAAACAGAAAAAGTAATTGAAAGCTTTTGTATGAACATTTTCAACATAAAGCCCTTTATCGTACTTATTGCGCATCATGCATCAATACACGCTAAATGTGAACAATACATGGTGGCAGAGACATCGGCGCGCAGACATAGCATAGAAAGTGTTCATCCATTATAAAAAAAAAAAACTGCTGTTTCATAGAAAAGTGACTGAGGTCAAGATGTATGGAACAGCATTTTTTTTTATAACCAACGAAAAATTTCAACGCAAGGTCTTCCATCCTGTATACAGACAGTGTGTGTCTGGACAAGATTGTATGAGCAGGATATCGAGGCGCACGTTCCGTCATGAACAGATCCATAAGCTGCAGGGCAATCCACAGAGACAATAAATAACTCTTGAGGTGTATAAATCCTTTGTATGTACCTTCTCTTTAGCGAGATACAGCTTCTGCACGGGACCGAAGCCCTTGACGAGATCATCAAGATCGGCCTCGACTGCGAAGTTACTGAGGTTGGAGATACGGATGGCCGTGACATCATCGCGACGGGCACCCGGCGGCTCGCGGCCGGTACCACGGCCCGCGCCTCCTTCGCGTAAGTATGGGGCCACGTATTTGTTGGTAGGCGTGGCTTTCGAATCTGTAAATTAATATGGTAAGTATTATTATATTTGCGCAAATTCTTAAGAAAGAAAATCTTTTACATTTATTTATATTTTTTTAATTTTATTGTTTTCAGACAGCAAAAAAGTCTGTGGCCCACCTGATGATAAGGGGTCACTGTTGCATATCTATCTTTCTGTTGTTGTTTATCTGCCATATTAGTCGTATCGAAGCTACTTTACCGTACCAGAGATAATTTAAACAATACAAAATTAATCACACATATGTTTTGGTTATACAACAATAACACAGAATTGTAATGTAATTACTACAAAAAGCCCGCTTACACTATTATAACAAATTAATACCATTCAATGTTTATCTCTTACCAATGCCTGCTGCTTTGGCAGCTTCACTAGCCTTAGTCTGAGCCATTTGAGTGTGCTTGAAGGGACAGCTCAGGGTCCAATGGTCTCCCTGGCAGGTTCTGCACTTGAAGATCACACTACTGCTTTGAGGCTGAAATAATACAGAAATAATGGAGTATTAGTCAATTGAAGGAACTAGTAGATTAAATAATACAGGCTGACAGGGACGCGCAAACTGTAACCTTGAATTCCGCACATGATTCTAGACACCCTAGTGTTGAAATTTTTTATGAGAAAAAAATCTGCGGTTTGCTGTTTCATAGCAAAACACAATACCTATGCGGTCAAAATGTATGGAACCGCACTTTTTTTTTCTTAATGACTGATGAAAATTTCAACATGGTGGTTCAGAATCATGTACTGAATACATGTCGAAGTCCCTGCCACCCTGCCCTGCCTGCCCTGTATATTATGTTGTGTATTTTAAATGAAAATATTTAAACACTTAGCCCCTTACTAATAAACTTATTATATCAGATGAATAGTTACACACCAGTTTCTCGCTTTCAGCCATCAGTAATAACTTTCGAAAGAAGACGACAAAGCATTGTGTAACTATACAGACGTTATACAACGTTTATTAGTAAGGGGGATAGCTTATATGCTTTACACATTAATATTACCGGACATACTTAATGTAAACCTTAATTTTTCTTCTAATAATTTTTTTTTTTTTGCTAATCCATCTTATTCACCTTGGTTAGTGGTTTAGTTTTAGTTTAGTATATTAATTATACTTCAAGTCAGCAATTTATGCCTTAAATATTGTCATGAGCAATTAGTCCTTTAGTTATTAAGAATGTTTCTAACATAAGTTTAATGTATGTATGTGATGTTGCTATGCCTTTTTTTTTTGGAAATATGTAATTCTTACTAATGAATTTTAAGATAGATGTGAAAAATTATGATGGTTGCCTGAACCTGATGTGAGAATAGATTTATAAAAACTGTTACCTTGAGACCATCCAGGTCTCCATCATCAGGGCGCTGACTTTCTTCTTTGCAGGTGATGAACTGCATATAAACATCTTCGGCAACATTTGTTGTAGCAGGATTTGGACCAGGTTTATCATTGGCAGAGTCGCCAAATTTGCACCAAGTTTTGCGTTTGGCAATGTCCTAAAATTAAACATTATAATTATAATATGAAACAGATAAGTACTTAAGTAATATGTTAGTATTTTTAATTAATAGAAGTACAATAAATGTAAAACAGTAAACGTCTGCCTGTACACTCATTATGTATCTAAGGACTAAGACATGCCATAAATATCTGTTGATATAATCCAAATTATCTAGACCATATAAAAAAAAAGATATACCTAATTACGTATGGGGTAATTGCGTATCATTCTAACAGTAGCAATGGCTTTCTTTTGACAGTTCAACAACATTATTAACAATATTCTTCAAAATTATTCAGTGATTGAAAGTGTGTAACGCAATTAGGGTGCTGATGTATTACTTGGTCTATCTGTCTTTTAACATCTATTGATATACCAGAAGGCCAATTCTCGTAATTTAAAACATTTAAAAACTTGTATTTTTCCACAACTATCACAAAGTGAAACGTTCCACGGCTCATCTTGCTGTGGTGCTGTTGCTGGTGTGTTAGCAGAATAGTTGACCTCGGCTTAGTTGCCAAAAAGGAAAAAAAAAGACCACACCTGCAATCTCCAAAGGATTAGGCAGAGGTGTAAGAGGGTAAATGAATCCTAATCCCTATCAATAAATACTTATATGGATGTCATTGCATACCTTTGATACAACACGCTTTTCAATTTTGTAAGTACGGACAATCTTGACTTTTTTGTTGTCATTATCGTATTTGTATTCCGTTACTATCTTCAATCCATTTTCAACAACTTCAGATGGTGGGGGTAGGGCTCCCTGATCGATCTCAACCTCATCAGCCCACGAGGACTGAATTTCATCAGCTACAGGCATCTTTAAAATGTTCATAACAAAATATTTGTAATACAAACAATTATTGGTATAAATGTAAAAAAAAACGACAAGTAATGGAGTAATAGTCTGTTTATGCAGTTATGATGTGTGGCTCCTTTATCATCGAAAATGCATTTATTGCTAGAATTTCTCGCGAAAACTACGTTTCTCATGCATTTTTCATGAAAATTTATGGTGAATAGGTATGGGACATTTTCCTCCTAGGTACCTATGCCATTTTACATACATCCCTGAAGTTCTGAGCTTTGTAAATTATGTTGATCGTTTACCAACTATGGATAGTAACGACATCTGTACCTCCGGAATAAAAAAATACAAATAATAAAGCTGTACGCATATACTGGCATTCCTGGCGGGGTATGTAATGAAATGACGATAGCAGAAATGCGACCACGAAACGAAAACCTGACTTTTTTTGGTTAGAAAACGTGAACGTAACTAAGATGGATGATTCTTTTCAATCAATATTGTTTTTTCGCTACTTACGGTTTATTTCTGGTATATAGATCACTTTGTAGATTAATGAAAATTCTTTTATAGTTTTCCAGATTAATAAATTTGACAGAAGAATGACTTGAATCGTGTTCGGGAGCCCACAGCACAGCTAGTCTTATCAAAGTACTCTGTGGCCCACACCACAGGCCACAGAGTGACAGACAGAGCACAGCCACAGACTAAGAAGAGAAGTTACCTGTTACTTGCCACAGAGCATGTAAGACAACACCCCTTCAAAATGTCCCCAAATATACACAGCGTAGACAGAGTAATCTATAGACTCATGGTATCCGTGTCACCGTAAGGGACAAAAAATTCCGGCAATCTTCATCATACTATCATTTTTACAGCATAATACACTGCACTTTACCATTTTCACAGTTGCGCAAATGTATGTACTATTATTGAATTATGCACGAAAAAGATCTTATTTTCCGTATAATCGCGGTGTAGTACTGTAGTTTTTATTAGTTCTTTCATAAACGTCAAACTTGTTGTGCACATTGATGTGCTTAGCCGACACGTAGTAAGCTTAGAGCATTTAAATGCTCTAAGGTAGTAAGAGACAGAAATATTCTTACTCTGCGTCTTTCTTTTCTCTTTTTCTTGTGCGAATGAAAAATAAGTTATGCAGAAGTCTATAGTTTACTCTGTCTACGCTGCATAGACTCAAGCTTGTGTGTAGACAACACTGACCGATATCATCTTGTATGCTAAAGGTCAGTGGTAGACAAGCTTTTTCACAAAAAAAAAACAAGTTGGATTTTGTACTATAATTATAGTACCTATTTATACTATAATTTCGCCCTTTGTACCATATACTATCCACATCTAAGGATAGTAAGACCATGTAATCCCCAAATGTCAAGATTTCATGAAATAGTCATTCTTGGGGATTACATGGTCTTAGAGAGTTGTGTTGATGACTTTAATGATTATAATTCTGTAAATACATATTTGTTACGGCCGCGAATCATATTTTAATTATCGTAGAACTTAATACTGACCAGCAAATTGCAAAAAACCTAAAAAAAATGAATTTCGCGGGCTACCCTGGCGCTTTCACCTTAAGGGGGAAGCTCTAAGGTGGCCCGCGAAATTCAAATTTTCTTACGTTTTTTGCAATTTGCTGGTCAGTATTAAGTTGTACGTTGATTAAAATATGATTCGCGGTAATTAAAGTCATCAATACAACTCTCTAAGACCATGTAATCCCCAAATGTCAAGATTTCATGAAATAGCCATTCTTGGGGATTATTTTCTTGGGGGGGGGGGGGAAATAGTGGCCACTATTATCCGTTTTAGTGATTATAATAAAACTAAACAATTTAAAACTAGCGTTTATACTAATATTAACGTATAATCTTGTGGAGCACAACTTAATGTGCTTATTTTCTGCATTTTCGTTCTAAAATAAAAGAAATAACCAAACAAATGATGAGGGCGCCACTGTGCGCTCGGTGCAGCCTTAAGAAAATTGTTAAATATTTTTGTTGATTAAAGAAATTACATTGAATTAGTTGTGTATCTTTTTCCGTTTCCATGAAGGCATATTTTCGGCAATTTTGGCGACAAGTGTGGCAGATTTTTGCAGATTTTCTGCCCAGTCTGTGGCAGATTTGCCATTTATAAGATGGTCACACTATACTGGTGACTGTGGTGTGGTCTATTGAGTTGAGTTTTTGTTTTTTGAGTGGGTGGCGCTGGTTGGCGTAATATTGGCGTGCTGGGTTGTTGGTACATAATAATTGATTGATTGTGAGTAAAGTTATTTGCGAGCGCTAGACCCTAAAAATCTCATTTTGTAGTGTGTGTTTTATAACTGAGCAACAAAAGTATTGTTGTTTTTATTCCGTAAGTTGCACGCAGTTATTTACTGTAACCATTGAAATGGAATGATGTCAAAACACTTGTGCTAAACTTGTTTCCAAGTTGCAATCTTTTATACCATCCAATTTCCAAGTTCTAAATGCAAGAGCTTACCTCTTGCTTATTGCAAAGAAGACAAAAGTCAACAAATGTAAGTTGCATTTGTTGACCTATTGTCTGTCTGTCTTCATGGCTCAACAAACTAGGTTTCAAAATGTTAGAGGTAATCTGACTCTGGTAATTCAATTAAATCTGAAGCTTTTTTCAGCTAACACTGAAACCAAGTATTAATTTAACTTTTAAGGCTCTCATTTTACAATGTTTTTCTGTTTTTTTTTTCAGATTTATAATAATTATTACTAAAATAGAGATTCTTAGAACATCAGTCATTCAGATTTTTTTTCCAGGTGTCGCTTCATTAAGGATGTTGCGCTTTCTGAGCAGAAGAGGGCGTTCATCAAGTCAAAACCGCAATAAACAAACCCAGAAGGCATCAAGCAACAAAAATTTAATACAATGCAAAGTACTATTACTTGATGACACAGACATATCTATCAACCTGTCTAAAAAGGCCAGTGCAAATGACCTTTATGAGCAAGTTTTTTACTCTCTAGATTTGATTGAAAAAGATTACTTTGGACTGCAATTTACTGATACCCATAATGTCAAGCATTGGTTGGATCCAACTAAAACTATTAAAAAGCAAGTCAAAATAGGACCTCCTTACACTTTACGACTCAAAGTAAAATTTTATTCATCTGAACCCAATAACTTAAGGGAAGAATTGACTAGATATCAGTTCTTCTTGCAGTTGAAGAAAGATATATTGGAGAGCAAGCTTGAGTGCCCGCACTCTACAGCAGTTGAATTAGCTGCATTAGCCTTACAGTCTGAACTAGGAGATTTCGATGAAAATGTTCACACTCCTGCTACTGTGTCTGAATTTAGATTTGTACCTAATCAAACTGAAGAAATGGAGATTGAAATCTTAGAAGAGTATAAGAAATGTAAGGGTCTAACCCCTGCACAAGCTGAAGTTAACTATTTGAACAAAGCAAAGTGGCTTGAAATGTATGGTGTTGACATGCATATTGTCTTAGGCAAAGATGGGTGTGAGTATCACCTAGGATTAACCCCAACAGGCATTCTTGTCTTCGAAGGCCCTCAAAAAATAGGTTTGTTTTTCTGGCCTAAGATTAGTAAGTTGGATTTTAAGAAAAAGAAACTTACTCTAGTTGTGGTTGAAGATGATGACCAAGGGCGAGAACAAGAGCATACCTTTGTGTTTAGACTGCATAATGAAAAAGCTTGTAAACATCTTTGGAAATGTGCTGTGGAACACCACACTTTCTTCCGCTTGAGAGCACCAGTGAAAGGACCTTCAGCACGGCAAAACTTCTTCAGGATGGGTTCTCGATTCCAATACTCTGGAAAAACTGAATATCAGACCACTCAGCAAAATCGCGCCAGACGTACAGTCCAGTTTGAAAGGCGACCTAGTCAACGATTTGCGCGTCGTCAGAGCCATGTACTGAGGGAACGAGAGAAACAGAGCACAGTTAAACCAGAGACTGCCCCATCTGAGGCAGCTAATGAAATTCCTAGCACATCATCTGCTGATACAACAGCAGTGCTAATACCTGAGATTGATACTCTATCAAGAAAGAGTAGTGCTAAATCACAGAAGTCAACGCTTATTGATACTCCGTCCAAACCTGATATTGGTGAACCTTCAACAAAGAACCTTCTCAATGAAGAACCAGCTGAAGAAGTGTTGATGTCGAAAGATGACGCTATTAGTAACAAAGTGCTATTCAAAATGGATAAATCTCTAAATGAGGAAAAGAAGAGTAATCTGACTCAACTTGTGATTAATAAACCCGCTTGCAGCTGTTCACCTGTTACAGAATCAAACCCACTGAATGACCTGCTTATGAGCTTAGTTAAAGAAAAACTTAACAATGATGACTCCAAAAATGAAGCAAAGAGAGATCAGTTGGATTCAGCAAGTGAAAAAGAAGTCCCTAACAATCAAACAAAATGTTATCTTTCATCTACTAAAGCCCTGCCACCTGGCCAATTAAAATGTAATAACATTTTGAAAGCTAGAGAAAATGAGGTGAAAGTAATAAATGAGTCCACAAACATAAATCTGGCGGTACCATCCATCCCTTCGCCAAAAATATTGAATGAGCCCACAAATCCCATCAATTCGCAATATGTATCAATTGTAGTGGTGGAGCCACCTCATAATCAAGCTAAATTAGCATCTCCTAAGCCTCTAGAGAAAAAAGAAGATGTGACTCCCAAGGTGCAACCAATATCATCTCTGTCACCTTGGCTTGTCTCTTCCGAGCCAAGCTCACCTTCGGGCATTGGGGAAAAGGAAATTACAATAATTCATCGTAAGTCTGTTATTACTACACAGCTGTAGCTAAATTAAGTAGATTATAAGACAACCATTATAGTTAAAAAAAGAAATAAAAAATTACAATGTAGTGTAATATTGCATGTTTTGCTTTTAAAATAATTGAATTATTATGTAGTGCCTTACAAAGTCTATTTTTTAAAAGTAAGACAATGAAATCTAAAAAAAAATTATCAATTACTTTTTGAAATAATTTAGCAGTTATCTCCAATATTTTTCCCACATCGGAAATTACTGAGACTGCATAATGTATGTGCAAAACTGTTATTTGGAAACACTAGTTTGCCCTAGATCAAATTGGTCCGTCCAAAGTATCTTATTTTACCAAGTAATTTAAACCTAGGGTAAACTAGTTCACCTAAAAGACATTAGAGAACAATACATTCTCATGCTTAGAGTACATATAGATAATTTTAAAATTATATAAATTTTCGCTTTCAAAGTTTCGACAGAAACCTAAAGCGAGATGATGCCTTTATTACCACAATATATTTAACAATATGGGTCAGCAGGTTTCATTCCGCTTGGGTGTACTAAGTAGATATCGATACTTTATATTATGTACCTTAATTCATACTTAAATATTTCCATGTACTTAACTATTGTACTTAACATTTGAGAATATTTTATTCCCTTAGCAATGAGTCTGAGCTCTGAGCATAATTATTTTTAAGAGAATTTATTCTTGACAAATATTAATCAAGTATTTTTATATCTAGAGATGAGGTATCTATACATTCCTTTTATTTACTTATACATTATACCTATGCAGATTTTCTTCTAATCAGTGCAACATTTTATCTGATAAAATATGAAAATTGGCAACTTAAATATCTTTTCAAACTTTTAAAAAGTCACCGACCCCCGCTTCACGAGGTTACTACCTCTCATATGTGAACAATTTATACCATTAACAATACTGAGCAGTAAAACGGAAATATGCACTGGTTAAAAAAAATCCTGTATAAAATAGTGATAGTATTTTTGATGCCGTCCATAATCAATCATTCTGTAACAACTTTTAGCATTAAGTACAACATATCAGTATTAGGAAATGAAATAACTAGCAAGATAGGTGCCATAGATTATAATAAAATTGCCATTCGAAATGCTCTCAGAACCGTAAATGAATTCAATTTTTAAATCAAGATGTGTATTCTTTATGTGTATTTTAACTATTTGTTACACAATAAATATAACTGTTTCTCTATAGGTAGGTATACCTTACCAAGACTATAAACTGGTTACCGTACTGGTTAGCACAGGAAAATAACATTGCAATAAATTATATTAAAACCGCATTGATTTAAATTAATTTACGTGTCGTTAGCTAAGCATTTACTTAAATAAACCAGAAATGTTGTTTCTTTCGTTAAGAAAATTCGGAATTGATGATTTTATTTTAGAGATGTAGGAGATGTAGACAGAAACGAGTCCAATGATTTTTTTTACATTCAGCTTTTTTTATGTTTTAGAACTTTACAGTTACTATGCATAGGTATTATTTTAATATAGTTATGTTGATACTATATTAAGACTTTCTTATATTACAAAAATATCGTGCCAATTAACGAATATTACAAGGTGCTTGGGAACAATATAATGACCGATTAGAATAAATTGAATCTCGATGAATAGTTATTGACTGTTTCTCGTTAAATTATCCATAGTTAAGTCTGCAATTCAAATGTACAAAGCAGTCACAACTATGACCAACGATAATATTTTTAATAATAATTGTAGGTAATTTTTAATAATAATCAATATTTATCGTTATGTTACGGCTAATAGTCGAAGTGCGGCTACACCTAGGGTAAATTTAAGGCTAGTAGCCGAAGTGCGGCTACACCTATGGGAAAGGCTACACACGTACATTTTGCGAGCTGAAATTAGGTGTATGTTGCTCATTAAAGTCGTTGATAAGACAAGTTTTACCGCGCTTTGGCTCATAGTCGTAAAGGATGCTAGCATGTGCCAGGTGCCTATTGCTGCTAACAAGGGTAAATTAAAAACTTTCCGACCTGCGGGGTAATTGCGTAACACACTATCTACCAGTAGCAGTGGGTTTCATTTTGACAGTTCAACAACATTCATTGCGATATTTACGTTGTTGATCAGACAAATTTGAACATACCTAATTATGAAGCAATGAATTAGCAATATCCTTCAAAATAATCCAGATTGAGATTGGTAGTTTGTTACGCAATTAGGGGGCTGCACAGCACACAATCATCAAAATTATGTAGGTACCTACCGGACTTTATAATTGTAATTATGTACAGTCACGAGCAAAAGTATATAGGTATACACTTTGCTTTATTCAAAGGCGATTTTCTACTTTATTTTTTAATAAAATTTTATATTAGTAGGAACGTAGTATTTTCGAATCCATAGGTTTAAGTAAAGTGTCGTATTTCAACGTTGCATTCGTCATTTCGTGAAAAAATCGCAATTGAAAGTTGCCAAGTGTTGACATATTGGTGCTCGTGACTGTACATTACTAAATAATTATATTAAGTTCATGATGAGTTTTCGCAGTTTGCTGTGTATCCCGCACTTTTTATTCAACTAATGCGTTGTTCATACAAGAGGTGGTGTCGGACACTCAAAAATCCACTTTGAATACATTTCACTAAAGGTAGATAACTGATTGGCGGTGGAATGTAAATTATCTGAGATTGTGAACACTGCTATAGTTATGTTCTTCTGTCAACCTATCCAAATCGCCGCTCTGCCTGAACAAAGCATTACTAGAATGATGAAATTACAGAATATATTTTAGTAATTTTCTGCAATGTTTAAATGTAAGACAAAAATTTTATCCGATAATGTACTTTTTATCTAGCGTTTATTGTTATTCGCATTATTTTACAATATTATATACTATTACTTAATGGATTATAATAAATTTTTTATTTTATTCCATCTAATGAGTTTCTTTAGATATTTAATATTTCAATTATTTCATGAATACCTATACCGTCCCATACCATATCTACAACCTACCCTGCCTACCTACCTACCCTGGAACGTACCTATATAAATAACTTTATTCAGTTTTAAAAAGCGACATTCTAAAAAAACCCATTAAAGGACTAATCCGCCAAGTTATACGTATTTAACCTACTTGTTACACCTATTTCTGTTTTTTTTACTTTTTTTGTAACATTTGAATGTTTTCGTATTACGTCATTGAATTATGTCACATACACAGAGTACTTTGGTCACATATTCACAATTGAAGCATTAAAAATATTTACGAGAATATAAATAAAACATTTTTATGAATAACACAAGAATGAAGAAATCTAATGATAAGCTTTCTTCAGAAAAGTCATCGGATGATCTCGGCAACGTGTTTTCATTCAAGCGATATTTTATAAATAATTTAGATTCCTATCATGGAGAGTATTTATTGAAGGAAGTGTCGAAAGTCCTGGCTGAGAAGAATGTAGCATCAGCACCTCCTTCACTGACTCTCATTGGAGAAGACGCAATTTTAGAACTTCCGGAGCCTGAACAGCCTTATGAAATTATAGGTAAGTAGGTAATTTGCTTATACCTTTCATGTAAAGTATAATTGTAGCAGGGATAAGCTTCTCCCTTCCTTCCTCACGCCCTTAACCCTGTTATGAGTAGACTAAAGTTAGATTCGAGTACCTAAGGCTATGGCTACTATTTATTAGACATTCTGTGCCCCTGGTTCTTAATTCACAATCACAACCTATGATTTATACAGGGTCAAATTAAATTAGCTAGCGAAACTGCAGACTACTTAGATGGGTATCGATATCTAAACACCATAAAATAAAGATTTGATGGTTCTTTTAGGGTTCAGCGACCGCTAGTAATGTGTGTTGTGCTCTGTGAATGTACAGTCAACAGCAAAAGTAGATGATCAAAATCAGAAACTCAATAGGAGTCAAAATTGATCACGAATATATGGCAGCGGTACCTACTAGTAGTAAATGTTTGGTATAATTTACAATCACATACTTTTAATCACTTCGACGCCACACAGTTCTGACGCGAACTCCGTTCATTACTATTGAATTTCTGATTTTAATCATCTACTTTTGCTGTTGACTGTACTTACACAAAAAAAAAACGAATTTTTAAATTGATATTTCAAGTACCTACCTACACTAATTGTGGTCGATGACACCCTGACACCACAAAAAAATCATCAAATTAATTTCTTTTTCGATAGAGTATGTCTATAAGTATCTCGAATTCTCGATACCCATCTAGTCTGCTGCCGGTCTATCCTGTAAAAATCTCACCGTGAAAACCTAGGTGAAGTGAATTTGTTTTGGCTAGGAATTGACACTATTGACAGCTCACTCCACGCTCACTTCACCTAAGTTTTCACGGTGAGATTTTTACAGAATAGCACCGCAGTTTCGCTAGCTAATTTAATTTGACCCTGTTTAACACTAGATCGGTAGATACATACCTACCTACTGATTCATGTTGATTGTTTAACTATTGTCTACTTTGTGGACAGTGAACATTTTGACCGCGTAGGTATTGCACTTTTCAAGGAAAATGCTGTTTTTTTATTTTGTATAACCAACGAAAAATTTCTACGCCCCTAGCGTAGAAATTTTTCGTTGGTTCATCATGTACCGATTTCATGGTTATAGTTTGCCATCCTGCATTATTATTCTGTAAAAAACTAAGTAACAGTTCTGTTTATTGACATTGTTGCAAAACCTAGGGACTGTATCCAACCCAAAGATCAAGACTTTAGATAACGTGGCCAGGATTGTAACAAGAGAAGAATGTATACCGGTAATGCTGACGTGCGGCACTGTTGTATTGGATGTCAGTTGCGATAGAGAAGAGCTTAGAATTGCAATGGAATATGTGACCCGTAAGGAATTTTGATCTAACTCCATACACTACACTATGTTTTAGGTAAGTATGTAGGTACATAGTTACACATCGTTTCGAAATTGCGCGCGCGCATCTCCACGAAACTGTCTGAAAACACTTCCAAATGTATCCGTATACCTCGCCATTAAGCTAGGTACCTATCGTCGTCGTCAATTCGCATTCGTATTTCATTCTGACAGTTCTGAAGCAGTTGCTAGAGAAACAGGCTCCAGCACCAAAAGCGGACGAGGACGATGCCGGCGCATCAAGTGCTTTCGGCGGCGCCGCCGGGGACTTCAAGAAGCGGTACTTGATACTGATATCCACTGTAATGACTTGGGCCTGCACCAAACCACTGGATCCGGTAAGTGCCTACCTAAGTCCAAATTTGTGACAAACATACAGGGTGGCTAGGACATAGACGTATAAATTGTAACCACGAATTCAGCACAGTCATGATTTTTCGTCGGTTATAAAACAGTCAGCTGTTTCATAGAACAGTGCAATACCTACGCGGTCAAAATGTATGGAACAGCTGATTGTTTTTTTAATAACCGACGAAAACTTTCGACGCAGCGTCGCAGGGGGAAGAAAAATAATTACTTACTCGTATCTACTGAATCCATGGTAATAGGCTGCCCGTCGATCTCCCTGCCGTCCTGTGTGCTTTGTGTTAGGTATAGGTATCTTAGTTCCTATAGCCACTTTAGCACAGGTAGGTAGTTGAGGGGTGTTCATGTACCTAGTTGAGTCAGGTGTCCACCTAGTTGTAGTTATTAGTAAGTATGTAGGTATATACCCGAATTATATTGATTAAAATTTAGAAAACCATCGCGTTCGTTGCGTAGGTAGGTATTTACCAAAGGGTAAGTTACACATACCTATAGGCAAAAAACTACGTAATTATTGGATCATTTCATCTCGGAATCATCCACTGCTGGGTATAGATCTCCCTTTTGCTTTTGTTCTGCCATACTTCCCGCTACCGTGCGTCTCTCGTTCAGGTGTTTCCAGGCGTGTCCGCAACTTTCACGATATCGTTAACCCATCGCGCTTTTGGATGGCCCTGGCTTCTTTGGCCTAACCTTGGCCACCATTAGGTCACAGTTTTACTCCATCGGCCATCTCATCGTCTAGCTAGATGTCCTGCTCAACTCCACCTGAGGCGCATCGCCCTGTCCCCGACGTCGTAGACTTTCGACCGACGGACGCGACGATTGATTTCGGTAATACGCATTCGGTATTTTATCGGAAAAGTATGTACACGTAAAATGTATTCATTCCCTCCACAGGAAAATCCAGACATGCCTTTCATAGAAACCGATTTCCGGAAAAGGAAGCCACATCCAAATTATAAGTTGCACTATGACGCTGAAAATGCAGTGATAAGCATGGCCAGAAAATATAGGTCGATAATCGGGTAAGTTCTTTATTATCCTCCACTTTACTTGTTGTTAGTAGCGGTTAATGGTCAGTGGTTTAGGTACGTATGTCAAGAACAATGCCGCAATGCCCCATTTTTCTGCTGATAAAAACCCACCATCTCTGTAGGATGCTTTCGGGCTACTGGTTATTGGATGGATGAGTGAGAGACCGAGGACTCGAGAGGTCTGCTATTGTAGATACATCCAGAAATGGGCCGTTATAAGTTGATGATGACGAATAACACTATACTTACTGGACAAATTAAATTAGCTAGCAAAACTCAGCAGATATAATGGGTAATCGATATCTGAACACGACAAAACAATCAATACACACAACGTCTGTAAAGTTTAACACAAAACTACTTTTAAAAATGATATTCGTCGTTGATCACGTCTGCGCAGTTTCGTTAGCTAATTTAATTTGACCTTGTATATGTAACAAAGTCAAATTTAAAGTATTTATTTCAAATAGGCACATAAAAGGCACTTCTGAAAATTTACAATAAAATAGAATTAATTTTAGTCGCTCCTTCCAAAAGGTAGTTTTCCTATGGAGAAGGATGGGCAAGAGACACCACCGTTAACTCTTTTAAAATGTTTTATATACATTAATTATATAATTTTATGTGAAGAAGATGTACCTAGAATACAATTACCGTACCATAATAATCAATGATGTGTCATCTGCAAACTAATACGGTTACACCATCTTCGGTTGATTTTGAAGTAGGTAATTGGGGTACTTAAATCTCTCCCTAATCTCTCTTTAATCTTAATGTAAACTATAAAGAGGAATGGACCCAATATCGAACCTCGAGGAACGCCCATTGCCATTTCAGACCCTAATGAGTTGACGCCGTTTACTTGAACCTTTCTATCTTTCAGGTATGGTCTTAGTAAATCAAGAGCTATATTCCTAATTCGATAGTGCTTTTAGTTTCAGCAGAAGTGTCTCATGGTTTACGCAATCAAACGCCGTAGAGAGGTCGCAAAAGATTCCAATGGCATCTCGTGCTTTTTCTCAGACGTTATAAATGTTCTTTAATAACTACTTATCTACCTACAAATCACCACAGAATACATAATAGTATTACTATGTGTTATAATAACACATAGTAAGCAAAATACTGTGGAAACCTGCAGGCTGATGGTGATGATGAAAATGTATCTTATTTTTGTTAACAGAGCCCTGGTAATTGCTGCAGGAGTGACATACGGCGGCAAAGAAGACGTGCTTTTCTATTGGTTTCAAAAGGCTTGGGAGTGCGAGCGGATACTGCCTATACTCGGCCGAGGAAATAATGCTGTTCCTTTGATAAACGTTGCGGATTTAGGACAGTGAGTATTGTGGATATTGTACGTAAATTGTTGTCATATCAACTATAGTAGGTACGAATTCTTGGCTATTTTCCCCGTGTACCGCAGGCTTTATCAAGAAATCCAATACCTACTAGTAACTAGGTAGGTGTCAAATCTTACCTCAGGTAACTAACTATTGTCGTGTTTGGTTAACCCAAATAAAAACATTCTGTAAGTTGACTAGATCCAACTTTAAAGCCATCAAAGTTGAAAGTTCTTTTCATTTTAAAGTTCTTTGCTATACAGTCTATTCCAACTCTTGTTTCCAATTGATGTTATTTCCAGACGAATATCAACTTTAAATATCAATGTAAATTAAGTTGATTTCTAATTATTAGTACCTACTATTAAAAAAGATAAAACAGTGACTTTGTATCAGCAATCTGAAGTTTATGAGAGGTATTTAAGTTGTTTTTCCAAAAATACATACTTATTTGTTTACATGTTTGGAATCTAAAGCGTGAACGCGGAATACCTAGGTTCGTAGTCAAACAGTTTTTATTACTTACCTAAACGATACCAACATCTCTTACAGAATTGTCTACAATCTACTTCTTGATTTCCCAAGGAAGCTTTACATATTGGCCGTAGAACAAAACATTTCGAAACAAAGAGAAGTAAGCAACAATGAAGTTTGTTATCTCTATAACTAGAGTGTGGTATCTAGGTACTTAGCTACGATAAATGCATTCCTGTTGCAGATAGTAAAGCCCCTTGGACGCGTAGTTGGTTCTGGAATGTTCAAATGTATTCCACCTGAGGACGCTTTCTTAATTCCAGAAATTGATGTAAGGAGTTTTTTTGCATCTTGTAAAGTGTTTGTACGGCCAGCTAAGAAGGTCGCACGACGACATAATTATCAAGCTATACATTTCTAGTGTATGCTAACTTCTTATTGTACGAAAAGCCTATACAATGCGAGGTCAGCTAAAACTGGAAATATATAGCTTGATATGCCATCGTGTGTTCCATCTACTACCTAACTTTTGCTTATAAAATTACAGCAAAGAACATACGATTTGATCACTCTTAATTTGAATATGGAGCCGACTTTCACCGTCGAGACAATGGCAATACAGTGGGTTTCCGAATTGACCTTTGCGGAGAACGTGCCCGCTCTTATGAAGCAATTTAAGAAAGAGAGGGGATTGAAATCTTTTAAGGTACTTAATAACAAAAGGTTTAGCTAACAGCTGATTACTGTTACAAGGTAAACCGCTAGAACTCACATATGTAAATTCCCACAGATTGTCATATACGGCCCCCCAATTGCCGGAAAAACGACTTTGGCAAAAAGTATTTGTGAAGCTTATGGCCTCGTCTACGTCTCACCAGAAACCGTGGCTCAAGATTTGCTGGATGATTTAGTTAGTTAATCATTTTGTTTTTATAAATCTGCTTGTCTGGAAGTGCTTCATACACATTACAGAATGTCATGGAACACAGATGGCTGTTCATAATACTCCGATAAACTTATCAAAAGCAACGTGCCCATTGTAATTGATAGCTGGTGTGTCATTTTTCGAATAACTAAGCGTTCGATAATGCGCAGGGCAAGTTCTCTAAATAATCACACTTGGTACACACGGTGACATATCAAGCTATACTTTTCCAGTACCTACAAACTGACCTCTTATTGTACGGCAAGCCGAACCAATGTGAGGTTAGCTTATCTTCACCAGAAGATAAGCTCCAGCTCGAATGACGTTGACAGGGGGATGTTGGCCTGTTGCGGTAAACATTATTTTGTGCAATTGTTTTGTGAAATGTCACTTGAAATGTATTCAAAAAACAAGATGGCGGCACTAATTCCGATTTTTGCCATGCACTTATATAACCTTGTAGCGCTATACACCTGTCGCAGACGTGGCGTGTGAGTCACTGGGAGGCTGGCGAAACGGCTGCACTAGGCATTCCTACCTTTGGAGAAGAGGAAGGCGTCAACACGGCAGACGTTGACGACGATGTTGACGAGGAGGACGGCTCACAGGAACAAGCGAGACAAACCTTAGCTATCCTGGAGTCTGGTCGCCAGCTTAACGATGAAGAAATTATGGCGTAATATTTTGTTAAAATTTTCTTTAAATTAGAAATAGGTATACCTAACTACAAACACCAGGGCACTATAATCTATGCTTTCATAATTTTATTATATTAATATTTAGACGGAAAGGCCGACGTAAATGACAAAACGGATTGAAAAAGCAAAGTACTTAGTTATTATTCAGTATAGCGTATTATTGCGTCAATTCAAAGCTTACGTCACGCAGGTCATGAGTTTTGAATTTAACGATAAAAGGTCAACTGCAAACGCTTAAACTTAAATAATGCTTATGCGAAATGTTTTATTTGATTTGAAACTCTTTAGATACTTGCGCCAGAAGTTGTTAAGTCGTGATGCTGTAAATAGAGGATGGGTGCTCGACGGGTTCCCAATGACGATAGCACAAGCTCAAGCATGTAAGTAGATATACTATAGCAGTGTTCATAATCTCAGATAATTTACATTCCATCGCCACTTAATCAGTTAAGTACCTACTTATTTACTTTATTGACATGTATTTTTATTTCATTTTTGAGTGACTATTTGTAACAAAAAGGTCCTAATAAGTTTTTGGGTGCAATGGAATTTGAACCACAAAATACAGAGAGTACAGAAAGCAATCACATGTATGTACTTCACTTTTCATACCTACGCTCGGCGGTCGTGCTAGGGTTGTCTTATCTTTGGCTTATGCACAAAAAAACTATCGTGGTAGTGGCACTCGTATCTAGTTGTTTGATTTATAGTTGAGCTTGTTCTACAATACTAAAACAAAACAATAAACATAGTATTAAGTACCTACAATACAAAAAGTTTACAGAACAAAAACATATAAAATTTTACATTTGTCAATTTTCACTATCGAAAATCCCTAACACTACACAATTTATTTTGCGCTATCCGTTTTAGACCTAAACTTATCAAATGACACCAAAAACCACACAATATCTGCAAACAAACAATCATGTTTTCAAATCGAATTAGTTGGTGTAAATTTGGCGTGAATTCACCTTACAAAAATTTACTTCGTATAAACTGATTCAAAATAGGAAACTATTATATAAATCGAGCTTAGATAGCCATTTTTTTGTTGCCCCATTTTTGCACTTCACAGACAGGTGTCTCAAGCGGATGGCACTCGCGCTCGCACTAGTCCCAACCAGTCCGAGATAACGTGTCCGTGAGCGGTGTCTATGTGTGCGTTGCTCGAGCGCACTTTGTATTAGATTGCCTTCTGTTACTCTCTGTAGTTTGTATTTGAACTTTGTTAAGTATGACATTCAATTTGTTGTTCCTTATCTTGAATATATCTCTAATTCATAATTCAAATAAAGACAAATAACTTCTGCCCATGCTATAAGATCGGTTATTAAATCAATCATTTCTGTATCTAGTATTTGATAAAGGCGAAGAACATGACTCTGAGGATGGAGAGGAAGCCGATGAGGAACCCTTCGATGAAGATACCGATTTGTTTAGCAATGTGTTAAAAAAGATGTTACCAGGTCAGGAGGATACATTTGTCTCTTTTTCTTTAAAAAATATAAGTAAATAAAAAATAAAATAATGATGTAGATAAAAAATAATTCGGTAGGTCCTAGGTACCAAATTACCAATCATCACACCACTTTCCTCATAAAATCTAGGGCATTGATCAGACAAAAAAATAAAATCGTGGGGCGCGTGAAATTTCTTTCAACATTCAACCGCTCATATCATTTAAATGCTATTTACATATTTTCTCAGGTTACGCTACGCCCAACGATTTTTTTTTAATAACAGACAAAAACAAACCACACATGTTCAACCATGAACAGACAATAGTTACACGCGCCATCAACAGCATCGCGGCAGCGTCAGCATCAGAGCAACATTTGTTTCACATACAGACACACCGTCAGCGCTAAGAAGTGACCTACTGAGATCTTCGCTTCATCGGCTCAATACACACAACACATGTAAATAGGTATCAATGTGTATTGACCACGAAGATTGTATATAATTAAGTTAATAATTGTAATAAACTGGTCATCAAGCTGGAGTCGAGTTTGATTCACCTTCCATAACTCCTCTTACTGTGGCCAAGACACCTTTAGCCACCATCGGTCCTATGAGTCTGTGGGATCGGCAGTGAGAAAACCATTTCCTGTGTACATCATTGCACGACGTACACAAACCCCTATTTCCTACCCCAATTCCGTCTGTTCCCGTAGGTCTCTTGGTAACAGACTTGCCTCACGTAAAACCAACACAAAACAAACAAGGCAAGGTAAATAAAACCGTCCATCCTAACTTCTCACAATATTGTTGCAGATATTGTGGTATCACTAGATGCGAACGACGATTATGTCTGCGATAAAGCTATGCGACAGCCTGAAGGATATTCTCGATTGGATGAGGAGTCAATACTGAAGCGATTGAGCGATTTTCGATCTGGTGATACCCGGGATATTACTCCACTCAACTTTTTCGATGAATTGGATATACATCCTTTAGTAGTACCCGTTAAAGACCATTTGGATTATTCAATGAAGGGTCCATACGCAGCTGTGGCACTGCGAATGGGTCGTCCGTGCCGCTACGCAAAACTACTTGGTCAGTTGCAGGGATTCTTAGGCCCCTATCTCACTAGGACACCAGTGGCGGCGCAACTGGTCTCACTGAGAAAAATTTAGGTTGCGCAACCGATTGGACGCCTGGTGACATACCCAACATGAAGCTATGCATTTTGTTGGCAGTGCGACCATGGTGTCCTGTGAGATATAAGGCTTAAACATTACTTCTTCCGATTAACATTTTAATACGCTTTATTAACATTTATGTATTAATTACGCAGCACTTATTGAAGCTGCTGAAAAGAAAGAAAAAGAGGAAGTAGAAACTTTAAGAACCAAAGAAGCAAAAGCTTTAAAAGAAATTGAGGATAAGTTGAAACAGGAACGCGAAGAGAAAATGGAATATTGGGTGATTATTGAGCTTGTGGCTAAGTAATAACAGCTGCACGGGTCTATCGATCAGGTTTAGCTACGCTTGCCGCGGTTGGTCCGTGGATGGGTAACCATCTTTACATATCAAGACACCTAAGTAAGTGGAAAGCACATTAAGTCGTTGGCCCCGGTTGTCATTCATGGAAAAGGACAGTCGTTACTTGTCGTCAGACGCCCGAAAGTCTGACAACCAATCTTACCAAGGGGTATCGTACGTATTACCCAGTTACTGGGTGGTGGAGGTCAGATACGCAGTCGCTCCATGGAAAATACTGGTATTCAGCTTCATCCGGTTAGACTGGAAGCCGACCTCAACATATTGGGAAAATGCTAGGCAGGTGATGCAGATGATATTGAGCTAAAGCAATTTTTTGAACTCCGTTGTCTTTTTTTTAAATAAAATAGATAAACTTGATGTTATATTCCTTTTTATAGACGGAATTATACGCAATGATGCGTGATGAAGAGGAAGCAGCTTTGGCGGCCGCGAGCGAGCCCATGCGCAATTACTTAGTTCATCATATCTTCCCGACACTAACTCCTGTTCTGCTTGAAGTTGCCAAATTACGCCCTGAAGACCCGATCGACTTTCTAGTGAGTTACTTTTGCACACATTATTTCAATACCTTGTAAATCGTGAATCCTTGCTCACTTTTTAAAACATTTAGTTCTCGGCAGTTTCCATGTGTACACCATAGTAGGTACCAAATAGTTTTGGTAGGTACACACGTCTACATATCAAGCCATACATTTCCAGTACCAGCTGACCTCTTATTGTACGGCAAGCCAAACCAATGCGAGGTCAGCTTATACTGGAAATGTATAGCGTACGTACTCAAATCTGTAACTTATGGTACACACGGGTACATATCCGTGTGTACAGACGCCAGCACATCAAGTTACTACAATCTGTCAGATTTCTTTAATAGATTTTCGACTTTATTGCTAAAACATAAGGTTCAAGGTTGATTGGGAAAATCTGACAGTTTCGGGTAGGTTGACCTGCTGGCGTCCGTACCATAAGTTACAGATTTGAGTAATCGATAGCACTATAAAAATTATGTCAGTGTCACTCCGTTAAATATTTATAATAATAAGTTTTTACTTGTTTGGAATATCATGCATGGGACAGTGTTATATGAATAAGAAGAATTAAGAAATTATTTCCAAAAGAATACACAAGATAACATAACTGCCAAAATGTGGGTAAAGGTGGCAGACAGGCGCCACGCGACGGTTTGAGTCGGTGTCGCGGGATTCTGGTAGAACAATTTCCACGATGTTTTCATAGAAATTGTTCTACTAGAGCCGCGTCGCGCCTGCCTGCGGGAGAGCCTTGACCCTTTGGGGAATACAGGCGTTATGTTATGTTAGAATATACAAAAAAGGTTGAAATGATATTAGCAAACTAGGCAAGCATGTATCTTGGATGCCAAAAGATAGATGTTACAGTAGACGACCAGCTGTAAGGCTCTGGCTTACATTACCCAGACACGTAGGTAGTCGATATATTAAATGCTTATTTCTCTAAGTTATAATTATAATCAATTAATTTGGAAATCGTCAGGGGGAAAGTGCGTTCAAGTTAAACCCAATCGGTGAAGCGTTGGAAGACAAATTCGAATTACACGAGGAAAAGAAGAGATTGACTGCAAATTGTGATGAAAAGCCTAAGGAGGCTGATTTGGCACAGAAAGCCGCGGCCAATGTAGTCGAAGATGCTATTGGTCGCGATCGCAGATTCCCACACTCTGTTAACACCTTAGGCGCGTTATTTTGATTAACCTGTTTATTTGTATTTGGTTTAGAAATTGTCTTGATTCATTTAATTGATTGGTATTTAATTAGTTTTGTTATTATTATTATCGATTCTGGGTAACCTCATTTATGATCTGCTTCGCTATTGATATGCAGCAAGCGATGTCAAAGCTTTGACATTTCTTTCTACCGACTATATCTATATAAGGTTATATAATTAGGTAGGTTCTTATCTAAAATTGATTGATTGTTTTTGATTTATGTAATAAAATAAAAATGTTGTTCAAAGCGAAATAAACATGATATAATTAATGTTTCTTTAGTTTCTGGTTATATATTTAAAAAAGAAACGACCTTTATCTGAGTCATTCTTCTTGTTCGTGTTGCTGGCACGACAGTACGTTTCAAATTTTGCTGGCCCAAAATTTCAATTCTTATTTTATGCATTAGGTACTTAACTTAATAATATAACTTACAAACCAGCTTCTGGTAATGCAAATGTCCATGGGCAGTGCCAGCGGTGACCACTTATGCTCTAGTCACACTGAGGCGAATCCCGCGCGGGATGCAGAACGTATGGTTTTCATGATTATGAAGTCACACGACTATTCGCCTTAGTTTGAACACCTTTATAAAAGTTAGATCATGGCACATTCGGTGCGAGCGAATTTTGTTGCACATCCCGCGCGCGCTTTGCCTCAGCTTGGCTAGAGTTTTACTGTCAGTAAATCTGGACTACCTGCTTGATTGCCACCTAATAAGAAAAAGCGGCCCAAATATACAGGGTGTACCAGAAAGCTATGGTCTTTGAGGGTGTGATACAGACCATCAAACTGAACAACTTTCTCGTATTGAAGTTTTGTATGGGGCAGTTGATATTTTTTTCGCAAATACGAGGTTGATCCCTTGAATATAGTTGTTCAGTTTGATGGTTTATACCACCCCTTTCTGATACACGCTGTATGTGCAATTAACCTACGTAACTACAAGCGATTCTCAAATCAAATTTTATTTGGTGCTTATCAGGCGGAACAACTTTTCAAGCTGAATCCAACCGGTAAGATGCTTGAACCAGGATATAATTTTCAAGCGGAAAACCTACTGGGAAAGATTAAAATACTGGACGACGCTTTGCAGGATCTTGAAATCGTAATCGAACCACTTATAACGTCTTCTTGTGAAATAACCGGTCCCGAGTCGGCCAAAGTTAATCCTATGAGTGCTCTTTAACAGGAGGTCTCTAATCTCATGTTTACAAACTGAGATACCTACTCATACAAGTTAATTTAACTTCTGAATTATTATTTGTAATAAAGTCGCAGATTCATTGGGAAAAAACATGCGCATCTTTGGTTTATCAACATATCTAATTATTTTGTGTTGCGTCATATTGCTTGCAACATAGAATGTAGTAGTATTGCTGGCAACATGCTAAATGTAAGTATTATATCACTTTCTCAACTCTGGCCAATGAATATGGGGTTTAATGATTTCGAGATTGAGATTTGAAATGGATTTGAAGAATATAATTTGGTTTGAAATATCATAAAGAATGTCATCTTGAGGTCCCCTACCTAAATAGGTGCTGTATGTTGTGAGACTGAATGTTCGTTTTATCATTTTTAGATTTAACTACATTGTGTTTGTTAGAAAAAGGTTATGAATTATAATTATGTTACAAAATTGTTGTTCTTAGTAAGTTTTTATTTTAGCTACGACTACGACTCAAATTGCTTAGGGAACCTAATGAATCCGTGCTTGTTCTGTAGGTAGTTTAAAGGTTACTGTATATCGAATTGCGTTTCAATCGAGCCGATGTGATTGATATGAATGTCAATAAAATAAATACATAGCATATAAATGGCTGTTGTTTCTGTAGAGACTTATCAGGAACTTTTGACACGGTGATATACCGACTGTAACGCTACTAGATAGGTAGATACTATCCGAAATAGACAGCCTTACGAATGTTCAGAGTGAGTTTTTGAATAAACGGCGCTTCCCATTCAACTTGCACTCACAAGAAACAAATGAACGTTCAAAAGTGATGGACTTCCGCAGGAAAGTATGCTGGGCCCCCCATCATATACAATTTGAGTAACGTGTATCTTTTACCTAAAGATTAGGTACTAAGGATATCTGAGCCTTAATTTCATATTTATGCCAAATGAGCTTCGTTTAGCGAATCAACGCTGAATTTTGAAACTGATAGAAGCTGGACCACCGTGCCTTAAAGTCCTCTTCAGGAACATTGAACGTGATATATCGACAGATGTTTTAGAAAATCGACACCTAAATTAATTAATTTTATGCTACTACAATATATGCATATTACCTTCTATATTAAAACGATTATTTGTTGGTTGGTTAATTGCCACTTTGAATTATTAAAAAGCTTTTATCGATAAAAGGCAATGTATCAGTTTTATGATACACACACAAACACACTACCTACCTAAACAACTAATTTGATTTTAAGTAGGCACGTATTAAGATATTTTTAGGGGTCCTTTTGAATACTTCATGAAAAACCAAAACACTTTGTTTAAAACTGCAAAATTGCTGTAGTTTGCAAGCGATAGCTGTTGAAAATGATAACTTTCACGACAAAATTGTGGTAGGACTATAAAATCAGTCAGCCAAATCTAAATTCCAGATCTTCCGTCCAATCTTGTGAAAATGTAGACTATAGTTCGACCGAGGTAGGTATAGGAAAGCCCTGAATTCAAAGTATTTTTATTAAGAAGAAATTTCATAATTAGAATACTTAACCTGACCTTTTAAGCGGCCTTTTAAAATGTTTATGATTTAAATATCTATGGACATAAACGTGTTAATAGTATATGGTGAGCATAGAAGTCCATCATAACATCACGCAACGGCTGGTCGATAATTTCGATGTTATCATTGTTGCGTGATTCAGTCCGCTTATTGCCGATCTTGTGTGTACACAACCTGAACAATTCACCTGAACATGTGATAGGACATGAGAGTGTATCCTGAATACAACTTCAAAAATGATAATTCAGGTTCTAAAAAGAACCGGTCGCCTTCAGATGTTAGTGGCTTATCGTTGTTGGCTGCAAGTCTACGTCATCAGACGACGGAGTTTTTCAACAATTCAACATTGCATGGAGTACGATACATTGCTGAAAAGGACAGGCCGTTTTGTGAAAAGTGAGTATAGTGTCTTTCTTTATACTATGAACTTTTTTGCCGACAATGGTGACACTGCATATACCTACTGACCTTAAAGAGCCTATAATTTTTATGAATCCAATTTCTTTTAACAAACTGCGGTACCTATCTTAAAGAAATACATAAACTCGCATTTCGTAAGTAGATAGGATACATGGAAGATGTTAACGTCGTTGTACTCAACCAACATCATTAAAAATTCGTCGATATCGTTAAAAACGACTTTAGCCTCTTTTTATGCCTGTAATATATGTATATACAATTATTATTATTACACTATACACAATTATTATTAGGTACACTTTACACATTTACTACTAAACGATACAAAATTTTCAAAAATATTCATAAAATACTTTCCGTGTTCTTCCAGGTGGCTCCTCAATTCAGATTTTTAGATTGAGGAGCCACTTTTACATTGACATAACTTTGTATATATTTTACTACTTTCAGAATTTGATCTACAAAATTATTTGCTTTCCTACTAAATAAGGGGGTGAGTTTCCTTTTAAAATCTGAAGTGACTCCTCAATCCATACGGACATAGGGAAAATGCCTCTTCTCATTAAGTTGAGTAATGAGTATTAATCACAACACCACGCTTGGTTAGTGTGTGTGGATTTTATATACCTATTCAGATGTTTTCCTACAAAGTATGTAATTGGTGTGTTAGATTAGTAGAAGACACCGATTTAATTAATTACATCACTGTACAGAATAAGCAAGCTGAAGTAGCAATGGGCCGGCCATATTAGCCGTAGAGTAGAACCGATGACCGGTGGGGTAGACGTGTTCGACCGCGAATCGGCAAACGTTAGGACGCCCTCAGTCTAGGTAAAGCAATGATGTTCGCAGAATGGACCTATCCAGCAGTGGACTGCTGTAGGCTTATAATGATGATCACTCTATCTATTCTTTTGCAGGTTTATGTGGTTCAGTTTCACAGCCGTCGGTGCAGTAACCACTTGTATCATAATAGTCAGTTTGTGGGAAAAGTTCCAAACGAATCCTACTATTACGGGTAAGCGATTGTCCATTCCATAGTAACTTCTGTCTGTCTTTTACCTTTTCACGCCTTAACGGCTAAACGGATTTCGATGAAATTAGTCACAGAGGTAGACCATGACTCGAGTTGGGTCATAGGATTTTATCATGGTAATACGTTCCCGTGGTATAACTTTCAACCTCTATTCGGGTGAATCCGCGGGCAAAAGCTAGTAGTGTATATAATTATAGGTACCTATTACCTATAGCGTAAAATAGTCCTAACACTCGTGTTACAGGTTTGGATACGGACTTTCATAATTGGGATGTGCCTTTTCCGGCGGTGACAATATGCGACGTAGACCCCGTTGATGATGAATTACTGGAGACTTACATTGAAAGGTATGCCTATTAAGTTATTACTAGATATTATGCCCGTTTTCACTAATACTAGGCCACACCTAAATAAATGCCTAAATACTTATCTAATATTGCACTGTTGAATTTTCAACTCTCGGCCCTGAGCGTTGAAAATTCGTGTTGTACTTCATAGCACGACCATGAAACGCATTCATTATAATTTTAGATGGTAATAAAATCCTTTTAATTTGTACTAAGTAGGTATTTTATTTCAACTCCTTATTTATAAAAATTTACTGTTTCAAAAGCTGTAAGTGCAGTCAACAAAGGAGTTCAGGACTGAAATTTAATTTAATAAATGAGCTGTTTGTTTTCTATTAATAAACTAAATTTTTATTCGAGAATATCCATCGTTTTCTTAGTAAACTTCAACAATATCCGACGCTCCTGTATACTTAGGTAACTCCTTTGTTGACTGTACAAGTACATCTAACCTACCCGCACAATAATGAAGCTGTAATAATCTACATGCCTGATCTGCAATTTGCAATGATCTGTAAAGTTGTATATGTTTCCAGTATTTGGGGTTCGGAGCCTCCGGATAAAGCTGGTGAAATGATGCGTTGGTTGGCGACTCTCAGCTATCGTTCTATAGAAGAACGTGCTTTGGAATTTCTCTCGGATCCAGCTCTTGTGGGAAAGAACGAGGGAGATGAACCTGCACCCGCTAAACATCCTAAAGATGCTGTCTTTGAAGTAATTTAACTATAGCAGTGTTCATAATCTCATGTGACTAAAAGAGTGATGGATATACATGTTGATGGATGGAGAGGGAGAGGAAGGCCGAAGAAAAGATGGATGGATTGTGTGAGGAATGATATGAAAGAGAAGGGAGTGAATGATAGCGTGACGGTTGACAGGGGAGAATGGAAGAAGAAAACGTGTTGCGCCGACCCCAAGTAGCATGGGATAAGGGCAGGAAGAAGAAGAAGAGTGTTCATAATCTCAGACAATTTACATTCCAACGCCACTTAATCAGTTATCTATTTTATTGCAATGTATCTATTCTAAGTTGATTTTTGAGTGACCATTTTAACAAAAAAGGTCCTATTATGGTTTTAGTTGCAATGGAATTTGAAATTTATTAAACTATGACATTCAGTTTGTTGTTCCATAACTTGAAAATTATCTCAAATACAAAACGTGACATTGGATAAATGCACAAACCGTGCGAAGCCAAAAGGAGAAAAAAAAAATATCTCAAATTCTTAATTCAAATTATATATTATAATACCTATACCTAAAACAAAAATATTATTAAAACAATAGGTACCTAATAGGTACATCTGCGCAGTAGCCTAGCGACTATGTAGGTACCTTCTGCGCTAACTACCGGCTATTGTGTACCTATTCTGTGCTACCGGGACACGGGGGTGCGAATTCCACACGGAAAATTATCAGATAGGTGACCGGGGTCTTGTAGTTTGTGACTTTGTGTATAATGACATTTGTGTTCGTTAACGCACAGGATAATTTAATCTTGTGAGGCAATGTTTTTGTTTCAAATGATATTTCCATTTTAACGAAAAATAAAGGTAGGTATTGAAATGAATACGGACGAACTCCGTGTTGGTTACATTTGTATGTTTTTATGTTCACAGATAGTCCGTCATTGTGAGTCATTGTTTTACGACTGCGAATGGAAGGGAGATTCCGAGGAGTGCTGCGACGTGCTAATGCCCGTATTCACTGAAATGGGATTCTGTTACGCTTTCAACTCTAAACATGCTGAAAAAGTGTGGCCGTGGTATGAAGAGTTTACATAATTATGTATTATTTGTCTTAGCGTACCTACTATCTAATCTATACAAATAAATAAAATTAGTGTCTGTTTTCAATTTCAAAATAACAAATTCATATGAAAGTATGTATAAGTATACAATACTTACATAAAAAAAAACAATTTTTAAATTTTTTGTCCGTCTGTTTGTTCCGGCTAATCTCCAAGACGGCTGGACCGATTTTGACGGACTTTCACTGGCAGATAGCTGATATTTTAAGGAGTAACTTAAGCCATATTTTAGAAAAATAATTAGTAAAAAGACACATTGTTTTACGACATTCACGCGAACGTAGTAGCGCTATTTATTTTTAGTTAGTAGAACGCATGGTCTTCTTGAAGTCTTATTCTTTATTATTTTTTTTAGGCAATCGCAGGCTCAAGCTGAGCAATTCAATGAGGCGTTCATCCACGAGACCGACGCTAAATGGTCCTTCATGTTTAACTCTGATCGTAAAAACACTACATTTGACGTGCGTAATGCTCTTTCCTTCTATAGTTTCTTATGATCTCAGCTATTTGTAATCCTATTACAGTCTTTCAATGCATTGTCATAAGGCGGTTATACACTGCACTGGAAACGGCTTCGGTGTGCGGTGCTGCGGGTTTTAACCTTGACTGTAGAATCTTGATTTGTATACAAAAACCGCAGGGTATAACACTGACTACCGTGCGGTCAAAGCTAAAAACCCCAGCACTCACAGTTCGACGCGGCAATGCAGTCATATCTAAAAGAGGCATTGAACAGCGTTGAGCTCTTATGTTATTGGTTTCTTGCAGATATTCATTCACTCAACGGAGGAAATGGCTGGTCTAGAGCAAAGTGCTCAACACTCCTGGGACCGTCGCGTGGAGAAAGTCTCCTTCTCTGTAAAACACACGTACACAACCGAAGACGCTCGTCAGCTGTCTATTCGTCAACGGCGATGTGTGTTTGCTAATGAACTTCACTTGGAGACATCTAATATTTACACTTACTCGGCATGTATGAGACAGTGCCGCATGCAACGGAGTCGGGCATTCTGCAAATGTGTGCCTCATTTTTATCCACCTTTGAGTACGTTATTTTGATTTACCTAATTGTAATGAAGATACGGTCAGCAATAACGGTAACAATATTACTAAAATTCTGGTTTGTTCTATCATACATTTTCTGTGTTCAGAGGGGCAATTCCCGTAATTTTAAGAACGTTCAGTCTTATCTCAGTCTCAATCTGTCAAAAATACCACAAATGTCACTAGGTACATTTTTGATTGTCGCTGAGATGAGATTGCGACCCTAAACGTTTGTTTGAACGTTTTTTAGGACGAGAATTGGACTTCAGTTTAAATGAAAAAAAAAAACTGAACTGTTAAGGGCCCCTTTTCCGAAATTTACGTTTCTAGATCGAGTTGTTTTCAGAGAAATCACCATATTTAAATTCGCAAAAAAATATATAGTACAGATACATGTTTAATCTAGTGACTTTTTTGGTTAAAAACACAATATTTAACATTTTGCTCGACAAAAAAAAATCAGAAGTAAAGTCGATTTTGAAAGGATTTTGAGTTGTATGAGACTTGGGGGAACGCAATTTTTATGAAAATTTTACATTTCATTTACTAATCAGGTTTAACAGGGATATTATTGGATAGATTTATAATATGGCACTTATTTTTTTCCATATAAAATAAATGCGTGGAAAACGACTCGCGCGCACCGCGCCAGTGTCCACCAGTGTCCTGCCGGACGTCATCGAGGGAGGACCTATGCAATTTTTCTCGCAACCACGTTATCGTCTTCGCGTGCGTAATAGTGCCTACTTACCTGCGTAAAAACGTGTTGTATTAGAAGTAATTAAAATGGCAAATAAAAAAAAACAAAATTAAGAAAAAAAGGGCATCTGAAGTGAAGAAAACTTGTGGTTCTCTACACAGACTAGCGAAGTCAGTATGACTAGAGTTTTAAATCTTTAATATTTTTAATGGAAACATTCACCTTTACATATTTTTACATAAACTGACGATCCGAATGGCGCAGCGGTAGTGAGGCCGCCTTACGATCTTAGGGTCCGGGTTCGAATCTCGGTAGGGGCAAATGTTTGTGTGATGAGCATGGACATTATTTTGTTTCTGAGTCATGGATGTTTGTACATAAGAAGTACCTATGTATTTACAAAAAAAGTATATATTTATTATATCAACTACCTGGTGTCCACGACAAAAGCCAACGATATTTATTTATTTACTAGCTGTTGCCCGCGACTTCGTTCGCGTGGAAATTTGAAAGTGTATGAAAAAAAACATGTGTGCAATTCACACGTGGTAGAAGTGAAACCTTCAAAAAGAGCACAAAGAGAACCACGAACTTAAGAAACACTATACAATGCTTCCCATCTAATTTTTAACCCCCGACGCAAAAACGACGGGGTGTTCTAAGTTTGACGTGTGTGTGTGTGTGTGATTTTTTTATTTCGTGCTTTTTGTAGGGATTCCTTAATTTTATTTTTGTCGGGGGTTTTTTAAATTTTTAATTTATTTTTTTATCTCCCACGTTAAATCTTATGAATTTATGTGTCTGTCGCCAACGCCAATAACACTAGTTTACAGCGTTTTTGTTCATGAGATGAAAACCATGTGTTTGCATAGAGGATAAAATGCTTAGTGAGATTCTGAAGTGGAAAAAATTTAGATCGTCTAGTTTTCAAAATTTTTACTTTTTTTTTTGTTAATTTTAAGATTACCATTTAGTGAAAGTATTACATATTGCAAATTTTACTCTGTTTTAATTCAGATTTGTATCAGTATCTCTTAAATTAGACCAACAGTAATCTGCTAACTTTTTTTTATACCAGAAATCTTGACTTTGACTTTGCCATCCTTCAATTCAGATCCTTCGAAATCAAAATCATACATCTGGCTCGAAATGGGGTCTTAGGTTCTGTCTCCAATTCTGTGGGTTTTGCTTCGTTTTATTGACTGAAACTACTAGGCAACATCGGGTAAGGCATTCTTTTCGAATGTAGCATAGGATTTGACCCACGGTGTGGAACCTAAGATAGAAACACGCTTGTACGATACGACTACATACAGATAGCACAGCTAATAGAAATCTCTATTCCTAGACAGCACGTTTCGCCGAAAACTTTGTTGATAGACAACATTGTCCGTAGATATCACGGTTCATAGGAAGGACTGTTGACAGAGATCTCTGTTCATAGATATCACTTCTTGCCGTAAACTTTGTTCATAGAAACCACTGTTTCCCTTGGTTAAAAAAGCGCAACATAGGATGCAAGAGCGAGCGAAGGGCACCCCGAGGTTCGGTTTGGTTACTTTAAACCCTTTACACAGAAATAGGAGCCCCGCCAAGCGGGGCTCCGTCGACATAGGATGCAAGAGCGAGTGAATAGGAATACAGCTTACTTAAAAAATAATGATCTAATTGGTTTCCGTGAACCAAAGGTGCTTTCTGTGAACCAAGGTGAAACAGTGGTTTCTATGAACAAAGTTTCCGACAAGAAATGCTATCTATGAACAGAGATCGCTGTCAAAAGTGCTTCTTATGAACCGAGATATCTACGAACAATGTTTTCTATCAACAAAGTTTTCGGCGAAACGAGCTGTCTAGGAATAGAGATTTCTATTAGCCATGCTTTCTGTATGTAGTTGTATCATACAAACGTGTTTCTATCTTAAGTACCACACTCTTTGACCCATGGGTCATCATTATATTGTATGTAACACCACTTGTTCTGGGTTTTAAAGGCTACATATTTAGTTAGGCAAAAATAACAGCTAGTTTCGTGATTTGTTAGGTCTTGCCACAAAATTGACAATCTAAATTGCACGTATTTTTTATTTCTTGCTACCGAATTTGTTAGTACTTTTCATCTACTACTTGAAAACCCCTTTTTATTAAAAATTTGCTACCGAAAGTATAGCTTCTGTAACCGATCTGTTTTTTTTACTACATATTTTTCTTGTAAATACAACAAAAAATGTTATGATCTAATTTGCACTGTCTGAAAAACATTTTCAACAAAAAACACTACAAACTGAAAAATAACTTTAATTTCGGAAGTCGGTGTCTTAGGGATCAGTATTTTAGTTTTTGCCACCGACTTCCGAAATTAAAGTTATTTTTCAGTTTGTAGTGTTTTTTTTGGAAGTCGGTTTTTTTTTTGTTAAAAAGTTTTTATTTCTCGCTTTTTAGTGGGTCTAATTTTATAATTTATCTAAGTTACAATAGAATAATGTCAACTTGCCCATCGCCTTTTTATAAAATATTCCTTTTCTCGATGCAGGGACGTTAATTGTTGAGGAGTTCTCCTTTTATTAGTTTTTAGACTAGATGCTGATAATCCTGGCTGCAGCATCAGGCCAGACTTATGTCAACATTGCATTGAACTTAAACTTAGTCCTGTTTAAAATGAGCCCAAATACGAGTACGGTGCTGTAATTTCAAGGTTTGTACTTTTTCTGATGCTCCTGGCTTCAGCATCAGGTCTTCGGTGTTTCTCAGTAACAGTACGTTTATCCACACATCGAGCCCTTTTCAATGAGCCTAAATACGATATATCTGCTGTTACTTGTCGAGAAGTTAGGTACTCTGCAGACTATCCTGACTGCAGCATCAGGTCATGACTTGATGATCATGAGACCAAATGTGGCAAATGCCCTATCAAAAATCAAAACAATTTACTAAAACAGTCCTTGCCTGTTCGAGTAACTTCTTACTGTTAAGGAGTTGTACCATCCATCATCAGCCCAGCTACCTGAGATGGTGACAACCATACACAAATACACAAGATACTTCATAAAATATGCGAAAAACAATAAGTCAGCCTGTAAAATTTGAGGGTTGCCCTCGATTTCTATAAGATCCCATCATCAGATCCTAACTTGGTGACAATGGGACCACCTCAGAACTATCTACTTTCGATCAAAAAAAGAATTTTGAAAATCCGTCGACAATTGGCGGAGTATTCGATGAACAAACATACAAAAAAAAAAACATACAATCACCCGAACATAGTACCTCCTCCTTTTTGTGAAGTCGGTAAAAATAGAATTTCATTAAATGTTTCCTTTTTGAGTTTAAGACAATTAATTGATCACTACGTAACCAGATTAAGCCAAAACTTCTTGTGAGTGTTATAAAAAAACCAGACTTGATAAAAACATTTGACATTTATTTTTACTGATTAGAAGGTAGTCACAAAACAAATCCAACGGTTTTGTCCTGTGAACGAAAAAAAATAAAAATTTGTAAACTAGTGTAATATTTGTACTACTGATTTATTTGTACTGTGGCGTGCTCGTCCGCCGCCATAGGTCACCGGAGTTCATACCGCGACGGCTCCTGTGCAACGCGGGCGCAAGCCGACTCAGCGCGTAAAATGCCTAAAGTTTCGGGAAAAGGGGCCCTTAACAGACTTTCTTGGCTGACCATTCCTACATGTGACCAATATCCAAGTGTTTTCCTATCGTCCAACTTAATATTTCAGAAGGCTACAAACAATGCACGCTAAGAGAACTAGGCTGTATAGCAAAACACGCGGCCGCAATAACAGACGTTTCGCGTTGCACCTGCGAACTTGGATGCTCCCACACTGTGTACGAAGTTGAAAAACTCTCTGACGTCGAGTAAGTTTTGCGTCACTTTACTCAACCTATTGTTAATTTGTTAACCAGCGTTATTTTAGTTACTGAGCGTAGACAGGCGGTGACGCTTAACCTGTTTATTAGATAGGTACAAAAATACACACACACACAGGTACACATTGTATTATTATAATATATATATGTTAGTCTGTAAGGTATTTATCTATGGGCCAAAGTAGCCTGAAAATAAAGGTATTATTATTATTATTTTCTCCTTTATTCATTTAAATTCTTATAAATTATATTTTTAAATATTAGTATAAAGAAATATAAAAACATTTAAAAATATAAAAAATAGTAGCCCACCGGTATCGGGAACAGGGTCCAAGCTACCGGCGGTCAGGGCTCCAGAGAGAGGAACCTCCTAACTATTCGGGCCGTGTCCAGAAGTACCGCTTTCTGGATCAAGCCCTTGATCCAGCTGCCCAACGAGAGCCTCCTCAGGTGTTGGTCGAGGCTCTTGGCAATTAAACCATTGGCTGTCACAACTATCGGCACAATGATCGCTGAGTCCACATCCCACATGTCGACAACCTCGTGAGCCAAGTCAAGATACTTGATTTGTTTATCTTTCTCGGCTTTCACGAGGTTCCCATCATGCGGGACGGTTATGTCAACAATCATTGCGCGCCGCTCTGATCGATCCACCACCACTATATCAGGCTTATTGGCAACAATAGTCCTGTCAGTGATGATGAATCGATCCCAATATAATGTGATATCACCATTTTCGAGAACTGGGTCGGGCACATACCTGTAGTACGGCACCTCCGATTCCACAAGGTTGTATTTCAGAGCAAGTTGCTGATGGATTATCCTGGCTACAAGGTTGTCTATGCAAGTACTCTTCGTTAGCTAGACGAGAACACCCGGAGATAATATGCCTGATTGATTCTCCCGGCCGGTGGCATGCCCGACAGATGTCAACCGTGCCGTCTTTCACAATAAATCTCCGGTAATTGTTCGTCATCATAACTTCGTCCATAATTGCACAGACAAAACCTTCGGTTTCCCCAAAGAGGTCACCGAAACGCAGCCAGGCTACGGACGCTAATAGATCAACATCGGGTCCATGTAGGGCCCGGAAAAAGCGTCCGTGAAGCTCCTTACTCTGCCATACCTCCATGCGATCATTAGTGTCAAGTTTATTATTATTTTTATTATTAATAATGTTCTCCGTATACCTACCTACGTCACTGTGACGCATCAACGACGACCCAATAACGACTTTATAAGCTTATAACTAGCTTCTGCCCGCGGTTCCAAAGAGTCCTAGCGTGATGTTAAGTAGCCTATAGCCTTCCTCGAGAATTCTAATTTCAAATGCGACTAGTAGTTCAAGAGAAAAAACAAACTCTTCAGCGTTATTAGTAAGTATATTAGATTACCAAGATATGCTGTGGGCGAGGAGACAACATTGTATGTACATATAAACATTACTCTCAACTTGGCAATGGGTCCCTAAAATGTTAATGTGTTTTACACCCAATTAATGTATGTCTATTTTTTAATTTTGACGGATCCGTTGGTCTCGTGGTCACAAGCGCGTCTGCTGAGCGTGGGATCCCGGGTTCGATCTGGGTGTTCTTGGGATTTTCCATTGGGAATTTCTTAGTAACAGCCCGAAGTTTGGAAGTTGGCGGTGTGATACCCCCGGGCCTCAGAAAGCACGTTAAGGACTGGCCCTACGCCTGATTTCTCTCCGGTCGTGTCGGAGTGCACCTGTGTCTGCGGACACACTTGTTCACTATAATATCTCCCGGGCCATGGCGGAGATGCGGTCTGGAGGACTTTATTATGACGATATTTCACGAAAACATGACTGTTATTCCAGTTCCGCACGAAGTAGCGAAAACACACTACTAGAAACAGAGTTCGTGTCATGGCCTATGGTACGCTACAAGCGGGAGGTGCTCTTCGGTTGGGTCGACTTGTTGGGTGAGTCAAACTACCGTAGAATTACAGCTAAATATTTGTATTGGTTTTCCTATTACTTAGACCTGTTATTGTATTCATGGACTTTCCTAATTACCTACTTCTGTGGTTTTCATTGACCGTTTTAATGTTTAAACTACCATCAACAAAAAAAAAACATATCTTACTGACATATTTTTGTTCTTCGTTGTAAACCTATGATGATTGATTACCACTTGTCTATAAAATGCAACTCTTCGCAACGTGATCAAATCCTAATATAATGAAACCTATTACGTTTTTTTTTTATGGCTGGCGAATTTAGTCACGTTGCTGAATAAAAGACACATACATACATATTCTCACGCCTTTTTTCCCATAAGTGAAGGCAGAAACTACAGAACGCCAATAGCTTCGGAAAGATAACAGAAGAAAGACATAACTCATTGACAATTTCAGTATCGTTTGGAGGCATTGCTGGACTGTTCCTCGGTTTCTCCCTACTATCTGGTGTGGAGCTGTTGTACTATTTCACGCTGCGAGCATGGTGCGCGGCTGCGAGAGATGGGGAGGTGTTGCGTCAGGAACGAGCGGAAAGACTCGCCAAGGCTAAACCCCCACATGACCTGAGCCTCGTACCTTGGTCAGTGTTCTTATACTTTTTTAAGGAAAAAAATTGAAAACTAAGGCTGGGATAATAGGAAAATTGACAACGTGTTGGTGACAGTGGAGTGGAAACGCACCTTACGTGTGTAAATAAAGGTGCTTTTCCACTAGAATGTTGCAAGTTTGGAGACATCTCAGTTTTACAGTCCTTTTAGTTATTTTACTTTTGCATCACGGCACGGTCAAAATCACAGTCATCTTTATTATCATTACTATAAGGTTGCTGGTGGGTTGTTACTTGGGTATAAAATAACTGTGAAAGGACTAGTTCTAAGTTTTCAAAGTGATATCACTGCCTTCGTAATGATCGAAGAAAATGATCGTCGTATATCATTGACTAGTAAAGTGTTGTTTATAGGTGGAAGCAACCCCCAGTGCCGCGTAGCGCCCGGCCCATCGTGGTGCGGCCTAAGGACGTACAGCCGCCCGAGTACTCGCCGCCTCCTTCATACCCCACTTACTTGCCCTAGTCTTGATCGGTTAAGGAACACTGAACGAGATACAATAGAATTTTATTACGTCTAGGGGCGTTTAATGTCTCGCAAAATTTTAATTATGCGGAGTATTAATCTAGATTATTTTTAAGCTAGTAAATCATATTTCTATAGGTAAGGATTTGAAGAAATGAAACGAAAATATATTGCAGTTAATATTTATTCCAATATTTTTGGTCATACATCCATTCTAATGTCGTGTCGCAATTAGTAAAATTTATATCGAACTACATTATTGTGACTATTGGACACAAAAACAGTCAACAAGTTCCAAAATTCGAGAAATATAAACATACATACATACAGTAAAGTCTAAAAAAACGACCACAATAATGCAGTTCAATAAATAACAAGTTTACAAAAAAATATAAGTTCCGAAACATTTCGTGTGATCTGTGTACGTATTCTATACAATTTATTCTTACAATTTGTTATCTATAAACCAAGGGCACTAATTCATACGCAGCACCAAACGTCGTAAGTACTAAATAATTAGGAATGAAATTTCTGACTAATCAAACATAAATATTACTAATATTGCATTCATAAATTGACTGACAATCTATGACTCACACTCATTAGCGGTCATTACCGAATGAATGAATCTTAATACTCTTGTATAGTTTCCAAATATCAGATATTAATAATGCTGATTGTATTTTTATCGCAATATTCGTAAAATGAAGTTCACAGATGCTTATCTATTTATTGTATGATTACATATATAACATAGACACATAAAAATTGCAAATTCTACTCATCCAATAAGATTTTAAACCTACAATGCCATATCCAACATTCTTCCAAGGAATCTTAGCAACTTTGGCATTATAATACCTTTTAAAACACATTTTAAAAAGGATCTACTTCTATGAACTATTATTTAATATTAATTTAATACTTCTAATGTACAGCGTATGACTTGCAGTATCGCTGACGAGATGACAAGTTATTATCATTATTAGCATATACGTACAATTACATTAAGAATTGCTGCATCGAATATAATTCAGCATATTACGTTAAAACATTTAACATTTAAATAGTTGAAGACGATATTTTGGTTTTCACAACATACAAATCGGAATGCTGCTCGCTCACTGGATTGTATCTTACACTACTTGACAATAAAATAGCACATTGTAAATATATCATGTTTAATAATACGTATATCAAAGGAGGAGGAGCCTCATAGTACATATATTGAAGAATACGAGTGAAATACGTCTCAAACGATGTAATGGAATCCTGGGATGGAAGTCGGATTAAGTCATTAAAACACATTGTATTCCATAGTGATCTACGCACAAATACTAGTAATCTTAAGATTATGGTGTAATATAAGTTGAAAGATGAATCATCGATCAATCTTTCGGAGTTAACTGGTAAAAATAAATAAAGTTATAAAATCTTTAATAATGTTAAAGCAATAATTTGTAAAATTATCATAGCACGGTAAATTAAAGTAGTACGTAAGTAATTTTCATTACAATTTTTGACACCATTTGTGCACGTTTTCATGTATTTTACGATAATAATACAATACAGCAGCAAACTGTTACCATTGTTTGATTTAGAACACCTTTCCAATACAAATGTTGTTAACATTGTAATCAGATTTGTGTAGCAGTCTACAACTGAACAAGGATTGAGATATAAGTTAAATAAAAACTGAGCAAACTGTTTAAGTGTATGTGAAGTACGAGCGAAATGCAAAATCACAAATCATTTAACTTAAACTAACCGTGCAAACTCAAACATTAAGTAATTTCAATTCACATTTTTTTCATCTATATTTACAATAATAAAATAAGTAGGATTCAACTTATATACCTAAATCTATGATTTAATTTTAGGGGACCAAAGGACCATTTGCTAATAAATTGATTTCAGAAAAATATTACTATGAATAAAAAAATAAGTTAGGTAATTTGATTTCTAAATGTTTTATTTTTGTGACAACTTCCACTATTATGAAAAAGTAAGAGGTATTTGCACTATGAGAAGACATGCAAGTTTATCGACGAGGATAATGCAAGTGGTTAATGTGTATGTAGTGATAAAGTTACTTCATGTGAACTGTTCGCTTCTGCCACAGTTTTTATTGTTTACACACCAGCTAACAGATTTTGTACTGTTGCAGGTTTCTATTTAATAGATACCATGTGACATTAAAAGGATTTAAAAAGAGTCTGTCAAGTGTTATTTGGCACCCCAATTTATTGATTAAGTACGTGTACGTACATAAAACGTTATAACGAGTGATTGGCATGAAAATATTGATTAGACCCACAGAGTCCGCCTTGGCCCATTCTTGAACAGAAATATTAGTAAATTCGACGAATACCTATCTTACTTATAAGTTATATGTTAGGGGAGGATTTTGAGATCAAAGACAAGTTCGTTACTTGTCTTACCTCTGCGTTAAAGATCATTTTCATCCTCCACTGATTTATGGGGCATGATATTTAGGCGGAACGTGAAGTTATTCGAGTGTTAAACAATCGTATCGGTCTACATCCGCTGTAGGTACTTTCTCTCACTCCGCACGGCGTTACCAGAAATATTTTATAGTTAACTTTTACTAGATCCGCGTGGCGAATATCGTAGTATAATTTGCGCTAAATAATTACTTATACTTTTTAGTTAAGCTCAGACCAACAATGAAGTTTGTATAAAACTAGAGAACTAATACGTTAATGCGAGTGTTTAAACACACCTGATGGTTGATGGCGCATCATTATTGTAGTCATACAAATCCAATTCTGATTCTAATTGTGTCAGAATCCTGAAACAAAACCAGGCAGTGGACGCTTTATGGCTCATAAGATGATTAATCATCTCTAGATACTTCCCTATCCCGATGGCGAACAATGAAAGATTTGCTCTTTCATATTGCACGGTAAACATAATATATACTTGACAGACTCGGTGAATGCTGAGTTAAGTATCTTTTACGGTAAGTACAAATTAAAATGTCAGAATTACACAACCTATCAAAAACGACAAATAATGTGAAATCAACGTAATTAAATTAAGTGGATACATTGATCTTTATCGTTTTCGAGATTTTAATTACAGCCATACATATAAAGCACTGTAATCAGAGTAATAACTACTTTTAAAACAAAATAGTACAGAAATGCTACGATGATACGTGAATGATATTCAGCGCTCGAAGTATCCGAGAATTCGTTTATCACAGCAGATGTCATGGCGATCTTGCATAATCTATGGATCGAAAACTGGTAGTAGCGGAAAAAACAACGCGTATATAAATTAGACGTCGATGTCGCGTTGCAAAAACTCGCCACATTCCGGTTTTCGCTCTCACTTAACAAGATGACCCGACGAAGAATTAGGCACTTTGTACACGGCATGGTTTCTTTTCGGTACGGCACATAAACCGCGCCGTAGAAAAACGTGTCTGTGGACAAGCTTCCATAGTGATCCAAAAAACACTAACGAACCGTGCCGGCCGTGTACACGGCGAATCAACCGTAGTATTTCACGGCAAGAAAAACGTGTGTGTACAAAGGGCCTTTGGGTTGAACTACTACCTGCATGCGTTGATCGGCTTTTCCATCTCTTTGGCAAAATTACGACCGCTAAGCAAAGGGCGCGGAGTATGTTCATGAGAATGTTTAGTTGTTAATATAAAATGCGCGGTAACTTCTAACGCTTGCAGGTTTAGTTTAACCCTGACAGCACAGTGGCTGATAAAAAGCGCCTGCGTTCAATACCGAACGGCAATAGTATAATTTTACTAGATTCGGACTTAAAATTAAGTAACAGCCAACTAAACCTCCAGATAAGTTTATTCGCCGACCGATAAAAAATAAATATTTAAATTTAGTAACACAAGGGAAGCTGCCGAGCTGATTGATCGGCGCCTCTTACACTATCACTACGGAGTAAAAAGGTAACTATTGGGCGGGAAAGTCCCGTTGGCATGGAGTAGAGAGCAAATGGATTGCTAGGTCACATAACCTATAATTAAATGGCTTCAATTTAAACGCTCACCAACATAATGTTCAGCTACGTAAGAGTTTTTTAAATCATTTTTGGCGTACATTTTTGGTGAAAATTTAAATAGAATCCAAATTAATTGAACCCAGTTCTCGGTTTCCAATCCGTACGCTAGCCACTCCATGCCGGTTGGCATACATGAGTAAGTCGCAGTGTACAGTAGTCAGCTAGCACAGCTGCGCGTGGTCGCTGTGCTCGCGCGGCCACAGCGGGCTGGCGGCGGCGTCGCCCGCGCCCGGCTTGTCGCAGCCGCGCCGCACCACGCGCGCCAGGCGGGAGAACTTCTCACAGTCGGATAGTGTTGCCTGTGAACGTCAGTTTACGACGTTAATATAACAAAATAAAATTAAATGTTACCTGGAGTATTTAGTTTTTGAATCCATGGTTTTTTTTTAACCAGGGGCAGACTATAAAATGTGTGTGTGATCCAGGAAGAAAGATATCATACTGTAATTTGACACACGGCTATTCTAGAGATGGTTTTAGTGCTTGTCCAGATAAGGCGTTTTACCTAACATACAGACACGCGCATTGTGGTTACTAGAAGTCTGTTTTCATATACGCGCGTTTTATACTCGAGGCGCCTTTGTTATTCTAGTATACGTGCGTATCCATCGATACGCCTTATCTGGACAAGATTTAAAATAAATCTCAGCACTCTCACCTCAATAGCTATTGCCAAAATGATATGGATGGCGGGTATCAGTAGCAGATAGATGCGGAACTTGGTTTGTTCGAAGTTAGCGGAGTCCATGGCTTCTACCTCCATATAGTCGGTGAGCCACTTCCATGGACACAGCAGGATTACCGTCACAAAAACACACTGCGTTACCAATGTTATCACCATGTAATCTAGAAAAAAGGGAAAATGGTATTAGGAAGAAATCATGCTACTTAGCGAAGAACTAGAGGTAACAAACTTATAATACGCCTTGCTACACGTTGTTATTGTAGCGTGTTCATGGGCTATACAGTGTGAGTCTTCATAATGTGCACATAACGAAATGAGGGAAACATAGCTTAATTTTATCGACGGAAAAAAATATTTGAAAAAATATTTAAAAGGATCTTTACCTGCTAAAGTATGGTGGGTGATTGCAAGGCCTTTCTTTAACAGTTGATAGGAAATGTTGTGATTAGAGTTATAAACATGGTATTTTTACGTTTAGAAATCTGATACGATGGAGAATAATTTACAGTAATCAAAAAGGGTAGGTAATCGGGGCTTTTATTGAGTAATTTTACAATTATTGTAAAAATTTATGAAAAAATATCAGATTTTTGTTAAGAAAAAACCATAATCCTCAATTGAGGGGCGATTGATTACACAGTGGTCACAGCATCGAAAAAGAATTTTAAAAATTCTACAATTTTTTTAAAATATTTTTTCCGTCGATAAAATTAAGCTTAGTTTCCCTCATTTCAATATGTGCACATTATGAAGACTCACACTGTATAGTTTCATGTCGTAAAGTCATGTTTCGTAATTGGTCAGTGAACTCGCGTGGGAAGGCGTCGAGTGTAAAATGTGTTCTGGGGCAGTACGATAATAGTTGTAATCCACAGGGCTTTTACAGACATACCTATGCCGTAAACGTCGATGTACGGATTACGATAACTAAGATTTTATAATCTGAGTTTTTATTTCAATTAAACCATTTACAGGCACTTTTGAATTGTCAAGGAGTCAGTCAGTCAGAAAGTTGAAGTTAGTTGTTCAAACAGTTCGTATGGTAAGCACTCATAAATGTCCAGGTTAATTAATTAATTGTCTTGTCTTTTTATATTTGCAGTTTACTTCGGATTGTAAAGGCACTAGGCAGTACTACGCTTAGGCTATTTTCCATATACAAAATATAGATGATTTCATTTCAAATATGTAGTTTATTTTGTAATACTAATAACAAATACGCAAGTGTAGTGCTGCCTTGGAAAAAATATCAAAGAATCCATTTACAGTTGGTACAGAAGCGTTGACGGAAAGGCCAGCCTTTAGCGTAAACACAGGCCATGATTAAGTACTGGAATGCCGTTATTATGAAGAGGACTGTGTTCTCCCAACATTGCACTTGTTCCACGTCCGGACCACCTTCCACAGCTTTGAACCTGAAATATAGTGTATTATTACTTATGTTTTCTTATAATGATGAAGTTCTGCTAGGTAGCAGTGCTATACCTATTATGATACAGCTGTAACCCAACGTACATCAGCTCTGTGTGCCGATGTTGTTCTGCCGAAAGTCGTGATGTGATGTGACGCAAATTTTCCCCCCAACTTGTTCTGTTTTGTTTGTTCATGTTACCACAAATGTGTTTAATTTTTTTTTATTTGAAACGAATTTCATAGACAAATAGTCATTTTGCAAGCCTTGATGTGTTACGAGGTGCATCGCTTCCAGGAGTGGCAATACTTAATTATGCGTTGCGCGCATCTTGGACAAACAGCCTCGCTTAGAATCTTGGTGATTGGCTAATACTTCGACTGGGGCATGACTTGTCCTTATTTAGTTCATGTTCATGCGATTGAAAGGCGCAGAGACACAAATGATAAAAGCTAAAACAGAAGAGCAACTCACCAAGGCTGAGCATATAGCAGATAAATAGACGCGATCTGCATGAGAAGCACCAGAGACACTTGCATGACTAGCGGCAGGATGCTAGACAGTGCTACGAGCGACACAGGCGGCGACTGACGTGTGAGATGAGGACCCGGAGACGCGCGGCCGAGGGATAAGGCCAGTAGAGTTGTTAGTACCAAGTCGATGTAGAGGAACTGGTTGTTGCCGAGGATTGAGTAGAACTGTAACAAAGAGAATGGAAAATATAAAAAAAAAAACTTTTTTTTTTTCATGAATCTTATAATATACTTTCCCGGTATTTAAGGATTCATACTATTCATATGATATTCCATTAAGAAGGATTCAAGAAAATACAAACTATACTTACATTATACAGGATAAGGATAGAGAAGAACTGAATGAGCGAATAAAGAGCCATGTATTTGAAGATTGCGAAAGAGGTGCTCAAAGCACAACGTCCTTCCAAAGCGAGCAGCTTCACACATTTGATGTTCTGCTCTTGAGATGTGAATGGAGCCGCCACTGTAAGACAAAGAAAAATATACAACTTAAAATGAATCATAAATAATATTTTATTGGATTTTTTTATGACAAGCCCTCTAAATCTATAAAAAATCTTGTAATCTTAAAAAATGCTACACACAAAACGAAGCATTGAAATGTGAGTTTTATATCCTGCGACATACAGTGACATTTCCAAAATTACGACGATTATTGTTGAAGACGCTTGTATGACAGGAAGACGACGCATCGTCGTACAATAGGAATGATACTGTAGGTTACACGAAATAAAGTTCACATTTCAATAATTCACTCCGAGGTGCTGTTGAGTTGAAATGGCCATTAGTTGCTGACAGAAGTACATGATGACCTCCTTGTTTGACCACGAAACCCAAAAAAGAAATAATCACTACTCTGCAATAGTAACAATTCTTACCCGAGGCGTCGGCTTCAGACAGTGATATGCCAACGTGAGCAGCTTTCAACGCACCGCAGTCGTTTGCTCCGTCACCACACATGCCCACGATAAGATCTTCACCTTGCAGTGCAGTCACTAGCTGAGTCTTTTGATCAGGGCCGAAACGACCAAACACCATGCCTGAAAAGATTACACAGTGCATTTTATTGTTTGGGATAAAATTTTCAAAAAACATCGATCTGCTTATTTCAAAACTAGAAAAAAAGTACTTCATAATGAAGTATTCACTCACGATTATTTTGTACGTAGTTGCACAATATTATGTTATACTTGTTGCATATCACGAGCGCGCGTCAATCATTGTAACTTAAACCTTATGCCAAAGTTAATAAAAGACATGACACGCGCTCATGATTTGCGAAGGCTACACTTGAAATCAACGATGTCTTACCTCGAGACAGTACTACTGGCATTAGTTCTGGATAATGAGTACGTATCACAGCCCAGGTTCTACCCTCCAGAGCCAACACATATGCATCTATTGGTAGTTTAGGTGGTCCACCTTCGCCAATCACCTGAAAAATACGGACTTACATGAAATCTTAGCTCTATAAATATGAGCTTTACAACTTAGGCTCGGACATTGGTCTATAATGTTCCATATCATCGTGTGGTCCCAATGTGTGAGATATCATTGCCTTCGATTTTTTTGTCTATGATATGTTTTTAGTGGGGATGAAATAATTTGCACAAAGTAGGGCGCATGCCTGCCAGGGTTGAAACTCACACACGAACTTATCATTAAGTTATACATAATAGAAAGAGAACAGCCTTAATCTATTAACTGGTTGAATGGGTAATTTTACAGAAACAATTAAAAAGCCATTGTGTCTCGCGTGGATTCAAGTTACGAAGGGTTAAAGTCTGTATTCATATAAATACTGTTTGACTCTTCTTTTTTTTTCATGTATATCAGGGAGCGTTTTATTATTATAGAAACTTACTTCCATACTGAGGGGCGGTCGTGAATCGTTTGACTGCGGTTGTCCCGTATTGATAAGTACAAGTTTCTGATGTGGCTGCACCATGAGGCAACCTTGCGCCACCGACATAGCAGTCATAATGTTATCCCCTGTATAAACCAAATTAATGTTATATTACCGGAAAAAAACAGTAAATAAGAGACAGCTCATGTCCCGCCCAGCCTTTAGGATGCGATAAAGAATCCCAAATACAAACCTACCTAGATACAATTGAAAAATATAACCCTGTCTTTACCGTCGCCTAGTCGGGTATTTAACTGAGGACATTGATTTTCTGTTTGGACACTTGTGAAGCATGTGTTGTAAGTTTCAACATATGAAATTAATAAGCAAGCATTTGTATAAAAAGCGAAAAGTATATTGCAGATAAGAATGCTGCCAACCTTTGCCGAGACGTAGCTTTATTTTGTTTTCAAGTATTTATTTGCTTTCACGCACATCACACATTTTACTATAATTACTCTCGGTTATTGGAGATGCACCCACCCTGTCAGGGCAATCCCTGTGTCTGACAAGTTATTGTTTACAACTGAACAATAACTTAACATAAATCGAGTCTAAACTTATAAAAAAAAATACAATAACACAGGTAGGCATATTTAAGTCAGATAGTAAGAGAGTAGTTGAAAAAAAAATATAGTAAGAGATAGGTAATAAATTCAATCATAACATCAAGTTACTGTTTTTTAGTATAGGCTGTTCGGAATTATGAACTTGGAAGAAATAACACTACAAACCTGTGACCATAATCAGTCTCATAGAAGCTGCGTGAAGCTCTCTTATCACTTGGGTCGTCTCTGGTTTCAGGCTATTTTGCATGACTAGAAAGCCTAGGAACGCCATTTCGCACTCGAGAGTATCTCGCTTGACCCTTTGTGCGTCGACCCATTTCATCTTACGATCGAGTTTCTTTTGCGCTAGACCGATTACTCGGTAACCGTTGGAAGTGTACTCGTTGAGAACAGAACTGAAATTCTCAGGGAGACTCTCTGGATTGCACATTAACGCAACCTAGAAATACAATTAAAATACCAATAAAAATACATATTGAAAACGTCTCAGGGACTTTATAGTCTAAAACAAACATATACAACGTCTTACCTTTTCAGGGGCACCTTTCACGAAGTAAACCATCTGTGGTTGCCCAAGTACGTTAGTTATAACACCCATTGATTGTTGTGCCGAGGAGAAGTGGAACCGCCGCAACAAACCGATCTAAAACCATAGATTAGTTAAGTACTTTGAATATAAAGCTATGTAAAAAAAATGGTGTTACTCACATATTTATTTCGGTTTTCCTCGAGGTCAAACTAGTCGGGCAAACCCGAAATAAATAATTGATTAAAACAGTAAACATTATATAAACAAAAACTTTTGCTTTAACTTTTGATCATGCTCAAATTACTTGTTGAGAAAAAGAATCACCTCATAAGGGATCTCCATAGTGAAAGGATCAAAGTCGTCCAAACTTTGCACAGCTTCATTGGCACCGGTGACGGGTTTGACGATAACTGGTGTCAGGTTATCGTACCGTGTATTCTCCGGTCCAGGTTCTTCCAGTATCTGCGAAAAATTCAGGCAGATTAAAAATAGATACGACATCGAATACGAGGTATTCGTGAGCTTGGTCTTAATTTTAGCATTCTGCATCTGCATAATTTATACCTAATCTAGCTAAGGACTGTATTAATAAATCGTTGTTGACATATTAATCATGTAAAATTGTAACTCCGTAGGATAAGAGGAAGTGGTTGTAATTCAGCTTGCAAGATTTGACCATACATACTAACTATAGTATAAACTAACAAGGCAGATTAAATAAGTGCTTGTTATTTTGTCCTCCTATTTCAACTAAGATCATAATGTCAGTTTAAAATGTTTATTTAAATCTGCATTCTAATATTACCTATTGGAATAAAAATAGGTATCGGAATCGAAGGCCACTTGAGATAAACATCAAGTGTATCTGGTCCACTCTTATCAGATGCTTACTACAAATCAGATAAACGTCATATCAATGAAATGTTTAACTGGATCATTTCCTAGTATAGATGTTGGGAACTAATGACACCACCATTGTTATTTAAAATTATATGTGACTTAATCATTGCAGTTTTCTCATTTTATAGGATGATAAACATTAATGGACGATGAGTTGATGAGGTATGCAGCCAAAAGTGGCACGAAATGCAAATTATTCCATAAAAGTGATCTTAACATGTATGACCAGATGTATGAACGTAAAAGTGATCTTAACATGTATGACCAGATGTATGAACGTAAAGGTGATCTTAACATGTATGACCAGATGTATGAACGTAAAAGTGATCTTAACATGTATGACCAGATGTATGAACGTAAAAGTGATCTTAACATGTATGACCAGATGTATGAACGTAAAGGTGATCTTAACATGTATGACCAGATGTATGAACGTAAAAGTGATCTTAACATGTATGACCAGATGTATGAACGTAAAGGTGATCTTAACATGTATGACCAGATGTATGAACGTAAAAGTGATCTTAACATGTATGACCAGATGTATGAATGTAAAGGTGATCTTAACATGTATGACCAGATGTATGAACGTAAAAGTGATCTTAACATGTATGACCAGATGTATGAACGTAAAGGTGATCTTAACATGTATGACCAGATGTATGAACGTAAAAGTGATCTTAACATGTATGACCAGATGTATGAACGTAAAGGTGATCTTAACATGTATGACCAGATGTATGAACGTAAAAGTGATCTTAACATGTATGACCAGATGTATGAACGTAAAAGAGGCAAAATGAGTATGTAAGGATTGTAGAAAGGACAGAACGCCATCTGCGTTGTGTCCGATACAATAAAGTTCACTCACCCATTGCGTGAATTCAAACATCTTTAAGTCCAAGGGATCTCCTTTCAGCTGCCCCCCAATGCTGGTGAGAGAGTGACAAGACGCCAGCGCTTGTATCAGCGGACTGGTCGTAGGAAGCCCGCCCACTTCCACCACACATTCACCGAACTTCTCCCCGGAGCGAGACGGTATTACGGAGTGAAAGTCTAAGCCATCTTCAGTTAAAGTGCCAGTCTGGAATATAAAAGTATGTGTTAGTGATGGTTTGAATCAAGTGTTGATACTATTACCACACTGTAAGCAAGATTCAGGACAGCTAGATGAGCCAATGAAACGTAACCTCCTCCTTTTTTTAAATCGGTTAAAAAAAGGTGACTGGGACAGTCTCGATGTGGAAGGCGGAAAACCGGATATTGTGGTGTACGTATGTCATATCCTTTAATGGACTAGAAAAGGCCAAGTTCATTAGCAAGGTGATAACAGCCTCTCATTTTGCGACAAAGCCTTAGTCTGCAATGCTAGCCTACAACAAAACCACAAAATATTTTTATATTTACCTTATCAAAACACATTACTTGAATCTTCCCACATACGACGATCCTAGGCGGGGAAACGCAGAAGATCTTGTTCTTGCGCAAGCGGTTCTGACTGGACACTATGCCGGCTGTCATGGCGGCTGGTAGGGCAGGCGGCACGACGATAGTGATGATGTCTAGGGTGCGGAGGACTATTGTGCTTATGAGACTCTGTGGAGAGGAATTATATTTTTTAAATTAGTAAACATTTTATAAGGTATAGGAGGTATAGTCGCTGTATGCATGTATACATTGACATAAGGTTTAAATTAGGATGATTGACGCGCGCTAGTGTTATTCAATGACTATAATGGAGTTTGCTTATTGCAAGAGAGTAAAAATAAATTTTCCATTTAGAAATTGCCTATCTCAAGAAATCCATGAATTTTATTTTTTTTACTACTTTTAGGGTTCCGTACCTCAAAAGGAAAAACGGAACCCTTACAAGATCACTTCGTTGTCCGTCTGTCAAGACCTTTTTTCTCAAGCACGCGTGGAGTTATCAAGTTGAAATTAATAACAAATACTCAGGACTGCAATCCCTTGAAGCAGTGAAAAATATCAAACTTCTAAGTCAACGTAATCAAAAGATACGGGCGTTTATGTTCCGTTTATGCCGCTGATTTTGACACTCGCAAGGGAATCAAAACCTATAGGGTACTTCCCGTTGACCTAGAATCATGAAATTTGGCAAGAAGCAATGTCATGTAGCACAAAGTAAAGGAAAAAATCGAAAACCCTAAATTTCTAGTTATATACCTACAAATTTGTACGGAACCCTAGGTGCGCGAATCCGACTCGCACTTCACCGTTTTTTATTTTATTTTGATGGGACACAATTATTCCAATTGGGACGCTTTGTCAAGCAGTGGACTGCAATACGCTGAGTTGACTGAATGATTATGCTTTACCTACTACAATCAAATTATTTTACGAAAAGTATTATAAGATTCAACTTACGCCTCTAACAACATAAAGCCAGATAGAGTAACCCATTCCAATTGCGGCAATGCAGAACATGAAAATGACAAACTTGACGGCATCTTTATAGAATTGAAACCCAAAGGGTTTCGGGAACAGAATACTTTTTAATAGCTCTCCTTTGGCGGTGTAAAAACCGGTGCGCACTACTTTTGCTAGGACCTGAAAAAAATAAGTTATTTAGAATTGAATGTTACGTTTGATAGTTTTATCAGATAACTAAGTAATATAATAATTATGTTATGTCTAAGTACCTAGTTATAATAATTTCACTACCAAGGCCTTAAATTATTATAATGTGTACTAAGTCCATACCTGATTGTTGCCATAGAATCGTGTTTGCATAACATGAGTGCCAGCAAATAAGGTATGTCTTTTGTGTTCTTCAGTAGAAAATATTTCAGCAGACGAGGAAGGGGGGCCTTTCATTACCGGCACACTTTCACCTAAAATAAACATCGATATTTTACAAAGCTGCACCTAATTTAACACAGAGAACATTTATGCGCAAATATATATTTTATTTGCGTAAGGGAATAGCAAATAGCATGCATTTAATTATTATATTTATACATTAATATTTAACGATTAATAAGTCCCTGTCGGGTTCCACGCAACCATTTTTTTAATGACAGCAAACCGGCCTGACCTAATTTCACGATGTCGGACTCGCTTGGATACTTGACGACAGTTTTAAAATAACCCTCTAAGAACTCCAGCCAACTAATCTGTGACATTCATAAATGAAAAGTGAAGAATTTTCTCTTTATGATAGACGTAGCCTTAACTCAACTGATAAATAACGATGAAAGTAATCTATACTTACGAGTTGTTTACGAGAATTCATTATATAATGTGATAATTGTTACATAATATCGTGTATAACAGTAGTATACAAACAGTATTACAACTCACACCTAACACGTGGCTCGTGGCTACATAAGAGTAAACACTGTAATATGTGTCAATAGAACTACACAATATTGTGTCATAAACCAATACAATTTGATTGACCATTTCAATTCTTAATAAATGTCAATTTTGTATGTTCTATAGATGGAATGCGTGTGTAATTGTAACAAGCAATATTGGTGTCGGTTTAAATTGAAATGGGTCCGGTTAGGTCGCGTCTGCCGTATTAATTTAGCTGTCGCTGGTGACCGGTAACAGAGCTGATAGACGTTTAAAACAGAGTTAAGACAAAAACCGGCCAATAAAAATATAATTATTTTTATAAAGAAGCCGTGTTTCATTTTTTAAGGCATCTTTTAATAAAAAGTTGTTTCGAATACATTTTAGCTCAGCCCCTCTAGTACCTAGTCATGAGTTCATGACACTAGGGAAAAATACTGAAGTAGAAAAAGTATTGTTACGAGCTTCGGGTTCGTGACAGTAAAAACTGCCGATTTAATAACCAAAAATAACAATTTATTTTACAACACTAATTACAACTCAACACACTAATTAAAAGAACACAATCACACTACTGATCACTCTTAATTCGCACTTGAAGATCGCTTAGATGTTTTCGCTCTTGTCGCTTTATCCAAACTGTGTCGGTCGTCGCGCATCCCGGCCTTATATAGTGCCGCAGATAGTTCGAGAACCTTCCATTGTAGAAACATCTAGAATGTTCGAGTACATACCGGCCCCGACCGACTAGGTATCGAAAGTTCGAGAAAGTTCTACAAAGTTCTAGTATCGAATTTTCTAGAACGATCGTGACTCGACTAGTTCTGCTACTCGATACTAGATGGCGCTAGTGGTAACTAATGTCACCTTGTACCTGGCATTAATTATGGCGCGTAACACTGCCCCCTCCTAAGACATGCTCGTCCCGAGCATTATCAGCCCCATAATAACGCGCCAGTCGGTCCACATGGACGATCTTAGGAGTACCTCTTGCACCTTTCTGTATCCGGTAGGTTACGTCATTGATCTTTGTCACAATCCGGTACGGTCCGTCCCATTTAGCTTGAAGTTTAGGAGATTTCCCTTTGCTGCGGACTGGATTGTGCAACCACACTAGTGAACCTTCGTCGAACCCTTTATTGTTCATTTTGCGGTCATAACGGGTTTTCATCTTTTCAGACATTTGCTGGCCCGATTGTCTGACGTGCTCATAAATGTCATTCATTTTGTTCCGCAAGTCATTCGCATAATCGGTTATACTGCGTGGGGCATCAGGTGGTATTCCGGTGATCAGGTCTGCGGGCAGCCGTAATTCTCTTCCAAAGTTTGCGAAAGCTGGTGTCATCGATGTACTTTCGTGAACAGCGCTTCGATATGACAACAAAAACGGTTGTATGTGCTTGTCCCAATCTCGTTGCCGATTTTCCACAACTTTGGCTAGGTACCTCTCCAATGTCTGATTAAATCGTTCCACCATTCCATCCGACTGTGGGTGGTAAGAAGTTGTTCTGGTTTTATGAGTACCCATAACTCGACAAGTTTCCTGGAATATTTGTGACTCAAAATTCCTTCCTTGATCACTGTGAATCTCTAAAGGTACTCCAAAACGACAGAAGACTTCCTGAACTAATTTATCTGCAACTGTCGAAGCTTCTTGATTTGGAATGGCGAAGACTTCCGGCCACTTGGTGAAGTAATCCATCACAACCATGAAATACTTGTTGCCACTTTCACTTTCCGGAAACGGCCCCGCAACGTCAAGGGCTATCCTCTCCCATGGTGCACCAACATTGTACAATTTCAATGCACCTCTACTGCGAGTCTGAGGTCCCTTTACAGCTGCACAACTTGTACATTTGCGACACCAGTCCTCGACATCGTCCCGACAGTGGACCCAGTAAAACCGTTCTCGTATCTTCAGTAGAGTCCGTTTTACTCCCAGATGACCTCCTGAACAACCATTATGGTACAGCTGTAGAACATCCGGTACTTGAGCTTTAGGGACAACCATTTGTAAATGACAGCTGTCTCCCCGAGCATTTTCCCATTTACGGCACAGGACTCCATCCTGAATCACCAAGCTGTCCCATTGGGCCCAATAGCTTTTTGTGATCGAACTCATCGCTGAGACGTCGCTCCACCTGGGCTTAGGAGCTCTGGCCTTCATCCACTCCAGAATCGGCTTGATGTCCGAATCTTCCTGCTGTGCACGTTGTAGGATTTCCTTCCACTCGTTGCTGAGGTCTGTCCTAAGCATCCTCACAGGTACCACTTCCTTACCCTCTTGCCTAGTACCATGCTTGCGGTCTTCAGGACAAGGTCTTCTTGAAAATGCATCTGTGTTGCCATGAGGTTTCCCGCTGCGATGTTTGACCACAAAGTCGTATTCCTGCTGCTGCTGGGCGGTGCTGTTAGCCGCACTTCTCTCTGGAGACCAGACATCATCCCTTTCTGCAGTTCGCTTAGGGCAACTGGATCGAAGGTGGCCCTTTTCCCCACAGCCGTAGCACCTAGGGCTGTACCTTCTATTACGATCGCGAACTGTAGCCACTACAACCTCCCTGACGCGATGGGAACGATGATCCTGCCGCACAGCTTCCACCTCCAGTGCATGGGCCAATGCGTCCTTAAGCGTCCCGTGGTGCCCGAGCCTCACAGCAGCTCTCACTTCAAGGTCGCGTATGCCGTCGATGAATGCCTGCACCAGGTTCCCATCAATAAGCGCAGGTACGGACTGGTAAGCTTTACGAACCAGCTTCTCCACTTCAAGGGCCCACTGCTGCAGGTTTTCGTTACTGCGTTGCACGCGATCCTTGAGCTGCGCACGAAACACGTGTTCCAGGTGAGCGTCGCCATACCGAGCCTCCAATGCCTCAAGAAGCTGCTCGTAAGTCACTTCCTTACCGAGAGCTTCCAGAACAGTTAAGGCCTGGTCGCGCAGGCCTAGGGTGAGGGCAGTCATGGCCTGACTTTTATTCCACCCGTTCGCCTTCATGACAGCCTCAAACTGGATTTTGTAGGCCGACCAGGAAGAAGTACCGTCGAACGGTGGCACTTTGAATCCACGTAGCGAAGGTGTTGTAGCTACGGGAGCTGCGATTCCCTCCCCAAGTTTGAGGTAATCCAGCGTTTTCTTCACGTCGGCCATCACGGTTACCTTCACGTCAGCCATCACGTTGTCAACCCGATTATTTACTTGGTCGATTCGGGTTTCAGCTTCCGACAGGCGGTTGTCATATTGAGCAACCTTATCCTTCACCTCCTTCATGTCTTTCCCGAAGGTAGCGTGAAGGTCCTTCATAAGGAGCATCTGCTCCTCCTGGCGGCGCGCCTGCTCCTCCTGTTGGCGGACCTGTTCCTCCTTATCACGCTGGAGCTGTTCTTCCAGCCGACGAGCCTGTTCCTCCTGTCGGCGGGACTGTTCCTCCTGTCGACGAGCCTGTTCCTCCTGTCGACGGGCCTGTTCCTCCTGTCGACGGGCCTGTTCCTCCTTATCCCGCTGGAGCTGTTCCTCCAACCGACGAGCCTGTTCCTCCTGTCGGCGAGCTTGTTCCTCCTGTCGGCGAGCTTGTTCCTCCTGTCGGCGGGCCTGCTCCTGCAGCATCATCATCAGAGCAGCCAAATCTGGTGCTGATGATGCTGGAGCAGCTGTGGACGGGCCGGCCTCCGTGGTCGGTAGCTGGCCTTCCGACCTCTGTGGCGTAGCTCCACCAAATCGCCTCTGGTCCGTCTCCTGCTGACGTTGACTCCGGGTACGGATACCCTCCGTGTCGTCTTTGGGTAAAACCGGCATAATCCTTGCTTCTGACACCAATTGTTACGAGCTTCGGGTTCGTGACAATAAAAACTGCCGATTTAATAACCAAAAATAACAATTTATTTTACAACACTAATTACAACTCAACACACTAATTAAAAGAACACAATCACACTACTGATCACTCTTAATTCGCACTTGAAGATCGCTTAGATGTTTTCGCTCTTGTCGCTTTATCCAAACTGTGTCGGTCGTCGCGCATCCCGGCCTTATATAGTGCCGCAGATAGTTCGAGAACCTTCCATTGTAGAAACATCTAGAATGTTCGAGTACATACCGGCCCCGACCGACTAGGTATCGAAAGTTCGAGAAAGTTCTACAAAGTTCTAGTATCGAATTTTCTAGAACGATCGTGACTCGACTAGTTCTGCTACTCGATACTAGATGGCGCTAGTGGTAACTAATGTCACCTTGTACCTGGCATTAATTATGGCGCGTAACAGTATATAACGTTTACAGAAATAACCAAAGCCATGATAATAAGCACACGCTAACATAACATACGCTGGCAGCTCGAAACTTGGGCTCACATAGTATCGCGTAGCTGTCGCAATACATGAACATTCAATCAGTTGCCTACCTGTAAGCATGCTTTCGTCAACGATGGAAGTGCCGGTAAGCAGCATAGCGTCACACGGCATCACACAGCCGTCGGATGGCAGCACCAGTACATCGCCAGGGACCAGTCGGCAAGCGTTCACTACGCACTCCTCCCGACCCATGCGGGTCGGTCGCAAAACGGTAACAGTGAACGCACTCGTCGAGCCGGCCATTTTGTGCAGACGGATACTCATCTGTTTGGTAGAATCAGGATTATAATATATGAATATTTTCGCAGGCCTTTGGTATCACCCAGTTACGCGCCGGGCAGATGCGGTAGCCGGTCCTTAACCCCTTTGCTGCCCGCTTGCCGACGACACCAAATAGGATGACTACCGAATTTATTTTTCTTACCCCTTGTTTACACCCTTATAAGTTGTGATACTGGTTTTCATCAAGTCTTGTAACAGACTTGTCAAAAAAGTGTCGTGTAGAAAACATGGTATTGACGATGTTTGGGATTTGTTTTACGATAAACGAAAAGAGTAGACACAACATGTACAAAAGATGTTTACTACCTTAGGTAAACCCGGGGTTAGGATATCGCCATGAATTTTCTAGCTACACCAAGTATTCATAATAATATCTTTTATTTATTACCTTTTTGGTTTGATATAACGCCAACATGCAGGTCGCAATAGACAAGATGAAAACGCAAGTCGCATACTGATAGTACTCATCCAATGACCACAGTATGATAGAGAAAATTTGGAATAGATAGAACGGATTGAAGACTTCGTCTTTGAACAGTGTCCAGTAACTCTTGACTTCCACCTCTACTGAGTTTGAGCCATACAGTTTGATCCTGAAAACAACAAGAATGTTGGAAACGGGTCCAATTAACTTTTTAAACTATGTAATTAGGCAAGACACCTAATTCGTTTTTTTAATGCTGATTATGAATTTACTTAAGTAACCAAGTAATTATATTACACTTACAGTTCGGTTTGCTGTCGTTTGTTTATGCCGGACATATTTTCCATCAGTAATTGAATAGTAAGTTTCTCATTGAGTGCAAGAACATTGACAAAGATTCCTTGATCGTTAAGCCAAATGAACCGGTTGTGCTTGAACATAAAATACCGCAGTCGGTTATCTTTATGGTTGGATAGGTTCAGGTCAATTTCAAGCACTTTTACTGTGGACCATACTCCATCAGCGTCGATAACTAAAAAGTAATAAATTCATTTAGGCATTGATTGACTTAAGTAGGTATAATAAAAATAAATAAAGGCTGATTCATGGTACACTGTATCAAGTCGATCCTAAGCTGAGGCGTGGCAGACGCAAAATACAACAAAAATTGAACTGCAGAGAGGCAATTCCCGTAACTTTAAAAACTTTCACAGTATGATCCACAGGCTATGAAGAGAAGTTACCTTGTCTGATGATCTCAGTCTCAAACTGTCAAAAATACTCATTTCCCTAATTTTTGACATTGATTGTCGCTGAGGTGAGATTGCAACTTGATTTTGAATGTTTTTAATTAAGTACGGGTATTGGCCTTCTGACAGAAATGCCACTATAATTGACCAACTGTATTCGACTCAGACCCGACTACTTTTGTTGCAAAGTCGAAATCAGCCTTTAGAAAGAGGTATCAGTCTACTAACTTACCACAAATTTCCTCCGCCGCTTTCAGACTGCATTTTATGTATTTGTATCGGTTGTAAGATGGGTAATAAGCTAATGCAAAATATGGTAATCCACATAGTAATATGCTCACGGTGTGTAATAAAATAGCCCCTAATTTTGAATACTTGAAGCCGTGTATGTTGATGGATTGTTCATCACCGCTGCTCTCGATAACTTGCCACTGTGTCTCGCCAATGACTTCATATTCGTCTGCAAATTTAAAACAAACGGTCTGCATACCTTACCGGGGATAGCTGTTGGTCGTGGGTGGTGGCACTGTGTTTGCATCGAATATTCGCATGTTATCCAAGGTATAAAAAACAGGTTGTAGCTGCATTCTTGTTAGATTTTGTTCATGCATTTTGTTTATCAAAGCAAAATGGTTTTGTATATTACAGAACTCCGCAGGGTGTGAGAAATTTGAACTGCCTGGGAAAAGATAACTTCTTACGCACCTACCCTATGTTTATTTGGATTTGTCTTTTTTTTCGATTTATCAGCTTGTCCTATATCTTATAATAATTATTTGTGTTTTATGATGGCAGTAGCTTAGGAATGGGTGATGATAACTCAGTGTGCAATAAAGTTATCGAGGACGGAAATTTAAAAGCGTTTTTAATAATGGACCTCTTTCGTCTGAATAGGGACAAAGACAATGATGATTATGTAAGTAAATATATTTTACTTCCATGTGTGATCGTGATGTCGTGGACATCCACGATAATATCGTCACGTTAGAAATGATAAAAACGCCTAGTATTCTCAATTTCAACTAAGAATGTTTAAAGTGCTAAATACGCCATTTAAAAAAGTCTTGGATTGGTGAGTCTGGGTGCTAAACAGCCAACAACCTTTTATAAATGTGCAAGAAACGCTTAGCTTAGTAGAAATTATTACTTAGATTTTGTATGCAATCATAAAAAATCAACATCGTTAGTAGAGTGCAGAGTAATTGTAGACCAGTTGTGGTTTGAACCTTATCCATGATAAAAAGTGAGAATAATCCTAGTTCATTCCATTTATGGACTGGACTGGTTCTGTCAAATCTGTGTGGAACATTTCAAACATCAATCTACATTGTCTTCACAGTCATGACCTGACCAAGATTTTGTCTGGACTTTAAAAGAGACTGTGACCTCTGAGTTTGTTTCGGTCTTTCTTCTCAGAGTAGTCAGATATTACGTGTAAAAGTGATTCCGATATCCTATTTACAGAATAAACAATTTCATTTCATTACATTCTTCTTCTGCTTAACATTATAAATGTTGATGCCGAATATGAACTGATTGGACTATAGTGGGTGATTGATGAAATTAATGTTTTATTAAAGTCTGTTGTGCATGGCTTGTTATTCTTTATGCTTAAAACATAGTTATTTTTTACCTTCATAACAAATTGCACTTACAGTGTTACCTAATCACTAAACGTCAACCCGTGAAATTATACATAATTCTGTTTATACAACGTTATTTTTAGTACCTATATGCGAAACCTGAATATAGTATGTTCAGAATAAGTAAATGAATCGATTCCAATAATTTTTACCCCATGTTATATTGTCCCAAAAATATTTAAAAAAGTTTAAGAGCTGGACACCGAGCGACACTAAGTAGGTTATCCAATCTCCGCGCCGAACGGTTAGGTACCTAGGTACTATTATCAATGAGCGAAAGACGGCGGCGGCGCGGCGCAAGCGGCGCGGGTGAGCATGTTTTTGTACGGTTCTATCCTCATTTTCGGCAAGTCATTGTCAAATAATGGGGGTGGATCTTCAGTAGCAGATGGAAGACCAGATTTTTGTTACAAATCTAAGGCTTCAGGAGCTTATTTTTCATTGCACTAGAATTTTAATCTATATCCACTTATTAAAGATTTTTCAACAATTCTTTGTTTTTTTGTGAGATCAATTTGATTTTATTGTTTACTAGCTGCCCAGCGCGACTTCGTTCGCTTGGTTACCTTACCGTACCGCCTACCCTACCCTACACGAAAAGATGTATCCCACCAAAAACATTTTCATGTAAAATGTTGCCAAGACGAGACCACATATGGCTCGCACTGCCAAAAAGTTATCATATTTTGACTAACGTGTAGAGTTTGTGAGTTTTATTGAGACTAACAAACGTCATTTTATTTTTAGGGTTCCGTGCCAAAATGGTAAAAATATATGTATATTTTTTGCAACCGGGACTGAAAGGAGGTCTGAAAAATTCGAAGTATGTAAGAGCGTAGTTTGCACATTCTCAAACATTTTTTTTTTAGGCCGCGTAGTTTTCGATTTTTGATGAAAAATTTTAAAAAATACCGTTCCCCCCGTTATCTCCAAAGTTTGCAAAGAGAGAAATCTGAAATAATTCTATGAGATAGAAGTTTATGTAATGTAAAGATTAAAGAAAACTGCAATATTCTACACCGCAGTGCACAGTGTTAAGATTCTCTGACGAATATAGGCCTCGCCGATGAAAATTTAAAAACATGATCGTACGGAACCCTCGGTGCGCGAGTACGACTCGCTCTCCCGATTTTTATATATATAGATTACTGTCAGACAATAGTGCAAAATAGAAGTAAATGTGGAAAATGGTAGAAAAGAAGGTGTTACAAGTAGTTACAACACATTTTTAGATGCCTTTGTTCACTACTTAATAGACTGTGAAAAGATCATGATTACATCTCAAATGGTTTCTTTAGATTGTTTGGTGAAATGCTTACACATAATTTTATAAAGAATCAAATTTCGTGAAGATGGTATTGCAACATACATTGTATAATCAAATGAAAACTACACAGGAAGAACGCCAATAGCATTTGCAAAACATCTTGTATATGGGAAAACCTAGCATGGGTTTCTTTAAAGTACATTGTTCAGTAGTGCAGTTGTCTACAGAAAAATATGTAATAAAGTTAATGTTTTTTTATCATGAGTTGGGATAACTAGATACCGAGGATCGTAGGAAATATTGAGCGTCTACACATGACGACACGCTGGCAAGACAGTATTGTAAGTGTGGACGTGGTTTTTTTTGGCATGACTGTGGCATGACACAGTGAGAGATACGATATGGTTGAAATGGGCGTCCACACTTACGATACGATACACCTGATTTTGAACTTAAAGATGATACAAGTGTGGACCCAGCTTTACAAGGAAAATAGCAAGCAGATGTGTTCAGATGTAAATAATTTTATCAATATTACCCCTTTTCCTTATAAATGATTGTGAATGGCAGGTACAAAAATTATAGATAAGCAAGAATTTCTGCAGTAGCTTTAAATAAGAATACCTAGTTACAAAAAACATAATCTATTACTTATTAGTATTATGTGCATTTTGTTGTGATCGCCATAATATAATATCAATGATTGTAAAAGGACAATTTAGGAACACACATAATGTTAAAACAAAAACAAAACAGTGCAAACACATAGTGCAGTCACCTCACATATAAAAATAAAGACACAATCATTTCTAAATCCATTATAATGCAATGAAATTTACAAGGTTTCCTAAATATTGTGTTTTTATTTTTATTCCAACAGTATCCCCGGCAATGCAGAAAAGTTAAATGATAGTGCTGTTAGTTTGAATAATGGCTTCTCTATTTTTAATAGCTTTATAAATGTAGACATGATTTCCCAAAAAATGATTGAGCCAATTGAAATAGACACACGTTATGTTAAACATATGGAAGACAATTCGCTAGTAAATTTCTTAAAACACAACTTTAGTCTGTAAGGGTCAGTTCACACCGAGACGCGACGCGACGCGCAGTTTTCAAGATAGAAATACAATTACAGACCTTATCTACTACACTAAAAGGTACACAATTCAGTGTCTACCTACTACGTCGAGCAACGCAGCGCAACGTAATTGTATTTCTATCTTGAAAACTGCGCGTCGCGTCGCGTCTCGGTGTGAACTGACCCTAAGACAAAATAAACAAATGTTTACAATGCACATGAATTAGGTATGTTTTGAAGTTAGTGTTGTCTAGAACATGTCACTGGAAAGTAACATTGGAACATAATAAGTGAGAGGTCTCTTTCTGAAAATGGTGGAGAAAAATATCTTAAGGGATCTACAGAATCTAAACGCAAAAAATGCAAGTTTTATAATGCCTAAAAGTATATGATCTAACTACATCGACTACAGTAAACAAAATCAGCAAAATATATGATATTCTTCAGGATATAATATGCTAGTTAGATAGTGTGTTAAAAACAATACAACTAATTTGATATGATAAAAAAAAATCATGAAGATACCTTTAAAAAAAATGGTTGCCTGTAAAGTCGGTTTTACGGGCGAAGATTTTACGTGACAACGACCGATCATCCGATCATAGTTGAGTGGGAGAGAGACGCAAGGCATTCGGCGGGCCTCTCTCTCGTTCGGTGACTCATCGTAACGTTACCGAGCGTTACACTTTTTCATAAGTGACTCCCAGTCGCAACCTAATTTAAGACGTTGTCACGTCAAAAAAACTTTCTTTTCACAATAAAAACCATACTAATATACATACAATCATTCTGATTTTTTGTCAGATTATTCTACAAGCAACATACTAAAGCACTAGTGTTTTAATTTTTTAGTCCATATAATTGATTTTTTGTAAATAGATAATTGCTTAATATTTTGCAATAAATTACCAGCGTTGTGTCATTGTGCTTCTCTTTCTTGTCTATGCAGTCCGACAGTGACCGCGCTTTAGGTCACATAGTCCCCTGAAGGAAACCGGCATATCCTCAAACCAAAATTTCAAAGACATGTGACATCTACCTACCCGCACTAGGTTCGCTTTGTGGATTACGACCCACTCCCTCTTAAAGAGAGGAGGCATGTGTCCCAGCAGTGGGAATGTTATAGGCTGTATCATGTGTGTGTGAAGTTATGTAAGAGTTTGTGTGGGAGCAGCAAATTAAACAGAATAGCAACCAAACCAAATATTTAATGAATTAAATGTACACATGATGTTAGGAATCCGTTAAAGTTTTAGGCCACTTGTGATTGCATACATGATTTGATGTTCATTAAGGTTTCATAACATTATGAAACAGTTTATGGCCATGACACATTATAGAGCTGCAGAGAACTGGTGCTGATGAATGATAAAGTTATAATGATAAGAATCAAGATAGCGAATGATACAACCAACTATTTATTTACATATGCAACAAATGCTTGAATAAAATATTATGTACTATTGAGGAAAGGTTTTATTTTGTGCTGTGCATGTACATAATGATGATTTCATGTTTTAGGATAAATTCACACTGCCTCATGGAATTTATTGATTATCTGACAAGTTATTGTTAGCATTAGAATAAATATTTTGAATATTAAAAGTAACTGTCTTACAAGAAAAAATTGTAATACAGAAAGCAATCGCCCTATAACAATTTTATAGTTTAGAAATTTACATGAATGTTTGAAAAATACATAGCTGATTTATTACATTTAGCAATCTAGTTTAATATAATAAAAGCCTTGATCCACCACTGTCTCATGAAGTGTGCGCTTTTGAAAAAGTAAGCAAAAATGAGCTAATATTATGAGACAGATTCCCTTGGCACATTCCAGAATCCTAGTCCTTGATTATCAGTTTTCATTGGATATTTTCATGTTATAATGACAGTTATGTAAATATATCTTCTTTTAAAGCCATATTGTAGAATATTCTTGTGAGTCACAAGATATTTAATCAAGTGTGCGAGACTTACCATTGGCGGCGCAGGCATTATTAATGTTCGGCATTCCCGCGAAAACTATTAAAAAGGTTTATAACACAAAAAAGTTAAGGCATATTTAAATAGATGTTGTTTAGTTATCTTTGAGTAACCGGTGCTACCTCATCGCAAATTATTTAAGGTTTTATAATGTGGATTTACTCCGCACGTATTCACATCACACACCTCGAATACGAATGACAGGAGGAAGAAATTGATTGATAGAATAAAAAATGTCAAATGCTGACTTGTCTATGGTAGCCACACACAATATCGATTAATAACCCTGCCTGAAAACTCTTTATAGGTAGCAGCACTGTTACCCGTCTACAAACAGTCATTGTTTTGTTTATGACTTTTGATAACTTTTGTGTCGATCACAAACTCAACGAAAACTAAATAAAAATGTACGCGACTGTGTAGCACAATAAAATTAAAAGACGAGAGAAGGAAAAAGGAAGCGTCTACCACTTATAAAAAAGCAGCTGTAGTGGAAAAGTAAATAAAATAATTATGGATACGACCTTCCACACCATAAAAGGTAGTTTTGTAAAATTATTTATTTAATAATAATCTAATTCATAGGTTTACGCTGTTTCGTTGTATGTTAATGAAAGGATTTTATTAGATCTAAGAAGCGAATAATTACTCTGAATAACTAGAATATCGATGTCGGTATTTTGGCATGGCAAGGCTAAGCACATTATGGCGGAAACATACTTACGTGTCGTGGCGTGTCGTCTGACGCAGTGTTAGCCAATCAAAACTCGTTGTAATTTGACGTAGTCCTGAACAGATTCGTTTGATTGGTGTATCCCGAGTCACGACACAACACGACACAGTAATGTGTCGCTGGCTTTAGTTGTGAATTTGTGACACGTTTTACCGTTTATTAGTGTAGATGGCGCTAGGTTGGTGAACAAAACGGATGTTATTGATTTGGCGCGAACGCGTGGACAATACGATGACAATCTGTTGAGAAATAAAAATTAAAATCTTTTAGCGATTCAAAATTATACAGCATTATATTGTAGTCTTTGTTCAAAATGCCGCACGGTGTGTTTGCAAAGAAGAGTGATTTTTTAGAAATCGGTGAATATAATTTTTCGTGGCCCGGTGAAAATGGCACTTTTCAGGATTTTGGTTCCGTAAATTACACAATGCCTTCAGGTATGTATTAGAGATTTTAAAAACTGTGTTAATTTTATTCATTAAATAAAATAATGAGAGTGGACTTGATAAATAAACAGGACCCTGGTATTGGCCGTGGTGTCCACTTTGGAGAACTACACAGCATCCTCTCTTTCAGGTGAGTAAATAGAAAGGACTTCTTTGATATTATGCATTGCCTTAAACCTTAAAGATTAATTAGGTGTATTTTTAGTTATCCAACATGCTCTTTGTGGCTTCATACTGCGCTCCAAGTACCAAAAAAGGTCAATTGTGGATGCATACTATTTTAATATTTGGTAAGTCTTTCTCATTATTTTAAATAAGTTAGGCCTACAATAAATTAAAAACAAATACTTATACCAAATTTAATTTAAATCACATTCTGTGCAAGAACGATTTAGGTATAAGTACCTACCTGTCTAGTTTTGCTGTTTTGGAGTATGTAGGTAAAGCTATCGGAAGTAGGTAACTAATGTGGGCACACTAGTTATTTACATATAAATACCTAATTAATTTGTGTTATTTGATAACACTTTTCCTCTAATTATACCTAAAGTAAAGAACCGAGAAGCACTGCTTCGAAAACTTAGATACAATTTTCGGGCCCCAATAGCCTATAGGACGATAGGTTTTCTTGCTTAGCTTTAGCTTATTTTTAAATTTGGTGACAATGCAAAAATATGGTAAGTACCATATAGTTGGACTGATGATGCCACCGGAAGGTAGCCGTAGGAACTCCTCAACTAAATAATAAAACCCCATCGTGTTCGGTTTCGTTGGATTTCCTTTCGACTTACCTAATACCGATGTTCGAACTCTTCCACTAAATAATGTCCCGAAAAGTAGGAATTAAGATTATTTATATTGCATAATGGAAAGTTGGAAATCTGAGGAAGTTTTTAAATCAACTTTAGGGATGACCCCAATATTTGCATTAAAAACTTTCTCAGACCACCCCTCTTTTTTTTCAAAGACTAAAAAACTAGAACGAATCTTTTCGACCAAAAATTTTCGTCCTAGCCTTCATGCTGTACTCAATATGGGCATGGCACGTGATATGTTCACCTGATGCCTTCTCCTGGAACTTCGGCTTCGTGTTCCTGAATCTCGCTCAAGTTGTCTACTTGGTGTATGAGATGCGACCCGTCAAATTTGACCCAGAGCTTGAAGAAGTTTATCATACGCTATTTGAACCGTTCAAGGTAATGTATTAAATAGGTATGTAAATAGGTTTGTATACCTCATACGTATCTAGTTGGAATATTGTTACAATATGCCTAGTTCCCGAATACAGACTTGTCTACTTAACCAACATTTCACGGTCTCAAACTCCCAAGGTAACCAAACCACCACGAATCGCCATATTACCAATTTCAAGTCGTATTTTCCTTAGACGCGCGCTCCTTTGAATCACGATTCAATACTGTAGTTTCCATTTCTTTTGAATAGGTAGGTTTATGCCTTACAAAATATTTATATCTCACCAATTATGGTTAAGGTGTCCAGACTGCAGTTCAAGCGCATGGTGTCTCCAGACTTTGCCCACGTGATGTCATTGCACGCGGGTGAAGCGTACGCCATGCAGAACCTCACCAAAACCGACCGGCTTGGGCTACTGCTCGCTGGAAAGGTAACAATTAAGATAGGATAGGGCTCATTAACCCACGTTATCTCTTGCCGTAGTGGACCCCTAGGACCTAATATTTTGTTTGATAGTCGAATATTCTGTATTGAATCCGGAGCATCTAGTTAAGGTCTAACCGCATACATCCCTACCGTGCAGGGATGTGGCCGGGCCGTGGCTTTCTGTTTACTCAACTTGAACTGCATAAAACATGTATGCAACGATCTTTTTGGGAACACGTCCTAGCCACATCTTGGCGCGGAAGGGGCGCGTTAAGGGCCTTACAGGACCTAAACGCAAAAAACGCAAGTTTTCAAACAAAAGTATATGATCGACTACAGTAAACAAATCAGAATATTATATTCTTCAGAACATCCTATGCTAGGTAGATAGTGTGTTTAAAAAATTAAATAAAACTAATTTGATACGATAAAAAAAAAAGATACCTCTAAAAACTTTCTTTTTACCATAAAAAACATACTAATATAAATCCTACAATCATTACGATTTTTTGTCAGACTATTCTACAAACAACATACTAAAGCACTAGTGTTTTAATTTTTTAGTCCAAACAATAGATTTTTTGTAAATAAATAATTGCTTCGTATTTTGCAATAAATTACCAGCGTTGTGTCATCGCGTTTCACTTTCTTTTCTAAGTTTTCTATGCAGTCCGAAAAAGACCGCGCTTTAGGTCATGTAGTCCCCTGAAGGAAACTGGCATATCCTCAAACCAAAATTTCAAAGACATGTGACATCTACCTACCCGCAATGGGTTCGCTTGGTGGATTACGACCCACTCCCTCTTACAGAGAGGAGGCATGTGTCCCAGCCCAGCAGTGGGAATGTTATAGGCTGTAACGTGTGTGTGTGAAGTTATGTAAGAGTTTGTGTGGTGTGCAGCAAATTAAACAGAATAGCAACCAAACCAAATATTTAATGAATTAAATGTACACATGATGTTAGGAATCCGCTAAACTTTTAGGCCAATTGTGATTGCATACCTACATGATTTGATGTTTTATGAAACAGTTTAAGGCCATAACACATTATCTCACTTTATGTACGGCTCGTGCATTTATTTATTAACGTTTCACTACTGATGATGTTGAACTATTAGGACATATTTATAATGCATGGGAAGATAAATGCGATGCCTTGGGCATCTTTTGTGATTTGTCCAAGGCATTTGATTGCGTTCTTCACGAAACGTTAATCAGGAAACTCCGCCACTACGGGATCCGAAACACTGCTCTGGATCTTCTTATTTCATACTTGAGTAAAAGGATTCAGAGCGTTGACGTTAATGGAAAAAGATCACCCGGATCTATAGTAACAATGGGAGTCCCACAGGGCTCAATTCTTGGTCCTTTCTTGTTTCTCATTTATATTAATGACTTGCCGTACCTCATAAAGGATCATCATGATATAGTGTTGTTTGCAGATGACACTTCTCTTTTGTTTAAACTTAAACGTCAGCAGTTGGTTACTGACGATGTAAATAGCGCGATCTCGAAAGTAGTCCACTGGTTCAATGTTAATAATTTGCTTCTAAACGAGAAGAAAACCAAATGCATTAAGTTTACGCTACCCCACGTAAGGCAGGTGAAAACTAATGTGTTGATAAAGGGCGAGGAATTGAATCCTGAAGACAACACAGTATTCTTGGGCATAACTTTGGATGCTAAGCTTCAGTGGGGTCCACATATAGATAAATTGTCAAAAAAGCTAAGTTCTGCAGCATACGCTGTTAGAAAAATTCGAAATTTAACTGATATAGAGACTGCTCGTTTAGTGTACTTTAGCTATTTTCATAGTGTAATGTCGTACGGTATTCTATTGTGGGGAAATGCCGCCGATATTCAGACTATCTTTGTTTTGCAGAAGCGAGCTGTTCGATCAATTTATAAATTAAGTCCGAGACACTCTCTCAGAGACAAATTTAAAGAGATTAATGTAATGACTGTGCCTTCTCAGTACATTTATGAAAATCTTTTATATGCCCATAAAAATATAAAATTGTTTAAAAAATACAGTGATATCCATAATATAAATACTAGAAACAAACACAAATATGTTGTACCTACAACCAGGCTCAAGAAAATAGGTGGCTCGTTCAGATGCCAATGTATACGCTTTTACAATAAACTACCAAGCCACGTTCAAGATCTAAGCCTTAATAAATTCAAATCTTTCATTAAACGTAAGTTGTGCCAGAAAGCCTTTTATACCGTTAAAGATTATATTGAGGACAAAAAGGCTTGGGATTGAGCTGCTTCCAATTTCTGCATTTTGAATGATTTTTTTCTTTTTAATACACATTGACATTGATGAATATTTTTTTTTAAACAATGACATTTGCTTACTTTGTAAAGTATTATATTATTTTTTCATTGTGAATGTGAAGACGATGTGGGTCTTTTTACATACTTATATATATTTTTTTTATTATTCTCTCTGTTCTGTTTTTTTTTTTTCATGGTCTGGCAGTTTGAGTAATTTATGTGGCCTACCCAAATGTCCTTTCTTTGGTATTGTTCGTCGAATCGTTGAGCTCCTTAAGTCTTGAGTTGAGCTGCACGATTTTTGACAAATGCGTGCACTGACTGGACAGGTCCTCTCAATCTGTGTGGTTCTTTCCTCAAAAGACCACCTCAGACATCGATCTACATGGTCTTCATATAACCTGACCAAGATTATGTCTGGACTTTAAAAGAGACTGTGACCTCTGAGTTTGTTTCGGCCTTTCTTCTCAGAGTAGTCAGATAGGAAACGCCGACTTCATCTAGTTTAAAAAAAAAAACATGATTGACGTGTAAAAGTGTTTGTACAAACCTACTTACAAAAAATAAAATCATTTCATCATTTCATTTCATTTCATAAAATCACACAGAAAATCTAACCTATTCGAGTCCGGATGCTCCACTTTTTTTAGTTTGTTTTTATTCTATCGACTCTGGGATTTCTGCCCATACATTTTTGGGCATTAACCTTTTCCTACGGGAATCTTGGACAAGCACTCTGCCATATTAAAGAAATTAGAATTATGTATTATGTAAATTATGCCTATAGAGAGCATTGAAAATAGCATCTTCCATCAAACTTTAATTTACCTAAATCTAGTTGTATCTAGTAATTAAGTAGTAAGTAGTCATTTGGAAAACCTTTAGATAAACGAGGCCTTATTTCAGTGCATTTTCATTGAGCTTCATTTAAATCTTTTCTCTAATCCACATAACAAGCGTAGAGCAGCAGGCCATTTATCTCGGAAAAATTAGCTAAAGAGAGACATACACAAACAGCCAGACCCGGAACAACTACTTGTAGGTCATACAAATATTTGTTCCGTGCGGGAATCGAACCCGCGACACGCAGCACAGCAGTCAATCGCTTAACCACTGCGCTAGCCGTGCCGTCGAATTGACTTAATCACACTAATATTATAAAGGCGAAAGTTGGTGTGTGTTTGTGTGTTTATTTTTACGAGTATATATTTGTTACTTCTTCACGCTCAAACGACTGGACCAATTTTGATAAAATTTTGTATTCAGGTAGCTGATACCCTGGATTAACATATAGGCTACTTTTTATCCCGATATTCCCACGGGAACGACACTTACGCGGGAGGAACCGCGGGGTGCAGCTAGTCTAAAAATAAATATGTTCCATCTTAGTTTAGCCGTGGAAATAATGTCGGATTGTCGTGGTCACGTAATCTCGAGTTTTCGACCTATTTAAACATAGCAAAGTTCTCTGGTACCTACCTAGATACTTGGGTACTTTATTATTTTTGTTTTCAGCTTCGTGTGTCCCAAGTCCCAATCCCTCTCCTTTTTCCGCCCAAATCGATCTTGAGCTAATACGGAGTTACGGACCTATGGGTCGGTTCGCATCTGTCGGAAAATACGTCGGGCGTAACTGCGATTGCGTCTATTTCTTCGCTCGACGCACCAACGCATCATCAGTTGATTGTGAAAGGTTGAATGTTTTATCATATTGACAATTGTCTGTTCTGGCGTTACGCTACCGATACTAGATACGCGACGCATGTTCCGTCAGTTATGAACCTTCCCTTAATCTGCGGTACCTACATAGATACATAAGTCAGTGAAAATATGACGGTTTAAAAACATTTTATTTTGGTTGGTGCTAGTGTGTAATTGATTTTTGGGCCACTCTGAGTGTGGTAATTGTGACAGAAGAATAACTAGCAGGGGATCCAGGGGGGTGGGTTCAGGGGATCAGACCGGAATAAATCGTTGTATTAGGTAAAAACAAATGAAAGTGATAAAGTCATCATTACGGCCGAAAGACGGCCACTGCTGGACATAGGCCTCGGGACCAAGCACCTCCACTTCGACCGGAAAGTGGTAAAGCAAATAAATAAAAACTGTCGGTTCACAAAATTTGCAGATATTAAGTTTATATTCCCGCAGCTACCCATAGAGTTAGAAAATTTAAAACAGTTTTTTAGGCAGCACGTGCCAATGTTTCCAATGAATACGTATCGTACCGCGCCTCACCTAACGACTCGCACGTGCCTTTTTATACGATACCCTCAGATAATATTAGAGTACATCGATTCCCACTCTTTACCAAACCATCAGTTTATTGCCGTGGTAAAATTGATCGGAAAATGCCTTCGTGTGCCGTGTTGGAAGTTTTGAATGAAATGCTTCTAAGTAGTAGATGTGGGATACGTTATAAGTAGAGATTACAGACTTGACTAAACTAAGGCAGATTACACGCTACAATGCGCGACGCGACGGGGCGCGGGAAACGGAGCCAAATTCTCCCGCGCGGAAACGCATTTTAGTTATTTTTTTATATAAAAAATCATTATCTTAATTTTATAATCGTTATCTGCGCCCCGTCGCGTGACGCGCTGTAGTGTGTGATCCGCCTAACTCAAGTAGGTACATACAACACTGTGCTTCAGAATGTTTAATTAAGGTAGGGTGTAGAACTTTTGCAAACATTCCGTTGCATAGTTCACAAAACCTAAGACCTAAGTTTTAATGCTAGGGGTTATAGGACGAACGATAGTTCATTTTGTTGCCGGCTACTTTCTGTACAAGACGTAGAGTATTAAATTATCTATGGTACAAGATACCAGCGGTCTGTAAGCAACTTCGCACCCCGCTTAGTACTTCCAAACTTAATACTCCCAAATCTCCTCTTACAAGAGCTGCTGGTGGTGAAAGCCGTTGTAAAATCCGACCAGAACTTTCTTTAATTAAACCGTAATACTTTTAGTATTAGGAAGTCTTATGATCTTCTATTCTATGGAACTCAGTATTTTGAGTAGCATTCTAGCTGATCAGACTATTTAATATTTCGATTGAAAGGGTTACAAAGATACCTATACTTAGACTTATATATCAACCAAGAATAGAAGCTTTTTTTAGCAGCTCTAAATGAATCATGTTACATGATTATATGAATCTAGTTCTGCTGTAAAAAACTGTGAAGGTCGTATTCACATGTTACGGCTAAAAGCCGAACCTCCGCCGCCTTTTACCCCGCCCGTTTTTTTTGAGCCGGCTTTTACTTTACTTTTACATCTAGATGTAGCCGGCTAAAACAAAATTTCATTATGCCTAGGTAAACGTTATGAGCGGTCATCAGTTCCTGCATCCGATTCTGCCTTGTGAGTTCTTGGACTCTCCCGAGTTCGAGTCGAGTCGAGCCACGATCGACGAAAAATTTAAGGTGAGTTACCAATACATCTATGTTCAAAGTTCACCATATAAAGTATTGAATCATTTTATTAACAACCAACCATGCATTGACATTAAAACAGTAATACAAGCCAACACTAACATATTTAATATTAAAATAAATTATTATGTAACTATGTAAGTACAAGAACATTAAAAAGGGTAAAAGTTTTATTTAAATTACATTATGAGCAGGTTGCTTGCCTACCTGTTTTGATGTTATGATATCCGTACAGTATATCTCTCGCAATCATCGACCATATCTAGCAAAACTCAAAAGAAATCCACTCAAATAAGACCCATTTATCGCTACATTCCCAAATATTACCATCACGTTTGATGTTATCTAATGGCGTCTTATTTCACACAGTAACACTTTGGTGTAAAGCGTCACCTTGTTAAGTAAGGCAATGAGGCTAACTAACACGGTAGGGTGGCCCACTGATGAGTTCATTATTCAAGGGGAATGGAGTTCCTGACACTGTATTCTGTAGTAAATGCTCCGAACCTACTAACCTATTTAAATAAATGTTACAAAGGGTTTTAGTTTAGTAAAGGTCGGGTTAATATCAAGTTGCTCTTTTGATCTACGTTTTTTTTTTGGGTTGTTTCTTATTGGATTTTAATTAGCTGTTTTAAGAACACGAAGGATAGGAAGGGAAAAGACAGCCATGTGCATGAAAGTTTTGATGACCTTTTAGACGTTTTTTTCTTGTATAATATAATAAATACTGCTAACTACTAAGTACTTACCAGTAGCACCAGTAGCGTGTAGATGATTATTTAAATTCGTGTTTCTTTGTGCTGCCTTTAAGTTTTTACAATTCGAAGGAATTACTCCCATAGTTCACATTTTATTCTAGAAAATATACTTTGTCTGTTATCTACATCGTTGCAGCAGGAGCTAGGTTTTGACTTTGCATTGGTTAACTCATAAATCTTGTCAAACTTAAGTTAAATTGCAAAACATTACGAAGCTTATTTTAAAAGTGCCTACACAATAAACCATTTTTGACTCACCCAATGGCCAAACTGAAAAACTATTTCTTTTATCCCATAGATTCAAATTTAAATCAAAACCTTTTCGCTCATGTCAAAAGATTCATTTAACGCTTTGATTGATTTTTATAGCCAACCTACCCCATGTCTTTTTTGCATTTTCGTTCGGTATCAGGTAAAAGCAAGCCAACAGTCGTTATCGCAGAGACTAGGCACTTCAAGCTTTACGGGACAGGTCATAAACAACTACAAACTAAATCGCATAAATTGCCCGCGCGTGTCCAAGCCGAAACACCTCGCTGGCCAGCCGATGCACGCCAATTACTCTACCCAAAGTGTCAGCTGTGATAACGCCTTTGTGAATTAGATTAAAGGTGGGTAGCGATATTGATGTATAAACTTGTGCAAGAAATACTGAAAAGAAACCACTCGTTAATTACTTTGCAGAAATCTATGGTGTAAGTAAAATAATCTAATATGTCCTTTTGTTTTTGGACTTATTTGTATAGTTTGTTAGTTAGTCATATAATTTAGTACCGGTTGTAGTGTAAACAGTTAGTTATACAATAATTTACTTTTGTATTAAATAAGTAACTGTTAAACAACATAATAATATAATATTTCTCAATAAATGCATATTATACATTATTTCGGTCTAAAAATGCCTTAAGTTAGTGTTCCAGAGTGAAAAACCCTGACTTCTAAACTAGGTTTATGTACCTGTATCTTAGAAGCCAAAAAATTATTCCAAACATACACAGGTTTCCGTAACAACATAGTAATTGCAATATTACACGTTGTCCTTACAAATTGATCAGAAATTATCACGGCAGCAGATTTTTTTTCAAAACTTACTATCATTCAGATACAGCCAGCTACATAGGTACAACCTAGGCGTAAGTACCTACCGAGCGTCAATAGACGCTTAGCGTAGCGATATTTTCTGAACTTATCACAGAATATGCCGACGATTTTACTACGAAATACGAGGCAGATAAGATAAGAAGAAGTTTTATCACACCTTTACCTTACGTACTTACATCATACAATGTGTCACGTATCGCTAAGTGATACATTTGCGCTAGGGGACCGCGAAGCTGAGTCATAATATAGGTATGACAAAGAAGTTATGGGATCGGTTACCAGCTCAACCCCCACGGCACCATTAAGTAAAAAGCTTCCTTCAATTCAATGGTATTACAGCTGCGCAGATATGAGGGGCTTATGCACCATTTACTAGGTCAACGAGAAAACTTTTTATTAATGTTATCATCTCATTCTCCCTTGATTCTATGCTGTTATGCAAATATGTTTCATAGAATAGAATATTGTCTATTGTAGCTGCAGGTGGTTAACAAAGCAAGTTGGTCAAAATTAAAGAAGTCTCTACAACTGATCCCTATGTCTAGGCATTATGAACAACTTTAACTATGGGACCAAACCAGAAATCGCGGATAAAAATCTGCTGTTCCCTACATTTTGACGAGTTATACGAACATCTGTACCTCAGAGGTATACAATAGTAACTCCACTTTTTAGAAAATAATGTTTGTGCACCATTAAAATCGCAAGAACCAGTTCTATAAAATGGTATATGACATTAAATCCTATGACATCTATGAAAAGAAATATCCAATCGTATACGACATTAAATCCACTAACATCTAATGGGTATTAGGACCTCAAATGACGATAAGATTATTTACCTCTGAGCCTAATGTGCTGTAATTATGTGTAATACATAATAATTCCATCCAATAAAACAAAAAAATGCTGTTGAGTTTGTTTCAATATATTTAAAGCAACTATGTCAAAATTGCATTCAAAGTTACACTCCGCGCATTTTTGCCTCTCCTGTAAAATTTTCGTTGTAACACATAATGTTGTATACCTCTGAGGCACGGACGCCAGCACATCAAGTTACTACAATCTGTCAGATTTCTTTAATAGATTTTCGACTTTATTGCTAAAGCATAAGGTTCAAGGTTGATTGGGAAAATCTGACAGTTTCGGGTAGGTTGACCTGCTGGCGTCTGTACAATAGGTATGTAGGGAACAGCTGTTTTTTTTTCGCGATTTCAGGTTTGGTCCCATAGTAAAAGTTGTTTATAATAATGAATACAATGACCTCTTACAAGGTTGTTAATGTTTTACCAATAACCTATAAAACAAAGTCGGGTTAGCTACACCATTTATAACTCAAGAACGGCTGGACCGATTTTTATGATCTTTTATTTGTTGGATTTGTCTTCGCCCAGAATAATGGGTAAAATAACAAAAAAAAATCTGAGGCGGTACGAAGTTCGCCGGGGTCAGCTAGTAAGAAAATATCTATATCTAAAGAATGTTAACGTATCCATATCATTTACAATATCTAACATAACTATTTACACTAGGTAGGTAAGTACTAAATTAAATGACTAATTAGCTATACAAAAACAAAGTACTCGTCCGCATCGCTGTTAGAAGATTGGCTACATAAGCCACATGCGAGCGCACGAACGGTAACTACTGCGGAATGGAAGCGATCGCCCTGGCCGAAATCGGTCGGATTGCATCATCATCGTCATCTGAAAACGTGCCCAGAAGACTGGCAGCACATTGCCACGTTGAATGGCAATGCTAATTCTTTGACCAAAGAACGACCCAGTCCTCTAGTTACGTGAAGTGTCGACCAGTCGGCCATTAGGTGTCGACCACTTGGCGATTAAGTGTCGACCTACCCATATAAGATAGGTAAACATATTATTTTGTTTGCATTCATCATCTGCCTAGCCTTTTCCCAATTATGTTGGGGTCGGCTTCCAGTCTAACCGGATGCAGCTGAATACCAGTATTTTACATGGAGCGACTGCCTATCTGACTTCCACTACCCTGTTACTGGGTAATGCGATACCCCTTCGTAAGTCTGATTGTCAGACTTTCGGGCTTCTGACTACCCGTAGGGCCGTAACGACTGTCAAAGATCCACGTATGACAGCCGGGACCAACGGCTTAACGTGCTTTCCGGGGAACGGAGAGGCATCCACAGACCAACCGCGGTAAGCATAGCTTAACCTGATCGATCGACCTGTGCGGCTGTTATTATTTAGCCACGGGCCCCTCATTATTTGGTTTTCTTTGCAATCAAGCGTAAATAATTCGTAAATTTCAATCGTAAATCTTCTTGGCACACTCGTTCCATCATAGACCTCATCCATCTCTTTCTATCAGGCGTGATCGAGATCAAGAGAAGGCCCATTCAGTAATAAAAAAATATACCAAACCATGTGCTTCACCCTGTAGAATATTAGGTACGTATGTGCTCTATATACTGCAACAAACCGTCTAATACAGAAAGTTAGTAGTTAGTAATTACGTGCAACGCCAGCTGATATTACTTTCGCGTTTGGTATACACACTCGTTGATCACTCTTTGGCATTACCATAGATATCCGTGGGCATTACCTACCCCATTCCGCTGACCTAATTGTTGCCTGATGTGGCTGTATAACAGCCGAAGTGGCTATAAATGCAAGAAACTAGGTTAAATATCGATGCAGTCTAAACAGTCTCGTAAAAACGTGCGGGACTTACCTAAATTGCTTCTTCAGCTATCAATCACATTGAGCTGTAGACATTCACTTTTAATGTAGCACTTCTATTTATAGACGAATGTAGGTTTTATCAGCAAATCTCTCTTGAAAATTGTTGCATCACTATGATAACACATACTGTTCGACATTTTATTAGATGGCTGGATCAGAGTGTGTATCACCTTAGGGGCTTTCGAAAATTTTAACTACTAGTAAGGCTTTCAACGTGCATGCTGACCAGAAAACTGGATATTGAGTCGTTTCATGGCAAACCGCAGCATGTCATGTATGTGTGTTTATGCATAAAAGGGTTTGCATGCGTACATGCATGTTTTACTCTTTTATATTTAGACAGTAACATGGTGATTGAAAATCATAGTTATTATAGAAAATTATTTTATGGGAATATTAAATGATAAATGATTTTATTTTTGTAAGTAGGTTTGTACAAACACTTTTACACGTCAATCATGTTTTTTTTAAACTAGATGAAGTCGGCGTTTCCTATCTGACTACTCTGAGAAGAAAGGCCGAAACAAACTCAGAGGTCACAGTCTCTTTTAAAGTCCAGACATAATCTTGGTCAGGTTATATGAAGACCATGTAGATCGATGTCTGAGGTGGTCTTTTGAGGAAAGAACCACACAGATTGAGAGGACCTGTCCAGTCAGTGCACGCATTTGTCAGAAATCGAAATATTCCACACTGTTCTCGTTGTTGATGAGAATGTTATAATTATTATTATCCATTTATTTCAGGCATCAAGGCCCATATAAAACACATTCAATACAATATGAATATAACTTAAAAATACTATAAATACATACAACATTATAATAAAAACATTATTATTAAATTAACCTATCAATATGGATATGCCATGCGAGTTCCTCGTTTAATTCTATCAGCCGTCATAAACCCATATTAATAATATAGCACGTATTTGGCCGGCTATTTTATTAGAATGGTCCCTCCGCCCACCCGTGGCGGCGGGCACTCATCAAGTTCACCAATAGCTTTCTTTACACCGCCGCGTTAACGGCCGGCTCTACGTAATCATATCATGAAATGACGTGCTGCTTTCGTGATATCTGTTAAATTATGTGCTGTATATCTTTTTCGTAGAAAAAAAATATTGAAATATAGGTCAGCGAGAGAGAGAGAGTTCTGTTTAAAAACCATCAAATAACAGATGGAATTGCAGTACATTTTAAGAGATTGCATTTTGGGATTGCAATATTAGTATTATTTGAATAAATGCCTCAATAAACTTGTGAATGTTCAAAATTAGTTCAGATTTGTTAGCCGCAAATAGTGCCTAACCGCGTAGCGGTCGTAGCCAGTCGGTTATTTGCTACGACGTCGTAACCGAGCGTAGGCGCGATGCCTTTACGTCAGCTACGACGTAGCAACAATAATTTAGTCCTTAAAATGTACCTACTATTATTGATCGAAGTTAAAATAGTACCGGTGCTTCTGATAGTAACTTTGCTTGTCATACAATGAAGAAATGACGAATGAAGTTTCTTTATTTCTTGTTTTGAGACACGCAGGCACTTTATTTTTCGCCGTATAATACCAACTGATAATTATTCTTTTATTCTAAAACAAAGCCTCTCGTTTAGGTGTCGATAGTGGCTGCGTCATCGTGCCGCTACGTGTACTGGCAGCGGAGTTCCCTGGAGTATTTGTTCGTAAAGGAGCCGTACCTTGCGTGTGTGGTGACTACGCTGATTGCTCGAGACATTACTACCAAGTTGTATGCGATGAACAACAAAATCGTTACTGAGAGGGGATCACATCTTGATATCAGGCTGCCGAGCATATCTCATGCGCTTGCAAGAAGTCCGAGGAAGCTTCGTGGTGCAAGTAAACTTCCACCTCCGACCACAGTTCAGCCCGTACCACCTGAAAAACGACCCAGTGAGTATAATCTTAGTTCAATTTCTGGCAATGTCTGATGTAAACTTAATGTCTTGCGTCATATAGGTATTCAAGCTAGGATAAATATGTATGTAGAAACATTTTCGACGTTGCATGAAGCCAACTCGTAAAAAACAAGAGCGACGGCGACGCGGTGCTACGAAGCCGCTACGGTGCTACGAAGTCTCTACGATAGTATAAATTATATATGCCAGCCGACTCCTAAAGCTGCAACTGTGCATTACTTTGATACTTTAGTGTGGTGCCTTATCACGACGTGCAAGCCCTCCTGGTACTCCTTAATAGTTTTCATATTTATGTTTGTTTAATGCATGCTATGTGAAAAACAACAAACAATAACATGTCATGCCAGTGGCTGCTACGAAAGTTTCTAATTCAAAATATTTACTTTTTCTTATTGTGTTGCCAATGTACAGGTACTCGTACTTACATAAAACTTTCAAGCGCTGCAAAATAAAGTTGAAATCAAGAAGCGCTTGACTTAGCCTCGAGTTGTTTGTTGGCAAATTTCATCAAACAATACTGTAGTTGTTTTTTTATTTTGGCCAACAGATTAACAGCTAAAATGATCCTGACTGTATATGAGATTTTCCTACTAGAGACTTGATATTATTGTGTGAAAATAATAACAACCACCAACAGAAAAACTGACTGATCCTTCCTTCACAGATTGCTGGTCCCGCGACACAGAACCTCTTCCCATCGCTATGAAACGCAACTGTAACTCCACATACAACGGAGGCGACGAAGAACTGATGCCTTTAGCAGCGCACGAAGCTCCGGCCGCTTCGTCAGACGACTTATCCGTGGCTGACAGCTGTCCCGACACGTCTTCCAAGTACCACAGCTGCGAGGCAGTCGAGACTGATGATGAACTTCGGCATTAGCACGATGGAACTAGAACCAATGTTTTGAAAACAGCCACTGTGTAACAGGAAATAAAAGTGTAGAAACGGTTTCCTCTCGTACCCGCATACAGTTGCCCGCAATGTAATATATAAATTTGGGTAACATCAAGTTTGCGCGATGCGATTTGCGCTGGTAGCATGTGCGGTTGCGCAAGGTGCAAAACCAGATGGCGATCGCTTCCTGTTTTGAAATACATCTACATAAACAAAACCGCAGCCGCATGGGAAAATATCGGGTGCCATGAGGTTGGTCCCTGTAATTATTTCAGTACTCTTTTGTCGCTGACGTAACGCGTAGTTACGTAAGGTGACGTGAAGTAGAGGCTGATGAATGATGAAGAAGTGAAGTATACATGAAGTAGAGGCTGATGAATGATGAAGAAGTGAAGTATACATGAAGTAGAGGCTGATGAATGATGAAGAAGTGAAGTATACACAGTGATGGTAGTAATTGTTATTAATCATACATAATTATGCTTATAGTTTTGTTTATATGAAGTTATTCGTAAGATTAAAAAGTTACGAACTTCAGTTTCAACAGTATCAACATGCCTGTTAACTAACATATTATTATATTAAGATGTTGTTTATTAATGCACCGTAACATGTATTATTTAATGTTTATTGTGATATTCGTAATGTCTAAGAAAAATAAACTCTGTTTAGTAAAATACAATTCCTTATTTGGGTTATTTCGCTCACCCCACAAAGAAAACACTATTACGCAACCAATTAAGGAAAACAGTCGTTTTGGAGGAAAATGGTAAACACAAACAAACGACCCCTTACCTCAAACACATAAATAAGCAGTTAGGTACATATAGATAGGTACAGTCTCCTTTCATCGTGTTTTATATACTGGGAAAGCATAAAATACCTCTATCGTAAACGATTTAAATTCCTACAGTGTCATTGTCAAAGCAGTTGCATTTGCATAGGTAGCTATTAGTTTCAGCCATAGATATAGATACACCTAGATAACGCAAGAGCAACTACTTCGCGTGCCAAAAATCGCACCAGCTTACGATAAGAAATCGTAAGCCGCCACTTTCGCGCTCAGTCCTGTGTACTGCTGGCTGGGTAAGCGTGAGCGAGAGCGCGAGCTTTTGACGTCATAGTAGGTAGTCAAAAAATGGCACGCTTGGTTTTCATACACTTCGTGATACTTGCGTTATCTAGGTCTATCTATATCTGTGGTTTCAGCACTTATTCACGTGAACGATATGGTAAGTGAAAGGGTGCATTTTGCGATTTAATTCCTAATGACAGGAGGGTAGGGAGTTTAGGAAGGACGGTATAGTAATGGCTTTATTATAAGTGGACACCGACCCGTCCCTCCCACGACCGTACCTCCCCACGACGGCCAATCAATCAGTGGAACCAATCCAGTTATCGCGACAATGCACACAACTCAGCGGATATTAAGGCGACCATTGACATTGAAATACAGGAATATTATTTTTGTCAGAGAAAGTATTGTTGTAGATTTGAATGATGAAAACATATATTTTAAGAATGTTTTTATAGTGGTTTTTATGATGATTTACGTTATATCATGCAAACAAAAAGTTTAACACTATTGTACTTCGCTCACAAAGCTAGTTATATCATCACGGAAGTATTTAATAAAGTTGTGATATTACAATAGATAATATCAAATCATATTTTGGTTTCAGTAAACGCTCTAAAATTAGCATTTGGCATGCGTCGGGCAACCAGTTACTAAAAAGAAAATGATTGGTGGAGATATCGAGAGGCGAAAACAACGTCTTGGTCGCTGACGGGGTAAGTTATAGTTATGATTCGAACCAAACAGTGCAGCACTGTGCCAAATCACTAATTGGAACTCCTTTCCACATAAACTTCTCAGCGCCAAGCGGAAGAAGTAGAGCATAAACTTGGTGTCCAAGCAATAACTAAATCGTGTTTGTAGGCATAATTTTCCATGTATTACCGAAAAATGTTTATACTTAAGTATAATGAGGATTATGTGGGGTTCTCCTGTGGTACAATCAGTGACGAGTAACTTCTGAGATGTAGAACTCAGTACCACTAATGGCAACGTAGATACTACAATCTATTTGTTATCGAATCTCTTGCTAGATAAATTTAGGATGTATTAAGGCTCCGAAGCGATTAGGTTAGCTGAAATACGGTGAGAATTATGTCACTTTCAAGAATGTAGGTACGATAATAAAGTACAAGTATTAGTAATGACCACGGATTGACATTTTGATAAGCCCGTTTTCTTAAAAAAAAAACCGGTAAAATTCGTGTTGGACTTCACACAATGAACACACACTTGACTCTAACAAAAATAAGCATAATATTTCGCAAAAGGATCCCTGAATCGATAAATGGTTTTGGTCAAACCCGCAATACTTTTGAACGACCTTTCCAACGACACTCCACACCATAGGATAGACATGTAAAAAAAGAACATCCTCAATTTACACGTAGGAGAGGAAACTTTAAAAAAATTCAAGATTTTATTTTACCACCTTGTCGGCGGTGATTAACATGTAGGTATACCCACGCCAAATTACAGCTTTGTAGTACTAAAAGTCTCTGAGCTAAGCCGTGGACAGGCAGACAGACAGACGGACGGACATGGCGAATCAGACTAAAAATACAAAATTAAACCATTGATACAAAGAACTACTAAAGCAGAACAAGTTGGTCGACTGGTCAAAATAGAAATGTAGCTTTAGTATAAAAAACGAGTAGGATATCGGAATCAATATTGCAAGCTTTGCGCTCACAGCCGGCTAACTAGTTTTGTAAAGTATACTTGTGTTGTCCAACGGAAGTTCGCTCAACGAGCTAAATGGGTCTTAAACTATCTTTGAAGTATATGTTTACGCAACAGATAGATATAAAAATATCCCAATACCATGATCTACTTAAAACTTTGCCGTTGTATAAGTTCTTGGTTTAAAAATTGCTACGGCCGGCGAGTTGGTTATGAAACGGGTAAAATTGTACACAGCTTTCTAATCCTGTGCCATCTGTAGAATTAAACAAGTATGCTGGAGTCGTTTGGCTCTCAACCTGTGCCGTCATGCCAGCAAAAGCAGTAGATATCCGTCCCGGTCTGCCAAACACTCCCAGCCGCAGATCCTGGTCTTGTAGCCAAATGAACCTCATCTAACTGAGCTGGGAGCGCGTTGGCGTTGCTTTTTGGCGGCATCATCTAGCGTGGGTGAACGATACACGTTTCAAACGCTAATTTGTCCGTGACATTTATGACTCCAACGGCCGTTTAATGAACAGAAGGTAACTTCAGTGTTATTCGCGTTTATTTTGACTAGTTTACGAATACAAATAGTTGTGTACAATTAAAAAGGTAATGCATGCATTCAATTCTTGATATACACGCGTGTACGTAGGTGGTAAACATGCCCGAGCTGTTAAATTAATACCTACATAAATAATTTCACTAATGCTGTGGCAACAGAATAATGCGGTGCATAAAATAATACAGGCACGTGGCCATTATTTTCTTTCACTGAACCGTACAGAGATACTCCCCGTCCCCGTGTTGATGATGTAACTCGTGTATCGATAATATTCTTTTCTGATGAAGGATATACACAGAGTTATACTAATAGATAAGAAATAACTCGGAGCATTTATATATGTGTATGTAAATCTATTTCTAATTTCGGTTTTTTGTATACACAATATAGGTACATCGATACGCTTACTTTCAGTTCAGGCGCACACATAACTCAATCGTCCTATTTAGTCACAATGGGTAAGTTGATCACGCGGAGCGCCACTTGACCGGCAATGTGTCACATTTGTTGAACATAATGTTTAGCTTACATAAACAGGAACCATGGCATGCCTACGTACCTAGTGATTAAAATTAATTGCTAAACAATCGGGGAGCACGGTTACACGGCTAAGTTATGGTATTATTACAGAGTGAAGGACGTGATTGATGGAATAGCTAACGGACTGTGTTGAGTAGTTACAACAACAAAGTAACTCTTGCATGAAATCACATTTTATTTTTGCACGTAGAGCGTAGGTCTAATATTTCTTGTGGGCATCGTACTTATCTAAATATTCATTGCACATACAATAGTGAATTTAGACAAAGATACTGATCCTAACTTCGCAATAGATGCGATGTCTGCGGGAAACTTTTAAGCTCCTCCGTGAGTGTGTGAGCTGACATGTCTATTATTATTTATTAGCTACTTGCTTTTGCCCGCGACTTCATCCGCATGAAATTTCTATTCTCCCCGCGCCGCATCGCATCGTCTACCCGCGCCATTACTTCGTTTTCGCTTAGAGTTCTTTCTGATTTTTTTTTATTTTTTTCGGCTCGTTAGTGTTCTAGCGTGTTAGCATGTTAAAAGGCCTATAGCCTTCCTCAAGGATTAGGCTACCAAATGCAAAAAGAAAAAAAAATCCGACCAGTAATTCCAGAGATTACCGCGTTCAAACGAATAAACAAACAAACTCTTCAGCTTTATTATTAGGATACTATTATTACTATTATTAGTAGGTATGTATACAGATATCATCCTGTCGACTTGGTACTGCTGTGCAGCGACCTTAATTTGACGGAATGTTTGCCAAAGACTACAGTCGTTATAGAGATCGAGGTATTTCGATATGCACCGTTCCCTTGCATGAAAAGTAGGTAAAGTAAACTTGGTGTCACTGACCCTGGCAGGGCCACCATCACGGATTTTAATTTTGATAGCACAAAAAAAATGTCGCTAATTAGTCGAAATTTGTCGCCAAATATCAGAATTTGTCGGTCACTGGTTCAAAAGTTATAAGGGTTTATAGGTGGCCGATCTGGAGAGAGTTTCCCCAGCAGGGCCACATTTATATCTCGAAAACTAGGGCACCTAGCGAAGATCTGTTTTCTCCCATATTTAGTCGCCAATTAGTCGGAATCAGTCGCCAAATATCAGAATTTGTCGGTCACTGGTTCAAAAGATATAAACGTTTATAGGTGGCCGATCTGGAGAGACTTTCCCCAGCAGGGCCATATTTATATCTCAAAAACTAGGGCACCTAGCGAAGATCTGTTTTCTCCCATATTTTGTCGCTAATTAGTCGCAATTTGTTGCCAAGTTACAGATTTAGTCGGTGTGTAATTAAAAAGATATTAAAGAATTAAATTTCCCCATACATTGGTACAAGCACGTACAAAATACTTTGTGTAGTTTCTAGACAATATCTATGACGTCATAAGGAGGAATGTTTGTTTAGAATTAAATAAAAATAAACTTATTCTATAATTTCAACCCACAAAAGGAAAGCTTTATTCACTACCTTTATACAAATCTACAATAAATTTACGTAATTATTTATCTAACACAATGTGCACTTACCACTTTAGTCGCTGGCAGATAGATCGCTGCGCTCCGTTTCATTTACGGTAAGTAAAAAAGAGATAGATGCGCGTGTACAGACGAGCTACTTAGAACAAGTTGCCCGTCACGTAAGTTAAAGTCAGCCAGTTTAATTAAAATGCAACTTATTATGAATATTTACGAACTCTAGTGTTGTTATCTCTAGATTCCGCAAATACAAAAACGGGGAGAAAGATAGAACGTCGGCGTTCGCGCCGCACAAAGTACTTAAAAAAAATAGGTAAATAAACAAACTTGCTCTAAAGGATTTTTATATTACTAAATGTACGATATTTTTTTTATTATTCTAACGTTAATTAGAGTTTATCATTGTAAACTGGTAAAACAGTTGCATGCGACTGTACATCTTGACACCAAATAGACCAAGAGCAAGGTTTAATGTTTTCAAAGAAGTTTAAGCCACTCTAACCTAGTAATTTAAAACATAAAAACATGTATTTAATTGAGAATTTATCTCTCTCGGACATTGCTAAGGACTTTAGACCGATAAAACTAGAAGTATATTACACATATTAATAGAAATATTTTTTCTTGGCAATTTTTCGTAAACTCTTCGATCTAGCTCTTGGACTATACCTTAATAATTGAACTCATTATATCTCTTAAACGAAAACCCGATTAAATCTGTGACTTGGTGACTGATTCCGACTAATTGACGACAAAATATGGGAGAAAACAGATCTTCGCTAGGTGCCCTAGTTTTTGAGATATAAATGTGGCCCTGCTGGGGAAAGTCTCTCCAGATCGGCCACCTATAAACGTTTATATCTTTTGAACCAGTGACCGACAAATTCTGATATTTGGCGACTAATTCCGACTAATTGACGACAAAATATGGGAGAAAACAGATCTTCGCTAGGTGCCCTAGTTTTCGAGATATAAATGTGGCCCTGCTGGGGAAACTCTCTCCAGATCGGCCACCTATAAACCCTTATAACTTTTGAACCAGTGACCGACAAATTCTGATATTTGGCGACAAATTTCGACTAATTAGCGACAATTTTTTTGTGCTATCAAAATTAAAATCCGTGATGGTGGCCCTGCCAGGGTCAGTGACACGTAAACTTGTTAAAGCTGTGTAAACGTGGGCTCACCCCCCAAAACGATCGATTCAACTTTTAGCTTACCTACCTCGCACATTAACGGCCTAGATCAAACTTTACCAATTACGATACGTACCACGCTACCTACCTTACCACCTATGACATTTTGTTTGGTTTCGTCGAAAATAAGAGATTTGGGTATGGCTATAATTATGAGGAATACATTTTCAGAAGTAGGTAAAATGCCAACTTGGGCAGTTCTTATGCGGCCTTTTCATGATTGATGAATGTGCGAACGGCTTGGTGTGTTGCTAAAGGCCTCCTGCTACCCGTTCCTTTCATAGATGTGAATATCTCAGGAAACCATCTTACGCTACTTAAGCATGAGCTGGTTTCAAACTAAGTCTCCGTTATGTAATTAATGTTTAATTAAATTGAATCGCAAAGTTTTCCTCACGAAACATTCTTTAGATAATACTTGTATTTGAAAGAGAAGTTAAGTTAGTGCTAACATAGTTAATATATCAAGTTTCAATAGGCTGTTAGCATGGCTAACATAGATGCTAATAATTTAAACGATGTTCCAAAATAATTTGATAAACAGTGGAAGTGGCTTCGCGTGACTGTAAGTATCATGTTCATGTTAAAAACAACTTAAATTAAATGAGAGGTGTTTCAAATTAAAACGTAATAACTATGCATTATAATTTCACCACTTTTGACTCATGTGTGTGTCGTCCTTATATGTACTGTATGTAAAATGTAGCGTAATTTTATTCTTTAGCTTTTCTTTTCAAACTGTTTTTAACAGCCTCAATTATTTACTTGCAAAGGTCAATTGCAGTTAATTCAAGCTGTTGGAAATTTACCTTGTCTGGATATTTTAACTAGCTTGTTATAGAAATTACAAAACATACAACAACATTGTAATGTTTCGCAAAGGTTGTATGCCTTAACAACGAAATTTCTTTTATACAACTTAAAAAGCTCTATGTCATACAAGCTTTGCAATACATAAAAAAAAATATATTTTAAAGCGTTGTTGATACGATACTTTATATTAGTAACCTTTTATAGTAGGTACTTAAGCCTTTAATTTTGTGCCATGCTTTCCCTGTTAAGTACGTATTATGCCCATTATTAGCTTCATAATTAAAATAAGTTAAGACAAGCTTGAGTAAAAGATAGCCACGGAAACTTTGTAGGTAAATACATTTTGGCTTTATGAAAGTGGTTGGAAGTTAAGCGAAAATAGGGTCTTCATTTTACATTATCATTTTAACATGACAAGCCCAGCGAAGGTAAAATGTTTCCTTATGATCCATAATTATCTACATAACGTTCTAGACTAAAAGTACTTTAGCTAATGGGTTATTCAACCCTATTCATAAGGGAATAGAAACCTTCTCCGTTGAACTTATTACAACAAGAACCTGGGTGCTAAAAATAGAAAACCAAATCGCAATGTAATTATGTTTCGTGTTGACATTTCCGCAATTAAAATTGCTATGCTCTAAATATCTCAGACAACAATTTATTAACCCTGCCGCTGTTTCATAACACCTGAATAATGGCAAACTTGCTGAACTAAAAGGATAAGTTTTCGTAAATGAATTGAATGGAAATTCACAAGACTTCGTAGGTAACGATCAACTTATAATCAATATTTATGGGTTTGTTTTCGTGTAATGTTATCTAATCAGAGTCGGCGAACTCACCGACTACAATGGTGTTGTAGCGGCTCGTCCGTCTTTCTTTATCTAAGTAAATGAACAGGTAACCTTACAGCACAAAGGTGACTCAACGTAGCGATAGTGTAAGATACGATCTGATCACCTGCAGGCCAGCGTGGTCAAGGCTGACCCGGCCTGGCGCGATGCTTTCTTATCCACCACCGCTACGCCGCACTATTCTTGAGCATTACATGCGATTACCCACCATTTCAAGCGTTATCTGATGGCCTATGGCGCTGCTAACAAAAGACCTCTGAATAAGGTTGAAGTAAGATCGATATGCTTGACCGTCGGATCCAATATAGGAAAGGTTCTAGCGTAAATAAAACACGCTAATGAAAGATGTATACTTACGTAGGTATACTTAAGTATTTACTAAGTACAGTCACGAGCAGAAGTATGTATACACTTGGCTTTATTCAAAGGCTTACGCTGCTTTACTTATTTATGTTATTACGAACATAGTATTTCCGAACCTATAGGTTAATCTAAAGTGTCGTATTTCAACTTTGCATTCGTTATTTCGTGAAAAAATCGCAATTGAAAGTTGCCAAGTGTTGACATATTAGTGCTCGTGACTGTACATGCATGTAATTTATCTTAAAAGTATGTTATTGTAGATAGGCATTCTCCTGTTTACTCACATTATTCCTCTGAATTTTCTCCGTCGTAGACGAAAAAGTACCTGATACCTAAGAGAACATAAATACTTAACATATGAACCTCAATATATTTGATACCAAAACATACTGTTCTTTGGTCAGGTTTTATTTCAGGAGGCAGACTTTTAGGAGTACTTTATTTTTATCGATGGCCTTGTACCGAGCAGCAAAACAGATAATAGGTACGAACACAACTTTACGATAAGGGTATTAAAAAAATGTTGAAAATGGTTTAACACTGACCCATAAATACGTGCTTCAATGAAAGCATTTTGTATGAACAATGTAAATGTCTGGTTGGCAACATCATACTTGCGAATTTGTCATCATTGTACTACGGTATTGTACGGAGGATACTTATGAGACGCGAGACTGCGTCGTCGCTGCAAGGTCCCGCATCTTGTCACGTTGGAGACGTGCCAGCCGCTAATCGTCGCGCGGTTATACATTCAATCTCAAGGGTTGGCTAAATCAATTTGTTTAATTAAAATAGCTAAAAATTAAACATCAATTCATTAACCAATATTATAATATATTCAATGATTTTTATCAATTGTATTTATTCACATACTTCAAGAGTTATTTTTGATTAATACCAAGTTTGATACTTTCGATAAGAAATTGACTAAGAATTTTCCACGAGGAAAACTTAAATATAATAATAATAATAATATATTTATTCAAAAAAAATTATAAGGCATGAAACATGTACAGTTTTGCTTAAATAAAAATTATATTGCTAAGACTTACGTGCCTGAACTAGGTAGTCCTGTGTTTCAGGCGAGAAGAGCTAAAATAGTTTTTTGAAATTAATAAATAATCTAAAGTTGACAATAGGCAAATAATTATAATATGTTGAGTAGCTTAACACTTAGTTTCTAAACTTAATAAATATTTAACATAGGTAGGTGAAATTTGTATATCTATATTTACTTTAATACAGTTAATAAATTTTCTGTTTCTTCATAAGACATACTTTGGAGAGCATCCTTGAGGATTCTCTTTTGGACAATTTTTATAGTTTACAGAATAAATGTTTGCTTTCGAGTTTAGTCTATTATATAGTAGTAGAGGTCCAAGGTACAGGTAAAATTTGGATATAAAAGCATGTTTTGTTGAAATTTGTGGACAAACTATATCTTTACGTCTTTTATTGGTATATCTAGGGCTGTAGGGTAGAGCTTTGTGTTGTTTTAATACAATGTCCATAATAAATAGCTGTCGAACTGTTAATACTTCACAAGATTTGTACAGGAGGTTAGTAGGAAAAAGGAAAGGGCGGAAAGTAGAGACTTTGAGAATCGCCCTCTGAGCTCTCTCGATGGTTAGTAAGTTTGTTTTACCTGCTCCACCCCATGTGGTAATACAGTAAGTTAAAATCGATTGACATAGAGCAAAGTAAACTTGTCTAACTAATTTTGGGTCAGCAATACAGCGTAACTTCTTAAAAACAAATATCAACTTGCGAATTCTATTATTTAAAGCTTCTATGTGTTTTTGTTATTTAAACGAAAGTGTGTCATCTATTATAACACCAAGGTAAATAAAATGCTTGTAGGTATATATTTCCGTTCCTTAAACTTTTATAATCTCTCACAGTTACCGCCTAACGTTTAACTTCCCCATGATTTATAGAGCATTTCTTGCTGAAAAAGTCTGGACCGTTGCCGACCCTCGCCACTCGTGTCAATACTACTAGTATACTCCGTTACACAAGTAGCTTCAGATTGAGGGTAAGAAATAATGTCACCAACACAAATCTAGCAATTTTAGAAACGTTTTTTAATAATGTGCAACAAATATAAAAGTAAGAGTAAAAGTAAGTTACACAAAATTAGTGAACCTCAAACAGTAGGTAATTGTAACAATATTCGTACAAGTTTTGTAACAAATCACTCATTTCACACTCGATAACGATAATTGACAGGCTGCGGCTATCGGACGAGTTGATGTCATACAATAATTTTATTGATAATATCTAAGTAGGTAGTAGCGAGATGGGAGTAAGGGTTGAATCGGGTGTCGGGGGCGGCGAGGCGGCGGGCGCATGGCGCGTGCGTGCGGCGGCGCCGCGCCCGTCTCGCGGCGAGAGCGGCCAGTGTCGTGCCGCGCGGCGCCGCGCTCCATCGCCGCCGAGCGCCGTGTGCGCCTCCTTACGCGCCCGAGCTCTACTATGCGACTCGCGTGCCGCGCTCACTCGTGTTGTGGTGCTTTATGATGGTACGGCATGAGAGTACCAGGTATGCGGACGTTCCGTGACAGACGTGCTGCTGAACTCACCACCGCCACAAGTGGGCGGAGAGACGGAACGTGTCCTAGGCTGCTCAGGTGAGCGGCCCTTCGCATCTCACGCCGTTGCACGCTGGCTAAAGACGCTGCGATCTCGGGGTCGATAAAGCACTTTGCTGGCTAGACTCGAATGAAAGGTACATCGTAAGTTTAATGTAGCTTCTTTGCTACGGAATGCGTAGACTGTGCTAGGCACGGCGCTACGACTCGTAGCGCCATATGGCAATTTTGACTGTGGTTATTCTTAAATCCTACTCTATCTGAAAATCATATTATAAAAAATGCCATACTTTGTTGATCCATTGCTTATTTTCATTTATTTTTAAAACTAGTTAGTTGTACCTGTAAGCCATCTGTTTTGGCGATGCTAACGCTTGAAAAAAGATCATTAAAATGAGCAAATCCTACTGTCTCACTGACACGGTTAAACATACCATTCTACTTTTACTAATCTGCCATTTCTATCAACAACAAACCGAGAGAGAAACAATCGCGTCTCGATCTGTCTGCAAGTATAAATTGTACACACATTGCCACACACGTAGGTAATTTGCCCAAACTTGGCAACGTAACTACTATCGTATACTTATCGATGTCATTGAATGTCCAATAAATGTAAATAAACAACCGTACCGACATCTTCAGCGATGAACAACTGCTAATACAAATTAGCAGTGTTTGATGTAAAGTTTGTTAGAATAGTCGATTTTTTCATTCAACGTTTTTAGGGTTCCGTACCCAAAGGGTAAAAACGGAACCCTATTACTAAGACTTCGCTGTCCGTCCGTCCGTCCGTCCGTCCGTCCGTCTGTCTGTCACCAGGCTGTATCTCAAGAACCGCGGTAGCTAGATAGTTGAAATTTTCACAGATGATGTATTTCTGTTGCCGCTATAACAACAAATACTAAAAACAAAATAAAATAAATATTTAAGGGGGGCTCCCATACAACAAACGTATTTTTTTCGGCGTTTTTGTCGTCTGTCTGTCACCAGGCTGTATCTCAAGAACCGCGGTAGCTAGACAGTTGAAATTTTCACAGATGATGTATTTCTGTTGCCGCTATAACAACAAATACTAAAAACAAAACAAAATAAAATAAATATTTAAGGGGGGCTCCCATACAACAAACGTGTTTTTTCGGCGTTTTTGCCTTGTGGTACGGAACCCTTCGTGTGCGAGTCCGACTCGCACTTGGCCAGTTTTATTGTTTGTTCACGTTCCTAAATGCGATGGAAGCTTCTAAGTCAATAAATTCCTTAAGGCATATTTGTAGAGCGATGAATAGTGACTTGTGAGTCGTCACGCAATATCGGGAGTATAGCATATCTTGGAGGCGGAAGGCTTCGAGGTACCGTCATCAATCTCTAGCCTCCGAAAACGACAGCTCGTACACACGATGTAATGGCGATTGAATACATTAGCTATATATTTTCTTTTACTCTATAATAATAATGCTGAACTTATGTTTTAGAGGGAGTTGGAAACAAATGAATACAGTCAATGGGTTTCTTTTTTTTAAGTTAAACTCAGATAATGATAATAAAATCTTATTTTTATTATTCTTTATTGTACCTACACCAAACATAATTATTATTACACAGTGATAAGTGTAGAATGACTATCTGATGTTTAAAAAAAACCGGGCAAGAGCGAGTCGGACTCGCGCACCGAGGTTTCCGTACCATCATATGTTTTTAAATTTTCACCGGCGAGCTACTAATTTTTTGAGTTTCAGTTCTAAGTAAGGGGAACCCCCATAATTTATTGTTTTTTTTCTATTTTTTTGTGAAAATCTTATTGCGGTTCACAGAATACATCTACTTACCAAGTTTCAACAGTGTAGTTCTTAAAGTTTCGGAAAAAGTGGCTGTGTCATACGGACGGACGGACAGACAGACAGACAGACATGACGAATCCATAAGGGTTCCGTTTTTGCCATTTGGCTACAGAACCCTAAAAAGGCTACAAAATGATACAGTCAGCCACAAAAGTGGGTTAACACTATGCAAAGTTCTTCAAAAGAGATGTTGTTTGTTTCAAATTATTTGTCTGTTCGTTAGTGGGCTCATAGCTCAAGAACTGTTTAACCGGTTTAACTACGAGTTCTAGGTTTAAGTACGGTAATTTGTTCGCTGCTTTGTTCTACTTAGGGCGCATTCCACCAAACTTTTATACCTAGAATATGTCCTATCCTGAAAATAAATTTTGAATTTTTTACAGTTTTTCCATACTAGAACTGTCAGATGTCAATTTTTTTCCACAAATTAAAGATATCTATCTGACTTTGGTAAAATCAGCCCTTAGTGTGTATTTTGTCCCGTTAGTTAAATAAGGGACTTATAGATATACAAAAATGTACTGCTTATGGATACTAGCATTACTCTACCTATTAATTATACGTTACACAACGATAAACAAGTTAGGTATACGGTATACCCATAATCCAAGTCAAAGTTCTCAAAAACTCTGACACAAATTCGCGTCTGCAAAAAACATTTACACAGCGGGAATCTAATAGGCTATTAATTTACGAAAATGCAATAAAATTGCATTTCTTGTTTCTGTATAGGTCGGCAGTTATTCTGTGTGTAAGAAGATATTGTGAATGTAGGCGGCGAGACGGTCGCGACAAGCCGTCGCCATGGCTGATGCCAGTGCCAGGCTGCACTCACACCATCTCACATAACACATGTATTGTGTACAAATACATCGCCTATAAATTACTGGAGGATAACTCTATCGCACATTAACCAATTGTTTATTTAGTTTAGTGTTCTCCTCTGACAGCAAGATGAGAAAAGGATTTTTTACAGTTTAGTAACAATATAACGTCACGCCTAAATTCCTCAAAGGGGTAGCTTGCAGAAGTTTATAGTGCACATACATTTTGCCAGTTATGTTGTCATCCCATTTAAAAGGAAGCAAGACTATTGTCGGTTATCGGACACTAACCCAAGCTACGGGTTTTGCTTGCTTCTCAATTTGTTTCTTATAGAGAAGCCCAATATCAATTTCCACCACCCGGAAATCGAACCCTGGACCACACGTTTAGCTGTCGCACTTGTGGCCACAAGACCGACGAGTCAGAATGAGTGAAACTGTGAGTAATTGTGGAACAATTACTGACGGATTCGTGAAAATGAGAAAAGCATTACTGTAATATAGAAATAATATCCGTACATTGCAATGCCAATTTCATATAATATTTATATTGGTTTTCGAAATGACATCTTATGGCGCTCTTGCCAGCAGTTGATAGTAATCTTGTATTGGAACATATTTTCTTAAACCGATCTAGATATTTCAGGCAAGCCGAAAAAGTAAAAATAACTGTTAAAGTTGTTATGTTAAAAAGGTTGATATCATATTTTCCGGAGAGCATTTATATATAACTAGCTGCGCCCCGCGGTTTTACCCGCATAAGTTTCGATCCCGTGGGAATATCGGGATAAAAAGGAGCCTATATGTTAATCCAGGTTATCAGCTACCTCCATATTAAATTTAATCAAAATTGGTCCAGCTGTTTGACCGTGAAGAAGTAAGAAACATATAAACACACCCCCTCACACACTCACAAACTTTCGCCTTTATAATATTAGTGTGATTACTGGTACTTAGCTGCCTCCGGTTAGACTAGAATTTGACTCCAACATGGTTGGGAGAGTCTAGGCAGAAGAAATTTTTTTCAGGAGAGCAATAAATAAAAATATGTTATTACTGAAAATTTATATTAGGTAAATATTGCCAGTAAAAATTTCCATTGGGACATAATATTTGTGTCGAAGTGTCGCTACTGTGTGATTCAACTGAATTATATTTTACGACACCGCATGTTACTCAGACGTAAAAATACCTATTTGGTCGGTATCGTATTCGTAACCTATATATACGGTGAACAAGCTGATAAAACATGTTACTACTCGGGACAAGGTGAACGTATCACGGATCGCGTTACCCGTGAGATTTTTACTACAACGTATTTATACACCAATACATAATATAAAGTCGCTTTTTGTGTCTGTCTGTTTGACATCGTTGTTCCTTTATATTACGCAACGGATTTTGATGCGGTTTTCAACATCATTTAGAGAATTTACTCTGAACTGTTTATATAATATCAAATAATAAGAAAATCTCAATGTTTTGTCGAGGCACGAAAACCGTGCAAAGCAGGGGTCGGTCACCAGACTCACTAGTTATCCATTAACGCAGTTCTTTTCCACGTGTTGGAAATCCTGTTGAGAGATTACCAATGCCTACCAATGTCCGGTTTCAGAACGACTCGATAAACTCTCGATGGTATCCATTCGACAAAATTGTCCAAAATATCGAACCAATACCTATCGAATAGATAAACTCCGATGAAACTTCAAAAACCGGCGAAAAGTAATCACATGTCAACTGAAACTCTTGATTAGTGGCTTTTGTGGAATCAATCAACTTAGCCTATCGCAGTCCACTGCTGAACATAGGCCTCTCCCAGGCTGTGCCACAACACCCTGTCCTCCACCTTCCATCCAGTCTGTCCCACCTCAGTCCATCTATAGCTGGGGTCTTCCCACACTACGCTTGCTGATACGCGGTCTCCACTCCAGGACTCGTCTGTTCAACCAGCCATTGGTCCTTCGACAAACATGGCCCCACTGCCAATTCAGCTTGCTTGCTCTGCAAGCTATGTCGGTAACTCCAGTTCTTTTCCGGATAACTTCATTTCTGATTTTATCGCTGAGTGACCTTGAATTCTTTGACCAGCCCGCTTGTCAGTGTCCAGTTTTGTGGAAGATTCGACACAATTTCGCCAATTTCACGTAGGTACTATGATAGACCATCAAACGCAAGAGTAAATTCAGTAGGAATCTACTGCTGATGCTGCATGTAAGGTCTGAGTAGAGAGCAAAAGAAAATCAAAACTCGCTGACCTAGTTGAAGATGGAACTCGGAGTATTAAAAAACGTGAGCAGTCGGGGGACCCCCATCAGGAACGAAGTTCCTTACGCGTTACTCGCACGCACACTCACTCGAATATAATAGAAAGAGACAGACAGAGAGAAAGTATGAATTTAATACTCGTTTTTAATACAGAGCCAACTAGTAAGTATAAGTTTTTCGAAGCTCTCACGAAGTTGTCGCCATCTTAGATTTTTATTTTGACCCCACTATCGGCACACACACCCATGTCTTAGAATTTTTGGTTCTAGGACATGCGGGTTTCCTCACGATGTTTTCCTTCACCATTTTGAGAGAAGTGGTGATGAAATAATTTATACTTACAAAGTAAAACGCCTGTCATGGTTCGAACCTCCGACCTATATCTCGTAAGTCACGGTCGTTACCACTGGGCCACCACTCAAAATCAAATTCAAAATATTTTATTTCACATAAACCTACATGGGCACTTATGAAACGTCAGAAGCTAGGTGCACGGTTCCAATTGGTTGTTTCGTTTGAGAAGAGCCGGCAAGAAACTCCACGGTTACTCTTTTTAAAAATAATTCGCTTTTACAATGTTTTCAAATTACAGTCTCCCCGACCTCCCACCCCCAGAGGTCGGGTGCTCTTTGAAGGTTTCCCCCCGACAACAAAAGGTATGGGAGGACAGCGTAGGCCTGTCAACAAGGACCACTGCTCACTGGGCCACCATTTATCTGTCTCTACAAACAGAGACAGAGAGAGAGAGAAAATCACATAGAGAGATCTACCAGTTTACTCCTACTTTTTTATTTAATTGGTGAACTCCCAATATTTATTCATTTGTGACTAAACTTATAAAGCAAATAAATATGTATATTCTATTCAATTTAAAGATATATCAAGCTACATAAAAAAAACCGGGCAAGAGCGAGTTGGGCTCGTGCACCGAGGGTTCCGTACCATCATTATGTTTTTAAATTTTCATCGGCGAGGCGTATATTCGTTAGAGAATTTTATACTGCGCACTGTGGTGTAGAATATTGCAGTTTTAGGTCAGCGCCATCTCTTGACCGATAGTGGAACTAGTGTAAATTTTGTTGATGATTTCTGAAAAAGCGTGCTATTTAGAGACATCGTTTTATTTTTCCTGTAAACTTTATATAAACTTCTATCACTTAAAATTATTTCAGATTTTTCTCTTTGCAAACTTCGGAGATAAGGGAGGGGGGAGGGACACACAATACATTACACACAATACATACACACAACAACAAACAACAACAACAACAATACAACAATACATTATTCATCAAAAGTTGAAAAATATCGGCCTTAAAAAAAAAGAAAAAATGTTTGAGAATGTGCAAACGTGCGCTCTTTCACATGATGCCCCACATGCCCTAGTAGCCCCACTTCGAATTTTTCAGATCCCCGACGACAGATACCCTTTCAGTACGACGAAAAAAAAAAATGTTTCTTTAAAAAACGTCAAACGTCATCTAAAACTATTCCAAATTTAAAGTTTATAGCATAAGTAGTTCTTGAGATATCCAGCTGTGACAGACAGACATACTGAGTCTCACCATAAGGGTTCCGATTTCCATTTTGGTACGGAACCCTAAAAATGTCTGTCTTGCTATTAAACTAAAATATAAATAAAATAAATGAGTAAAGGACAGACCAAACAATTGAATAAATCGAAATATACAATCTTATTACCTCCGTATTATTTAATTTCTGAATGCAACCTGTTTGACAGGTACGAACAGTTTGTATGGGATAATAAAATTTTATTTTATTTTATTTTATTTATTTGGGAAAACAAACAGTGACACATTACATTTTGTACGAAGAAATACAATAAGATACGGTCAAATGTGTAACCAACAACATTTTCCACGGAATACACATAAAAAATAATAATCTTTACAAACCATGCTATCTAAACTAAAACCTACAACAATAATTTAAGTTAAGAAAACATTTCTTGTGTAAAATAGTAAAACAAAAGCAAATATTAACAAACAGCAAAAACTCAGAAGGCATGCAAAATCTTAATTAAAAAAAAATTAAAATGACTGGTGACTAAGTATTTTGAGTACAATATTTTTGAATCTACCAGCAGAAAGAGCAAATATATCGATATGATAGAATTTTTTGTTGTAATTGTTGCTTTTACTATTTTCCTTACTTCTTCATATTTTCTCAAAGGACCTGCTAAACCTTCCTTGGACTTCTACAATATATTTCATAACCAAAATCAGCCAAATCAGTCCAGCCGTTCTCGAGTTTTAGTGAGACTAACAAACTTCATTTAATTTTTATTTTGCGTAACACAAATAACAAAATATTTCATGTAGGCTCTTTATATTCCTCACAATTTGTATGCCTTATGTTGAAACGAGTATCTCCATATAAATCGATTCTGAATGAACACCGAATCACGAATTTGACATTGATGGATCAGTTGGGCCAAATAAGTTATTATTAAGTACGTTATTTCTCATTGCTTTGAACGTTTTATAAAAATCCAATAACCTTTTTTCTTACTTAACCAAGACTCAGTATGAATAGACAAATAGAATGAAATCTATGAAGAGACTATAAATAAACAAAATATACCCAGGAACATGACAGTATTTCACATTAATATGCATAGTATCAAACCAAGAACATACTTACCTTATTTACTTATATCCCCTCAAAAACTTTATTTATCAAAATGTTATAGAACAGTCTAGACAATCGTCAAGCTTCATTTGCGTACGTTATTACTGTCTATGGCAGACACACTATGAATGTAGTATAATTAATAGCATTCAAAATACATGAAAGTCAAAATAAGTAAATGTTTGTCATTTACGATCAGAACTACTATTAAATCTGCACTTTTTTACGAAAATCATCTCTTGATTGTATTTAATTATGAATACAATTAAACAAATAACAAAAAGCAATTATTACACGCGATAAAAATCTCTTATTGTTGAGGCTCTTTGCTCTGTTATGAGTAAATCTTCCAAACTTCCACACAGTTATGAGTAAATCTCCCAAACTTACCCACAGTCTGACAGCCAGCAAATAAATAGCTACTAAAGAATCATTTTCTCAGTTTTATGTGCACATGCCATGTTCACTTTGTTTCCTCGTAAGTCGGTCTTCCTTCACATACCGCCATAAACCTTACATATTGGGGTGTAAATTTTCCCGTGAACACACTACGCATCTTGCCAGGCCAGAACAACTTCTATTCAATGGAAAATTTCAGTATTATGGTTCAAGTGAATGGGACAACTATTTCAATAACTTACTGTGAGGCTGGCGAGCTTTTAATTAACTCTCGTGCTGAGCATAGTTAGTTATAATAGAAATACGGATAATAAAGCGACGGCATACCGTACGGACATGCCCTTTCCGTAAATGTCGACAAAGGTAGAATGTTTTGCTTTCATTGGGGCGACTATATTTTCATTGTTTTAGAAGTTATTATTTACAACGTTATTATATTAAATAGTTCTATGAGTTTCAGGGTGCTTTTAGGGTTCCGTACCAAAATGGTAAAACGGAACCCTTATGGTGAGACTAAGTATGTCTGTCTGTCTGTCACAGCTGAGTATCTCAAGAACTACTAATGCTATTAACTTGTTTGGAATAGTTTTAGATGACGTTGGCCCAACTTTTTTGCAATTAAGAAAGAAATAAAAATATAATAAGTATATTTTTTGCAACAGGGACTTGAAGGGGGTTTGACAAATTCGAAGTGGGGCTACTAGGGCATGTGGGGTATCATATGAAAGAGCGCAGTTTGCATATTCTCAAATATTTTTTATTTTTTTTAGGCCGCATAGTTTTCGACTTTTCATGAAAAATGTAAAAAAAATACCGTTCCCTCCCCTTTTATCTCCGAAGTTTACAAAGCGAAAAATCTGAAATTATTCTATGTGATAGAAGTTTATGTAAAAATTACAGGAAAAATAAAACAAAGTCTCTAAATAGCACACTTTTTCAGAAATCATCAACAAAAGTTACATTAGTTTCACTAACGGTCAAGAGATGGCGCTGACATAAAACTGCAATATTCTACCGCAGTGCACAGTGTTAAAATTCTCTGATGAATAGAGGCCACGCCGATAAAAATTTAAAAACATAATTATGATGGTACGGAACCCTCGGTGCGCGGGTCCGACTCGCTCTTGCCCGGTTTTTTTCAGGTGGGTCTCCCTTGTTTCATTGAAAAGAAATTGCCAAATTATCACTTCCCAAATAATTAGGTATCCGCATAATTTTATTTGCCAAATCATTACTTATAACTTGCTTACCAACTAGTACTTTTATCAATTTTAATTTAGTCAAATATTTCAGTTGGTATTAACATATTTTATGCAAAATAAAATAAGCCAAATATTTAGTACCGTTGGCGCGGTGTCGGGGACCCTATTTCTGTCTGCATATGATTTCAATTGGCCATGTTTAATATGATATGAGGTTAAGGTATTTGTATTCTCATTCGCTCGCTCTTGCATCCAATGTCGACGGAGCCCCGCTCTGCGGGGCTCCTATTTCTGTGAAAAGGATTTAAAGTAACCTAACAAAACCGAACCTTGGGGTGCCCTTCGCTCGCTCTTGCATCCTACGTCGCCTATCGACGACCGCAACCATTCATTGTAATTAAAAAGTAATTATGTAAGTAAAACCATGTATTTCCCACCAAAAAAAAATTGTCTATATATTTTTTTTCATAAAAAATCATTTGAATAAATGTTTATTGTCTAAAGATTGTTTGCTGCAATAAATCATTTGATTAAAGACCAAATGCCTAAATGAAATTATCCTTGATAATATTCTGCCAAGTAAAAACTTGACCAAATGAAAATGTGCGTAACGTGCGAAACGTACTAAAATCATTTCAAACATTGCATTGGTATAAAAAAAGGTTGCTAAAATTAATTTGGGTAGTGAAATTTTGGCAAAATCTTTTCGGCAATACGGCAGGATGGATCCCTTTTCAGGTTTGAAATTTTTCTAGAACAAGCTTGGCTCGTATTAAAATCATTCTCAACGTGTATAATTTGTTTCAGAAACTATAGTTTTTTGTACAAAAGAGTTCGGATAAAGAATTTTATCGTTGTCTAGAGAAGGAGTGCAGGGATCGTATTAAAAATAGTCTACTAGAAAGAAATATTATTTTCATAAATAGAGTGGTCGTCATAGTACGAAGACATTTATCTTTCCCACCTTGTTTCATATTGAGGTGCGTTTTACCGGAACAGACGACCTTTACAGGGTGCACAGGTTTACTGGTATAATTATACAACTCTACATAATCCTTCAGAGATTACAGCCAAGCCGGTTGGGTATGTACAGTACAGTCACGAGCATAATTATGTCTACACTTGGCTTTATTCAAAGGCGATTTTCTCCTTTATTTTTGAATGAAATTGTATGTTATTACGAACATGGTATTTTCGAACCTATAGGTTTATCTAAAGTGTCGTATTTCAACGTAGCATTCGTTATTTCGTGAAAAAATCGCAATCGAAAGTTGCCAAATGTTGACATATTAGCGCTCGTGACTGTACACCCACTAGATCTAGTATGTGTGACAAGATTAGTGTATACGGCAGTGTAGATACCGGTCCGTGTAATGCATCGATACTTTAGATCTCAGCTCTGTGGGTACTTTCATTTTGAGCCCGTGAACGCATTTTTGAATCTATAATAATTTATTTCAAAAGTTCAATCATTTATATTTTGGGATGTTTTTCTAACGTTCTGGTTTGGTGATCTGCAGAAAGAAGTGCGCTCAAATGTGTGTTTTAACTTTTTTCTGACTATTTACCGACTTAAAAAAAACGGAGGTTATCAATTCGACAAGTATGTATTGTCTAGTACTCATAACACAAGCTCTGCTTAGCTTGAGACTAGACGGCGTTGTGTGATAGTTGTGGAATATTATTATTATTATTATCTCCTTTATTCAAATAAATTCTTATAAATTATATTTTTAAATATTAGTATAAAGAAATATAAAAACATTAAAAAATATAAAAAATAGTAGCCCACCGGTATCGGGAACAGGGTCCAAGCTACCGGCGGTCAGGGCTCCAGAGAGAGGAACCTCCTAACTATTCGGGCCGTGTCCAGAAGTACCGCTTTCTGGATCAAGCCCTTGATCCAGCTGCCCAACGAGAGCCTCCTCAGGTGTTGGTCGAGGCTCTTGGCTATTAGACCATTGGCTGTCACGACTATCGGCACAATGATCGCTGAGTCCACATCCCACATGTCGACAACCTCGTGAGCCAAGTCAAGATACTTGATTTGTTTATCTTTCTCGGCTTTCACGAGGTTCCCATCATGCGGGACGGTTATGTCAACAATCATTGCGCGCCGCTCTGATCGATCCACCACCACTATATCAGGCTTATTGGCAACAATAGTCCTGTCAGTGATGATGGATCGATCCCAATATAATGTGATATTACCATTTTCGAGAACTGAGTCGGGCACATACCTGTAGTACGGCACCTCCGATTCCACAAGGTTGTATTTCAGAGCAAGTTGCTGATGGATTATCCTGGCTACAAGGTTGTGTCTATGCAAGTACTCTTCGTTAGCTAGACGAGAACACCCGGAGATAATATGTCTGATTGATTCTCCCGGCCGGTGGCATGCCCGACAGATGTCAACCGTGCCGTCTTTCACAATAAATCTCCGGTAATTGTTCGTCATCATAACTTCGTCCATAATTGCACAGACAAAACCTTCGGTTTCCCCAAAGAGGTCACCGAAACGCAGCCAGGCTACGGACGCTAGTAGATCAACATCGGGCCCATGTAGGGCCCGGAAAAAGCGTCCGTGAAGCTCCTTACTCTGCCATACCTCCATGCGATCATTAGTGTCAAGCACTACTGGCTTGCGCCAGTTCTCTTTAGCCAAGGAGAGCGGGGTGAGGCCCTTGTCCACGGCGACTACATCTCGATGCATCCCCACGTCGGTTTCTAGAAAATATTCCCTGAGACTGCATATCTCGCGATTGTGGAGGGTCTTAGCGTTTAAAAACCCTCGACCTCCACACTTTCGCGGGATATACAGCCTCATTACCGATGACCGTGGGTGATGCATTCGATTTGCAGTCAGCAACGTACGGACCCTCCTATCCAAGGCGTCGAGTTCGGTCTGAGTCCATTTGAGTATGCCAAAAGAGTACATCAAAACCGGCATGACCCAACCGTTGAAGGCGCGCACCTTGTTTCCGCCTGATAGAAGACTATTAAGTACTTTTTTCAGGCGGCCAAAGAAGCGCTCCTTCAACGATTGCTTCATGTCAGTAACATTGATGCCTAACGCTTCCGACATACCCAAATACTTATAGGTTTCGGATGCGGAGAGGGTTCTAAGGTTTGTGGAATCCGAGAGTTGGGTTCCCACGGATTCAACAATCTCCCCTCGCTTTACATGCATGACCGCACATTTGTCCACACCAAATTCCATCCTGATGGCGCTACTGAAAGTTTGAGTTACTTTCAGTAGCTCCATCAGTTGCAAATTGTTGGGGGCAAAGAGTTTTAGGTCATCCATGTAGAGGAGGTGCGATATAACCTGACCACCTCTCCTCAGCCGATAGCCTAGACCTGAATCCTCCAGCAGCGTGCTTAGAGGATTCAAGGCTAAGCAGAACCAAAGCGGACTCAAACTATCACCCTGAAATATGCCTCGCTCGATCCTTATCGGTTCGCTATTCCTCTGAATATTTCGACATCCTGGATATCGAAGGACCGTCCTCCATTGCCCCATACACGACATCAGGAAGGTGCGCAGAGTTGCATCTACTTTGTACAACTCCAACACCCTCATGAGCCATGTATGTGGCACCGAGTCATAGGCCTTCTTATAATCTATCCAGCATGTCGACAGATCCTTTCGGGAACGACGAACCTGTTGGCTAATGGCCATATCAATGAGGAGTAGCTCCTTAGTACCCCGGGACCCGTTCTTACATCCATTTTGAGAGACAGACATGATGGAGTTGGTGTCTATATGTTTGTTAATTTTAGTTCTCAAAATGGATGTAAGAACTTTATAGACCGTCGGTAAACAAGTGATCGGTCTATAATTTTTGGGATCCGCGGTACTACCTGATTTATGGAGCAGGTGGGTTATTCCTGTCGTTAGGAACTGGGGCAGCGACCCTGACTCTAAGGCTGACTGGAACTGGGATGCCAAGCAGGCGTGCGACCCTTGGAACCATTTTATCCAAAAGTTGTGCAGCCCGTCCGGCCCTGGAGATTTCCAGTTAGGCAACGGTCGGACTGCACGAGCAACATCTTGGGGGCTGATGGTAAGTACCCCCATTTCTGGTATTAGATCGCACGCTCGCTCAATCTTCCCAGTCCAATCACCCTCGGTGTGACTGACAGGCACCGACCAGATGTTTCGCCAGAACGAGCACATGGCGTCATCATCCGGTAGGCACGTGTCAGTAACACCTTGGTCCGGTCGCTCCCAAGCCCTATAAACCCACCTTTCATCACTCTGGAATGTGCGATTCTGAGTGTATCGCTCCACTCGCCGCCCGTACCGACGAATACGGTTCGCCCATGCATACACTTTCTGCTTCAGAAAGTCGATGCGCTCCGTGACACAAGACATATAGTCTTGAGGACTGATATCAGTCCCCAAGAATGCCCGTCTCACAAAGCGCATCACTCTAGGGCGAGTATTGCCCTCCCTGAAGCAGATTAGTTTGCCAATGAGCGCTCTGGCCCCACCAATACGGCGTTCAATTCTGCACTGCCAAGCTGGTACGGCTGGTTTCGGTCGTGTAGCTCTAGAGTCATTGGCAAATTTGACGTGAGCTACACGACATGCCGCTGCAGCCGCGCAGTACAGAATCGAATGAGCATCGGTGAGGTCTTCGCAGCCATCAAAATAGTTTGACAACTGCGAATCCAGAACCGCCACCAGCGCCCTATTTTTGTTATGCATGGGCAAACGAGGTAAGCGTGGCCTAAGTTCGGGTGACATGAAGCGATATTCCTGAATCGCATCCTCCAAAGCACTCCTCAATTCCTCATTACATTGGGTACTTACGTTTGTAGCCCTGTCATTACTCCCCTCGTCAGCATGACTTGTATCAGACTGCGGTAGTAGTACAGCAGTCTGCGACTGGGGAGTGATGACATGGCTACTCTGCATTTCACTTCGCAGGCGATCAAGTACAGTGTCATCCAACATATGGTTACGCTGAATGACACGCACCTGATCCGATAATCGTTGTGCCGAAACGTTGACAGCTGGTTCAAGCACCTGAAACAGAGAGAGCATCCGAACACGGTACGCGGTCAGATTGTTTCCCCCCTCTGTAGCCCCATAGTATGAGCGCATGACATTTTCATTGATGGATCGTGTCCATCTCATGCGCTGCACACTTCCGCCGGGAGCTGGGACCCTATCAGAGGCCGGTGGGCCTCGAGGTCCTAAGCCGTCCGGCGGCCGGCGTCCTCCCCGTCGACGAGCAGGTGGTGGCGTCGTGGGCGGAGAGAAATACTCGTCGCTCGAGCTCGACGCAACTGCCGCGGTCGGTGTCGTCACAGCGCTCACAGTGGGGCGGGATACCGGCGGCGGCGAGGCGGAGCTGAGCGAAGAGTCCGGAGGTGGAAGGCGTGCGAGACGTCTAGCGGCGGCAGATCTTGTCAACATACTTATTTTCATAATATTGTCATCTTCTTGTTTTTATATATCGGGGGTGACGTGATATCTGTCATGTCCGCTTCGGCAGTTTTTGATGTAGGTTTTTATATAATTCATTCATTGTAGGTATGTTTTAAATGTTTTGCTAATTCGATTTAGATTCATTAAACACAAAAATTATAAATGCTGGTGGTACACTGCTACTAAAAATTAAAAATTTGAAAAATATATAGAGATGACAAAATACTACGTGTTGACGTTGTTGGTGTTGCCATTATATTATTATTATTATCTCCTTTATTCAAATAAATTCTTATAAATTATATTTTTAAATATTAGTATAAAGAAATATAAAAACATTTAAAAATATAAAAAATAGTAGCCCACCGGTATCGGGAACAGGGTCCAAGCTACCGGCGGTCAGGGCTCCAGAGAGAGGAACCTCCTAACTATTCGGGCCGTGTCCAGAAGTACCGCTTTCTGGATCAAGCCCTTGATCCAGCTGCCCAACGAGAGCCTCCTCAGGTGTTGGTCGAGGCTCTTGGCTATTAGACCATTGGCTGTCACGACTATCGGCACAATGATCGCTGAGTCCACATCCCACATGTCGACAACCTCGTGAGCCAAGTCAAGATACTTGATTTGTTTATCTTTCTCGGCTTTCACGAGGTTCCCATCATGCGGGACGGTTATGTCAACAATCATTGCGCGCCGCTCTGATCGATCCACCACCACTATATCAGGCTTATTGGCAACAATAGTCCTGTCAGTGATGATGGATCGATCCCAATATAATGTGATATTACCATTTTCGAGAACTGAGTCGGGCACATACCTGTAGTACGGCACCTCCGATTCCACAAGGTTGTATTTCAGAGCAAGTTGCTGATGGATTATCCTGGCTACAAGGTTGTGTCTATGCAAGTACTCTTCGTTAGCTAGACGAGAACACCCGGAGATAATATGTCTGATTGATTCTCCCGGCCGGTGGCATGCCCGACAGATGTCAACCGTGCCGTCTTTCACAATAAATCTCCGGTAATTGTTCGTCATCATAACTTCGTCCATAATTGCACAGACAAAACCTTCGGTTTCCCCAAAGAGGTCACCGAAACGCAGCCAGGCTACGGACGCTAGTAGATCAACATCGGGCCCATGTAGGGCCCGGAAAAAGCGTCCGTGAAGCTCCTTACTCTGCCATACCTCCATGCGATCATTAGTGTCAAGCACTACTGGCTTGCGCCAGTTCTCTTTAGCCAAGGAGAGCGGGGTGAGGCCCTTGTCCACGGCGACTACATCTCGATGCATCCCCACGTCGGTTTCTAGAAAATATTCCCTGAGACTGCATATCTCGCGATTGTGGAGGGTCTTAGCGTTTAAAAACCCTCGACCTCCACACTTTCGCGGGATATACAGCCTCATTACCGATGACCGTGGGTGATGCATTCGATTTGCAGTCAGCAAATATTATTATTATTATGTATGTAATATTATTGGAATTGCATTATATTCACTTATGACAATCTATTAGGGCTTCCAAACAAATATACAAAATTTTGTAGACGTATGTATGTATGTATGTTTGTCCACGCATATCTCCGGAACTATTAATCGGATCGTGAGCATTTTTTTATTGGCTTACATTTTCTTCAACTAAGGGTACAGTGCAAGTTTCATCAAAATCGATTCAGTAATGTTCAAGATATGGACTAATACGTGTAAGTGTGACGGCCTGGGCTTATTGATACGAGCTACGGGTGTAGTGTCAAAGGGAAAACATCTCAAAACCTTGGTCAAATTCTAGTGTAAAAACTAAAAATTACGAAATAAAAAGTAATTTAAAAAATTAAACCGACTTCAAAAAGAAATTAACTCAAAATTATGAAATAATTTTTATTTCGGAAGTCAGTAGCATAAAACTAAAACTAAAATACAGATCCCAAGACACCGACTTCCGAAATTAAAATTATTTCATAATTTTGAGTTAATTTCTTTTTGAAGTTGGTTTAATTTTTTTAAATTACTTTTTTTAAGGAAACGTTTTTATGTAATACCGTAAGGCAGATAGTTTTTGCTATAATGGAATAAAGCCTTGGAATTATTAGCCGTTGTTATACAACCGACAAGTAGTTTTGGTTTTTTAATGGAATATTTAATACTGACAAACATATTCTATAAGCATTTTTAGATGGTAAAGGGGAAAACAGTGGCGGTCTAGTGGCAACGACCCCGACTTACGAGTTGTAGGTCGTGGGTTCGAACTCGGGCAGGTGCTTTACTTTGTGTAAATAATTTCATCACCGCTGCTCTCAAAACGGTGAAGGAAAACATCGCGAGGAAACCGGCATGTTCTAAAACAAAAAAATCGCAGACATGTGTCATCTACCAACCCGCACTGAGCCCGCGTGGTAGATTATAGCCCCGTCCCTCTCGAAGAGAGGAAGCCTGTGTGTGCTCCAGCAGTTCACAACCATTTGTAGAAAACTACATACCTATATCCTTATCCTATCATTGCTTTATATATGAAAGGCTTCCATTACGGCATGGAAACTAACCGATTTGTTCCAGTATAAAGGGTAAATGGAAAATAGTGAAGTACCAACGTAGAATAAAAGTGCGTTACATGTTTTACGTTTCATCAGAAAGGGGAGAGGGAGTGGGAACCGATTCAGATGCAAATAGCTCTCTATTAGTCTCTACCACGTAAAAACCTACGTTTTAAATGCTTCAATGTACAGTTCTAAACTTATTCACCGTTTATACGGTTTGTTGCAACTAAAGCAATTGTTTTGTTGGGTTCATTACAAGTTTTCTATTAAACTAGCTTCTGCCCGCGACTTCGTCCGCGTGAAATTTCTTGTACCCTCACCCCGTCGCGTCGCAACACTTCGTATTCGCTTACCGTTCACTCTGAGTTTTTTTCTTTTTGCTCGGCTCCTAAGGGTCATAGCGTGATGTTAAATAGCCTATAGCCTTCCTCAAGAATTGGGCTATCAAATGCAAAAAGAATTCAAATCTGACCGGTAGTTAAAGAGATTATCGCGTTCAAACAAACAAACTCTTCAGCCTTATTATTAGTATAGATAAAAAACTCTATGGCCCATAACTCCTTTATAGGTACCAACTCTTAACATCTTACACACGTGATAACTTTTAAACGAAATATCCGATTGAGATGAAACAAAAAGTATTTTACTTCTTCATAAATACTCTTGATAACATAATGCTTAATTTCGATAAAGATTAATATTACGATACATATTTAACGTAGTTTTTTTTTCTTCAGACGATTTAATAATTATTTTGAACACAAAATCGGTTATTGTGATTAAACCATGATAGCTAGACATATGTTCTCGCGGACTTTTTTGTAGGTCTTAATGGGCTCTACAAACCCGTAGTACATTATTTTGTTCTATTGTCAATAGTTTTTGCAGCGCACGCAAAAATAGGTTTTCGATTTTACACCTTGTGTTACAAAATAGCAATTTTATTACGGATCCCTAATTTTGAAGAAAAAAAATATAGCCTATAGCCTTCCTCGATAAATGGACTACCCAACACTAAAATAATCATTCAAATCGGACCAGTAGTTCCAGAGATTAGCGCGTTCAAACAAACAAACAAACTCTGCAGCTTTATAATATTAGTATAGATTAGTATAGATTACGCTATTGTAACAACCTTTAGAGAAGTGCTGACCCAGTGGAAACTGCCGCGACTTACAAGTTGAAGGTCGTAGGTTCAAACCCTGGCAGGCGCTTTACTTTGTGTAAATTATTTCATGACCATTGGTCTCAAAGCGGTGAAGAAAAACGTCGTGAGGAAACCGGCATGTCCTAGAACCAAAAATTTTAAGACCTGTGACATCTACCAACCCGTACTGGGCCCGCGTGGTGGATGACGGCCCACTTGCTCTCACAGAGAGGAGGTCTGTTCTATGTCCCAGCAGTGGGAGCATTATAGGCAGATTATGCTAACAACCTTTCGGCCAGCATTATATATTAGTACAGTCAACAGCAAAAGTAGATGATCAAAGTCAGAAATTCAATACTAATGAACGGAGTTCGCGTCAGAACTGTGTGGCGTCGAAGTGATTCAAAAGTATTCTACGTAGTAAGTATTCTAAGTAGTAGTACTTCGACGCCACACAGTTCTGACGCGAACTCCGTTCATTAGTATTGAATTTCTGACTTTGATCATCTACTTTTGCTGTTGACTGTACCTATTGGATGAATTTTCACTGGTATATTTATTTCGTGGTTTTCCAATTGCTTGTTCGAGATATTGACCTACAATTAAGCAGCCACTGTCATTAAAATACTGATATTTCACTGCGCCTGTAAGTTAGGGTGAAAGCTGACCCAAGCCTATGTAAATTGCTTCATTAGTGGCATACAAAAAACATTATTTTCAGGACTGCTATTACTCACATACGAGGGTAAAAGTAAATTCGTCTCAAGTATGTGAATAATCCCGGCATTAAATCGAATATGTCCCATAAACGAAGCAATGCAAGTATATTCTCCATCGACATACAAATATTGAAGCAGATTAGTATTCCTCGTCCGTCCCACGGGGACACAATAGATGAGACTGTAGCATCTTTAAATATTTTATTAGATTCTTTTATGTCACATTTCAAATGGACGTTTATGGACTTTACGATGCTGCATATACATATACGTACACTATGTATGTCTATGTACGTATGGACTATTCGCGAGCTACGTTGTCGGTGTTACTCGTCTGGGAAATATTTTAGAAACGCTGTCTTGAAAGTCTTCCAAAATGCAAATAGTTAAGTCTTATTTGAAAGTTATAAAACACGGCCCCTAGTCTAGTCTAGAAGCTGACACTGCATTTACAATAGTTTTGATGGTCTGAAAATGATAAATGGAAATAAAGTTTAGCCGTATATATTTTAGGTGTATACTGCCGTGTAAATGCTGTGCGTTATAGCGAAATTTTCGTCAGACACATCCCCATAATGCATCGGTCGGGCAGTACTCGTAAGTAATGCAATTTAATGCAAATGTGTTGATGTGGCGATAACAAGCCCCACGAGTGCATAAGGCGGATTCCTAGCCGCTGGGATGCCATCGCCCCGCAGTCGCCCCGAAGTCGCGCCGCAGTCGCGCCGCTGCCGCCCCGCAGTCGACCCGCGCCGACCCGCCGCCGCGCCCGATGACTTAATGTGTGCGGAAATGTCGCAGATTACACGCCTACCGACCGCTGCATGCTATCCTATGTTCCGTCACGAAATAAATTATTTGTATTGTTTTGTTTGTGGCTGTTCCGCTTTGCAGAACACATACACGTTTACATATTTAGCTTTAACTTATGATGACGGATGACCAAAACCAACTAAGAATCTGTGTTGTGTTAAGCGATTTATATTCTTTAGTTGGTGAGGTGTGTTTCGTGTAATTGGTATACACTTAGTAGATGTAGTTTCGTTTCGTGTCGTTATAGTTTTTTTTGCTGTAATGCCAATAAACGCTATTTTTAGGTAGGAATTTTTCAGATGTATATATTCAGAAAGGTAGCACATGATGTAGTCAATGACAAAATGATCACCGTTTAGCGGGCACCATTCCGTAATTGAATAACAATAACACGTCGCCCGACTTCTAAGTGAGACTAAGTTTTATACAATTAACTAGCGACTAGCTTCTAGCTTCCCAAGGGTGCAATTTTTTTTTTCGAATTTCCTAAATTTCCTTTCATACAAACCTTGTCCTGGCAAAACCGAATACAACAAAAAATAATTATCAAATTTGGTGCAGTCATACGGATCAATCTATCTATTCGCGTAACACCATTCTAACCATAATAATTTTGTTTGTAATATAATATTAAACCAAACTTGCGAACGCAACGGTTAAACGAAACATCCCGTCCGAGTCGGAGAACTTTAAAGATGAACAAAAACTAATATCGGGAGAAGCGTGCAGTGCGTAGCAAATAGCTACGCGACGTAGCCGACTACGGATGCCTACGCCGACCGCCGTAGACGAAGCCTACGCAAAAATACATGTAGTTCACTAACAAAATAACTTTTAAATTAAATTCGCATTCAATTATTCTCAAGAACGAGGTCATTGTGCCAAATCCGTGCACTATAGATGCTTAGCAAAGTAGTGTGTAACTTTAGTTCTTAGCAGCGTTAATAAAATAGCGTAGGGGTTGTTTCTAGACTTTTAATTAGATTGGTGGAACTAAATGAGAGTTTTCTTCTTATTTGTGAAATGTTTTTTTACCGCCTCATATACATATACCTATGCTCAGTAAGCTTAGCTAGTTTTAGGTACGTGACTCTATTTTTGCAGAAGTTTCATAAACTTTTTAATTCTGCCTCTTGTGTGTATTGTAAGCACATACATATAGTTTATACTACCTCAATTTATTCTTTCAACTGGACAACACCATTCACCATACGATTTTTTCATTGCTTTTTTGTTTTACTTCTTTATAGTTACTAATTACGCGAATCAATGAAAGATTATAACTATGGTTTTATAGGGTGGGGTTTAGGGTTCCACTTCGTGTTTGGGTCTTCTTATCGGTTACAAACTATTTAAGATAAGTTTATCCCGTGATAAAAAATATTGGCCATGTCAGCAAAGAAGTTGTATTTGTCTCCCTACTCAGGATACGCCTACATAACTACATTGATGATGATGACATGGTTGAAAACAAGTGAGAACTGCTATACATGTGCCTTTGTCTGTTGATGATAGACGTTTTCTTTCTTCTGAGAGTATTGTTTGTCTCCAGAAAGGGTGTGTTCTAACGTGAAGTGGGTAGCAGGGTGTGGTGATGGAGGTGGTAATACTGAAAGCGAGAGCCCAACTGAATCGTCTAGTGTCGTCGGGTGAGAGGCGCGCGGGGGCCGAGGAGCGCACGCCGCGGGGGGAGGGCGGTGGCGGCGCGGCGCGGGGGGGCGCTGGGCGCGAGCGCAACATGGCGCCGGCCGCGCCCGCGCCGGCGTCCACCGCGCCCTGGCTCAACGCCACGCTCGTCTACAACGCCACCCGGCTCAACGCCACTTTCGACACAGACTTCGAGCTACTCAGCTCGAACTCCACCGACGAACACCACCACTGGTTTTGCGCTAAATGGACCAACGCACAACAAGATCTCTTTCAGGTATGACATAATCCACCACGCATATCTGTAGGCCGATCACTAATTATTTTGACTTATCATAACGTTATGTGTTATGATGTTATGCTCTACAATTAGTTAAGTTCTCTAAACAAAAAAATGATGACTTTTCTCTTATTCCCGCAAACAGGCAGCAAACTTGTGTTTTGCGATAGCGTTCCTAGCGCCAAAGAGCTTTAAGCAGAGCATCTTAGTGCTACGTGCGCTCGCAGCGGCGGGCGCCGTGCTCATGGGGCTGTGGGCCGGCGCCGAGGTGTGTGCGCCCGACGTGCTCGCCTGGAGCCTCGCTCTCGTGCTCGTCAACTCTATACACACTGTGTTTCTTATTGTAAGGTACGTTGTAGTGTACTAAGGTAGATTAGATAAGTCACTGAGGTACTAACTCGCTCATTGGGCTGTGGCCCGGCGCCGAGGTGTGCGCGCAAGACGGTGCTCGCCTGGTGCTTCGCGCTCGTGCTCGTCAACTCCTTAAACACTGTGTTTATTATCATAAGACACATCATACTTTACCAAGATTGCTAGATCATCAGTCACTTCACTTAATATTTTGCAATTGCATTTGGCAAGAGTAAACCTATAGGATAAAGGTAATTTCCCCTAAAATTATTTACAAACTATGCTTGTAGGTACCGATAACTAAGCCCTTAGCAAGGGCACGACGAGAAAGCACTTGCCGGGTAATCCTTGCACATTAAGTAGTCGCTGGACGAACTCGGCAAAGGCTGAATTGTGGACTTTGCCCACTTAAATTAAAGCACGTTAACGTTACTCAATCTTGATGGGCAAAGTTTTAGTAGCACGCAAACTGGTGATCGTGTACTTATCTAAATATTATATCTGATTGCAAATTAAAAGAAAATCAAAACGTTATTAGTAGTTAAGTCACTGCAGAAATAAGTTTAGTTCAGATAGATTTGTCATTCCATTCTCTGTCGCAGGTTTCTTCCTCCAGCGCTATCTCTTGAGCTAACAGATCTATACTTGAAGCTGTTCAAGCCTCTCAAAGTGAACAAGAAGCACTTCACAGAACTGACTCGCGAAGCTAGGATAGTGCGGCTTGAGCCCGGCGAGGCGTATGCGGTCGAAGACGTCACGCCGGCCGACGAGAGATTGTCTATACTATTAAAGGGAAAGTATGTTATTTTCACATTTCTTACACTATCTTTTTATATACTTATACAATCTCAAATAATATCGAACATGTAAGTAGAAGTTTATTTAAAAACGCTGATTAAAGTTAAGTGAAGTTCAAATGTCAAAAAAGTATGGTTAATCTGTATAATATATGGTTAAACACTACTTAACTTTAAGCAACGTTTATGAATAAGCGATTTAAGGTTAACAAATGATCTGGCCATCTTAATAAAAAAAAAAGTCTGGACTTTAGAAGAGACTTCTGACTTTATTCCGGTGTTTTGTTCTTAAAGGGAAAGAACGTTAATTTCACATTACCTACACCATCTCTATAAGTAGTTAATAAAGACCCATCCAACCACCCACCTCCCCACCACCATTCTTATACCATTTCAAATACGAACCTGTAGAATTCTCAAATGGCCATCATAAAAAAATTGTCTGGCCTTTGAAAGAGACCTTGACCTCTGACTTCGTTTCGGTATTTTGTTCTTCTCAGTGGATAGTAAACACCCAACTCATCCAGCTTATAAAAAGTTAAGATCTTTTAAAGGCAGTTCTTAACCAATTGAGAAAATAAAATATAGTTTAGTACATTATTTTGTTTCCAGCAACTCTCAATAATCAATTACGTGAGTGCTAAGATAACCTAATTCAACCTTAGGGAGGTTGGCGTGTGCGTCGTCTGTTGCAGAATAAATTGAATATTGAATCAGTGTCCCAAAAAAATCCTATGAAGATAAAATATCGAGGGTATCGGCTACAAAATAAACAATTCAAAGACAAGCGAGGACCCTCACGATATAAAATAAGATACGAGTACCTACACAAATGTTCTTTTGTTTTTGTCGTAGAATTATTTTTCTTTGTTTAAGGCTTGTATTCATGCCAACGACCTTGTGCATTTGGGCGGAGCTAACTACCCCTCTCCGCGCCACTCCGCCACCCGCATGCAACGCGACGCACGTGGACGTGCGTCGCGTTGCCTAGCAACACGAGGCGCCCCGCACTGAATTCGTGGACGAGTGCGGGGATGATATAGACACGGACTTTAAACGATCGCATTTTTAATTTATTATAATTAAAAAATATACATGTTTTTTAAAAGTAACAAAACCAAATCATTTTCGTTTGTATTGCAAAGCAGTAGATATTTTTTTCATATTCTTTTGATAAAAAATGAAGGAGTAAAATGGTTTCATCTCAACGATTTGGAGGTGATTTGGTGTTTTTTTTTTTCTTAATAGGTGATATCAGATGTAATTTATCTGTAAGTTCCGGAGAAAAGCTGCTTCATCTGCACGCTGTTTTTAAGCTTTTTTCGAAATAGTAGCTTTAACCATTGCTAGCATTGTATGGACTCGTATTGTATGTCATGAACTCTGAGAAACAAGAAACATTTCGTATTCTGCGACTAATTGACTGACTTTGTGCGACGTTGTTCAGAATCTTTTATTTTAATAGTACACATATTTTTATCTATCGAAGTAATACTTGATGAATTCATACATACACTCGATTATTGGTCAATTTTATACGCCTAATCATCAGTTCCATAAAGTATGTACGTATGTATAGCAGACTCGTATTTGTTTGGGTTGGGCCGCCGGGGTATTGCACGGTAGCCCTTAAGCTAATGGTTTCAATTCCCCCGTAAGCCATTTCATACCCGTTATAATGAAATTAAGTACCTACTCTACCTAAGCACCGTGTATACCTACGCCATATTAGAGCATAGTATTTTTACCGGCTGCCTTAATTACACTTGCATAATATAATTAATGTACAATATTAAATCACTATACACCGCAGCAGCAATGGCTCCTACCTAGGCTCATACAAATTTATAACCAGTACGGTGCTGTATAATTATAATAATTATCAAGTTTAATTATATTCCAAAAGCTGCATAATTGTGTGGTTAAACGGCGTTATGGGTCTATTTATCCCGTTTTCATTGATAACTCCAGTGGGAAGCTCTTGGGGCACTAATAGACTGTATTACTTTATAATCTAAGTTATTAGGGCCTCAATATAAGCTCTAATCTACCAACACATAAACGTTTTATGTCGAAGAATAGTGATAGACTTATTTTATGAGAAAACTAAGGTGGTTTACTTATTTTCGAACAGGATGCGAGTGAGCTGCGACGAAACACATCTCCATTATATACAGCCCTACCAGTTCATTGATTCTCCAGAGTGGGAAGCCAATCGTGAACAATCAGACGACGTCTTCCAGGTAACTGACGAAAAATTAAAAATTTGGTATATGATTTTCTTAATTTTCGCCAAGGTCTGTATGCCTACAAACTTAATTCTAGTTCTGAGTAGTTAGAAACCAGTAATATTTTGTGTTCCATAGAAGAGACATATCTCCATAAAAGAATACTCCATATGCACGACAACGCCGTTGCTGAAAACAACTAGATTAGATTCGTTAATATCTTCGCTCGCATCGGTCGCGTCGGACAAGACACAACTCATTGTAATTCCACGCACAGTTACGCTAAATAATTCAGAAGCGCGGAATAACGCATTATCGTAATGACTGGATATTTATTAAACTGCCTCCACTAGACATGACAAAGTAACTCGAATTGACATTTTCTCAATATATTTTTGTTTGTTACGATCGCGACGTTCGGGCAAATAGAAGCTTCATAAAGATACGAATCTTGGATGCGATGCTGAACGTGCCTTATTTTACGTAACTTATTTTTTTTAATAAAGCGTGTATCGAAATGCGAAAACATAATTAGTTTTCCGTACAAAACTTCAATACCTACTCGACCCAAATGTACTTATGGCACGCATGATTATTTTTTCGCGATTAGGTACGATGTTGGTCCCATAGCGAAAGTTGTTCATTTTGATGGTCTGTACCGCAAACGATCTAATTTAACATTCTGTATCTCGTACCCAATGTTAATTACTTTGCAACCTACTATTGTAAAATTCTGCTGGGGAGTTTATTGCGCCACTTCTTCTTCCCAACGAAATCATTGGGAAGTGGTGTAGCGCGGGCGATTTGGGGTACTGTCTTATGTAATTTTGACGTACGAAAAGTGCTGATTCTCAGCCTAATTTGAGTAAATGAATTTTGATTTTGATTCATTCTTAAAATATGATCACAGATAGAAAGAATATCAAATAAACGATTTCTATATGTGTGTGTTTCATATGAGTTTATATCTTGTAATTAACTACCATGGTTGGATTTAATTATTAATCTCTTCCATAAATGAGGCTAACAAATTCAACCAACTTACTAAGGTGAGGGGCGCCAACCTCTGGCTTGAGGGCGTGCCGTCTCAGGTGCACAGTAATGATCAACTCGTTTACCCTTTTAGGTATACCTTTACTTAAACCATCGAGGTATGTACGTTTACCTGAAATATTTATATAGAGAGGAAAACAGTCCGTTACGGTCGGATTCTAGCGTTTGAGTGAACCGAGATTAAACGTTACGTGAATATTTTATTTGAATATTTTCAATTATGTTATATATTACCTTTCTGAGTGGTGTTTTCATAATATACCTACAGGCTCATGCGAAATATCATAAAAATGGGTTAAATAAGTATTTTGGGTTTGGCCGTGAAAACTTTGCCATCAAAATCTTTACCGTTAACCAAAACTTTTCCATTATTATATCTTTCTGTAATTTATCTATGTACCAGTGTAGACTGACTAGAAACTCGCGTGGATAAGTACTCCACATCATAATATAAACGACTACAAAATGTAGCCGTTCCAAAACAATGTTTCAACTACAGTCAGTTAATATAATATGTTAATTATTATGTAAGTACATCCTAAGTCTGACTAGTTGTTTGTGCAGATTTGACTTTAATGTGGATTTCATTCTTGGTTATGATGGTTGTTAGTTTGTTTCGGGAAAACTTTCTTATAAAAAAAAAACTTTACTAGAAAACAAAACAACAGACTACCAAAAAAAAAGTGTTTATTTGGTTTTGTATTTACGTTTCTAGCCACTGACCTAAAGAAAATAAAGTAAAATTATAATAGATTGTTTCCCAAGGGAGCAAACAACTATTTTGAATGCGAGAGTTTCTTTGAATCCAGAGCGCAGCGAGGGATTTAAAGTACGTCACTCGAGGTTAAAATAGTGTTGCTCCCGAGGTGGACACTCTACTTTTTATCACCTTCTATGAAAAAAATAAGTAAGTGCAACTTGTGAATAAGAATAGTACGTTTATTTATTTACATACAATTTAATTTTTTTTTACTTGAGCAAGACTTACTTATTTTTTATAAAACTAAGTAAAATCCTAATTTGAGTAAATAGTTACGTACGAAGGCAGAATGCTTTTCGCGCGTTTTTTATTTTTTCACAATTTTTTTTTTTTTTTTTTTTATCATACAGCCTGTTATTTGGTCATACAATGTTCGTGATTGATCTCTTTGGTGATTGGAACTTTTACTAACAATATCCACATTCCAAATTCAAATCACTTTTAGTCCCTAGGGATTAAAGAGCCATTTTAGTCCCTATTTACGAAGAATACATTTACATTTTTTGAACAGATGTGATAAATAGTTATTTTTCACGTTGTAGTGTTTTCTTTGGAAGTCGGTTGTTTTTTTTACGTAAGTTTTATACTTATTTCACTTTTTAGTTGGAGTACCTACCCCACTCATATTCGTATACCATCACTGACTGAGTAACAGTGACAGGGGTTATTATAACATCATCAACATACACTAAATGGAAAAAATATGTAATGTTGAAGCTAACTCAAAAACGTCTCATCAGAACTTGACTACCCTATTAGAACCCTATGGAACCACTCTATAAGTATACCCTTTCAAACAAAAGAAGAATTTTTCAAATTGGTTTGTAAATGACGGAGTTCTGAGGTAACAAACATACTTATTATAAATTTTCCATCATTTGTTCCATTCCATCATAGACCTTATCCATCGCTTTCCATCAGGCATGATCGAGGTTAAGAGCAGGCCCATTCAGCAATACAAAAAAATACAACCGAATTGAGAACCTCCTCCATTTTTTGAAGTCGGTTAAAAAGGAACGCCACGGGAAAGCGTTGAAGGGTGTGTTTGACGTATCTCTTTTGTAAATCAAGCTCTCGATGTAGCAAAGAAAGGGAATGAAAAATCATTTTTCATTTTCCGTAAAAGCCTGACGGCTAGAGGTTTACAAAAAGAAATTCAAATATCAAACACTATGAAATAATCGTATCTAATCATAGGATTAGTTACGTTTTCGCACGATCTATTTCAAGTTGATATGATACAGCAAATGTTTGAACATACGTTGCTGTCAGCTGCATATAAGGTATCGAAACTACAACGGATCAACCGGAAAAGTGACTGGCTTTATTGGAAAACTCGAGGCAGCTCTATTCAAAGCTATACGAATACCTACTTGTTGGGCAAAAGATCTTATCTCCGGATACTTTCAATGATGTAACCCCATTTTCTCTGAAAGCTGTGTTTCTCATATAAAGCCGACATCTAAATATTTATCATTTTAATGTAAATAATTATGTTAAATTTAACACGTTTTTTTAAACGGTGAAAGAAAACATCTTGAGGAAACAGCTTAGAACAAACAATTCGAAGACATGCGACATCCACCAACCCGGACCCTCACTGGACCCGCGTGGTGGTTTATGGCCCACTCCTTCTCTAATATTATAACCTCCGACATTCTCCTACCTAATCCTCGTGGGGTTAGCCAGATATATAAATCTCTGCCACAACTCCAATATGTCTTCATAACATAAATATCCACATAGACACTTAAGCCTGGCAGTGTTACACTTTGAACTCTCTTAGAATAGCCCTATATCATAATACATCCATTTACCTACTGGCTCGGCTTGTCCTAATAGCCTCCTGTCAGATCGCGGTCACTCTTGTTAAGATTGACTAGGCTAGATTTTGATTAATCGTGAACGATTTTTACACCATCCATATCGAATGCGTATATAATATCTACAGCGGTGCTATTCTGTAAAAATCTCACCGTGAAAACTTAGGTGAAGTGAGCATGGAGTGAGCAAAAACAAACTCATTCCACCTAAGTTTTCACGGTGAGATTTTAACAGAATCGACCAGCTGTACGCGGTCGTTAATATGACACACGGAGTTTTTAGAAAAAGTTCTGTAAATCATCATGTCATCTGTGTCTCATACCTGCGTGGTGTTCTCTTTTCAAAACGCGATGTGTCATTTGAACGCCCCGGAACTACCGGTCTATTCTGTAAAATCTCACCTTGAAGACTTAGGTGAAGCAAGCTTGAAGTGAGCTGTCATTCCAGCTGATGCTAGGGATCACATTGACAGCTGACAGAATAGATTGGCTATACTTTCTAACGTGGTCAGTCGTCAGTTGAACTGACAGCCACAATGTTTCTCAGGTGAGCGTGATTGCGGAGGAGGTGTCCACGTGCGTGTGCTGGCCGCGCATGCGCCTAGAGCGCGTGTTACGTCACCGGCCGATGCTCAAGGTCGTCCTCGACTGCCTTATAGGTCAGTCCTCCTTCACTGTTGTCGTTGCATCTCCAGGAATTCACATATCTTACAATTTTAAGATCTAAGTCTGTAAGTAAGTAGTTTGAAAGCAAAGCAAATTTCACATAAAGAAAATCACGAATTTTAGAACAGATAATTATATTTATTCTTCACATCACATTAATGTCAATTTTGATAAGTACTACAAATTTAAGATTTAACATTTTAAACCCCAGAGAAACCACTCGGGCGAGGAGTCACGGCGCTTTTCATGGCCATTGGGTACTCTTTTCTCCGGAAAATGTCTGGGGGCCGCGTGCAAGACGCATTCATCAAATACAAGGCCCCCGACTAAAATAGCTCTCTATTATATCGTTAACTTATAGGATTTTTATTGGTGCCAGGGGCTTTTGTTTACGTAAACCAAATTAAGGAGTGAATGCGCGGCTATTCACTTCCGATACGTCCAATTTTAGGCTCCCCTGAAATAGAACAAAGTTTCTCCAATATGAAACATGCGGTGACTCGGCAAAATAATGTATTCATCAAACTTTTTAATAATGAAGATATATGAATTTTTGTCTATAGGTACAGCAGATTCTTTCTTTTTATTTGTTAGAGTCGATATTTATTTTGAGTTTTAAATACAAACATGTCCTAGTACTAAAATTCGAAGACATGTGACATCTACTAACCAGCACTGGTCCCGCGTATTCACAGATAGGAGGCGTGTGCCCCAGCAGTGGCAACATTACAGGCGGATTATGAATGTCAATATGCATTTTTTTAAACTACAATAAACAGAAAGTCGTTAAAAAAGATATAATAACCGAAATACGTTAAGTTAGAAATTCAGTCAACCAGTTTTACCAAGGGGTATCGTATTACCCAGTACCTGGGTATGTGGAGGTCATAGGCAGTTGCTCCATGCTGGTATTCAGCTGCATCCGGTTAGACTGGAAGCCGACCCCAAAATAGTTGGGAAAAGGCTAAGCGATGATGACGTTAAGTTAGAAATTCGTAGTAATATGCTACAAAGTTATAACTTTGGTGTAGCACCTAAATTCCTCAGACGGCTGGACGAGGCTTGATCAAATTTCAGTCAATCTTTAAAATATAATAGGTATTTTATCCATACCAAATAATAATAATTGACGCTTTATGAGAGTAATCAAGGCGCTAAAACTGTAGCACTATTCATATAATAGACTAAAACGTTGCTATAACTTGGTAAGTACTAACACAGTAGCAGCGGCATACTGAAAAAATAAATGGTGATAATTATTATTTTACAAAGAGATTTTTATAATATTGACCTTAGATTTCCAAAGCTAAACAATTCATGAAACATAATAAGTGTTTGGGTTTAAGTATGCGTTGCGAAAATAAATTCGAGAGATTCCTACCTCCTCTTAAACATATGTGTGAAAAGATTATGTTCAAAAACTTTCCAGGCAAAGACATAACACATAAGCTGTACTCAGTGAGCGAGGGCCTGACCGCCGGCGTGGGCGCGGACCACGAGGGGCAGCAGTCGCACCTGACACGCTCGGCCAGCGTGGACGCCGTGCACGAGGGCACGCGCGGCCGCTTGAGGAGCAACGATTGGCGCGCGCGCACCACGCTTACTAAAGGTACCTAGATATAAAGGTTTTATTGACTTCTTGAAACAATCAACAAGTTGTATGGTGAGATTTCTTATAAAATTTTGTAAACGTGTTGGTTCCCCAGGAACATCGTACTGGCAGCCAATGGTGGCCCGGCAGTTCCTTCGGCAATCACCGTTCGGGCGAGTAGCTCAGCCTCCGCGACTGCTAACGCAGGCGTCGTCAGCGAGTCTGCAGCCGGCGGTAGCGACGCGGAAACGCAGCCCACCACGGCGGACTACGTCGTTTAGACGTGGCAGAGAGGTGAAATTTGCGGAGATGACGATAGCCACGGAACCGGCCGTGTGACGCGGGCCGCGGCTCCAGCCCGAGCTGGTGCCGCTCGTCTCGCCACAAACCTTCTCGCCCACTCACTCGTCGATATCGCCGTCTCTCAAGACACCCTGACCGCTAACCGAGCGAACGGACTCGCCTCGTACCACCGATTTCTAGCCTTCGTCGTTAGCCACTGTGAACTTAATTACCCAGTGTCCTTGCAACCAAGTGTTATATTTTATAACATAAAACATTGAACATCTAAAAGTAAGTGAAATGTGAAAGATTATGACTTTTCGTTAGTGATTTCAGTTCGTTCACAGAAAGAGCTTCCTGTTATAAAATACTCAATATTTATTTTGTTACTTGTATATAACGTTTTCTCGTTCGCTCGAAATAAGACTCGTACGGTGGAACTATTTAAAAAGTCTGCTGGGGTGGCACTGATCTAGCAAGTGAAATCTTAGTGTAAGTTGAATATGATAATTTTAATGAGTGCCGGTATAAAATGATTGTGTGAGAAAGTAGTCTAGCGCCGATGTACCTATCAGCTGTGCGCATTACAGTGTACGTGATCACCTAACGCTCAAGTACCTAACCAAAAGAACACAACGCTAAAGTGATTTTTTTTTATAAAAAAGCAAAAGCTGCGAACAGGGCGATATAGTTCCTTAAACTGATAAGAATGGAATTGTAATTATACCAAATTTTTTAGCAATTGATAATTCAAATGTGGAATTCTAAAAGCGTTTTAATGTTAAAGTAATTAATTGTTTATTAGTGATAAGATGTGTTAAATTCGTGATAAAATAAATTAAAGTTACTGCGCGAGTTATTAAGTATTAGGTATTCATCAAAAAATTACTGCATATTTTCGAGTTCTGAGTTCTGTGAAGGATGATTTTCAGGTTTAAACGTAAGCGTCATTTTAGTTATTTTCGCAGAGGAAATTTCAATAGGTTGAATGTTGATAATGTGCCTCTCGTGTAGTAAAGTACAACCAGCGAAGTTTCCAGTGATACCATATACAGCACCGTGTTATATTAACCTTAGCGTGACGTCTACACTGCTTGTAATAGTCGTACCTATTCACAATTTACACACACTAGTACCTATGTCTCCCGAGTGTACTGATATTATTTTTATAAAAGTTTTGACTGCTTCTCTCTACAAAAAGTAGGTAATGTTTACAAGAGGATTTGTATGATTTATTCGTTATGATAACCCACAGAAAATATCTAAACACCAAAATACAATATACCTACTCTACACTTTATAAGTTTACAAAAACTTTAATTAACATTTGAGCAGAGAAAGTCAATTTATGAAAATTATGAACGATGTGCGCGTCAACATGTGACAAGCGTTAATGGAAAATAAATTGTAAGTAGTGAAAATTACAACGAAAGAAGTGTTTGTTTAGTGTAAAAAATGTTGGAAATAAAATCTAAATCAAAATGGTTTGTCGATGTCAATAAACAATTGGTATCAAAGAACCAAAACCTAAGTATGTCGGAAATTATGATATCTCTACTTATTGGGGTTTATTTATAAACACTGCTTAAAGTTAAGTACCTAATGATTAGCTACTGTTTAACCATAAATTTTTGTCGTTTAAACGTCTCGTTAACTTTAAGCAACGTTTATATATAAGAGGTAAGTGTGTATTATTTAAACACACATGTTGAGCTGCAAAATTGAAGAATTTGCGACCATCTTTAAGTTACAATAAATACCTACCTAAAGTTTTGTTGGTTTTTTTGTAACACACAGCATTTAAAATCGGAGACTCCACTGTAAAAAACCTGAAAAGCTAATAAAACTTATAAATATTAAAGAGAACAACTCTTTAAAACTTTTAAATATGATATTATTTGGTCATCACTTTTTTTACTTATTTTGTTGACATCGACCGAACTATGATGGGGAGTCTTAAAGACAAAAAAAAATATCAGTCTTTCAGACGCAATTTTATGATTATATTATGGTCAATGTGTAGAGTTTTGCTATACCTAAGTTAAAATGTTTTGTGGTCCTTACGTAATAACAAACATTTAGGACATGAGGGCAGCCCCGAATTTAATTGCGATATTCAAATAAAGAAGCCATTTTTATCAACACCTTTTAAACAATTACGTAAAAATTATAAAATAAACGACTTGTTGTACACCAAACGGAATTTATAGATAGTATAACTTTAAGAACTGTTCTAATGTTCAAATTGCACATTTGGAATATCTCACAAACAAAAATATTCAAATTCATCTAAATGCTAAGAGCTGAGCTTTTAGTAAATGTATTTACTCATATAATGTAAGCATCATGGGGACTCATACATAATCGTTATAGATCTCTACCTAAATAAGTGTCATAACACATCTGAATAGAAACAGATTCAAACATCACAAGCTGATGAAAAAGGAAAATTGTAACGAAATAGAGTACATATTCTACCTACATAAGCTCTATCTTTTCATACACGAAATATTTTAAAAGGTACACATATACAATAGGTAAAAAAGAAGCCATAGAAAAGAAAAAAAATATATTTATGTATATTATTTAAAAAATAAAATAATTTAAAATTACTTGACACACATAATAAATACTGGCACCTTATTTGTTCACATCCATTACGATAGTTTCTACGTAGTATTTACCAAGTATTTACTATCATTGAAGCGTAGTAGGTATAATAATATCGTGTCCTGCGTGAGGCTGCGTGTCCTGTCATACCTACACGTTACAGGAACTAATGGACGCTGGTAATAGCGCCAAACAAGTAGCCGAATTCTGGGCCGACTCCATTAAGATTGCTATCGACACGCTAAGAAGAAGATTGAGATTTGATTGATTTGATTTTTGGAGTAAAGGTTTTATGCAAAATGTCTCAAGCAATTTTAAAATTATAATAATTACGTAAAAAAACGATTTGATTACAAAAAATCGTTACTATGGCTTCTTTACCACCTATTTTTTTTGTTTTTAAATATTTCGTGTAAGAATAGACAAACCCTACATAAAGTTTACAAGTGAATGGGTACATTTCTGCATTGAATTACAATCTTAAAACTGGTGATTCGGTCATGTGATGTTTGAGTCAGTATCATAGATACATAATTATTCACCTCGATGTTTAGTTGATGTTGTTGCTTCACGATACGTGTACGGTGTCAGACTAGATGAGCATGTAGTTCGGTACTTACTGTAGGTACTTAAATTCGTCGGAATGATACAGTCGACGATACATACGTAATTTAAGAGACCGTACAACGAGGATCAAGTCATCACTCTTCACTATTAGATAGGTATACTTAATTCAAAGAGTGCTACGCCTACGTACTCTCATTTGATAGACTACGGCAACAAGAGAGAACTTCATAATAAGTAATAAGGTAAACAAAATAGATTTGTAACCATACTTTTCTGATATTAATATTGCAGAGTATTTTTACGTTTTGTAACGTATTTAAAATTGGCAATTATGCAACTGTGTCAAGTTAAGAAATTGATAGGGAAGTTACTATTTTCAATGTATTTTTATTATCTAAAAAGAGGAGTATTTTCACGTCATGAATCTGCTGTTTCGAATAAGCAGGGTCATTTATTCATAGTTAATCCAATTCTAAGTTCCATCGAGACTTCCAACATTTAGAAACCTTCAATTTTTATTGAGATTGACTGAATAATATATGTTAGCCCAAAATTGAGCCAATGCTTCCCTTTTGAGTCTTCCACTGTTGACTATTGTTGGCCACTTCCAGAAGAAGGGATTCCTATTTTAGAAAAGAATACTGCGTCCCTGTTTATATAAATCTTTGCAATGCTCTTTTAATAAATCCCATCATTATACTGACGTCATCATTCTATCCTGATTGTACGGTGTCTGTCACGAATACATATCGTTCTTCGTCTTGTCTCGTCTTGTTAGTTCTTCTCTATGGTGTAGTAATGTTCTTGGTGGGCTAATTTTTTAAAGCAGTAGTTGATACGAACAGACTTCAGACACATTAAGTAGGTTTTCACACCACATCGTCACCGTCATCATAGCAGTAAAACGCTTTGTTAATGACTTAACTAGTGGCAACAGACGGTGAGAGACTGGTGGGATGTTGTTACGTGTGCAATATCGCAGAAAACTAACGTACAACTTAGATACCTTACAAGCAAGAGATAAGGAAGATACGCTGTAAGGTTGGTAACAATGTCGCATCGTTCTCTACGTTTTTTGCAAATTACAAAAATGTTGGCCTTGCTCTTATGGTGTAATAAAATAACATTATAAAAGGCTAGTGAAATTTTGATAACTAAATACCAACTAGACTTGAAATTATAAATTGATAAGGTAAATCATTATGACATTAATTATGTATTAACTAACATAATACTCACACAGTGTATTTCATGATCAGACGCTTCTTGGATTTGAGTATCATAAGTTACTGATAAGGATTGGGTACCACATGCCTAAGACGACTTCAGATTTTCGAAAGAAGTGACTCGATGTTATCACAGGAATTGAAACCGGACAGCCGGACTACCGGAACCTTACCGGAACCGTTACAGTTGCAGTAGCGTCAGCCAAACGTTTATTTGTCCAAAAACTGTTATTTCCTGAAATTCTTGAAAAGTACTGGTTCTTCACTAGAAATCCAATAACTCCCAATTTTAGTGTCATCGCTTTTACAGAACTGTGTGTATTGAAAGTAACTCCTAAATATAATCAAGTCTCAGTTTGTACGTTTAGTATTGTGTATTTAGCAGCTTGAAATATATGCAACGCCCTGCAATATATTGGTAATGTAATCGCTTGACTGTATTTATTTGTAAGTGTCACTAGTGTGTTAATGTAATTTACTGTCGAAGCTACTTGTATTTGTACAAAAACGGGAGCAAGTTTTTTATTGTTTAACGCTTTTGTATACTTAACTATTATTTCAAAAGCAGGCATATGTATGTAGCTACTAAGAGAAAATATATAATTTGTCTATTGTGTACAAACAACAAATGTCAATATTCATATAACCTATAAGTTAATAATTATTCGTTCCTTGTCATAGGAGAATTAAATTGTGTATGTATTATTAAAATAAACGTGATCCAGCACTTATGTACAGTCACGAGCAAAAGTATGTATACACTTGGCATTATTCAAAGTCGCTTTTCTCCTTTATTTTTGATTGAAATTTTATATTAGTAGGATCATAGTATTTTCGAACCCATAGGTATATGTAAAGTGTTGTATTTCAACGTTGCATTCGTTATTTCGTGATAAAATCGCAATTTAAAGTTGCCAAGTGTTGACATATTGGTGCTCGTGACTGTACAAAGTTAATACAATGTAAAAAATCTTCCAAAGGAGTTTCTTAAAGTCTACTCTTGGCATAAAACTAGGACATGGGATAGGGCCGATTTCTTTCCAATATCACTATTTAACTTTTTTAAACACATTCATTTTAATTTAACTACATCTAATATAATGTTCTATAATTATTCTCCAGTAAAACTAGATACAAGTAGGCAGTTACGATGTGATACTTATCCACATATTCATAGACTTGTGAAAGGCGCGAGTCGAAGCATGCACAGTCATTGTTTTAGAAATTTTAGTTCCATCTACTGTGCAGCGAATAAAAGCAATAGTTAATAGTGATAATGAGAACTTAAATGCTATTTTATCTGTGTGTTGTTACATAGTATGTATATTGTATCTGCTGTGAACTAAAACAATGATCGGTAGCGACACTTGGCAGAGCCTCTGTGATACACGTTAGCTATTTAGAATAGGAGTCGTCGGTTCATATTCATGTATTCGCCATCTGGTATTATTCTCAATATGGGTTGCCTCCTGCGTCTCGTCATACCTACATGACATTACAGTTATTGATTATATTATTGTATTTATTCACTTTATTAACATGTTTATTATGTCTTTAATAAAACAATTGCTTATTACATCGTTTTATTTTAGTGGAAACATTACTTTGCATAACACTTACTTAACTTTTCGGTAGTGGAGGTCAGATAGGCAGCCCGTCCATGTAAAATACTGGTATTCCGCTGCATCCGATTAGACTGGAAGCTGATCCCAACATAGTTGGGAAAAGGGTCGGCACATTGATTTATTATTTTGCATTAACAAACCTGGAAGTGTAGTGTTGTAACTTAATTTTGTTTAGATTTTCCTTTATTTTTGGTTTTCACAAGGAACGGTGAACACAAACAGCAACCAACTAACGCGCTGGTTCGCGTGTGCCTTACTATTTACACTAACGCACAACAATCAGTTTGTATACTGACTATACTGTACACAGGCAGGTAAATAAGTGGATGATTAGTTCCCTCCGAGCAGCGCAATGATCTAGACAAATGTTTCATACAAAATTGTGTTTACAAGTTGACTTTTAGACGAACGATGACCCCTGCCCATTACGTCATACAGACGACATATTCGACTTAACGTACATAATATTGTTTAAAATGGTAATCAATGCGTGGAGCGCTGATAATGAGCTGATAACTCAGTAGTGTGCGCGAAGGCAGGGCACGGCGCCGGCCCACGACATGAATCTTTTTTATTTATAAGTAGAAAATTGTTTTACTTATAAATTAAATATACATAGTCAAAATGTCGTTTCTTATGAGAAAATGTATCGTGAACTTGAAGAACGTAAACAGATGTAGCAATGTGTGTGTTTTGATGCAAACTGTAAGTAACACAAACATTTTTATTTGACTGTTATTGACGTACATATTCGTCGTCAAAATACCGGTTTACATTAATTAAAACATGTGAACATCCCATACATAATCGCAAGACATTTGAATAAGAAAGTAATTCAGTCAATTCAGTATCAGTAAATTAACTAAGAATTTGCATCAGTACAAAAACGGGTTATGAAGGTCAATGCCAATGTAGAATTAATCCGAACTGTTATCACCGGCATTATTTCGAGCAACTAGGTACATGTGGCAGTGGGTAATCAAAGTGATTACCTATGTTATATAGCACGTTTGAAATAATCAGTGCCACACAAAAATCAGAACGAAGTTTCTTCATAGTAATAAGATAAGAACATTTTATAGAAAAGCCTTCGATCAATAAAGAGAAAAGCAAAGCTTATCAACTAATTACCAAATACTTAATAGTGGGAGGCGTTTTACAAAGACAAGTCTCAAGGTGTTACCTACTGAATTCGCAGTTGTAAACAAGGTACAAAATAATACTGGGGGTCTACTCCGAAGCGGTTAACCACTGTATCGGCCGAATGTTCGGCCATTTTCTGATTCGAATATTGTTGTCCTACTACGAATTTAAAAAAAAAAAGGTAAAGAAAGGGTTAAGGGTTCTAAAAAGGTCGGATTGGCACAGTTTGGTCGGGACCAATAGCCAATATAGGAAATTAATGGTAGTAGAAAATGACCGAACATTCGGCCGATACAGTGGTTAACCGCTTCGGAGTAGACCCCCTGGTTACCGTCAGCCTGCATCATCCTACTCCTGGGCTAAGGCCTCGCCATGATCATGATACTTAATAAGAATAAAGAAAATCATTATCAAAGTACCTTTGCCTGTCTCTCAACCTCTTAACGAATTTCGATGAAATTGAATTGATGATGATGAAATTTGGCAGACAGGTGTTACCTTAGATACATAGGATATAGGATACTCTTTATCCCGGGAGTATGTTGCCACCGAATAATTTCCGATCTCAACTCTCTAATAATCTAATCTCTAGTGTAAAATAAATGTAAAATGAGAAGCCGCATAGGTACATACAATAGAACAGATGGTAATGAGGCAGAACGGAAGCGTCGTACATTTCCGTTTTGCTCATTAGTTTCTTTTCAACGAAGACTACCTATATATATTTAAGTAAGTTTCCGTCCAGTTAAAACGATGCCACGTTTCTACCCATTTTAATGTCTTACTCACCATTTAAATGTATGTCTTAATCTGTAGTGTCAGAGTCTATTATAAAACTTTTATTTAGACAAACATCTGTTTTGTTTCTGCTTTATATTATAATTATGTTTCTTCATCGCCATTCTCTTGCCCTTATCCCAATTTATTTTGGGTCGGCGCAACACGACTTTCTTCCATAAGTAGGTAGGTACTTCTCTATTAGTCGTCAGCTCGATAGTCACCCCCTTTCTAACCATATCATCATTCACACAGTTCATCCATCGTTTCTTTGGTCTTCCCCTACTCTCGCAGTCACACATTCAAACTCAAAACTGAATGTTTCTTACCAAGTCTAAATTATATTTTCAGGGGAAGCATCGATCACATTATTCAACTAGTAATATTCTCAAACGCAGTATATTATTTTCTGATGTGCATCTACGACAGAGGAAGTTCCACACGAGTCAAATAGTCAATAAAATTGTTGCCTTCAAACTATCGGACATCGGCGAAGGCATACGAGAAGTAGTTATAAAGGAATGGTAAGACCCATCATAATACCCCTTTTATTTGTTTCTCAAGTTTTATCTGATAAGGTTTGCAGGGCCAACATGGCCAGAGAAAGTTTGAAAGGAAAAAGTGGAGGCCTTTGCCCAGCAGTGAGACACAATTACATAATAAATAAATACATAAAAAAATATAGGCTAATAAAAAATAAAATAAAAGTTTTCACCCCATTTTACTTTTATTTCTTTTTTATGATATTTAAATCCTGAGACGTCATTAATAATAATAATAATAATATTCCACAACTATCACACAAAAACTCATTAAAACTCGGAATTAGGCTAGGTCGAATACTTCCAGATATTGACAGATCTTTAAAATACATTAATATAATTAATATCTGGGCATTCAAACTAAATGTATCATATCTACTAGCGTTATCTTTTGAGATGGTCGTGTGCGCATGACGAAACAGTTACCTAAGTATTTGTTCACAACAAAGACTGTTTTGTTTTAGAAATGACTAAAAGTTATTATGTATTATGACAAACACTCTCTCAATAATTATAAAAAATATTCAAACATCTTGTGGACTTCATCTGCCTTTTCTAAAGAGGAGTAGGAAAGATACCTATATTGATTTGCTAGGAGTAACTTTTCTACAAAATATAGCCTACCTATATTTTGTAGAAAACTAACAATCGATTTTGCCAACCCACCTGTGTCGAATAAGGCCTTTTTTAGTATGGGAAATCATCAAAAGACCCCCCCCCCCCCGCTCTGGATGGAGCGGAAGGTAGTGTCAGACTCTTACCGACTAAAACCCACCCGTGTTCCTTCCTGTTCCGGGCCAGCGGTAACCCTTTCGGACAATCCCGCTAACCGTCGAATAAGGCCTATCTATACAAACATGATGTGTGTACCACCCCTATTTGACCAACCCTTTTCACAATAATTAGAAATAATTAATCTACAGTATCCAATTCCAGGTTCGTGAAAGTAGGTGATAAGGTGCAGCAATTTGACAATATCTGCGAAGTACAGAGTGACAAGGCTGCAGTGACGATCACCAGTCGATACGATGGCGTAGTAACTAAACTGTATCACGAAGTTGACCACACTGCGTTAGTTGGTCAACCACTTGTTGATATCGAAGTACAGGGAGGGGCTGATGAAGGTAGGTTGGAATTTTTAGCTGCTAATATATTTAAAACTATTGTTTCGCATGGTTTTTACGACATGACAAAATATGGGAATTTCTTTATTATGGGATAACTTCTCTAAATGGTGAAGAAAACCGCATGAAAATCTGTTGCGTAGTTTAGAAGAACAATGCGGTCACACAGGCAGATACGAAAACCGACTTTGTTTTATACTATGTTATGATATCGAGTAAGAATTATTGGTACGAGTGAGAGTGGCAGTTGCTATTTACATGAAACAGATTAATTTGAATATCAATCTTTAATTTTCAGGTACATCACCAGCGCCAGTAGAAGAAAAAGCTGTTAGCAAACAGGAATCAACAGAGGAGAAAAACCAGAAACTGAAAGTATTAACCACCCCCTCCGTTAGGAGGATAGCCGCACAATTCAAAGTTAGTTAAACTAAAGACTTGGAATAATGTTTAAAATTATTTAACCACATCAAAATCAATTCTTAAATCACATCAAAATCACCTGAACGTTATGACATTAATTATGCTATTTTGTGTGAGTGTATATGAATATTTTACAAGGATCATTTAAATACGAAATAATTCTTAGACTAATCAAAAACAATTCTCAGTCACAAAAGTTGCCATTGCCAGGAGTAAATTATGAACCGTCTACTAATAAATTTTCCCCTATAGGTTTCATTCATTTAACTTCCTATTAAGTACCAATGCATGATGCATACGCCTTTTTCTTTAAGGTAGACTTAAGCACAGTCAAAGCCACTGGGAGGAATGGAAGAGTTCTCAAAGAGGACATGCTGGCACATTTGAATATCGACTCAAATGGTTCTAATGAAGTTCCTGATCTATCAAGTGTGAATGCAATGGCAATACCTCTCGTACAAGCACAAGTAAAAATGGAAGTGATAGTAGAAGACAGAGTTGTACCCGTATCTGGTTTTACTAAAGCTATGGTGAAATCAATGACAGAAGCAATGGTAAGAAATTTAATGCAGCGATACTAATAAAACATTGCTTAGATATACAGAGTGGCAGGGACATCGACGCCTAACCTGTTACCAAGGATTCAGGACATGATTTTGGACCCTCCTGCAGTGAAATTTTGCGACATTACTCATTTATAAAAAAAAAATGTTTTCTACAAGTATTTTTGCAATACTTACCTACGCAGTTAAAAATATTTTTTTTAACCGACGTAACAACGCATGGCGTCTAGAATCATGTACTGAATCTGTGGTCCAGGTTGTGCGGCGATTTCCCTGCCACCCTGTATTATGTTCGAAAAGAAAGATAAAAAAAATTACGATTAACCTTTGCAGAAAATACCCCACTTCGGATATTGCGACGAATATGATGTGACAAAACTAGTTGAATCGCGAGAGTCGTTGAAGAAATTAGCAGAAGCAAAAGGAGTGAAGTTGACATACATGCCAATCATTATAAAAGCTACCTCCCTAGGTCTGGAACAGCTTCCTGTACTCAACAGTAGTCTGGACAGCACTTGTGAACATCTCACTTACAAAGCCAGACACAACATTGGGGTTGCGATGGACACACCTAACGGATTAATCGTGCCTGTTATAAAGGTAATTAAAACCTGACACTGTGGACTTATTTACAAAAATCTTCAATAATTCAATATAATAAGGACCTGTTTCACCACCTGCGGCACTATACACGAGATAGTTTTAAAACTAGAGCTTGAAATAATTTCAAGCTTCCAGTTTATAGAAAAGGCCGGCTAAAACTGTCAGCTAGACAATTTAACCAACCGACCCATTCTGTAAATTTCACCGTGAAAACTTAGCTTGAAGTGAGCTGTCAAAAGTGTCAATCCCAAGCATTAGGTGGAATGACAGCTCACTTCACCTCAGTTTATATGGTGAGATTTTCACAGAATAGACCGCCTGGTCTAAAGGCTTGGTTTAATATAATGCAAGTACGCACATTGCTACGCATGCGATACCTACACCGCAGGCCTCTCAATCGCGTGTGAATCCAGCTTTGTACGCAGTTGGTAAAATAACAAACATCACTTAACAATTCTATTTTACATCTATAGGGATAGGGTAGTAAAAACAATATATTTTATTTCCAGAACGTACAAACGAAAACGATACTAGAAATAGCCCGTGAGCTCAACTCACTTCAAGAAAAGGGATTGAAGGGACAACTAGGACTAAATGAATTGACTGGAGGAACGTTTACATTATCGAACATTGGCATTGTAAGTAGCTGACAATTTCCCTATATATTTCTAGACTTATCTAATAAACATTAGATAATCATGGTCTCATGATAATATGACGTTTATTAAGCGCATAATTTCTCTAACTAAAGGCGCAATGCAATGAAATCTAAGAATGTGAATGAAGTTAAGGCGACTACATGACCTAAAGCGCGGTCTTTGTCGGACTGCATAGAAAAGAAAGAAGCGCGATTACTCAACCCTGGTAATTTATTGCAAAATATGAAGCAATTACCTATCTATTCACAAAAAATCTATTGTTTGGACTAAAAAATTAAAACACTAGTGTTTTAGTATGTTGCTTGTAGAATAATCTGACAAAAAATTAGAATGATTGTATGTATATTAGTGTGGTTTTATTGTAAATAGAATTTTTTTAGAGGTATCTTCATGATTTTTTTTCTATGGTATCGAATTAGTTGTTTATCGAATTATGTTTTCAACACACTATCTACCTAGCATATTATATCCTGAAGAATATCATATATTTTTTCTGATTTTGTTTACTGTAGTTGATCATATACTTTTATTGTTTCGAAAACTTGCGTTTTTTGTGTTTAGGTCCTGTAAGCCCTAATGGATATTCCCTAATGTTTCAGGTTGGAGGGACATATACAAAACCTATTATATTACCACCGCAAGTAGCAATCGGCGCCCTAGGAAAGATACAGGTAATAATTGGAATATAATTTAACTTTAATTTACTTACATTTAACATGGCGCGACGACCTAGACGCGTCCTTACCTAAAGGGTTGGATCGAGGTGGCTTTAGAAAAGGATGCTTGGAAAGATTTAGGGAGGCCTTTGCGCAGAAGTGGGATAGTGTAGGCTAAGTAAAAAATAAATAAAAAATAACATTTGACATTTCCTTGGCGAACACTTTATGGACGGTAATAAATAGAAGTTAAATTATTGTCATGATTAAATTCTCTAGGTACATAGGTATAATCACTATTGATTAGGAACGCAGGTTTTTTGTCTTTAGAAAGTTATCTATAGCTTCTACAGTACCAGCGGTGCTATTCTGTAAAAATCTCACCGTGAAAACTTAGGTGAAGTGAGCGTGGAGTGAGCTGTCAATAGTGTCAATTCCTAGTGAAAACTCACTTCACCTAAGTTTTCACAGTGAGATTTTTTCAAAACTCGACCGGCATCGGCAGGTCCGTAATTACAGACCTTCACTGTTCTTGATTTCTCTTCTTATGCGAAAGGCAAGGAAGGAGCACCTCGAATCTTGTTGTTCACATGTAACCATGAATTCAGCACATGATAGCGTAGATATTATAAGACGGTAAGTAATAAAAAAAAACTGCTGTTTCATAGAAAAGTGCAAGATAAGCGGTCAAAATGTATGGAACAGCAATATTTTTTTTTAATAACCGACGTAAAATATTAACGCGGGGGTTTCAGAATCATGTACAGACGCCAGCACATAGTTACTACAATCTGTCAGATTTCTTTAATAGATTTTCGACTTTATTGCTAAAGCATAAGGTTCAAGGTTGATTGGGAAAATCTGACAGTTTCGGGTAGGTTGACTTGCTGGCGTCTGTACTTACTGAATGGTAACAGATTGCGCGTCGATGTCCCTGAACCATTATTACCCTGTATTACATGAATAGCAGTTATACATTAAAGATTTCCTTATTGCTACATGCAGGTTCTACCGAGGTTCGACGCTGAAGGCAACTTGAGAAAAGCTCACATGCTGACAGTGAGCTTTTCAGCAGATCACAGGGTCGTGGACGGAGTCACTATGGCGCGCTTCTCAAATCACTTGAAGAACTACCTCGAGAACCCATACACATTGCTTTTGGACTTATAGAAAGAAAATAAGTCGCATGTTGTTTTTTGATTAAATGAATGCAGGACATGTTTAAACAAAAGGGGTTCATTAATTATCGCTTGTTTTAAAAATACGCCCTGTTTAAAGATTTTATAATGTAGGTAATTTTTATAAAATAAAAGCGTGAATTTTTATTTTTATTTATAGCTTTATTCTTACTGTAACACTTTTAGACATATTACAAAGTGCTAACAGTAACTAATATTTTCACTATTTATCTAACACTGGTATTTCAAGAAACAATGTTTCGGGCAGTTGGACCCAATGGGAATGGTCAATGGGAATGTAAGTATGCGCGCAAGACATATGTAAAGCCCGTAATACACATCTATACAAGTAGCTTGCATGTCAGTATGCCACAGCAGTTTCTGATTGGACAATGTCACAATGGCATGCAAGCTCCTGACATACTTTTGTGCATGTATGCCGGCGCTACACATTGGCCTTGTCCATTGGTTCAGACTTGGCACCACATCCAATGTTGAGCAAAATCAGTGAAATCCTGTCCAATATCTGTCCAGGCCCGATACACACATTGGAGCCAATGCTCCAAGGCTACATCTTGGGTCAAATTATGTCCAAAGTGTGGCCCCAGCATTACAGGCATGTGTATTACGGGCCTTACTTATTTTGTTTGATTGTAAGCCAAACTCGAACTTTCATTTTAATAAACAGTTTTGTTTATACTCAAATAATTCATGTTAGTAGTTAGGGAAGTTAATTATTAAGCAAATGCACATCATACATCAATTTGTCGTATTATAACTATTTCATACAACTGTCAAGAACGATCCGACAGATGACAGTTGTGATTTAAATATACGGTCATTTAAGTTGGTAGTCAATATGCTCAAAAAAAAATTTTCTATATAAAAAACAGGGTTGTTATTCTCTGAATAGTTACTAAGTATTTAAAGGTACTGGTATTTTGATTAATTAAAAAAAATACATAACACTGGCGAAAAAAATGCTGGATTGTCGTCCTTCTCAGGAGCCTTCGCCGGATTAAAACGGCTTAAACCAACAGGTGTATGCATGGATACCTATATTACTCGAGTGTATGAGTATCACTGCCTGAACCAATTATAAACCCAAGTTCTCTGAAATCACAAGGTAGTCCACAAGTTTTGAATCAAATCATCGACGCAACACTTCGAAGCGAGTCACCTTAAAGTAAGCTATGGTCCATTCTGGGATACTGTGCGGCGTATATTCTCGGTGAAATCTTGCAAATATCTCGGTAAATATCAGAGCGTCAACACTATTGATAGGAGCCCACTTCAACGCCAAAAACGCCATATCCACATCACAATATTTCTTATCTGCAAAAAATACAACGGTATTCTGAAAAAAACCGACCAAGTGCGTACCACAAGGCAAAAAACACAAAAAAAAACACGTTTCTTGTATGGAGATCCCCTTATAACTTAATATTATAAATGCAAAAGTGTGTCTGTCTGTTACCTCTTCACGCTTAAACTGCTGAACCGATTTAGATGAAATTTGGGATATCGATAGTTTGAGTCCCGGGAAAGGACATAGGATAGTTTTTATTCCGATATTCCCACGGGATCGAAACTTATGCGGGTGAAATCGCTGGGCGCAGCTAGTCAACTATATTTTCACACCGTTGGCACCCATTGTGTACGGAACCCTAAAAATATCTTTTGTCTGTTATGATGCAGCCTGACATTCTGAGCTTGTTTGTCTTGAGGAATGTTGACAATGGGAACCAATGAACCCCAGATTAATGATTAATGAGCTGGATTCAACTTCAAGGCTGCCAATACAGCCAACTTATAACATACCGCCCAGAAAGTAGATATAGGAACCAAATCAAATCTGATTAAAGACCAAAGTTGTTTACCGATATTTTTATTGTTACATTCGAATTCCTATTCCTGTATTGAAAATATAAGGCAATCTGATACAAACAAAACTTTTTAACAAAAAAAAAACCGACTTCCAAAAAAATCACTACAAACTGAAAAATAACTTTAATTTCGGAAGTCGGTGTCTTAGGGATCAGTATTTTAGTTTTTGCCACCGACTTCCGAAATTAAAGTTATTTTACAGTTTGTAGTGATTTTTTTAGAAGTCGGTTTTTTTTTTGTTAAAAAGTTTTTATTTCTCGCTTTTTAGTGGGTCTATTTATAATTTATCTAAGTTACAATAGCCTAATGTCAACTTGCCCATCGCCTTTTTATAAAATATTCCTTTTCTCGATGCAGGGACGTTAATTGTTGAGGAGTTCTCCTTTTATTAGTTTTTAGATTAGATGCTGATAATCCTGGCTGCAGCATCAGGTCAGACTTATGTCAACATTGCATTGAACATAAAATTAGTCCTGTTTAAAATGAGCCCAAACACGACTACGGTGCTGTAATTTCAAGGTTTGTACTTTTTCTGATGCTCCTGGCTTCAGCATCAGGTCTTCGGTGTTCCTCAGTAACAGTACGTTTATCCACACATCGAGCCCTTTTCAATGAGCCTAAACACGATATATCTGCTGTTAGTTGTCGAGGAGTTAGGTACTCTGCAGTCTATCCTGACTGCAGCATCAGGTCATGACTTGATGATCATGAGACCAAATGTGGCAAATGCCCTATCAAACATCAAAACAATGCACTAAAACAGTCCTTGCCTGTTCGAGTAACTTCTTACTGTTAAGGAGTTGTACCTTCCATCATCAGCCCAGCTACCTGAGATGGTGACAACCATACACAAATACACAAGATACGTCATAAAATATGCGAAAAACAATAAGTAAGCCTATAAAATTTGAGGGTTGCCCTCGATTTCTCTAAGATCCCATCATCAGATCCTAACTTGGTGACAATGGGACCACCTCAGAACTATCTACTTTCGAACAAAAAAAGAATTTTAAAAATCCATCGACAATTGGCGGAGTATTCGATGAACAAACATACAAAAAAAAACATACAAACACCCGAACATAGTACCTCCTCCTTTTTGTGAAGTCGGTAAAAATAGATAGATGACCAATTTAAGTATACAGATTTTGTATTTAATTGGACAATCTAGCAACCATGTAAATTTTTGTAGTTTTCGTTCATTTTTGTTTAATTCCACGTTCACACAACATCGACAAAATTACATAGGAACGAAAGATTATTTGCTGATTTCATTTAATTTTTCGATAATTCGGTAGGCGCGTGAATGATGCCAAAATCCAACATCGTTGGATTGGATCACTAATAAATTAATTAGGGTCCGTACCAAAATGGTACAACGGAACCCTTATGGTGAGACTCAGTCTATCTGTCTGTCACAGCTGGATATCTCAAGAACTACTAGTAATGCTATCAACTTGAAATTTGGAATAATTTTAGATGACGTTTGCCCAACTATTTTGCGAATAAGAAAGAAATAAAAATATATGTATATTTTTTGCAACAGGGACTGAAAGGGGGTCTGACAAATTCGAAGTGGGGTTACTAGAGCATGTGGGGTATCGTATGAAAGAGCGCAGTTTGCACATTCTGAAACATTTCTTCTTTTTTTTTGACCACATATTTTTCGAATTTTGATGTAAAAAAAATACCGTCCCCCCCCCCCTAATTATCTCCGAAGTTTGCAAAGAGAAAAATGTAAAATTATTAATTATTTTATGTCATAGGAGTTTATGTAAAGATATCAGGAAAAATAAAACGAAGTCTCTAAATAGCACACTTTTTCAGAAATCATCAACAAAAGTTACATTAGTTCCACTATCGGTCAAGAGATGGCGCTGATATAAAACTGCAATATTCTACACCGCAGTGCACAGCGTTAAAATTCTCTGATGAATATAGGCCTCGCCGATGCGCCAGTCCGACTCGCTCTTGACCGGTTTTATTTTTCATTTTGCTTTCACACATTTCACTTAGAATGAAAAATGCCGAATGAACATCCCCCCGCCCTTACCGTACCTCCCCGTCCCGCTGCCAGTGTCTGCAGCCCTGGCGAAGACCATAGAAAAAGAATCCGCTACCGTCACCGCGAGTGCCCCAGGAGCTCCAAGTAGGAACCCTATGCCAAAAAAGGCACCGAATAGGGTTGATGATGAGGGTTTCGTGACGGTGCAAAGGAGGAAGCGCCAGTCGCGATCGAACAAGAACCGCTGCGGCAAAGCTCCTACGGAGCCCGAAGTCAGCTTGCGTGCCGCAAAGCCGAACACACCGGTGTACATCTCCCGCCTGCACTACACCACTAAGGCGGAGGACATCGTGGAGTACGTGCGCCAGAAGACGAAGTACGCGCCGAGGGTGCAGTTATTGGAGTCGCACCGCAACGTCAACTTCAAGGCGTTCGTGGTGCGCGTGCCGAATTGCTATCTGCCCGTCGTCATGGAAGAAGACTTCTGGCCGCAGGACGTGGTGTTCCGTCGCTTCCGCGGACAAGTACCACAGAGCAGCTCAAGAGTTAGCTAGTGAAGTACCGTTTTATAATATATGTATGTTTAGGTTAAGGTATTTATGTATGGGCCTGCGTCGCCTGAGATAAATAAATAAATAAATAAATATGCATTTTCAAAATCTTGTAGGAAGATCAAATTATGTACTTTCGATTAAACACAATCTGTGCAACGATTACTTAAGCAAACATGTTTATCTTATCTTATTTTTCACCTCCAAGGTGATTTACGTAACAAAACAATTATTGATATCTCTTAAGATACATTTGTTGCTACGTATAGTCAGTGGTGTATTACCTTACCTAACCTTTTTTGTGTTTGGGAAATCCTCAGGGATACATGACCGGCCTCCGTCTGGGGAGAACGGAGGGTCATGTCAGCCTACGACCGACTAAAATCCCACGGTGCCTACCACTACCATCAGTCGGGGGCCCAGGAGATACTTGTATATTCGCGTGGACCCCAACTGATACCCACCCGCCATGCCTAGTGGGCCCGATCACCAAATGCGCCCAATCCCACCTAGCCTAGCTCCCGAAACAACTCGGGCAAGTTGTCTGGTTTTATAAGAACTAAGAGGCACATTTTGTTAGACATTTGCAAGTAAAAGAAGAAAGATACATACCAGCTATCCTAATGAAATAAACCTTCCGAGGGGATGAAATCTGTATGTCGTCAAGACAGAGCGCCAACAGGGAACGTTGTTTGTCGCCCCAATTGCGGTCCAACTCTCGCATCAAACTCAACCGAGCTGGCTTCGTCAACAGTCCCTGCAAGTCCTTCATCTGACCTTTGCTTATAACTTGTGTTACTCGCGATATAGCCTGCAAGTATGTGTAAACATTAGAGACCGTATACTAATCAGGGACAAAGCATGAATCTGGATCAGTCAGATCATCATGGATAGTACGTTCTGGAATGATGTATAGATACAGCCGTCTATACCTACTTCAAAAATGTAGGAGAATTAAGCTTGAAGTGAACTGCCATCCCATCTGATACAAGGGAGTTCAGTTCAAGCTCAATTCACCAACATTTTCACGCTAAGATTTTTACTGATTAGCACTGGACACGCGACAGGCATCATGGAGAGCGTTCAATATACCTACTCGCCTCTTTAAAGGTCAACTTCATCTGTGCTACACCATGTGAGGCTCATAAATGGGTATGTTCGTAAGGGTCAAATCCGATTGAATGCGGCCTAAATAACTCATCAAGTCAGGTGGACCCAATCACTGGTCATCAGCGCAACATGATGCGTTGGCCGCTAACAATTGGCAGCTTACTTGGTTGTAGGTAAAAAAGTATTAAGCGAATAGACCGGACGTGGAATGACAGTTCACGTCAAGCTCACTTAACCTAATTAAGTTTTCACGGTGAGATTTTTTACAGAATAGACCGGTTGAAGTTTTAACTGCTTGAATTACAAAACATCTTATTAAATAAAATAAAATAATGTATAACTACAAAGTTTAATAAAATGTTACACTACCTGTTTAGTCCCGTACTTGAACTCTCGCTCTACAAACAATGGATCCCAAATGTTCCTTAGGACGCTGAAGTCAATTTTGATCATTATCCATGTAAACGGATTTTGTAACAGAATTAATTTAGGAACTCGCCTCTTCTTTGGCTTATCGGATTTCTTCCAAGAAAATGATTTTTGAAAACCCTTGAGGAAACTTATAGAACTTTTTGTACTGTTTATTAATTTCACATCACCCCTATCGTTGTTTCGAGAACCTAGCTGCCGATATTCTACAGAGGTGCTATAATTAAAGTAGGTGGCTAACGGAGAGAATAGGTTGTTTTTTTGTGATGGTACAAAACAAGTATTGGTTAGAGCAGAAACATTGTTGTATTTATTAACTTCAATAAATCGTGTTACAACTGGACATAAACGCCTATGAAGAAATAATATCATTGGTGATGCCATCTGAAAAAGTATCATACGATGTATTAAATTGACAATACAACAAAAGAATATTTAGTAGGTTATATAGTTGGTAAGTTCATGTTTCAAACGAAATAGGTAGCTACTCACCACAAGTTCATGGCAAGTCCAGTGCATCCCGATACTATGAAAACTTTTCCATTTTTATAATTTAGATACTTAAAGCTGAAAATTTCACACTAAATTTTGTATGTAATGTGCCTAAATAAATAATTTATAAGGCCATATTGACTTATAAGCTACTGACTGCTACTGACATTTTCGTTAAGTTTACGGATAATCCAAAAGTCATATTGACATAAACCAACCATTGCAGGAAAACTTACTTTTAATAATTAAATTGTTGCCTAAGGTTTGATCGGACCTCTTTGGTACCCACCAAATCTTGGTGGTCTTTCGATTCGCTATACGAAATTGCGGAAATGAAAATAGCTACAAAAATAAAATGTTAATCTGATGAATAATACGAAGAATGATCTGAAATGTCGTGAGGAGAGTTTTGAGTATGGATGTCGATGGCTATAAGAGTAAGGGAAGACCAAAGAAACGATGGATGGAATGTGTGAAAGACGATAAATATGGTTAGAAAGGGGGTGACTACCGAGATGACGACTAATAGAGAAGTAGGTATGGAAGAAAAAGACTGTTACGTCGACCACAAATAAATTGGGATAAGGGCAGGAGAATGATGATGATCTGATAATTTAATAATGTGATCATACTTGTGACAATATCTATATATCTATCAGTATCCGTTAGACTGGAAACCGACCTCAAAAATAGTTAGGATAAGGCTTGACAGATGATGACCTGTGCCAGTATCTGTCTAAACACTAATACAGCCTATAACTATGTAGAGCCTATAGGCTATTAGGCTATATATAGTATATTATAGGCTGTATTAGATACAGCCTATAACTATGTAGAGACGCCAGCACATCACGCTACTATAATCTGTCAAATTTCTTTAATAGATTTTCAACTTTATCGCTACAGTATAAGGTTCAAGGTTGATTGGGAAAATTTAACAGTTTCGGGTAGCTTGATGTGCTGGCTTCTGTGCATTGCGTAGACTTTTTGTGAAGCAGCATGGAAGAACCATGACTCAGGGTGCTTGCGTAAACGTAAACATTCGAGGGACACATGGCCACTGAGCCGCTCAGGTCCTCCACCCAGTCATCCCTGGGCGGGACAAAGTACGGCTCAGCGACCACGGTGATGTTAATCGACCACTGCGCCACGCTCCTTCCTCGAGCCTTAGCTTATATTGTCGCAAAAGGCATTTGCCAAAGCGTTACATTTTTCAGCCGTGCTAGACGTCAGGACCGACCCCATCCAACCAAAAGTTTAAGAAAAGAGAAAACAAAACAACAAAAGAGGTAAGTATGCAGGATCGTCGGATATAATTGAAGTTTAGTAAGAAACCGATGGATGTTTTCGAATAAAATTTATTTTTATTAATAAAAAACCAATTTCAACTGTAGGTAGCCGACGATCCTGCATAGGTAATTATCTCTTTTGTTGACTGTACATAATTATGTTCGCAGAACTTGCTTGCTTGCTTGAGAGATTTAGTAATACACCAGATTTAAAATTTATCAAATTTAGCCAGTTTAGCATTACAAACGTTATCGAGGTAATTTCGGATATAAGTGTTTATAAATAATATGTATGTATGTTTGTAAAATGGTTATATTACTACGATTGAGCCTTCTAAGGTAACCACTGGGCAGTTTGTTCAATACGACGCAAATGGTTTATGTAGCGGATTAAATTTTTAACATACCGGCGAAGTTTGGTAGGAATATCGCTAAACACAGCAGTCGTGGATGGTATAGAGGAGTCTCTAGCATCGTTAAATAATAGTTTGTTGCGAATGAACAATGGCAGTATCAAACTCTTTTTCAGTTTTAAACGTCTTAGTATGTACCTAGTCCTAGTTTTTTTATACTTAGGTACCTAATGTTTTTATTGAGGTGAGAACGATATTCCCACCATAACTAAATTCCCAGACAGCCTTGCAGAGAACTAGCAGTTATTTTACAGACACAAATAATAATATGTAAGTAGATAAATCAAATGTTTTCCTTAATTACCAGGTAGTCTATATTTTGAAAAGCATTAGTCAGATGAAGCGTGTGATGGTGTGACTGTGCTTATTGTCACGGTTCCGGTTGGTTGCGTTTGTATGATCACCGTGTAATTTCCACTTCACTGACGTAATAATACTATACGTACTAAAACAGTTCGGATCAGGATCAGACCAACTGCAGTGTAAACTTGGCATCATACCAACTTACTCAATTAAAATAAAATCAATCGGCTTTACTGTAATCATTATTTATTTGTTTAAATTGAAGAATTTTGCTCCTTCTGCTACAATACAGTTTTAAGTTAAATCCAAGAACAATTTATAGCTTGACTGTTTTTTTTTTTGCAGACAATATTTTTTTTGTTTCACTGCTAGGTATACCTTGTCTCCTTAGCCATTTAATCTTGATTTGAAGTGTCGTTTTATCGATGTGCCGAGTACATATAAATTCAAGATTATTGAGATATCAGTTCAGTTTCGGCTATATTTTTGAATTGGTAAGTGTTTCGTTTCTATACTAATATTAGTTTTCAATAGTTATGTATACTTTCTGGCATGTATGACTCGACTCGTGCATTAAAATTTATCGGAGCTCTTATTATGAGCGGAGCCCGTAAAATAAATAGCAGGCACTAACAAGTAACAAATTAAATTAATTAAGATTTTTATTTAAGTATTTTAAACATAACTGGCGAAATGTGTGCGTACCTACACCTGCCTAAACCTTCGGGGATTACAGGCGTGATGTTATGATGTTTATGTTGAATTATTTATTTGATTGATTTGAGAAAAAATGCACCTACCTAATGCACAGTTTTTCAATAAAAAATAGAACAGTAGTAATAATATTTTATTTATTCATAACTAATATTAGTATAAGATACGATAAATCGGTTAGTTAAATATTTTTTGAGTTTATCCACAAACAAACATACAAAAAAACAAATCTTTACTCTTTGGATTATTATAGTTTATAAATGTGAAAGTAGGTAACTATGTCTGTCTGTCTGTACCCTTTCCACTTCTCTCTCACGCAACACATTATGCTTTATAGGATGAAATTGAAAACTTGCGCCAACTCGAAATAGGAGGTGCAGTAACTATTAGATACACAATCATTAGAAAAATTATCATTTCAAAAAAATATAAATTCTTGTAAATGAATCGTGCAATTATCGTCTGAAATAGTGAAAACTAAGTTATTGCCTTCAAGTAAAGACGAATTAACGGAGTTTCACTAAATAAATAAAAAATATCATAGTCTATCAAAATAAATAAAAAAATTAAAGTATAAAAAGTGCGTTCACAGCATGAAGCAAGTTTACAACGGTCTTACCTAATTTTGATTGTTCACGCGTTCCTATGAAAAAAAGTGCGCGCCTACACGCACGTATGTGCATCCCTATCCTTGATGACATGCTTTAAATTTTCTTTAGACAACGTTGAATAAGATATTTTTATTTGGCGTACCTTTTAGATTTCATCCTGTATATATACGAGTATGTACCGGAGGAATCCCAGACCAGCGGTGCTATTCTGTAAAAATCTCACCGTGAAAACTTAGCCGCGATTACATTACCCAATTTTAAGGAATGCTAACTAGGAAATCGGCAGATGTAATCGCAGTTAGCACAGATTGGATCCAATTTAGTGGAAATTGGAGGTCCAATCTTTCTACTTCCTAAATTGGATCCAATCTAGGATAGTGTAATCACGGCGCTACGATTTAGAACGACTAGTCGGCGTCCGCGCTTTGAGCAAGGTGGACGAGTAGACCGCGCGCACGAATGCTACCAAAGAGTATTTTTAGGGTTCCGTACCCAAAGGGTAAGGGGTCCGTCCGTCTGTCTGTCACCAGGCTGTATCTCAAGAACCGCGATAGTTAGACAGTTGAAATTTTCACAAATTATGTATTTCTGTTGCCGCTATGACAACAAATACTAAAATTAAAATAAAATAAATATTTAAGGCAGGCTCCCATACAAGAAACGTGTTTTTTTTCGGTGTGTTTGCCTTCTGGTACGGAACCTTCCGTGTGCGAGTCCGACTCGCACTTCGCCAGTTTTTTTTATATAAATGCTACATACAACATGGCGACTGTATCGGAAACGACAGCATTGCTCACAGAAAAAAAAAAATCCATGTGCTACAAGTATATGTATAATTTATACTATCCATACTATAATATCATACATTCGAAAGTACAAACTCTGTCTGAAAACTAAAAAAAAAAAATATTTATTTTTATATTTTTAAACGATATTAAATTATTATTTTCTTCTGTAGTTTTGATAAATACGGCGCCATCGATAGAAAATTCGAAACGTGCAACCTAGTACGATCCTTCTTCACGAATGCGACAATATATACTTTAGTCTATGAATGCGACGACGCCGACAATGCGTCTGAATGCGTCGTCTCATCGTCTGTCTCTGTCCGATTTAGAATCCAATTTAGTGATTTCCTAGTTAGAGTGTTCCTAGTTAGCATTGCTTAAAATTGGGTAATGTAATCGCGACTTTAGGTGAAGTGAGCGTGGAGTGAGCCGTCAATAGTGTAGCAATAATTGTAATTCCTAGCAAAAACAAACTCACTTCACCTAAGTTCTCACGGTGAGATTTTTACAGAATCGACCGGCTGAACCAAGCCGTCTCACTCAGCACGATCTCGAAAACTTCCTTCGGATAATCCGTACAATTAGTACCTACCTATATAAGCCATAACTAATTTGATATTGCTTACAGAAAATATGTGGTCGGTGTTAGCGGGCGTGTTAGCGGTCGCGTCTTTGGGCGCGGCTTGCACCCCTAGTGTTACCACTGTCAGCGGCACTCACGCGCCTGCCACGGTCTGCTCAGGCCAGTTGATCTTTGACGATGACTTCGATACTTTCGACCTCGAGAAATGGCAGCACGAGAACACCTTAGCTGGTGGTGGTGTGAGTACCTAGAAGTGTTTTATATTTATTGGCTTTTTTTCTACGCCGTATTGAATCAATTAAATGCCAATTTCTAAAGCCAGATTTCCTCAACCTGTAGATATCAAGCTTCTATTGTTGAGAGTTTTTCACTGTACCTAGTTATCAGTTTTCTACGAAAGCTCGATATTTTTTGCGCATTGCGTAATATACCTAATTAAAAACATAAGTATTTAATTGGTATCAATATTGCACTAATATTATTTCTTTAAGATATGAATCTGCACATAGTATTAAGATACAGACGTTTTAATATTTTGTTCTAGAACTGGGAGTTCCAATACTACAACAACAACCGTTCTAACTCTTTCGCTCACAGCGGAAGGCTGTTCATCCGACCCTCTCTAATGTCAGACCAGTTTGGAGAAAACTTCATTTCTTCTGGACACTTAAACATTGAGGGAGGCGCACCCGCTGACAGGTGAGAATTTATTTTCAAACAATAAAACAATGATGTGGATAAGAAGTGGCAATAAAGATAGCTGGTGATACTTAGAGAGATACATACTTAGTTCAAGGAGGATACCATGGGAGGTCATATAGGCTGGTGACAAAAATTACGCCCATTTTTTTTACCAAAACGATCAAGACCTCCCCTTCCAAAATGGGTACATAATAAGGCGACTCGAATTTGGTGGGTACCGTCGTACCGTCAACCGCAAGACAGTGGCATGGCACATGAGTAGACTGTGGTATAAACCTTGAGCTGACATAGCGTAGTAGGTACCTACCTACGGCGTTTCAATAGAATTAGAGACTAGCCTATAGGTACTGACTTTGTTACCACCATAGAGCAACACAGGCCTGGCCTGTGTTGCTCTATGGTTACCACTGAGGGTCGGCCTACTGTAGCTAAAGCCCTGAGGATAGGATAACATCATTAAACTTAAAGGGAGCTGCATCACTGCGATCTCTCTGTTTGTCAGGCGTGATGATTAATGGCATCTGCTTGGAGACCCCCATTTTCAACCGTGGTCGTTTACCTCAACAATTTTCCAAGTAGGTATTAGAACTACTAGGTAGGTATAGGTGCTATTACTAACCTGTTTGTTTGTCGCGGGGAAGTCTCTAGTCCAACGCAGCCAGGAAAACAATCGTCACCAATTCTGGACTTCGTCTCAAACCGCAGCTCGATAAGGCTGTTCGGTCTGCGCACTAGCTATGTTTATCAAGCTCATCAACAATAATCGGACAAACATCTGATTAACAAAAACGCACGTCATTACAGTATGTTTTAATTAGGTAGGTATTTAATCCTAGATAAGATACGAAGGTACGATTCAAGGATGATCGTCTTCTCAGTCTTCTGATTGTATAAAGATTTTTGTAATTAGCTTTTTATCTACTGGACCCCTATTGATAACATTGGAATTCTGCTCAAAGTTCGAAAATCTATGCCATCATGAAACGAAACAAAAAAAAAGTACCTACCAATTTTTACCGACTTTTTAACTTCTAAGCCGACCTCAATGTAAATAGTTTGGAAAAGGATAGACGCATAGTGAATTTCAATTGTAGGTCCTAAGCCACACAGCGGAAAAAATAAAATCAAACCAATATATCATAGATCAAAAGTTTCAAGGTAGGTAGGCGATGTACTTTATCATGTTTTAAATTCAAAGATTAATTTTATTTCTATGGTTTGCCAACAGATGTACAAACCCGCAATGGTTTGGTTGCGAGCGTACGGGCAGTCCTGCAAACATTTTGAACCCAATCAAGAGCGCACGTATCCGTACCGTTGAATCCTTCAGCTTCCGTTATGGTCGCGTTGAAATTCGCGCCAAAATGCCTGCTGGAGATTGGTTGTGGCCAGGTAAGCCGCTTAAATGGTACAAATTGTGTAATTGATAAACCGAAAAACGCAGAGATACCAACCGTTCCAATTTTTCCAGACATGTTCGGGTTTTCTACTTGAGGGGTTTTTTTAGGGTTCCGTACCCAAAGGGTAAAAACGGGACCCTCTATTACTAAGACTCCACTGTCCGTCTGTCACCAAACTGTATCTCATGAACTTGACTTGACATGACTTGGCTCGTCTTGGCGGGGGCACTCCAGTGCCTCCAGATTCTAAATCCTTGAGACATTGTTTCCTATTATAGAGTACCGGGGCCGAATTAAAGGTAATCTTATTTCTTTTTTTGGTAGCTATCTGGTTGATGCCCGCCTACAACACGTACGGCACCTGGCCTGCATCCGGAGAAATAGACTTGGTGGAGTCTCGAGGCAACCGTGGCATGACATTCAATGGTGTTCATATCGGCGCACAGGTAAAGATAAACCTACCTATCGACTCTCAACCCTTTCGACTTCTAATTTATGTTTCGGTAAATTCCGTCATTAGGTACCTCCAAAATACCTATAAAAGGTCAAATTAAATTAATTGGTGAAACTTCACAGCAACTCTAGGGACACACTTTCTTGCTGGGGTAACGTACACAAGTTCTTGGCTTCACAAATGTGTATCGTTATCTTAAATTATGAGACAAAAAGAAATTAGTTACGAAAATCATAACATCAAGTACCTAACTATATTACCTACTATATAGCGGTCGCTGACCCTGCCAGTTATATAGTAGGTAAGTTACCGGACTTTAAAGTTATTTCATTTTATTGTATTTATTATTTACATACCTATCGATAGATAGCGGTATATCCATCACGTCTGTGGGGTTTCCCAGTTAATTTAGTTTGACCTTGTTTAACTACTTAGTATAATCAGTTCTAATTACACAGCTGGTGTAGGAGGCTGTTTGTGTTAAACTATGAAAGTCCAATCTTCCCTGCCAGAATTTTTTTTGCCATCTAGCAACAAAATATAAAATTATTGTCTACCCACAGGAAGCCGGCTCAACCCTGCACTACGGACCCTACCCTGCCCTGAACGGTTGGGAACGTGCTCACTGGCTCAGAAGGAACACTGCTGGTTACAACAACAACTTCCACCGTTACCAACTTGAATGGACCCCAAGTATGTAATTGACACTGAGTTACCTAAAAAACCGGGCAAGAGCGAGTCGGACTCGTGCACCGAGGGTTCCGCACCATCATATGTTTTTAAATTTTCATCGGTGAGGCCTATAGAATATTGCAGTTTTATGTTAGCGCTATCTCTTGACCGATAGTGGAACTATAGTAACTTTTGTTGATGATTTCTGAAAAAGTGTGCTATTTAGAGACTTCGTTTTATTTTTCCTATAATCTTTACATAAACTTCTATCACATAGAATAATTTCAGATTTTTCACTTTGTAAACTTCGGAGATAAGGGGGGGGGGGGGGTATTTTTTTTTTAATTTTTCCTCAAAAGTCGAAAACTATGCGGCCTAAAAAAAGAAGAAAAAATGTTTGAGAATGTGCAAACTGCGCTCTTTCATATGATCCCCACATGCCCTATCTTAGCCCCACTTCGATTTTTTCAGACCTCCTTTCAGTCCCTGTTGCAAAAAGTTAGTGTGACAATAATATTTAATTCTGTGCAGATTTCTTGAAGTTCAGCATTGACGACTTGGAGCTAGGACGGGTAACCCCCGGCAATGGTGGTTTCTGGGAATTCGGCGGCTTCAACAGCAACTCTAATATCGAGAATCCATGGAGATACGGAAGCAAGATGGCACCTTTCGACGAGAAGGTACAAACCATAATATAAACTTACTAATCTAATCGGTAAAAAAAAAACAAAGCCATTGGATAATTTGAGTTCGTACCAACTTCTCAATGAAAAAGAGATCTTTCCGTAAAGGGTAGTTTTGAATTTGATATTAATAAATTACACAACGTTTCAGTTCTACCTGATCATCAATCTGGCTGTCGGCGGCACCAACGGATTCTTCCCTGACGGTGTCACCAACCCCGCTCCTAAGCCCTGGTGGAATGGATCACCGACGGTAAGCAAGTTTCTTCTGATTTTAAATAGAAATGGCAACACTGCTCGGTAAACCATCAAAGTACACAAGATGTATAGGTACCTACGGACCATCGTCAAGGCGGAGTCACATTTTACACCTTTTAAATTTAAATATTTTGCTAAATTTATAATAGGTAGGTAGTTAAGAATAGGATTGAATGGAGTCAGGTCAATCGTTACTAATGTCGTACTAATTTGTTACTTTATAATCGAACTGGCAGCGCCCCCGGTTTCACCCGCATAAGTGTCGATCCCGTGGGAATATCGGGATAAAAACTACCCTATGTCCTTCCCCGGGATGCAATCTATCTCTCTGCTAAATTTTATCGAAATCCGTTCAGTGGTTTGGGCGTGAAAAGGTACAACATACAGACAGACAGACAGAATTACTTTCGAATTTATAACATTAGTATGGATCAGTCTGCCCAACCCATCGGGGAATACATGTTATGCGTATTAATCACGTGGACGAACAGACGATCTAGTAAAAATGTTAAGACTCTCTAATGACATACCTACTGAATTATCTCGATACTTATTTTGACTCGTTATCTTTTTAATCCCAGGCCGCACGTGACTTCTGGAATGCAAGATGGCAATGGTTACCCACCTGGAACCTGGACAACAATGACGGACAGGATGCTTCCCTACAAGTCGACTACGTTCGCATTTGGGCTTTGTAAACCAACATATACACAGCCTGACTTCACCCACTGCTAAGCATAGGCCTCTATTTTCATGTGCCAATCCCCACGCTCCTGTGCCAGCCTCATCCAGGCTCCTCACCCGCGATGGTAATAATGTCGTCAGCCCATATATCTCGCCGCCGGTCGACCGACGCTTCGACTCCTTGGACGCCGCTCGGTCACTGCCTTCCTCCACCTATCGTCACTGCTACCCATAAGTCAAAATGTGTCTTCCTGAATGTAAATTCCCAACTTTGTAGGTACTACATAAACGACTGAAATTACAATAAAATGTTTTAATATTATGGTATATCGTCTTTCTTGTGTAGAATCCAAAGTTTTCATGTCCTAATATTTAAAATTAACGAATTTAAACATGATGGATTAGTTCATGTTGTTTGAGTATTGTGCGACTCAATAAATGCATTATGATTACATTTTCAGCCAATTACTGTCACAAAGTGCATTATTTTGCAGATGACAAAAATAAATTGAACACTAACTTCTAAGTAATAGTTTGGGATCTCCTCTATATTGTTCTGTGTTAACTTATCAAAGAAACGCAACGGAATACCAATTAGTGCGCTATTTCAGTTGCTTGTTATTTCCTGCGAGTTCTCGGTAAAGTCAAATGAGGAAAACGTGCCGAAGTTGAATAATCTACACACATGATATATACCTAGAGGTGTTGTAGGATTGTAAAGAAAACTCTCGCTTTAGATATTCATAACAACTTTATACATACAATGGAATGAAACGAGAACAAGGACAATACCATGATCAATCCATATGATAAAACCGTGGGCTCATGTACTGAGCAGGTTTGTTATTCGAAAGCGGCGTCGACGTGGACATAATGTACGGTGGGAGGCGCCGCTTGTCCGTGAACGGACTCACTCTCGAATAATACCGCCGTTCTATCACCTAAAAAAAGTAATTGGAAGTGTTAACTGTATATTTGGTTTCGATGTTATCTCTATCAATATTGTGCTCGGTAAAGAAAAGATACACAAAAAGGCTACGTACGCACTCACAGGTGGCCTTAGCGCCTAGAGCCTAACGACTCACTTTGCGAGTAGCGAAGTGAAACGAACGGCCGAACGCTCTAGAATATTCGCACGCTCTAGAATATTCGCACGCTCTAGAATATTCGCAACAGGTCGCACTGAGCGCTTGGCGCCTTCACTAGTCGCCTAGCGTGTATCGAAGGATGTTAAGTCACTTGGCTCTAGGCGCTGAGCAAGCCACCTGTCAGCACGTAGTCTACATCTGCGTTAGGGTGCGTACTCGGTGTTCCCGATTTAATAGGTTTGTGTAATTAAGTGTCAAGCAAGCACAATACCGGTCGATGTAGCGATGTTGCTTGGCGGAGGCCTATGTCTAACAGTAGACGTCTTTCGGCAGAAATGGTTATGATGATGGACCTTAATATTTATGAAAATATCAAGTTTGTGAAATACGTACTTTATCAAAGAATCTAGTTAGTTTGACGGAGTTGCTCGTTCCTGCAGCTAACGATCTGGAAATAGAAAAACGAACATTATTTTATTAGCATACATGATGTTTAATGTAACTACCTAAAAATATAAAAAACGCTGTATTAAATCCATGAATAAGTAGATAGGTACTTATGACTTTCTGTCAACGGCAGAGGTAACATACCGCTCGTGTATTTGAGTAGGTACCATACCTACCGTACTCAAAAACGCAAGCGGTACTCGACGGCGGGCGTCGACGGGTGCAGTTCCAGACGCGTGTCGCTCGTGAGTATTCACACTTAGTCACGATTTCATAGAATTACAATAACATAGACTACCCACCTCGCTTGATGACAGTTAACGAATATTTCATCAGCGCCGCACTGCTCGGCTATGCTGCTGGCTAACCTTCTGTACTGGTTCTTTCTTTGTTTCTCTTCTGCCATATCGAACTTAGTTCCAATCACTAATATAGGAATCTGGAATTAAGTAAAAGGCGTTTTATATGATAAAAATAATAACTTTCTTGTCAAGACCGCTAATTGGACTGATCACTAATCACTATCATATGGGGACTCTCTCCGGTCGTGTCGGATTGCCGCCGGGCCATCAGACAATGAGAGTGAGGAGAGTGCACCTGTGTCATCTGCGCACGCACTTGTGCTGTGAGCATTACAATATATCCCGCGCCGAAGGCTGGTCTCCGCTGAGATTCGCTATGGCCGAAATTCGATTTGGAGGATTTTATTTTTTAGGTATATGGGAAGTTAAAAACAGTACTGTTCAGATTGTTCATTTATTATCGTAATCATAATGCCTCGCAAAATAACCCACTACCAAAGCGTATAGGTACTTTTATGACATAAATTCCTTACTGACTTACCTGAGTAGAACCAAGAAACTGTTCCGGATCCACGTCTACATGAGGAACAGGATTTGAACTGTCTTGATTCAGAATCTCCGACAGCCATTTTTGTAAATTAACTTGACTTTTTCTATTAGTTAAATCGTGCACCAAAATAATACCTGAAAATATAATGAAAAATTATTTAAGTACCTATGGCTTTTGTTCTAATCCATATGTAATGCAGCTAATTATGTTTCATGATATGTTCCTAATAAAATAGGTCTAAGATACCATGTAGGTAAGTATATTAGGTACAAAACGCTGAAGTAGGTACTGCATTATTCATTTATCCTTAGCAATAGATGAAGCCGTGTCTCGAAAACAACACGAGCGCTCGGCGCGTGACTTGGAACACAAAGGCTATATTTAGACATTATTGATTTAAACGTTCAATGAAAAGCCCCATTGGCACAAATGCACTCGAGAGCAATGAATTAGGGTCACAAAGAAATATCATTGTCATATCTGAAAGTCTCGGAAACTATGAAATAAATTGTGTTTATTAGGCAATTAAATGTTCCTTAAATGAAAGTAATAAAACTTCTTAGAACTTACTGTAAAGTTTCTATCGAAAAATGACAATATAAAAAATTGGACTTTTGTAAAAGGAATTACGAATTTTCTGCATCTGTTTTTACTTTGATTTCTATTATGTCTTATAAATAAAAAGGTATGTAAACAGCGTTTCTGCTGTCAATGTTCATTATTGAAGCTGTTATAATGTCGCTTACACCTGAAGAATGCACCAGAATTGTCATAATGCTGGAAATCGGCCAGAGTCAGCGTGACACAGCAAGGACAGTTGGTGTGTCGCTGTCCACTGTACAACGAGTTCTCCGACGCGACGACGTTACAAGGAAACCGGCTCTAACCTACGCAGACCAGGAGCAGGCAGGGCCCGGTGTACCACAGCACGAGAAGATCGATACTTGGTCAACACAATGCTTCGAAACAGCTTTCTCACAGGAACTGCACTTACATATCAGCTTCGAACTTCCGACGCTCACAGGAAGTAACCCAAGTGCATGGACTGTAAGAGGACGAATTGCTAAAGCAAATTTAAAATCATTAAGACCTGTAAACGGCCCTAAATAGGAGCGTGGACATCGTATTTAGAGATTAACATATTCCCGGAACTTTTGGAGTAGGTATTGAGATTTATGCTCTATAAGAACGACGGAAGAACAAGAGTGTGGAGCGATTCAAGCAAGCATGCATCGAAGAGAAATAGGCCTATCTGGTGGATCCGTACTTTTATGGGCTGGAATTTCTGCAGAGAGTCGCACAGAGCTGGTGGTTATAGAAAACGGCACTATAACTAGCGAAAGATACGTGGAAGAAATCCTAAACGAATACGTTGGTTCATTTATGGTCAATTTGGGAGAGGATGCTATCTTTATGCATGACAATGCCCGGCCGCATGCTGGTAAAATTGTGAATGACTACCTTCAAGAGGTGAACATTAACTGTACCTATGGAGCGGCCAGCACGCAGCCCGGACCTCAACTCAATCGAGCATGCTTGGAGTTGGGACGAGCTCGGACGATGTGAGACACCGAAACCCTTCCCCGATCACGCTTCAAGAGCTCAAAATTGCGCTCGTAGAGAAATGGGAAAATATTCCCCAACATCGTATAAGAAACTTTGTGTACAGTATGCCAAACCGCATAACCGCAGTGATTACAGCACGGCGTCGGGGTAATACAACACTAAGACTCAAGAAAATTTTAAAGTGGTAGAAAAAAAAATGTTTTTCTATTTTTTTTTATATGATGAGATTGGTTAATTTTTTGTTTATGTAATTTTTTATGATTAAAATACAAAGTGACACATACAATTTGTATTACTTTCATTTAGGGAACATTTGATTGTCTATTAAACATAATTTATTTCATTAAGCTCGCATTCTTATTTTCCGGGACTTTCAGGTATCTTTATGTGACTCTAATTCATTGCTCTCGAGTGTATGTACATATTTCCCATAATAATATGAATGTATGCCGTTATGAACAGTGGTGGCCCAGAGGTAATGGCCCCGACCTACGAATTGTAGGTCGTCGGTTCGAACCCAGGCAGGTACTTTACTTTCTGTAATTTATTTCATCACCACTGCTTCAGAAAATCGGTGAAGAAAAACATCGAGAGGAATCCGGCATGTCCTAGAACCAATAATTGAATGACATCTACCAATCCGCATTGGACCCACGTGGTGGTTTCCGGCCCGTTCCCTCTCACAGGGAGGAAAACTGTGTGCTCTAAAATGGGAACTTTTACAGGCTTATTTTATAACAAAATAACCTTCCGTGAAATGCCGTTGCTTGTGCTAAAGGGTTTTGGCTAACAATAGCCAGCACTTTATCTACACCGGTGATTTGGAGTGACCAGGATCACGAAACGGATTGCCGTTTGCGGGTGGGCCATTTGGAGTCCTAATAGGAGGGCCTCTTAGGAGTTCAATGAACCTTTACTTTTGAATGTACCTTTGAATATGGTACTCCATGTTCTGCGTAGCCGTGTAGGATACCTTTCGAAACTAATAAAATATTCAACTTCCTTACACCCACACAAGTCGATGCTGCCAGTATTAAATAGATATGAGTGATCTTTTTACTAAGCAGGTAATTATTGAAAAACGCACCATGAGTAGGCTGATAAAACACGTTTCTAGTATTTCTGTGTCCGTTTGAGCCTCCGACGTCCCACAGCTCCACAAAAAATGTGTTTTGCGCTTGTGTGCCTTCCTTGTACCTGTGTAACTTCACCTCTACGGAACATCCTACAGTCCATCCCGGTGACAATAGTGGTTTATTGTGTGCAATCAAATACGTCAGCGAGGTTTTTCCTACACCTAAAATCAAGAAAATGCTTATTTATAAAACAATAACGTAAAAGTTAAAGGCCGCATTCCGAATTAGCTATAATCGCTCACAGCGCTCACCAATTCGGAACGCTCGTGAACGCGCTCACAGTGCTTACATAGTGTAAAAACGATATTATTACAGTATTTCCTTGTATTGACACCACATTTCTTCTTCTTTGGTTAGGTGGTGTCAGCCAGAAGCACAATTTAGAAAATGCCACGTTAGTTAAGTTTAAAGATGATGCAACTCAAAACAAAACACACACTGACACATCCTGACACACACTGTCATTTTTGACAGAGCGCACGGTGATATTATTCTAGGACATGGTCGGCGTTATCGCAAGGTGGCGCATGTCATGACGTCATCTATAACGATTCACTGGACATCGTTATCGCGCTCACGCTAATTCGGTACGGGTTTTTAAGCACACTCAAATCGATTATTTCCCAACTCGGAACGCAGGGAAAATGTCACGTACGGTCGTAGGCACTCGTACGTAGGTACCTAATCTTTGACAGGAAGCTGTGCTGTTACAAACGACACGGGATAATAAAACATGGGTCAAGTCAAGCCTTATCATGCAACACCTAGGATACCTAAACTGTACCAAATCGATGTTTTTCAGTTAACTTTAGAGGGTTGTGCCTGTTCTTACTATTTTCTCGGATTCGGACTTTCGCGGGTTAAATCATCCGCAACCTATGAGAATCTATAGCTCTTCGAATGAAAATGTGTTGGCCATCCAATCCACTGGGTGTAAGTACTTATGTACTTACACCCAGTGGTTTACCGGGTTTAACTAGCGTGCAAAGCATAGCGTGTTTATACATGATCATAAGATCCAAAATGATGATGATGGTCACTGCCAGTTATTACACTACGAAACGAACGATCGCACTGTGCTGTGCTGGCTATTAGTGTCTCTACGTAAGTACAACATTTATGATTTAGCACCATATATGTAGGTGAAGGGTAATTGAATATTATAATAAAACTATAATAACAATATTTTTTAATGATGATGATGATGAATACTTTTTCTAATAAATATTTCTAAAAAAAAACATGCTGTAGAATTTGTAGAGTGGAATCACTTTGGGTTTTCCCGCCAAAATAAACATCCTAAAGGTTGGCTAGCCTTCAAAGGTGTCATGGCTACAGTCATGTTGGCAAACGACAAGTTAGACCGTGAATTTTGTGTATTTTTTACATATTTATCAGTGCAAATATACAAGAAGTGTGATATTATATATTGAGAGTTAATTTACCAGAATCACCAAGAACGACGACTTTAACTTTCTCAATTGCAGCCATTCACACGATTTTAACTCGGTTCGTATCTTTTCTATTATTTTGACATTCACTTTTTCACTTTACCAACTTTCTAAACCAAAAATGTGTATTGCCATGCTGAACATTTTTATTGTGACACGACTGTGTGTAAAATCGACTAAATTTCTTTGCATTAAATATTAATAAAATTGATATTTTAACCATTATGTTATATATTTACAAGTGAATTGTTCAGGCATTCTAAAAATCGTGCATTAAATATTACCTCATAAATTTTGGAAAGTTTTACCCGGAGAGAAATAATTTTTAGTATCACTATTGAAACGTTTAGTAGTTTTTCAGCTGTGAGTGTTGTCATGTTGTGACATTTATCGGATTGCTCATCATTGTTCGTTCACTGTGCTTTTGCTTTGCGAAGCTAAAATCAATACATAATAAAATAACTACGTCCGCCATTGTACAAGTGTTTTATCATGTTGTATTTAGCTTTACAGTAAAATGCAAGGAACCAATGTCATATACATCGAGTCTTTATCTCACATAAAATAAAACAATGAACATTCACTACAAATTATTTATTGTGCTTCTTTTTATAAATTCTGTGCATTTATATTGTGGACCATACAATGGACAAATATGTAAAAAATATTCAACTGGGTACGTATGGTATAACCAAACAGGAGGTTTTGACAATGAGAAAATTACAACTGGACTTTGGAAAGAAATGATATCGAAACTCAAAGAGCCCTGTCGAAGTAGGGCAGAAAAACTGTTGTGCGCTTATGCTTTCCCCAAATGCATAGATAAAGATGGAATAGGCTATTTTGCACTGCCACTTTGTTTAGAAGACTGTATGGCTGTTAAAATGCAGTTTTGTTACAATGATTGGATACTTGTTGAAGAGTATAAACGCCGTGGACTATACTTTGAAAATAGAGGCCATTTTCGGTTTCCGGAATGTGAAAAACTGCCAAAATTTTCAGGAAAAGGTCTACAAGTATCATGCAATAATGTTGGAATTACAAATATGGACTACAGCCAAGTTACAACAACATGTTACAGAGATAATGGACGCTATTACCAGGGCACTATGAATGTGACAGAAAGTGGACTGGCCTGTCAAGCTTGGGAGTCACAATCACCTCATCAACATACAAGACCTCCTTTAGTTTTTCCAGAAGTTCAGAATGCCACTAATTATTGCAGGAACGCAGGAGGTGAAGAAAGTAAGCCTTGGTGCTATACAATAGATCCTGATGTGCGATGGGAACATTGTGATATTCCATCTTGTGCCAACACAAGTGATGAATTTGACAATAGTAATGGACCAAATAATATTGTTATGGAGAATTACTTTACACCTACATTTGTATTGTTGCTCTCTATTGGTGGCCTTGGATGTGTCTTGGGAATAGCTTCAATAGCTTTACTATGCCATTATTTTGTTAAAAATCATTACTCTAAATGTAATATATCGAGCCGCAGGAATATACCAAATATGGACATAGACCTGGATAAACTTCCTAGTAATTTAGCTTATCATACAACTGGTGCACAACTAAATCCTAAACTGGAAAAATTGGAGTTTCCAAGGAATAATATAATATACATCAGAGATTTAGGGCAAGGCGCTTTTGGAAGAGTGTTTCAAGCTAAAGCTCCTGGACTAATCCCTGAAGAAGAATTTACTATTGTTGCTGTTAAAATGCTCAAAGATGAGGCTTCCCATGATTTAAAGTTGGATTTTGAAAGAGAAGCTTGTTTGTTAGCTGACTTTGATCACCCAAATATTGTAAAACTACTTGGTGTGTGTGCTATTGGACGTCCAATGTGTTTATTGTTTGAATTTATGGGAAAGGGTGATTTGAATGAATATTTGAGAGCTTGCAGTACTGCCACCAATTTCCCGCCTGTTGAAAATAGGGAAGATCTGAGATTGCTTGTTACTCCACTCAGTCATTTAGATCTTTTACATGTTGCAAGACAGATAGCATCTGGTATGGTTTACCTATCAGATAGGAAGTTTGTCCATCGAGATTTAGCAACTAGAAATTGCCTTATCAATGAAGATATGGTAGTGAAAATAGCAGACTTTGGATTGTCTCACAAAATATACTTACAAGACTACTACAAGGGTGATGAGCATGATGCTATCCCTGTGAGATGGATGCCTTTAGAAAGTATACTGTATAATAAGTATACATTAGAATCAGATGTGTGGGCATATGGTGTTTGTCTTTGGGAAATATTTTCATTTGCCCTTCAACCTTATTTTGGTATGACACACGAGGAAGTAGTGAGATTCCTTAAAGATGGAAATGTTCTTGCATGTCCAGACAATACACCCCGGTGTGTGTATGATTTGATGAAACAGTGCTGGAATAACAGTCCAAGTGACCGCCCCAACTTTAGAATCATCTACCAAACATTGGACAGTATTCAACTTATTTTGGAAAGAACTCATCTAGAATGAAACAAAAGTGTATATTTGATTGATTAGAATGTAGGCAAAACATTTTGTATGATAATTTTAGGACCTATTTTAATTATTTAATAGTATCCACCAAGTGTCATTTAACTGGGGTAATAACTACAAGAAAATAATTACAACAATCATCTTAATAAAAATATCAATACCTGTTCTGATCTATCCCAATTAAAACATGTACGAATTTTCTTGCCCTTAGAATTTATAAATACTTTATTTGTACTTAAGTAATATGATTTCCATCATGCAAACAATTGAATTTATTGGTCAATTTGTAAAAATAATTAATTATTTTATAAGTAATTATGTTCATACTTATGTGGCAAACAAATTTTATATTTCTTTTTCAATTTCACATTAAATCCAAGACTGATTTTTGTTAGTACTTTGGTATTCTAATTTAAAGTAGGCTAGCCTTTAGTTGTCTCCTGTACATTTTAATAATAAAAAAAGTTTAACCTTTTGTAAGTTATGTAATTTTGAATTTATAGTATTTAGGTATTGCCATCATAGTATGACAACTTATATTATTTTATGCATATTGTTTGCATAATATGATGTTTTTAAGACTTGGAAATAGATATTGTTTGGCTCTGTCTGTAAGTTTTCGCATTTGTGATTTAACAATAATCAATTGACATGCTTTTCACCATAGAGCAGCTCTAAAACAGTCTGATTTACATAACCCTTGTTTAAACCTTTAACTTTAATACCCAACTTGCCCAGGTTCGGAAAAAAAACTTGCTGTTGTAAGTATAAGGAGTTATGAACGTGTTAACTAAAATAATTAAGGGAATTGCATTGCAGCTATGATTTTTATAAAAGTAGGATTGTTAAGCAAAAAAATTGGACTGAATGTCTCCCTAGTGATCGATAACAATATGTGTTTAAAGTGATATGTCCAAAGTAAATAAAGTGTACATACTGCCAAACGATTTAAAAGTTCTATATATACATACAAAGAGTGAATTGTAATATTTTTCGTAACGCTGACAGTTAATATATAGGCATCTTTAATTTTTAGAATATTTTTATTTATGTACCTATTGATTAAAGTTATACGATGTAATTTTATTTCGTCAATGAAAATAATGTCAGTACGGTCTACCTAAATAATTGAATAAAATTGTTTTTATGAAAATGCATTTTTTATAATTAGTTATATAGTAGTGCTCATTCACACTGGGTCCGTCAACGACGTAATGACGGATGAACGTTCACATGGCATACGGAATCGAGTTTTTTCGAGTGATTTAAAACGAAGGTTTTTGAAAAAGACGAAACGTCATTTAAGACGTATCACGGCATTTTTCACGATTCCGTAATAGTGTGAACGCGGGCAATTAAAATGTATAGCCGCCCATACAAATCAAAATAACGATTCGTGAAAAAAGTCGATTCGTCAAAAAACACGAATCGTCTTTGACGGATTAGTGTGAATGAGCACTAACATCGAGATTGTTGATCGATCCTGAAAGATTTTAATTGAAAAAAATCAAGGACATTACAAAAACCACTACTGTACCTACAGCATTATGTTGACCACGAAATGTCGATCCCTAGTGGCAAACGTTCTATGAAGGATTTTTTATACATAGGTAGGTAATCCGAATATTTCCGATCAATAACACCTTGTCGTCAACACTTGATGATCGGAAAAAAAAGTTTCATTAGGTACTTCACAGTGTTGACGAACATTGCCGCTGCACTGCTGCTGTCGCTTTTTTTTTCGATTATTCCCGATCCATAACCATAATCAGCCTATAATGTTCCCACTGCTGGGACACAGGCCTCCTCTCGGTGAGAGGGAGTGGGCCGTAATCCACCACGCGGGCCCAGTGCGGATTGGTAGATGTCACATGTCTTCGAATTTTTGGTTCTAGGACGTGCCGGTTTCCTCACGATGTTTTCCTTCACCGTTTTTGAGAGCAGTGGTGATGAAATAATTTACACAAAGTAAAGCGCCTGTCTGGGTTCGAACCTACGACCTACAACTCGTAAGTCGCGGCCGTTACCACTTGGCCATCACTGCTCTCTATTCTATTCCCGATCAGTAAGGCTCAACTCACACCAAAAGAGCGGCGAAGCGCCCTGTAGAGAAGGCGCGCGGATTCCAGCGACTGCCCGAGAAGTCGCTGGAATGCTCGAGAGGTCGCGCGACTCCGCGCGCCTTCACGAGCCCGCCCGCGAAGAATTCACGGGTCGCTCTCCTATGCGCAGTTCACTTTCAACAAAACTCGAGGAAACTTGTGTTTAAGCAGTGAAAATGGGTATTTTGGATTTAATTATTATATACCAAATAAAAAAGCTTTTCTTCATCCATTTCCATCACTTCTGTATTCGTTGCACTGCAAGAAGGAATGAATGCGAATGCTCGCGCGCGGGGAGCGGGCGCGAGGGGCGGGATATTGCCAGCGGCCGCTCGCGACTGCTCGAGCATTCTCGGGACTTCCCGCGCCTTCTCGCGCAGTCGCACGGCTAATTCGCTGGAATTCCAGCGGCGCCGCTGGCATCCGCGCGACTCGTTCGATTTCTCATGCGATAATAAGTATTATAGTAATGAAAATAAAGTTAAAATTCATATGACACTGAAACTGCAATCCGCTTCGCCGCGCTTCGACGCTCTTTCGGTGTGTGTTGAGCCTAATAGGTACCCCCGTCGTTCAGTGTTGACGATCGGAACGTAGGTACCTACCTACATAACTGTTGAAAGAAGCATGGGTCAAATTTTAGAAAAGTAGAGTTCAATTATAGATGATATGGATTTAAAAAATGCTTTATTTACAAATTTTAAAGCAAAAAATTAATATCAAAATTAAAAAGACTTCTTATACTTTACAATCAGTACCTACCTACCTACCTATTATGTTTTACAGTAATTACAATAATGATATTTTTATGCTTAGGTACAGACGCCAGCAGGTCAACCTACCCGAAACTGTCAGATTTTCCCAATCAACTTTGAACCTTATGCTTTAGCAATAAAGTCGAAATCTATTAAAGAAATCTGACAGATTGTAGTAACTTGATGTGCTGGCGTCTGTACCTACAATCTTTTAAGACTAACTATGGACTTTCTATTTGGTTTAAGTAACAGGTAGGTACTTAGTCATCGGAACAAAAGTTACGTTCGTCAACACTGAACGAATTAAACTTTTTTAGCCTGATCGTCAAGTGTTGACGACAAGACAAGTTATTGATCGAGAATATTCGCCCAGTCGTCAATGGAAAATTAAAAATATTTGATCAAGCAAGCTTGCATGCTTTTCATGACTCCTAACAAGAATACTTGCAGTACTCTGGCTCTCATAAATCCATTACATATCAAATAAAAAGAATGACATTGAAAAGACACTTTAAAGTCAATGTCATAAAGTTTAAAGTTGAACAAACACCGACGCAGAGATCACACGGCTACGTGCTTATTTGAACTTTAACATACTCCAGATTGAATTTGAATAGCATAAGAAATAAGCCTCTGCCTTGGTGCTAACATGTTATAGATGCGGTCACAGAGTACTTTTTGATAGACTGATGCGGTACACACACACCGCATCTATAACTGACATTATTATGATCCCTTCCCTTCATAACGCAATTAAATGTTTCAGATAATATGACTGAGGAACGGTTGGTGACTGAAGTGCCCAGCAGCTTGAAGCAGTTGGCACGACTCGTTGTTCGAGGCTTTTATACGATTGAGGATGCTCTCATAGTCGACATGCTCGTGAGAAATCCCTGTATGTAAATACTATTTTATGATATATTTTGTAAAAGATCACAACTGCTGAGCGTTTGGAGTCCTAGGTTCGATCCCCAGGTTGGGGGCAGAGTTATTGGGTTTTTCCATTAGGAATTTCTCAATAGCAGCACGGATAGATTTGCCCCTTTTATTGTTTAGGGATCGTCCATTAATCACGTGAGACTCCAAAGGGAGGTGGTTTGGAACCTGCAACCTTAATGTCATCTGTCGTCAATCCGTCTATAATGTTTCCACTGCTAGGACACAGGCCTCTTCTCGGTGCGAAGGAATGGGCCATAATCCACCACGCGGACCCAGTGCGGCTAGGACATGCCGGTTTCCTCACGATGTTTTCCTTTACCGTTTTGAGAGCAGTGGTGATAAAATAATTTACATAGTGTAAAGCTCCTGTCTGGGTCCGAGCCTACGACCTACAACTCGTAAGTCGCGGCCGTTACCACTGGTCCACCACCCTACCTACTGCAATGGAAACCTACAAACAAGAACTAGAAAATATTTTCTAGACGACATTACGCCTATGATATCAATGTTAATTTATCTTCTTTTTCCTCAGGTATGAAAGAGGATGACATTTGCGAACTATTAAAATTCGAAAGGAAAATGTTGAGGGCCCGAATAGCCACGTTAAAAAACGATAAATTCATCCAAGTGAGATTAAAAATGGAAACAGGTACTTATAAACAACTACTTAATTGTATCAGGTTTGTGCTTAGTACCTACAAGTAACCAGCGCGTGTGTGTACAGTCAACCGCGCATTAGTAGTAACTACTACGAAAATCACCCTTAATGCTTGCTAATGACTGTACGTGGACGAAGCAAAAGGAAAGGTTTAGTAGGTTTCTGCCTACTCCTATGAGAAAAAGCGTGAGTTGATGCTATGTAAACTATATAAGATGAGGTCTGAGTCATGTACTAAGATGCCAGTTATTAAAAGTGCTGCTTTCCATTCATATCTACATAAAACCGCTCAACTGTAGCGCTCAGTCGCTCAGCTGTGACGCTAACGACCATGAACGTTATCAAATAACTTTCAGTTCAAATTCCCTGATAAACAGACGGAAAAGCCGTAGCATCCAACGAGAGGATTGCTTAATCAAAGTAATTCACATTTTCCACCTTTTCATCTTTTTCTCTATTTTCAGGACCTGACGGAAAAGCACAGAAAGTAAACTATTATTTTATTAATTACAAAACATTCGTAAACGTAGTTAAATATAAATTAGATCTTATGCGCAAACGTATGGAGACGGAGGAACGTGATGCTACCAGTCGCGCCAGTTTCAAATGCCCATCATGCGGGAAGACATTCACAGATCTTGAAGTAAGTTTACCTAATTTAGATTATTTTATTTCACAAAACCTACATTGGCACTTATGAAACGTCAGAAGCTAGTTGCACCGTTCCAATTGGTCGTTTTCTAATCCTATGGAGAAGAGATGGCAAGAAACTCTTTTAAATATAATTTGCTTTGAGAAATAAATGAAATGAACTGGAAATCTCTCCGTAACTTTATCGTTTTTGCTAATTATCAAACCAAAGACTTATCCGAAAAAAAAAAAAAACAAGAGTTGGCCTGTAGCTGTATTATCCTATAATATTTAACATAGAATTGACTCATTCGTTCTCCACCCTAGCTGTTGGGCTGTCTTGTTGTAAAATAACTACATTAGCATGCTAAAAATTTACACACATGGGACCTACACCTACCAGGTGGGATGACGATCTGCGAAAGACTGCAGGCAGATGCTGGATGCGTCAAGCTGAAGACAGGGCGCTATGGCGCTCATTAGGGGAGGCCTATGTCCAGCAGTGGACTGCTATAGGCTGATGATGATGATGTTGATGGGACCTACTCAGTGACGTATAGTAAATAAAATAAGGCATGACATGCCTAAAGTTTTTATCTGCGTATTTTCAGGCAGACCAGTTGTACGATATGATGACACAAGAGTTCCGTTGTACATTTTGTAACCAAGTCGTAGAGGAGGACCAGTCGGCGCTGCCGAAGAAAGACTCCAGATTATTACTGGCCAAATTCAATGAACAGTTAGAAACACTGTACATTCTACTCCGAGAGGTCGAGGGCATCAAACTGTCGCCAGAGATATTAGAACCAGAGCCAGTTGACATCAACACGATCAGAGGGTACCTTATTACTACTATTTTTTACTTTTGTAAAATTTTAATGTTGTATTTATGACTCTTCTGCTTTAAAATGTTCGTGAAGTCATGCGTTCACGTCCCGGTTCGACTAACTATAAAATGAAAACCACAACTGTTGACTGTCCTTGACAGTAACCGTTTTTTCAACACACTTGCTCGTAAAGTAGCTCTTATTGAACCGCTTTTAGGTCCACAATGGCGTGTATTACGAACGCGTGCTTTTTCTTTACTTTAATCCACTTGTGCTGTAATACCACAGATAACTATTTACTAGTCGGAGATGCGCGCTTTTTTAATCTCATCAAAGAGACTTCATGCCAAAAGAAATCCGCGGGCTATATTTCACTTTTTTTTTTTAATAGTCTGGCTGGATTGTCCTTGGTCGCAAAATGAACTAATATTTATTTACCTTAAGGTGAATGCGCAGGGACCACGGACATTTTAAGGTGAATGCCATCGCAGTGGTAGACCGCGAAATTTAAATTTTCTTAGGTTTTTTGCAATTTTCAGGTCGGTGTCAGGTTGTATCTTGATTAGGGCTTGTAAATATTCGAAGTTTTTAGATATTCGAATATTCGATGTTTTTACAGGCAGTATTCGAATTATTCGAATATTAGCTTTTTCCTTTGAAACCAAGTTAAAACCTTGAAGGGTCATCATGCATAAACAATTAATACACAAGTTCGAGTTGAGTATTTTTATTATATAAAATTGAATCATCTTTAACCTCTCAGGTGTCGCGCGGTTAGAGCATGGACTATCGGAACATTCGGAACCTTTTTCCAATACCGGTTTTGTTTCTAGATTAAATTTTTGAATACCTACCGATATTTCGGTATTTTTCCGATATTATGGCAAAAAAAGACCAACTTAATTTTAACGTTTTTGGGGTCCAAATATTAGAAACAAGAGACTAGTGCAAAGTAAATCAACTAATAAAACGCAGCAGAGTTTTTTCAACAACTGAACATTCATTTATTTTACACATAGATAAACATATATTATTTCAATGCACAGATTAAATATAACACCACCACTCATTGAAATAAAAATAGCCTTAGCCTTTGTTATTATATCTATTCAAAGCTTAACTAAACCTAGTATCAAAAGAAATTTATAATGCCTAACACTTGACAAACTTTTTGTAAGAATATCAGCAGGCAGGCATATCTTCTGTATTTAAATAAACAATTTTTACTAATTTATTATAGACAGCTTCTCTAATAAAATGGAATCTAACATCTATATGCTTAGATCTTTTGTGATACATACTGTTTTCTGTAAGGTTTTTCGCACTCTGATTATCATTATACAGAATTACAGGTCCTATATATTTTCCAGTAAGTTCTAACAACAGATTATTAAGAAATATTGCCTCTTTACTAGCTTCACAAATAGCCATGTACTCGGCTTCAGTCTGTACTTGACAGCGCTACTGTCTGTTGCTTCTTACATTCATGTGAAACTACTCCTCCTGAGAGTTTGAAGCAGAAACCGGTGTAAGACCGTCTGTCAACTGTGTTGGAAGCCCAGTCGGCATCAAGAAAACCTACTAAATCTGAATTATCCTTAGTATACGTTAGGCGATAAGACTTAGTTGCTTTTAAATATTTTACAACTCTCTTAGCATGCTGCCAGTGTGTTTTACCATAATTATTGTTAAATTGACTTAAGTAGCTCACACAATAGGATATATCTGGCCTAGTAAGTACCGACAGATACATAAGGCTGCCTATTAACTGCTGGTAAGATATTACTGAGTGATATTCATATCCAATTTAACACTCAATGCAAACAGTAACTTTAAGAGTAGAATATTTAACTACAGCTGAAAAAGTCTCTTTATAATCGATACCTTGTTTTTGCGTGAATCCCTTCGCGACCAAACGCGCACGATACCGCACTTCATTATCACTATTTACCTTCTTTTTGTAAACCCATTTACACTGCACTATTGTTCCACTTTCTGGTTTGTCCACCACTTCCCATGCATCGCACTCACGAAATGACTGCAACTCTTCCTCCATTGCTTTACACCATTTTTCACGTTCTGTCCCATTCATGACATCTTCATAAGTTAAATTTTCATCACCAACACTTTCTACACAGATGGTACTAAATCCAAATCTATCTGGTTTCTTTCTCTGACGTTTACCTGAAACAGTAGGTTCTTCAGGTGTGGATTGTAATTCTGTTTCACTGACAGTATTGTAGAATTCGTCAGACAATGAAGAACTGCTACTTTCAGTTTCATCTGGTATGTATGTCGCATCCGAAGTGTTTATAACAGTTTCTTCTTCCTCTGTGGTATTAACATCCTGTTCATCCATAATTTCAGCTTGGATCACATCTGGATTGTTATGAGTATCTTCCATTATAATAACATCTCGGCTGGTGATGATCTTATTTGTCTTGGGATTATATAATCTGTAACCTTTTACATTATTCTCATAACCCACAAAAATATGAGTTTGTGCCTTCTTATCCCACTTTGCTGTTTTTATTTTTGGAATGTGAACCATAGCAGTGCTTCCAAAAACCCGAAGATGGCTAACGTCTGGCTTCTTGCCCGTCCAGAGTTCATATGGTGTTTTTGTTAGACCAGATGCTAAAGTCCTGTTTCGCAGATATACAGCAGTATTCACAGCTTCTGCCCAGAAACGTTTCCCAAGTTTAGCGTCAAACAGCATACACCTAGCTCTTTCCACCACTGTTCGGTTTAAACGTTCACACATCCCATTTTGATCTGGGGTGTAAGGGTTAGTTTTCTGGTGAACTATTCCACCCCTTTTCAAAAAACTTTCAACCTCAGAAGAGCAAAATTCGCCTCCGTTATCCGTCCTCAATACCTTTAAACTTTTGCCAGTTTGTTTTTCGACTGAAGCTTTAAACTCCTTCAGGTAATTATAGACCTTACTTTTGACCTTGAGGAAATAGACGAAAGCCATTCGACTAAAATCGTCGACAAAGAGCAAAAAGTAACGCGATGATCCAATTGAGACTTGCTCCATGGGTCCACAGACATCTGCATGAACCACTTCAAGCACATTTTCACACCTGGTACCTTTGTGTGAAAAAGGCAGTCTCACTTGCTTTCCTTCACAACATGTGATGCACTTGGATTTATCAATCACTGCTCTGTCAGAGAAATCGATGCCATTAACCACACCACTTCTCATAGTGTTAAGGTCTTTGCTGTTTATGTGTCCCAACCTACGATGCCACATCACACTAGTCGTAGCTGTCGCTGAGCCTGCAAACAACTCTGACTTGATGTTTAATCTATAAACTCCATTTACTAGTTCTGCTTTTCCCACCAGTTCATTATGCCGATTTCGTATATAGCAAACATCTTTCTCAAAATTAACTTTATTGCCATTCCGAAGAAGCTGACTAACTGAAAGCAGATTGGTAGTTAGATTGGGTATACACAAAACATCCTTCACAGTTATATCGAATTCTGAGTTGTTGACCACTGTCTTTATTCTAGTATTTCCTGCGCACAACACGGGTACTGTCTGTTTGTTGGCGACTACGATACTCTTTACCTTGTGGCTGAGTGAAACATTTTCCAAACATCTTTTGTCAACAACCATATGTGAACTTGCTCCCGAGTCAATATACCAATCCGATTCTTGAAATCGATTTTCAGGATTCAAGAAAGTAGCGCTGAATGCGTTATCTGATCTATTTTGACTATTCTGAGGGCATTTATTCATATAATGTCCAAGTTGTTTACACTTATAACAACGAACTGTTTTTGTTGACTTTGGATTTGAAGTTGTCAGTTTTGACCTAGACTCTTCTGTCATGTTTGTGTTCCTTTTGTTAGTAAAACCTTTTTGTCTTTGATGCCAACTTTTAGATAAAAGTGCTCCTTCAGTGTTACCAACATCCGATTGCATATCCAATAATTTTGCTTTAATGGCGTCCGTACTTATCACCATGCCGGAATGCTCTATGGCCATAATCATTGGCGCAAATATTTCCGTTAATCCCGCCAACAACAATGAATCAATCCACTCATCCGTGATTTGGAAGCCTGTTCCTTTCAATTTTTGTGGGCCCATAACCTAATAAAACGCAGCAGAGTTTTTTCAACAACTGAACATTCATTTATTTTACACATAGATAAACATATATTATTTCAATGCACAGATTAAATATAACATCAACGACATTTATTATTAAAAATCTTTCATTGCAATCTTATATAATAATTAGAATTTAAAAAGTATGAAATACAAAAAAAACTATTTCTTAACATACTCTGCTATGTAATAAAATTTAAAAAAATCAACACAAGTTAAAATAAGTAATTGAGTAACATAAAATATAGGTAAATATTACAATAAACACAAAGAACTGGATATTAAATTGGTGGGGTGCCTACACAGTCATCTTATGGCTTCAAGACGAAGGCTACGGCAATTCACGAGATCGCGATTGTTGAAATGTGGAACGTAAGTAGCAGAGGGCATCCAAGGTATTGTCTTTGAGAGACGATCTTATTTTGTTGCACGTATATACTGCAGACGAGAACGCTCTTTCAGACTCTACACTCGTGGGGGGTATCGTCAGTAAATGTCTATACGCCATGTCTAATTAGAACCCGCGGTAGCCACCATTTTCAAAAAATGCCATTTCAATTTGAATTAACTTATAATAATAATTTTTATTTAGCTCAGACACAGAGATCCATATTTATGTTAGTAAGTACACTTAAAAAATATGTTAGTAACCAAGGAATAAAATAAATGTCACAATAATATTATTATAGCTAAATAAATTAATTATGCTTATCGTTTTCACCATAGCCACCAACTCTGTTAGCTTCATCTTCTATTTCATTTCTATTACGCATAAGTATTTGTATTTTTCTCCTTCAATGACTTTTCAATTTCTTTATTTAGTTTTTTCGCAAAATCAACGCTTTCGAAATCTCCACACACGCTCCGGCACTGTGTGTGTACGTGTGAAGCGCGGTTCGTAGTTCGTATTTTCAAACTTAACTAAAAATTATTCGAATATTCGAATTTAACATCAGTCAATATTCGAATAGCAAAAATGATCGAATATTCGCATTATTCGAATATTCGAATTACAAGCCCTAATCTTGATCAAAATATGATTTGCGGCTATAACAGGTACCTCTTTACAGAATTATAATCATTAAAATCATTAATACATCTTTCTAAGTTAGATTTGTTCCTTAAGAACAAATAAGGATTAAATCCTAATGACTATAATTCTGTAAATACATATATATTATAGGTAGTCGCGAATCATATTTGATCAAGATACAACCTGATATATAATAAGGTGAATAGGTACCTTAAATTAATCCGTGGTCCCTTCCGAAACAAACGGAAAAGACCCTGACTGGCGTTCTATTATTGCGGATTCTCACTGAACGAATGTATATTTCTCTATGCCAACAGTACTTTCTAATTCCGTTAAACAGCCTATAGAAAAAAAATAAACACATAAGTGTTTATTTTTTTTCTATAGGCTGTTTAACGGTTTTGTCAGTGCCAAAGACATATATTTAAAATGAGAGTCAATGCTGCGCGGGCATCGCTAGTGCTGGCTAGCACGACGCGCGGGAAAAAAAACTAGCGCGCCATTTTCCATACAAGTTAATATTTAACAATACAAGTCTGTTTTTTTTTTCCTCGCAAGTGTGATGAAAAACGTCGTATGAAATGCGTGTGCATTAATCAATATACACTCGGCTTTCTTATCGCTCTCGCCTGCGGCTCGCGCGAATAATATCGCCTCGAGTATAATGATCAACATAGCACACATGTATCATAATGTACTATTGTCGACGACAAGGCGGTGCTACTAAAAGAGACTTTATTGTCAAATTATAAAGCCTGCATTAATCCATTACGAAAAAGGGGATGCCGACTCTGTAACATGAGTCTGCTATTTAATAAGGTCGTAATAACTTTTGTATTCATATTTACTCCAGACGTAAATATGGATACAAAAGTTATTAGCTGAAACAGCCTCGACTTTTGTGTTTTTCCACCGCGTGCTTTCAGAATACGACGCAGAACCAATTCTCTAATATGTTTTTCAGAGTCTGATAACATTACTAGCAATACTTAAGTACTAACAGTTGCATTGTATTAAGTGATCAATAATGGCAGATATCTACTTTTCTGTACAATTACAGTTGGTCAGAATTGAGATCTTGCGTATCTATCATGTATATACTCGTATCTACCATTTTTGCGTATTTATCATTTGACCCGGAATATCTCGAAATCTAGCAACAGCTTTCTCTTTACAATTTTCCAAGGCTTTTCCGATTTTACGTGTAAATGTTCTTCAATAGGTCGAACCGGGATTTTTATTGTTCAGTGAGTGACCAGCTTTAGGCACCGAGCAGTATACACATATTATCGACTGCGACGGTGTACCTATATGAACATCTGTCTAGCCTTTTCCCAACTATGTTGGGGTCGGCTTCCTGTCTAGTCGGCTACAGCTAAGTTCTAGTATTTAACTTGGAGAGAATCTCTATCTGATCTCCACAAATCCAGTTACTGTGTAACACAATACCCCTTGGTAGCTTTACACTAGAAGTAAAACCTTTCAGATTGAACTCAAAAATGATGGCCCAACGTCCCCCTGGCCAGGAATGGTCAGGCGAGGCGACACGCAACCAAGGCATGCTGGTTGAGGAAACTCGCGTTGACGTCACAATCGGCGAAGCGGACAACGCTAACGACAGCAGTGCGCTGCGCAAGGAGCGGCCTGTATGGATGGTGGAGAGTACCATCGTTACTAATGACCAAGTACACACATTTTATTATATTTTAAACATGCTGCATATTTTTCTGTTGTATAGTTTTATTTAATACAGTTGGCCAAAAATGTGTCTGAGACGCTAAAGCCTGATTAACAAGGTAACACGGCGTCGGCGCGATTTAATTACCTGTCGTATCCCATAAGTTGATGAAACATAGTCATTTGTTCTTTAATTTTATTCTAAAATGCAAAATATTTTATTTCACTTACACCACACATAGTCAGGTGTATTGTATGCCACAGGCAAGAAACTTGTACTGCGATATTTTCACCAATTTAAAAATGTTGACATACTGAGACCATTATCTTGATTGAATTGACCCTACCCTCCACGAATTGTCGTTTTTACTACCTACTGTATTTCAAAGCTAAATGATATATTTTCTGTAAATTGGTTCAAAAAAACACAAAATTGTCTTTTAAAACTAGATGAGTTCGGTGTTTTCTATCTGACTATTCACAATAACTTAAATAACAAAATTAAGTATTCATGTATATAATAATCATGAAATGTCAAATGGTATATAAATTATATAATAATTTTAAAATTATATAATTATTTGTGATCGCGCTATTTACATCGTCAGTAACCAGCTGCTGATGTTTAAGTTTAAACAAGAGTGAAATGTCATCCGCAAACAACACTATACCGTGATTATCTTTTATGAGGTAAGTCATTAATATAAATAAGAAACAAGACAGGGCCAAGAATTGAGCCCTGTGGGACCCCCATTGTTCTTGTAGATCCAGGAGATATTTTATTACCATTTGAATCAAATGCCTTGGACAAATCGCAAAAGATGTCTAAGCCATTGCATTTACCTTTCCATGCACATAAAAATGTCCTAAAAATTCATCTGTACTAGAATGACCGTGGCAGGGGCCACGGTAACTCTGTCGAACAACCCGCGACCCTAGCAGGCATCGGCCCTAGCGGACCCCATCAGTCGGTGCTGACATCTCTTTGAGGCGCGTGTGGAAACCAACGCGCCGTCGACCCGGGCCTGGTCCTTACCGGACAGCGAGCTACCCATTGCTCGCCGTCCGCAAGCCTGCGTCTACGGTGGCCGGGTATCGGCTCTCGATTCACGACGCCCAGGGCGTCTCCTGTGCGACTAGGGGCGCAAAGATTGCCTCTTCCTCACGCGTTCCGCCTCCTCCTTCGCGAGCATTACTGCTTTGCAGAAGGAGGTGACGGCTTCCCATGCACTCTCGCTCCGTACCAGGACCTGGACCAGGGCCGGACGCGAGAGATCGCCGCCGTGAGGACGCGGCAGTGCTCCGCCCAAGCCGGGCATAACTCCGCCGTATGCTCCACCGTGTCCTCCGGGCGATCCACATAAGGGTGACACCCGGGCGTTTCTTCTCGCCTTATCCGGAACAGCAACCTCCCGAAGCAGCCGTGTCCGGTGAGGACTGTGTCAGGCGGAAGGTGAGGACGCCGTGGCGCTTCTCCAGCCACTCCTCAAAGAGGGAACTTCGCCGCAATTTTGGCGTGCCCAGCACTGGGTTGCGAGTTGCGACAGTCGCACTTTCCATGTCGCTATGAGATCCCGCCTGAGCTCTGTCTGCTGTACCGTTATTTCTCGCGGCAGCGGAGTTACGCCCCGGCGTTTTGTCTCCTCGCGCCACTCCCATAAGTGGGCGAGGACTTTTGCCTTTAGATCCTGTAGGCAACTTATTGTATTTATTAATCTATTTATCTTTATATATTAAAAATCCTACATAAATACAAAATAATAAATTTATATATAACTTACTTATGTATTGTATAACACACAGACATACATCACTCATACTAATCGCACTTACATCACAAAAACCATACAAAACAATAATTCACAAGCATCGCCGGATGACACTCGGTAGTATGCGGCAGGCCGGCTAGTTTAGTTGCGTACATACGTATAGCTATGCACCGCCGCGCGCGCACGCCGCGCGCCGACCAGCAGCTGTTGACGCGCTCGCGGAGACAACACACCTACCTCCAGTCGTAATTGATACACCGCCGCGAAGCTTGTATGCAAATTCTTAACAGTGTACCTTCTACTATTATTCTTCTAAACCTATTCTCTAAATCTATTATCTATCTTGCTACTACTGTGATTTCTCCTTCTATCTATCTAACTAAAATAATAAACTATACTTGTGACTATTAGTGGGTGTTTATCTTCAAAACCATTAAACATCTACAACTGGTGACCCCGACGCGAATAAGAAAAGAAGATTGATGTCTAGCAGCAGCGAGGACTCCAGAAAATCTCAGGTGACTGAGCGTACACGTGAGCGTCGCTACAAAATGGCGGAACCTAATCCAGGACCGGCGACCATATCCACTACGCCTGCACCGATACATATGAAGATACCACCTTTCTGGCCTGAAAAACCGGCGATATGGTTTGCGCAAGTAGAAGGGCAGTTTGCTGTTATGAAAGTTACGGATGAAACGGCAAAATTTTACCATATTTTGGCAACGCTGGACAGACAGTACGCCGCGGAAGTGGAGGATGTTCTTACCGGCCCACCCGACTACAAGAGGTTGAAGAACGAGCTTATAAAACGCTTATCAGCGTCTCGAGAGAACAAAGTCAAGCAATTATTGATGCACGAGCAGCTTGGTACCCGCAAACCTTCACAATTTTTACGGCATCTACAGCACCTCGCGGGCCCTGAGATACCCGAAGATTTTTTGAGGACAATCTGGAGCAGTCGTCTACCTACAGGTATGCAGTCGATCGTCGCGTCGCAATCGGCGTTGTCACTGGATAACCTAGCCGAACTCGCAGACCGTATAAACGACATCGCGACGCCGACGCAACAGGTAGCAGCAGCGTCACCATTACCGACGGACGAGTTGACGCGACAAGTTGCGGAGCTGACACGTCAGGTGAGCGCACTCGCGGCTCAGGTGAATCGGCAGTCCAGACCTCGCGAACGAGATTCACGACCCCGACAACAACAGCGGAGTGGGACACCGCACAGGTCGCAATCCAGTTATCGACGGTTCCCGATCTGCTGGTACCACAACAAACACGGCACCAAGGCAAAGAAATGCATCAAGCCTTGTGACTATAAGGCGGAAAACACACCGGGCAGTCAGTGATGGCGACGGATGTATTATAGATGGAGGCGAAATGAAAGGCAGTCTTGGTTCTTGAGTAAATTTGGAGGGTGCGGGTGGTTGCAGGGCTTCGAAAAACAGCTTCTTATGCTTTTTTTAAAGTATATGTAAGCGACGCGGTGCTTGTTAGCAGAGAGAAAAGCAAAGTTGCCAACAACAAAAAATTACTGTAGAACCGACCACTCGCACCTTGCAACATTGTGATTTATTTTTAAAAAGTATCATGCGTTGCCTACAGATGGCACTAAGAGTCTTACTTAACTTAATATGTAACTAATTTACCTATAGCTATATATCTATACGGCGCGCGTCGTCCACAATCCGCCCCCTAGTGCTGAGCTGAGTTGACTTAAGCAAAATAAACAAAATAATTAGCAGCTAAATACAGACAAAATTAAAAGGAAAAACAACATGTTCAGTTCAGCACTAACATTCCGCTGGAAAGAGTAGGGCGACGCGCGTCACCGGACGCCGAACCACACCAGTACGTGTGCGCACATCGACCACTCTGGTGCGACCATCATCGCCGCCATGAGTCGCACTCACCACTCCGTGGCGCCAAGAACCTCGCTCTAAATTTTGTTCAACTAAAAGAACATAGTCTCCATTTCGCAACGCTCTTTGCTCTTTATTCCACTTATATCTAGGTAGCAAAGTAGGTAAATACTCCTTTATCCACCGCCTCCAGAAAGCATCAGTTAAACATTGCGCTATGCGCCATTGCTTACGTAAACATAGGTCGTCATTATTATAGATACCGAAAGCGGGACTGTTAGACGACGTACCTATCAAAAAATGATTTGGTGTTAGGGCTTCAGGAAAGTTAGGGTCACAAGATACATAAGTTATAGGACGACTATTTACCAATGCTTCTACTTCCGCAAACAATGTAGCTAACGTCTCCGCACGTGGAGCGCGTTCCTTAAGTACGACCTTCAATGCAGTCTTCACCGTCCGTATCATTCGTTCCCAGGCGCCTCCCATCTCAGGCGCACCAGGAGGAATAAATCTCCACTCTATACCTTTTACAGTGCCGTCTTCCTGAAGTTTAGTACGATTGAGTTCTAATAAACTACGTTTTAATTCATTATCGGCACCTTTTAGGTTTGTCCCATTATCAGAGTAAATAACGCTGGGCGTACCGCGACGAGATATCATCCGCCTAAGTGCCATAATTGCTGAGTCAGCTGTTAAATTATCGGTTAACTCTAAATGAATTGCGCGTATCGTCAAACAAGTAAAAATAACACCGTATCTCTTTTCTCTCCTTCGGCCTATTGTAACCTCCATGGGGCCGAAGAAGTCGATGCCCGTAAATGTAAAAGGTCTGCGGTGGTGCTGCAAGCGCGCGGCGGGTAGGTCAGCCATGCGCTGCGGCTGCGGCGCGGCGCGACGGTAGCGGCAGAATAAACAACGCGAAGCTACGGCGCGTACGGTCGGCCGAATTTTTATGATCCAGTATCGCTGCCGTAATTCATTTACGACCAGTTCGTGCGCTCCATGAAGCGCTTTCCTGTGGTAGTATTCTACCAACAGTCGTGTCAACTTGTGCTGACCATCAAGTATAGCGGGTCTCATTGTTGACCGTTCAACACCTTGAACTTTGTCAATGCGACCTTGAACTCGCAAAATACCTTCAGAGTCCATATAGGGCGTCAGACATAACAGACGACTAGAAGACGTTACGGGCTTATTTTGTTTAAGTAGTTCAATGTCTTGCGCGAACGAGTCTTGTTGACATTTTTTAATTAAAAGCAATTCCGCTTCGTACAATAGTTCAACATTAAGTTGAGTGTCAATACGTCGACAGCGTTTTGTAAATAATAATACGCGAGCGGTAACTCGAACGAGTCGCGTCCAAGACGAAAAATCGTCTTCATTAGGTAATGAATGTTGAATAACCTGTGACGTCATCACGTTAATGCTCCTTAACTCACATACCGCGTCATCTGATGACTTGGTAGGCCTGAGATCCTTAGGCCATGTATTCTCTGGCTGCCGTAAGAATCCAGGACCGTGAAACCAAACATTGTCGTATGTAAGTGGTGGCGCTTCTTCTTTGGTAGCTATATCCGCTACATTTAGTTTGGTCGGTACGTACCGCCATTCCGTTATTTTAGTTAGTTCGTCAATTTCACCTAGACGATGAGCAACGAACGGTTTATAGTTCCGAGGGTCACTACGAATCCATTGGAGGACCGTGTGTGAATCAGTCCAAAAGAAGCGCTTATCGCTCTTTAAACTTGAATGTTCTCGCTGAACAATATCAGCGAGACGTGAAGCTATCAGTGCGCCTTGTAATTCTAACCTAGGTATAGATATTGGTCGGAGTGGGGTCACTCTGCTCTTCGCGGCTGCAAAACACACGAGAACGTTTCCGTCTAACCGAGTCAAACGCCAATAAATAACCGCGGCATAAGCTTTAATGGAAGCGTCACAAAATATATGCATCTGTGTATCTATAATCGTGTTGACGTCTTGTGTACCTACAGTATTTGAGTAGCACTGAATCCACGTACCTGCATTAAAATACCAACGCGGTATTCGTAACAATTCTAATTGTTTTAATTCATCAAGCCATTTCACCCACTTGATCTGTTCGGCAGGTTGAATCTGGCACTTCCAGTCAACACTAGATCTATGTACGTCTTGTAAAATGATTTTACTTTTTATAAGAAACGGTGATAAAAATCCGTGAATGTCATAAACTGACATAATAATGCTAAGCATTTTGGCTTTCGTAGGTGGTACGGTTCCTTCTAAAATATCTTTAGGTATACGAGTCAAATTAATCCTAAAACCGAACGAATCATCCGCGTGATGCCATGTTAATCCTAAAGTGCGCTCAGTTGTGTTATTTACGCCATCTTTGAACTGTATAGCGCTGTGAGCTAACGCGTCCGTAGGTATAGAATCTAAAACTCGTTTGCTATTACTCGACCAACCTCTTATCTCGAATCCACCTTTCCTATGAATGCAAGTTATATCGTTTACTAATTTAATCGCGTTACTCTCGTCGCTATTTGAATGTAAACAGTCATCCATGTAATGATCTTTTATTATTACGTCCGCGGCCTCAGAATTAATATGTTTGTATTTTAGAGCATTTTTATTTCTTATATGCTGCGCAATAAAAGGTGACATCGTGCCGCCAAAGATAAGGCTTTGCATGACACAATGCTTAATCGTACTGCCTGTAGACTCTTGCCACAAGAATCTAAATACATGTTGGTCTTCTGGCCGTATCTTTATCCGTAAAAACATATCACGAATATCTCCTACGATTACGAACTGATTTTCGCGAAATCTAAGCATAATTCCGAACAAAGAATTGTACAAATCAGGTCCAGTCAATAAATAATCATTTAAACAAACATTATTAACCTTCGCGGCAGCATCCCATACCAACCTCAGTTTTCCTGGTTTGTTTACATTTTGCACACCGAAGTGCGGCAGATACCATACGTGACTAGCGGAGAGTAATTCATGGTTCTGTAATTCTCGTGCATAACCATTGTCAAATAACTTGGAAATTTCCTGTTTATACCTACTCGCGTACTCACTATCTTTATGAAATTTGCGTAACAACATTTGTTGACGTGATAAAGCATTACTGTACGAGTCGGGCATATCGAAATTATCTTTTTTAAAAGGTAGACCTACCTCCCACTGAGTTTCTAATTGACGTGCAGTTTTATCAACAATATCAATAGCTCTGACATGATCTTTATTCTCACGACATAAGGTCGATATTCCAATGGAATCGAGATTAAATGAATTTTTGATAAGGTCATTAAGTTCACTAATTACATGCGTGCTATCACTATCAGAAGAGCGAGCGAGATGGAAGACATTAAGTTCACTTACCGAAGAGTGAGTACGACCTTTGTAGTAGCCGTGGATGGTCCATCCCAGCCTGCAGCGTGATCCATACAGCGAGCTCCGTCCCCCGTCAACAATCTCGAGCGGAGCTATAATATAATAATTGTCCTGACCTAACAATATACGCGGCACTACACTTTGCGCGTCAATTAATGGTTTTATATGAGCTAAGTGGTTACATTCAACTTTGTTTACAAGTGACATATTTTGAGCACTTAATTTTAACTTGTCACATTTCCGTAACTTAATGTCATAGAAAGCATTGTCCTGTCCACAAATTTGTAGTTTCACTTTTGGCACTTCCGATTGATAAAGTTCTAAGCCGAACGCGTCAGTAAACTTTATAGGGCACGAACTTTCACTTTTTAAACCTAAATTGTCCGATAGTTCCGAGTCGATTATTGACACTGCAGCTCCATCGTCCAATAACGCGTAGGTACTCACTACACCTTTAGGTCCGCGCACTTTTACGGGAATTACTTTTAGCAGCGCGAAGTCGTCCGTCGTCGAGCTCGTAGATGCTTGAATGACGTCATCGTCGCGTGCGACGTGCGTTACCGAAGCATCGGACGTAGTAGGTAAATCTTGTTCCGAGCTATCTCTGGTTTTCTGTGGCGCATCAGCTGACTGTGACGTCGTTGTAGTTTTCGTCCAGTGCAGAAGGCGGTGATGAGCCATACCACAGCTATTGACGTCACATACAGGTGCAGGGCACTCTTTGCTACTGTGCTGTTTAGTTGATAAACAACAATAACATAGTCTGTGCTTTTTGACGAATCTCCATCTGTCTCTTCTCATCGCACGTTTGAATACACGACATTCTGGTATTGTGTGAATCCCTTTCTCACAAAACAAACATTTCGTGTCTTCAACAGCGACCGAAGTAAACACAGAGCGGTGTCGAGTCTTGTCATCAGCTGTTCGACTGTTGCCTGTATCAGTCGTTTTCTTTATTTCTCGTGGCAGAATACATCCGACGACTGATATCATCTCTGCCTCAGTTTTCAAAAATGTAGCTAGCAACTCCAGCTTCGATGTGCCATCTCCTTGATGACTATATGCGAAATCTGTCCATTTACCTATCAGCGTGCTCGGCAATTTAGATACAACGGCTGCAGCGAGCTCAGGGCTTCGTAGGTAGTCATGTTGGTCTAGGGCGCGTATTGTTGCCACGCAATTGTTAACCTTCACAGCGAAGTAGCTTATTTCGTTCTGATAATGATTATGTAACGATGGTAACTTTTTCAGCTGGGTCGTTATATTGTAAACAATGGTGTCAGCTCGACCAAATCTCAGTTCCAGTGCATTTAGTACTGCCAGCGGCGGTGTGTTGCCGATCAGCAGGTCAGTAACAGCTTCTTTGGCCTCACCTCGTAGTGCTCGACGAAGTCTGCACAAGTTTTCCGAGTCACTAAACCGACACACACGGGTCGAGTCTTCGTAAGCATTTTTAAAATGTAGCCACTCTATACAGTCACCACTAAAAATAGGCAGTTCGCGCGGTGTAGCTAGACGGCTGAGCAGACGATCCTCGTGCTGCGTGGCTGTCTGTTTCATCATACTTTTTAAAGTTATTGCCAGCTGTTGCATGCTGTCCTGAGGGGGCTGTGCAGGAGGACAACCATGGTCTGGAGGAGGCTGTGCAGAAGGACAGCTATAGTCCAGCCACTTCTCGACATCGTCATTTTTTTGTTGTTCAGGCAGGGATACCGAACAGTTCGTGCCTTGTTCCTGAATTCCTTCGATGTCGTCGTGGTTTCTGTCATTGGCGTCGACAAGGGCAAGGTCCGCTTCTAGCTTCTTATCAATCAATTCTAATTGAATTTTCGCCTTTGCCTCAGCAGCATGCAGTTCAAGCTGTTTACGCCGTGCTATAGAAGACGCTGTTGATTTAATGGAACGCACTGTTGTTTTCGAAGCGCACGTAGATTGTGGCACGGTAGCACGCGGTGACTGTTTTAATGTCGCCGGCGGTGTCGTATAAGTAAGTTCCCGTGGCGTTATGGGACAATTGCTGCCATGGGAAGGAGCCCGTTCGTTCATTTTCATAGGTGCACTATCCAATTTAAGACACTGTAATTGTTCTTTTCGCATACGACGCGTCTGCGTTCCCGGCGTTTGTGAGCGGTCCGCCATTTTTTTTAACTCATGTTTGGAAGACATCACAATCACATCCGTGCTCGAAGACCATTTATTATAGATGGAGGCGAAATGAAAGGCAGTCTTGGTTCTTGAGTAAATTTGGAGGGTGCGGGTGGTTGCAGGGCTTCGAAAAACAGCTTCTTATGCTTTTTTTAAAGTATATGTAAGCGACGCGGTGCTTGTTAGCAGAGAGAAAAGCAAAGTTGCCAACAACAAAAAATTACTGTAGAACCGACCACTCGCACCTTGCAACATTGTGATTTATTTTTAAAAAGTATCATGCGTTGCCTACAGATGGCACTAAGAGTCTTACTTAACTTAATATGTAACTAATTTACCTATAGCTATATATCTATACGGCGCGCGTCGTCCACAGGATGACTGCCACAGTTCTACGGGTCGCCTCTTTGTTACGGATCGCAAGTCAAATATACAGTTATTAATAGACACGGGTAGTGATATTTGTGTTTACCCTGTAACCGCGCTTAGTGATCGCCGCCGTTGTAAAACGTCATATCAACTAAGTGCTGCCAATGGTTCTAGTATCGATACGTATGGTTACATTCAATTAAACCTAGACTTAGGGTTACGCCGTAACTATCCGTGGCGTTTCGTCATTGCTGACGTCACGAAGCCTATAATAGGGGTAGATTTTCTTTCACATTACCAACTGATTGTCGATGTCAGCAAACAAAAACTTATAGATACTTTAACCACTGTTAGCACTGTAGCCACTATATATAAATTAAATTGTGATGTCCTAAGTGTAAAAGTTGCGACTGTTGGTGATAGCGAATTTCAAAGAATTTTGTCCGAATATCCGGAAATAACACGCCCTGCTGGTATTCCGGGTGTTGTCAAGCACAACACTGTACACTATATTCGCACTACACCAGGCCCCCCAGTGTCATGCTCACCTCGTCGTCTCGCACCCGATAAACTTAAGATAGCTAAACAAGAATTTGAGGCCATGTTAGCTAATGGCACTGCACGTCCGTCTGACAGTCAATGGGCGTCACCTCTCCACCTAGTTTCCAAAAAGGATAACGGTTGGCGTCCGTGTGGTGACTATAGGTTACTTAACGCTAGAACCATACCAGATCAATACCCAATTCGTCACATACAAGATTTTTCAAACAGTCTGTCCGGTTGTAAATATTTTTCAGTTATCGATTTAGTGAAAGCCTACCATCACGTACCAGTAAATAAGGACGATATTCCAAAGACGGCAATCACTACACCCTTCGGTTTATGGGAATTTCCATTCATGACGTTTGGCCTCCGCAATGCAGGCCAAACTTTTCAAAGATTCGTCGATGAAATGACCAGGGGATTAGATTTCTGCTACCCTTACTTAGATGATTTTCTAATATTTTCTAGAACGAGCCACGAGCACAAAGACCATCTGAGGCAGCTTTTCACCCGAATGAGAAACTACGGCGTACTTGTTAACACCAGCAAGTGTGTCTTCGGCGTCTCACAAATAACATTCCTGGGATATCACATCTCAGAAGAGGGCACCAAACCCCTCGACAGTAAGGTGAAAGCTATTGCCGACTTCCCCGTCCCCAAAACCGTTAGGGAGCTCAGACGTTTTCTGGGGATGGTCAATTTTTACCGGCGATTTTTGCCCAACGCTGCACAGATTCAAGCCCCCTTGAACGCATTGTTGACTGGATCAGTTAAAGCTTCCCACCCTGTCGACATTACAGGAGTTTCCCTGCAAGCTTTTGAGGACTGCAAAAAGAGCCTCTGTAACGCAGCTCTTTTAGCTCACCCCGACACGAACGCAAAGTTAGGACTCGTCACTGACGCCTCTGATACGGCGATAGGTGGAGTACTACAGCAGTGTAAAGACGGAGTTTGGCAGCCCCTAGCATTTTTCTCGCGCAAGTTGAGTCCAGCACAGATCAAATACTCACCATACGATCGCGAACTCCTGGCAATCTACGAGAGTATTCGATACTTCCGCCATATGCTGGAGGCCACTCTCTTCACCATCTACACAGACCATAAACCGCTGTGTTATGCTTTTCATGAGAGAAAGAAAAACTGCTCTCCACGTCAGTTTAGGCAACTCGACTTCATCTCGCAGTTCACAACTAATATTCGTCACATCTCGGGAAAAGACAATATCGTCGCTGATACCCTTTCCCGCATTAATGAGCTGCAGATGCCAGTTGATTTGGAAATCATGGCCAAACTCCAGGCCACAGACCCTGACCTTGCAGCGAACCTCCAAGGCGAAACGTCTCTTCGCTTAACCAAGATGAAGGTCCCAGGTAGTCGTACTGAGCTGTACTGCGACGTAAGTACAACGACTCCAAGGCCTTTCGTCCCCATGCAACAGCGTCAGCAAGTATTTAACAGCTTGCATTCACTCAGCCACCCAGGTGCTAATGCCTCAGCTAAACTGGTTGCGCAGCGCTTTGTCTGGCCTCTTATGCGCAAAAATTGTCGTGAATGGTCTAAGGCATGTTTAGCATGCCAGCGCACGAAGGTAAACAAGCACGTCGCGTCACCAATAGGGACGCTCGATTTGCCATCAGCGCGTTTTAAACATGTCCATTTAGACCTGATCGGCCCATTACCGCCAGCTGGTGATTATCGGTATTGCCTTACACTCGTCGATCGCTTCACGCGATGGCCGGAAGCTGTACCAATTACCGACATCACCGCCGAAACGGTAGCCAAAGCTTTCATATCCTGTTGGGTGTCCCGATACGGCTGTCCTTCACAAGTTGTAACTGACCGCGGAAGGCAGTTTGAATCGGCGCTGTTTCAACAACTGTCCAAATTGATCGGTTTTGATCACCGCAGGACAACGGCATACCACCCACAGTGCAACGGTTTGGTTGAGCGGTTTCACCGGCAGTTGAAGGCAGCTATCACCTGCCATACTGACGCAAACTGGACCGAGACGTTACCTTTCGTACTACTCGGCGTAAGGAGTGTTTTCAAAGAAGACCTGCAATCTTCATCAGCCGAACTGGTTTACGGTGAGCCACTGCGCCTCCCTGGCGAATTTTTCGGCCACGATGTAACAGGATATACCACCGACATAACCGATTTCTCGGCACGACTAAAGTCCTATGCCGAGAAAGTACGACCAGTCCCGGCCCAGCACCATTCTACTCGCAGAATCTTCGTTTACAAAGATCTCGCCACATGTAGCCACGTATTTCTGAGGGAAGACATGCTACGTGGTTCACTTCAGCCTGCTTACACAGGGCCACACGAAGTACTGAAGAGGGGTGCCAAATATTTTGCAATTCGCGTCAAGGGTAAAGACTCGACAGTAAGCATAGACCGCTTGAAACCAGCCTATATATTGTCAGATGACCTAAGACCACCACAAAGCGATACACATCCTCCTCAAACTCCTCAATCAACTCAGCCTCAGTCACTAGATCGTCCAGCACCACAGACGACACGGTCAGGAAGGCGGGTACATTTCCCTGATTATTATCGTCCGTAGACACGGCCTCTGGAGGGGAGTGATGTAGGCAACTTATTGTATTTATTAATCTATTTATCTTTATATATTAAAAATCCTACATAAATACAAAATAATAAATTTATATATAACTTACTTATGTATTGTATAACACACAGACATACATCACTCATACTAATCGCACTTACATCACAAAAACCATACAAAACAATAATTCACAAGCATCGCCGGATGACACTCGGTAGTATGCGGCAGGCCGGCTAGTTTAGTTGCGTACATACGTATAGCTATGCACCGCCGCGCGCGCACGCCGCGCGCCGACCAGCAGCTGTTGACGCGCTCGCGGAGACAACACACCTACCTCCAGTCGTAATTGATACACCGCCGCGAAGCTTGTATGCAAATTCTTAACAGTGTACCTTCTACTATTATTCTTCTAAACCTATTCTCTAAATCTATTATCTATCTTGCTACTACTGTGATTTCTCCTTCTATCTATCTAACTAAAATAATAAACTATACTTGTGACTATTAGTGGGTGTTTATCTTCAAAACCATTAAACATCTACAGATCCCATGGCGGCAATCCGGCAAGGAGGCTCGACGCCTCACCGTAGACCGTGCGGTATCCCCGGTCTAGCCGGAGCTAGAACGACCCCTTGTAAAGCTTAATCTTAATGAGATACGCCGACTGTTTTGTAAAATAACTCCATTAAGTAAGTACAGTTACTTACAGTGAAGTTATTTTGCAAAACGGTAACGCCAAAATTAAGGTCAAGTCAGTACTTGTCACATGACCTAAATTTTGGCTAAGTATTTTCTGTTATGGCATTAAATGCATAACGTGCGATTCATTCGGAAATGTCTGACCATAGCAGTTATCCAATACAGAAAATTACAAGTACAAAAATTTGACTATATAATTGTACTTTTTTCAGGAAGAAGTATATTTATTGCATAACTGTACATCACTTCTTATTTTAAATGTAACGTTCTTAGGCTCAAGCAGTCTACCCACTGTCGAATACGCAATAATATTTAAAGGCAAATAAATTACATATCTACTTTGTTCCCAAAAATCTCATGCAGATTATAAAATACACACATCAAAAGTGTCTAGGGATCAAGCATTTTTATGCGGATTTCTTGAGATTGAGATGTGGCTTTGTAATAAATTTATGATTTTATAAATTTATATGGATCCTTTTTGGTGCATTTCATAATTTGAATCAGGAACTGTGAATCAAATTCGAGTAAAAGATGAAAATCAGCTGTCAATATTTTCCCTATAAAAACATACAACGCATTGAAGACATTATTAGTGCTACTGTTTCCCTACTACTGATTAAAACCAACGTTATTATGGAGCGGCGACGTCATTTAAGCAGGGAAGAAATGCTCAGAGCCGTGGGAATGATAGAAGCTGGTTCCCGGCAACGTACTGTGGCTTTAGCTCTGAATACAAGTCAGAGTGTTATCAGTCGACTTTGGACACGTTACCGAAGCACTGGTACCGTGGCTGAGCGCCATGGAGGACGGTATCGCTGCACCACACGGAGACAAGACCGATACATTCAAATCTTAACTCGAAGAGCTCCAACAATAACCGCCATGATGTTAGCCGTGAGACTTCATCACTCTTCAGGGAACTTAATTAGCGACCAAACAGTCAGAAACCGCTTGCATGAAGTGAACCTTCATTCCCGAAGACCGCTACGGGTACCACCTATAGCAATGCACAATCGTAGGATTCGATATCAATGGGCTCTTGAACACAGAAATTGGGCAGAAGAACAATGGCGTTTCGTGTGCTTTTCTGATGAGTCTCGTTTTGGTATGAGACCGGATACAAGACGTATACGACACTGGAGAACCCCTGGACGCCAACAGCGATTAAAATCCTGCCAGGAAGTCCATCCTTATAGTGGTGGAACCATCATGGTATGGGCGGGTATTTGGATCGGCGGAAGAACTGAGTTGATTTGGATCAGAGGCAACCTCAACGCTCAAATTTATGCTGAGACGATTGTATCAGACGTCATCGTTCCTCTACAAGTGCAAATCGGTCCCTTATTTCAGTTAATGCATGATAATGCACGACCGCACACCGCAAGAGTTGTAAGACAGACTCTCGCCGCAGCTAACATCAATGTCCTGCCCTGGCCTGCTCAGTCGCCAGACTTGAACCCGATTGAGCATGCATGGGATATGCTACAGAGAAGAGCTCTGCCGAATATGGAGGGTATCCAGTCGCAAGAAGACCTTTTTTTGTTGTTGCAACGAACATGGGCGGCCATTCCACAGCGTGATTTGGATGAACTCATTTTGAGTATGCCAAACCGATGTTCTTGTGTTGTTAGTGTTCGCGGTAGAAACACGGATTATTAATTGTTTAAGTTACCCAATAAAATTTTAAAGAAAACTGTTATTTCAGTCTTTTTTTCGAACTTTTGTGTTAGTGGTTCAAATGTCAAAAATCCCTTTATTAGGAAAATGGCAAATTTCTTTATTAATGCAAAGGTGACTTGGTTTATCGTTACTGTGACAAACGAAAACACTTTATTTGATGAATCCTTAAAGAAAATTTTAATTAATATCAATCAGGAGAAAAGTTATTGCAAAAATAAATGTTGATCCCTAGACACTTTTGATGTGTGTACATTATAAATTACCTAAGTTTTTTTTTTTTTTTGTTTTATACATAATTTCTATTTAATTGCTTTATAGCTGGCGGTGACTGGTTACTTTTATAATAAATTATATTAATAATAGTAGGTAAATGTATGTCATAATATTTATATTGTTTGTAAATGTTTCTATTTGAATTTGGATTTGAAATTATTATTTTGCATATTATTTTTAACAAATAAACAACTTGAGTATATAATAATTGCGAGTCAGTGTTAGGAAACCGTTCGAAAGCCCGATAGGTTGTATAGATCGGGCGGTTTTTAACCCCCGACGCAAAAACGACGGGGTGTTATAAGTTTGACGTGTCTGTGTGTGTGTGTGTGTGTGTGGGGGTGTGTGTGGGGGGGTGTGTGTGTGTGTGTGTCTGTCTGTGGCATCGTAGCTCCCGAACGGATGAACCGATTTTGATTTAGTTTTTTTTGTTTGAAATGTGTATTAGTCGGGAGTGTTCTTAGCTATGTTTGATGAAAATCGGTCCAAGATGGCCGCCGCTACAAAATGGCGGATAACATATATTTTTTCACAATTCCCTCAATATGGGTATCAAATGAAAGGGCTTCAATAGTAGAATACTATACACTATAAAAAAAATTAAATCCAAGATGGCCGCCACAACAAAGTGGCGAATTACATTTTTTTTTCGCAACTTCCTCAATATGGATATCAAATGAAAGGGCTTGACTAGTAGAATACTATACACTATCAAAAATTTCAAATCCAAGATGGCCGCCACCACAAAATGGCGAATTACATTTTTTTTTCACAACTCCTTCAATATAGGTATCAAATGCAAGGGCTTGACAAGTAGAATAATTTACACTATATTGAAAGGGAATGAGGAATATTAACTACCTAACGAAATGAAAACTAAAAACTTGAAAAATATAATAAAACAAAAAAATCTGTTTAGTCTTAAAAATTATTCTTCAACAATAAATTAATCAATATTTTTTGACGGATAAAAAACCTGATTAAACACCAAATTACCAGAATCTTAAAACGGAAGAAAATAAAAGAAATGAAATACAAAAATTAAGGAGTCCCTACAAAAACCATGAAATAAAAATTAAATTAGAATAGAAGGTGTTCTACAGAACGGTCCCCCGACTTCCATATGATTTTTTTCAATTTATTTTTTTATTTCATGCTTTTTGTAGGGATTCCTTAATTTTATTTTTGTCGGGGGTTTTTTAAATTTTTAATTTAATTTTTTTCTTCATTCCATACATAATTCTATGTCGTGAAACTGAGGTAATTGCTGTCGCTGGCACAAAGGGTCCACGGGACAAGGCACATGGACCACTTTTTTTAAACCTTAGAGTAGCTAATAAGAATCCGGAAAAAAGAGAATTCCCATTCGAAACTATCATAGTATCTTAGATTAGAGGAACACCAGATCCCGTCGACGGCGACGGATCAACGCGATTTTTGAATGATCATGATTCTGCCTCCAGAACCAGAAACTATTTAATTGTATTCTTTATACATTTACAGAGTGACAGCGTGCATTCGACAGATGCTGCACTGGAGAAAGCAGCCAGCAATGCAAGTAATGCGAAAACAGCCGGAAAAGAGAAGAACGACGACATTATGTCTGTCCTGCTAGCTCATGAGAAACAAAATACTGGTAAGCATAAAGAGAAATAAATACATGTAGATAGATATGAGGTTTATTAGGTATTATTATCCACACAGAAAAAAGTCTGTGAGCCAGAGAAAGGTTGTGGCAGCAGTAAAACATAAAATATCCACACAGCAAGTGTAGGTAATGTGTTTTAGTGCGATTGACAAAGGTATGGTAGGACGCTCTGAAGCTAGGCGCAGCGATGATCTTCGCAAAGTATCAGCGTTCGATTGGAGAAGTCTATGTCAAACAATATACTTTCATAAGCTGGTAATGATGACTCATAATTCATCAAGTACAATAATTTCACCCGAAAAAAGAAAACAAAGTATATTTTTGACAACTTTTTTAATTACAGGCAACAATGCAGCAACGAACGCTCTGAAGGGAATCGAGCCCGATAGTTCAGATTCCAGTGACAATGAATCTAAAGACCCATACAAACTCAAAGACGAATTGGCTGCAGTTGGTAAGAACACACAGTTATACTTATAAAAATAATACTTTCGGTCGAATGCTCGTCAGTACGTCTGCGAAAACCACCATTAGTACTATGAAATAAAGGCGATATTAAGTTACTATGGACGTGAGGTTGACTACCATTAGAACTATTAATTTAATAAGCTTTTTACATATTGTATTGTCATGTTTCAGCTGAAATGGAAAGTGAAGACTCTGATACCGATGACAACGCGCCCTCTGTGTTGGTCAACGGCAAAACAGTGCCACTTACAAGCGTGGACGATGACGTCATAGCACAGATGACGCCCTCCGAAAAAGAAACGTACATCCAAGTGTATCAAGAGTATTACAGCCATATGTACGATTAGATAAGCCTAAATTGAACACAAATCAACTAATCAGACGTAAATAAATGTCTTTTCTTTACTTATCTAATGCTTTTCAATAAGTCCCTTTTTTCAAACGGTTTTATTTAGCTTGCCCCGTTTGTTATTTATTTATTTATTTGGGTCATATTTAGTACTTGAAATTTTACACCCTTCCTGTCGGCAGATTGATCTGATTTTCAAAACCCCCTCAATATGGATATCAAATGAAAGGGCTTGACTAGTAGAATACTGTACACTATGAAAAAATTCAAATCTAAGATGGCCGCCGGCACAAAATGCCAGATTTCATATTTGTTTCAATCTTTCGAATTTCATGTTTGTTTCCATATGGGTAATTGGTATCAAATGAAAGGGATTTACATGTAGAACACAGTGCGTTTCGAATCATAGTTGTAATAAAAACTAAAACTTGAAAATAAAATAAGTAAAATATTTTTTTGTTCGTCAACACTGTGAACAAATGAAACTTTTTTTTTCCGATCGTCAACAGATTTGCCGGCGGCGAAGAAGGTGTTACTGATCGGGGAATATTCAGTTCACACGAAGTTCAGATGACAAAACATACTTAATGTTGATAACAAAAGTTTAATATGTAGTAAAAAAACCATTGCGCCTTATTTATTTTAGGGGAATTATAAAACGAGCGATTAAAAAAAAAGCTTTGCGACTGATGATGACATACTGTATTAATAACTTGAGCGGTATGAATTTGAGTAAGCGAAAAATTAACTAAACTAACGACGAATATTGATTAATAATAAAATCCAGAACAAGCTTACAAAAAGTGGATTGTGATAAATCCATTTCATATATTAAAATTTTATCCGAGCGACTACATTACTAAGTGAGCGACTAGAAATACAGAGAGGGCAACTTCAATATTAAGATAGAGACGATTTTTCCAACACACACGACATAGGATGCAAGAGCGAGCGAAGGGCACCCCGAGGTTCGGTTGTGTTAGGTTACTTTAAACCCTTAACACAGAAATAGGGGCCCCGCGAAGCGGGGCTCCGTCGACATAGGATGCAAGAGCGAGCCAAGGGCACCCCGAGGTTCGGTTGTGTTAGGTTACTTTAAACCCTTTACACAGAAATAATGCCAAATATTGAAAAAAATGCAGGACGTAACGTTGACACTCAAACAAATATTAAGTCGCTCAAATATTATGAAGCTGCTCATTTTGTATTTTAAGTAACTCAAATTAATGTTTTTAAGATACTATTCTGTTGATTTTTCGTCACTTACAGTCAGTCGCTCACTTAGTAATTATATAACCCAAATTAATTAATTTTGACACTTAAAATTGTAATTTACAGTCACTCGTTTTATTGCTACCCTTTATTTTAGTACATGGAGGACTTACAGCAGTTACAGCAAAACAAACACAAAAGAAATAAAAAAAGATTTTTTTTATTTGTTACCTACCAACAAATAAAAAAAAACTTTTTTTATTTCTTTTGTGTTTGTAAAGTATACTCCGTGGAACCAAAAATAAAAGTAAGAATTAAAATGTCAATTTAACTTTATTTTCAAATAATAAATTACTAACAAAATAGAAATATGTATATGTTTTTGACATAACTGTACAATATATTTTACAAAATATAACACAACTTGAAAACATCATGGAATATAATTCTGAATAACATGAGAATGTTATAATACTGATGTTTATTGTATAAGTACCTTAGGTAAGATAATCATTACGTAACACATAATCTAATATAGGCACTTCGTTAGGTATTATTACTAACATTTGCAACATATCACTTGAAAACAATACATCTTTATTGAACACATTACCTACCAAATTTTACTATTAAACGAAATGTAATTTGTAACATTAATTAAGATGTTTGCCCCACTTCTCCCAATACTCTTCTGTTTGCATTTCCATTAATCTGGAAAGACTCCTGTCACACGCGAACATTTCTTCTTCGCCCGTGAATATCGCTGCATTGGCATCGTCCTGTAAACAAGGGTGTATTCTTAAGTAAAAATACTCCTCATCAGTCTATAATATAGAGTCTATATAAAATACTGATGAAGAGTATAATTTTGCAAAACTGCTGTCAGTCTGTATTATAGACCCACCATAATCCAATTAAACGCGGACACGTGCTTTTATAAGACTGGCTTCTCCCCACGACTTCGTCTGCGTTAAATTTCTTGTTTTAACATAAAATAAGTCCCATGGTACTCGGCAACACTGTAGCCTTGCATTATTGAAAAAAAAAACGGAATCCTATCAGTACCTAGTTTGAAGATTACCCCCTACATACAAACCCACAAAGTATACCTTTATAAAATATTAGTATAGATTAATGTCACTTATTATATATAAGTGTTTTGAAGGCCAAAAGAAAGGTGTGTAGAAAAATTCTGCTTATTGTATTCTTTTCATTCATTGTATTCTCTCTCTCCCTCTATAGTTGAACCACTGAGCTAAATGGGCAGAAATTTTCGTACCTAGTCATTTTTATTATTATTAGTTCTAACCACCCTTTTTATTTTTTATTTCCAATAAGTAATAAAGTTTTGCCAGATGTGTACTTATATCCGAAAATGCAAATGGCGTAACTTGCTAACTTACTGAATCTTTTGTAATCTTCAAATCGTCCATCAGCGCTCTATCGGCATCAACGAAGTCCGTTTTTACATCTGCTTTAAACAAATCTTTTGGCTCACAATCTGCTGCGATGACCACCTGTAATGTGATATAATAATACACAAATTATTGAATAGTCTGACAGCTTGAATTAGTGCTCTATTGTTAAGTTAATTAGTACTTACCCTAACTCTGCTGTCATAGAGAGTATCAATAAGCGTAATAAACCTTCTTAGTTGAGATCTCAGCAATGTTACTGATAGTTGAGGCAAGTTTCTAATGAACACGGTATGGAACGTCTTTGATATCACAAGATAATCACTAGCTCCTAGTGGCTGCAAAATAATATAACATTTTGTTTAAATTTGAAACAGAAAGAAATATTGATGGTGCATCTTTTTAACCTATATTGTGTGTAAAACATTCAACATGTTTCAAGAGTTAAAACACTATTTTTAATTACCTTACCACAGCAAAGCCAAGGAGACCCCTCCTATCATTTTATTGTATAACCATTTCTACCCAGATTAATTACTTACTCTATCACACAACTCTTCAAAAGTGGAATCCAGAATTCTTCCACATGATTTTGCAAACTTAACATTTCTACCCATAATGTTGATCACACGAGGCCTTACTGTGTCATTCTCCTTGGATACTAAAAATTTGAACAAATTGTCCACTGCATTGTTCTCAGGAGTGAGCTCACTGTTTCTGTAATAAATTTTATTGTTATGGGTATAACCATTCAATTTGATGGCAAAATAATTATGTGTCAGCAAAACAAAGAGTATTAAGTATTTGAAACTTTGGTATAAATGTATGTTTTATAAAGAAAACATAAATGGGGTGCTTATTAAACACATTGAACATGGTCAAAATATTCCCATCAACTACATTGGTATGATACAAAGTCAATTATTAAATAAATATTACCCCCATTCAAAATATATACCTGTTTTTCATAACAGATAGAATAATCAGCCTATAATGTTCCCACTGCTGGGACACAGGCCACCTCTCTGTGAGAGGAAATGGGCCATAATCCACCACACGGGCCCAGTGCGGATTGGTGGATCTAAATATTAGCCCCATTCAAAATATATACATGTTTTTGTTAACAGATATTGAGCTCAAAACATGCAATGATAATTTTGTACTTACAGAAAATATTTACTATATTTTGTGCCAGTTCCCCGTAATCTATAGTCAACACCTGAATCTAATTGAACCATGTCACAATGAGATTTTAGCACAGGTATAAATGGCAAAAAGTTTGACCGCTGAAGTCCATTTTTGTACAAATCATCAGGTTTTCTATTACTAGTTGCTATTACAACACAGCCATTATCAAATAGTTGTGTGAACAGTCGTTTTAATACCATAGCATCCCCAATATCTGTTACCTACAAATAAGAGAAACACAAACTTATGATAGTTAAGTCATTACATGCAGTTGAAGTTACTCCTGCACTGCCACTGACTGCGTGGAAGTAGTGATGTTTTGGCCAAGTCAATCTATTTATTTAAAACATAAAAGATTTTTAATATTGATATGGTCACTATAAGATGTTGTTAGGTAAGCTAATTACGTAATAACTTACAGATGGTCCCAGTAGGGACTAAATAAATTAACCAACTTGGTATTGGCTTGGCTTTTTTACAAGTTATGTTTTTGTTGGCATACATATCACAATGATACACTTACTTGGAATTCATCAAAACAAATGAGCCAAGATTCCCGAGTGATGTCAGCAGCAACTGGGGGTATTGGATCAAATGGTTTCGAGCCTTCATCACGGAAGGAACTTGCTCCTTTTCCAGATTTAATTTTCAGCTCATGAATCCTGGCATGGATGTTTAACATAAATGAGTTAAAGTGGACTCTCAACTTTTCTTTTATCTGAAAATAGGTATACAAAATTCTTCTAAATAGTGAATGAATGCAAAAGATCTTAACAAAAAAAGCTATAAGTAATTCACCTGCTGAAGAACTAAACTTTAGAAATAGAAAATAACATACAGTGTATATAAATGTTATGAATTTTTGTATCAAACTGGGATGAAGAATGAATAAAATCAAACTAAAAAAAAAGAACTTTAAATTACCGGTACTGTTTCATAAAATAAATCCATCAACATAGTTTTCCCACCTCCAACACTGCCAAATATATAAAGTCCATTTGGAGCTATTATCTTCTGTGGCTGTGGTTTTTTAAAGAAACTAAACATCCCGCCTGCACTCTGACTGTGTAGGGCAGGTCTTTCAAAGGCAACTACTTCCTCATACACCTTTTGTAAGTTCTGCACAACAGTTTCCTGATGTGAATCTTTACTTAGAACTCCACTCGCCACTCTCTGAGAGTACAATGACCAAGGTCCATCGCTAGATGAAGGGCTTTCTCGCGCTTGCGAAGATAACAGCTTCATATACTGATTACATCTCTTCCAGTGGTACTTGACAAGTGACGAAACATGGAAGCATGAATTTGGTGCAAACATCTTGTTCATTGTCAACTGACTGGCTCGGACGCGGAAAATATTTTCATTATATAACTTTCAAACCTCATAACCTTGGATACTTTAAACAGTTTTACAGGTTTTCCATTACTTAAATCGTGAACACACTACATCATAGTAACATTTATTTCGATGTTTGTTGTTGGCTGAGCACTTATGTTAGGACACTGCCTTCGTTATTTTACTTTTGTCTTTTGTGTGATAAGCTGATTTATTGGATGCCAATTTTTGGGAAAATAAATAATATTACACACTCGTTTCTGACAGTTCCTGGGGTTTTTTTTTTTTTTTTTTCCCTTTGGCAACTGAGCCGATAATGTTGATGTCACTCACTTGTCACAGTTGTCACCTCAGCTAGAGAGAATCAAATGGATGTCACTATCAAATCTATCAATGTCATTATGGGTGCGTTCCGAGTTAAGAATGTAATCGATTTACTCGTACCGAATTAGCGCGAGCGCGGTAACGATGTCCCGTGTCATGACATGCGCCATCTTGCGATAACGCCGACCATGCCCCAAATAATATCATCGTGAGCGTGAGCGTTGTCAAAATTGGCAGTGTGTGTGTGAGGATGTGACAGTGTGTGTTTTGTTTTGAGTTGCATCATATCTTTAAATTAAACTAACGTGGCATTTTCGAAATATTGTGCTTCTGGCTGACAGTCGCCACATAAACTCCATTTATTATAACATTAGAAAAAAGAGGCTCGCAGAAGCAGGAGTACGAAACCTTTTATTTTCAAGATAAGTTCAAATAATTTTAATAAAATAATAATTTATGTGCTTTTTTGTAAGTAACAATGTATGGCCTACAATAAAGCATATTACATTCATCTACTCGTCACAATGCTTGGATAGGTACATAAAATGATACAATTTTTAGTAACCATCAGTTTATTAAAAACAACTTTATCAACTTTAGTTATAAGTGACATGAAAAACGTTCCCGGTCGTCCTCCCCTGCTTCTTTTAGATTTTAAACATTGACACGACAATATTTGATGTAAAAACTAAATAATATTAGATGAAAGCCTTGTAATTTGAGAAGGTAGATAGGTTAATTAGGTACAAATAAGTGTGACAGCAGTTACTTAAATTGATTATATTTAACTCCACATGAATCTTAACTGTAATAATGTTTGTTGTACTTTTATTACAAAGTGTGCCCCTAAAAGAGTCTTTTTTAACTTCTGTCTAATGCTATTGTAAATGGAGTATAAGCAAAGAAGAACTGAAGAAGAAATTTTGTGTTTATACAAATAAATACTGTAATAATATCATTTTGACATTGAGTAAGCGCTGGGAGCGCGTTCACGAGCGTTCCGAGCTCTCAGCAATTTAATCGGAACGTGAGTGTGAGTGCTGTGAGTGATTATAGGTAATTCGGAATGCAGCCTATGTCATATCACAATTTTTTTTTTCATATTCGTTCAGAAACTCACAAATAATAAAAATACTTATACAAACAGAGTACCTACGTACAATCATCGAAAGTTTTAGAACGAAAGTTATTAAAAAAAGGGTGGTTTATTAATAATTTACCTAAAAACTGTTAAAAAGTATATTCTGGCTCCGATATTAAACTACGCTGTAAAAAGCGCACTGTTTTTACCGACTTCAAAAAAAAGGAGGTTATCAATTCGACACGTAAGTATTTATGTATATTATTGGAATTGCAATAAATTGACAATCTATTATGGCTTCCAAACAAATATACAAAATTTTACAGACGTAGTATGTATGCATGTTTGTCCACGCATTTCTCCGCAACTATTAATCGGATCGTGACAATTTTTTTTATAGGCTTACCTACATTTACTTCAACTTAGGGAATAGTGTAAGTTTCATCAAAATCGATTCAGTAATTTTCAAGATATGGATTATTACGTGTAGGTAAGTGTGACAGCCTGGCTTATTGATACAAACCTACGAGCTACGGGTGTAGTGTCAAAGGGAAAACATCTCAAAACCTTGGTCAAATTCTAGTGCAATATTTACAACAAAACTATTACCTTATTATAAACAAATATTCCAGTTTTTACTTAAAACTAATAGAACTAACAATGACGTAATTGCGTAACACTAGTATCTACAACTAGTTCAACAACATTCATTGCGTGATTTACGTTGTTGAGCAGACACATTTTTCGAACATATGGAGCAATGGATTAGCAATATGTTTCAAATTGAGAGTAATAGTGTGTTACGCAATTAGGGTGCTGGTCCTGATCGGACGGTAAGCTACCCATTAGGTACTTTCCGCCCGCAGGCCCGCGCCTTACGGTGGCCGGGAGTCGTCGCGCGGCTCCCCAAAATCCCCCCTTTTCACCCTCAAAGGTAGAATTAAAAAAAACCCGTTTTTAGTGCTCAGCTCTACATTGTAAAAGGCAGCCGTGTGCAAAAATTCACATTCCTAGTCCCAGTAGTTGACTTATTCCACTATTCCCCCCTGAGAGAATTCCCCTCAGGGGGGAAATAATGGGGGGACCCTAATGTAAAAAAAATCCAGAAAGTCCCTTTTCATTTTCAGTTATTCCACTATTCCCCCCTGAGAGAATCTCCCTCAGGGAGGAAAACTGAACCCTAAGGCCCGGCGCCCACTATCGGCATCGGCACGGCTCAGGATTTTTATGCGACGAATAAAAATGTAACTTAATTGTATGACAATAAAATTTAAATTTCAATGACACGGTATGTCGGATACCCTATCTTTATTTTTGCACCTACGATTATTATAATCATTGAAATTTCAATTTTATCGTCATACAATTAAGTTACATTTTATTTATTATTATAAATTCATATGGCAGTCGGTGGACCTCTTAGAATAGAAGGTGTTCCAAAGAACGGTCCCCCGACATCCATATGAATTTTTCTGTTTTAGTCTAGTTACATAAATTCTTTAAGTCGGGGGTTTTTAAATTATTTTATCCTTTTCCAATTTACATTTAATTTTATTACCTATTATTTTGTGTCGGGGGTTTTTAATTTTTTTAATTTAATTTTTCCTTATTGTTTTCAGTGCATTGACGTCTTTCTTGATGATTCAGGTAAATAATTATATACAGGAAGAGTATAATAGGCTATTTGACTGGTTTCTGATAAACATCTCAGATTATTTAATGGTGTCTAACGAGCCCACAAAAACCTATTACTTCAAATTGCATAATGTATTTCTTTTAAAAAATAGTAAATAAAAATGTACTGTTTAAATAAGCCGCCAAAACGCTATCTTTAACAATATGGCGTCGTGACGTCACGATTCCCGTAAACAAACGTTGAAACGGTCGAGATACTAGACAAAAGTCATCAGCTGTTCTGTCAACGATAGACAGAACTTTACTACATCATGACGTCATCTTAAGTTCAGCCAATCCAGACCGTTTTCGATTACGTGGCGCCAGATTTAAAAAGATGAAGTTTTTTCGGGTTTTTTTTTTATAAATAATACATTGTTTTGTAGTAAAATTAATGCAAATCGATTTTAAAAGCGATAATCTATACGAGTGTCAATAATTATGACCTTATTTTTTACATTGTCAAATAGCCTATTGTTTGTTATTTACAGTAATTTATGTACAAGTATGCACCTTACCTTAGCGACTGTTGAGCTAAAGTCCCAACTCTTCAATAGGAAGCATTAAAAACATAATTAAAACATGAATACTTATGTAATAATTTTATATACACGTATATGTATGTAATGTGTACCAGGTAGGTATACTTAAATATATTACAGGCAGTGAATTTTTTGATAGGATTTTTGATTAGGTATTCCACTTTTCCCTCTTATTTTTAGTTTTAAGTTCTACGCTCTTAAATTAAATTTAAAAAAAAATGTGATTCGGCAATGTAAAAACAATCACAATTCACAAGCAAACAGCAATGAGGGAAATCGGTTGATTTTAGCAAAAATAATAATTAAAACAGTTTAAACTGTTTTAATTATTATTTTAAACAAAGCATGGCATACCTTCCTAGAAAAACTAAATTATTTAGCATCATTATCCCCCCTGAAATACGACGTACGGCGGCATTTCATACAAACTTTCAAGCCCGGTGTTTTTCGAAATGAATTTAACCAATTTTAATGAAACTTCATACGCACAAAGAAATTTGTGTTAATGTTAATATTTTATGTCTGTTGAGTATTGTATAGAATGATGTGCAATAGAATTACCTAAAGAGAATATACATAAAGTTACAATTTATTGGAATAGAAGAGAGGAGGAAGTATTTACTCGCCAATTAAAAGAAATAATGTATTATTATTAATAATAAATATTTAAGTTATAACGTGATTAAAGGAGAATTAAATATTAATATCTTAGACAGCTGTTTAAAAACTAACTTGTCCTTAGATCTTTTGTTGGAACATAAATTCATATAACATAAAAAAGTCCCCACACGTACGTATCTCACAAACTACCTCAACATGCTTAGACTTAATTTTTACAAATTTTAATTATAGACTATGTACCTACTTAAACCATGGTAGAAGAATTAGGTTTCTCAGATCACAGTACCATTGTACCATTTGAATTTGAAAATATAATAAAAATGGTATGGGTCCCGCCTGCTTCCAACTTTTATTTAATTTAAAATGGGCTTGTTTTTAGCTTTTCAGTTCTTTTAACTTAAGTTTTTTACCGCAGTCGGGTTTTTATTTTTTTTTATTTCCAGCTTTTTAGTTTACAAATGTGAAAGATTTCGCTGACGATTTAGTTCTTGGTACGTGTTTTTTACGATTTGTCACTTCGAATTACTTTTAACCATATAAGTTGTTTATATTTTTGTAATCATTTTTTAAAGCCCTTTATTTTGATACCACTCGATAGGTTTTGAAAAATATTTTTTTTTTTAAGACAACATTGCGCCAAAAATCGGCCATTTTAATTTTTTTCAATTTTGATATACCCAGTGTCACTTGCACAATTAAGACGAATCTAACGGCACCTCTCAAGCTGAAATCGATCAAGCCGTTTAGGCTACAGATCGTGCCAAAGAGATATACATACATACATAGTAGTCGCCGTATTGAATTTTCACTAACGTCATGTCTTCAGCATTGACGTGTGAATCATAAAAATCGGCCCAGGCGTTTGTTCTGTATAGTGCTTCAAAGGAACATACAAACATACATACATAGGCTGATAAACACATTACCACTCCTTTGCGTCGCGCAGTCGGGTAAAAATAAAAAGAGCCATGGAGTAGACGAACTTCCCCGTGCAGACGAACTAACCCTACGATTTTATAAACTAATTAACCAATCGTGAAGAGGGAACCTTTCCCAATCAACTTAAAAACACACTGATATAACCCATACATAAAAAAAAAACTAAAACCGTTGTATAAGGGTAATCCGTTTTGAAGTTATTAGGGATTTTCGATAGTGAAAATTGACAAATGTAAAATTTTATATGTTTTTGTTCTGTAAACTTTTTTTTTATTGTAGGTACATAATACTATGTTTATTGTTTTGTTTTAATATTGTAGAATAAGCTCAACAATAAATCAAACAACTAGATACGAGTGCCACTACCACGATAGTGTTTTGTGCTTAAGCCAAGTTGACAACCCTAGCGCGACCGCCCAGCGAAGGTATGAAAAGTTAAGTACGTACATGTGATTGCCTTCTGTACTCTCTGTATTTTGTGGTATTAGGCTGCCTTTTGTTTCTTATCTACATAATTATATGACCTTCCTAAAATTAGAAATGGACCATGTGTTCTATTTGCGGACGATATCTCTCTACTCACCTCATGCCAGAACGATGACAATATAAATGCCAAATTAAACTCCCTTCTTTCTGCAGCTGTAGATAAACTGGATGGATAACCATAATCTAGAAATTAACTTCACCAAAACAAAATATTACTTTTCACACCCATCAAAAATCACCATTAAAATTAAATTTCATTTTTAATAATGCAAAACTGGAACAAGTAAATGAATTTACTCTCCTAACGGAAAGGGGGGGCGGAAGCCCTACTGGTATAAAAATTTGCAATTTAAAGATTAATATTTCGTAAATGGAGCATTAAATCGAAAAATAATTTTAGCAATCCCCAAGTCATTTTAGAAGACCTATTCAACGATACACTACACGATGGGTTAGACGACGAAAAAAATATTCATCCTCAAGTACCTATAGCCACCCTAAAAAAAATATTTACAAAATTTTATTTTACCTCTTTGTCGGCGTAATTGATATGACACACTCCTACAAAATTACAGCTTTCTAGTACTAACGGTCTCTTAGCAAAACCTCGGACAGACAGACAGACAGACGGACATGACGATCAAACTATAAGGGTTCCTTGTCAGAACTACGGAACCCTAAAAACTACCACCATGCAAACACAAACTGCATTTGTCACTTAATAGGCATATACCCAGGCAAGGCTCAGCTACGGGGACATGCTGTGGGATAACAGTACAGATTCACAAACAATATTTGTTTTACAAAAGAAGTTAATTCGAATAATAACCAATCTAAGTAGAACAAACAGATAGCTGCAAACCACACTTCCAAAAACACAGAACACTCACACTTCCCTGTTTATATTATGCTTAGAACATCAGAAAACACCCAGATTTTTACACCACTTGCGAAGAAACACAAAAAAGATACACTTTTCGACACAACAAAAACAAAAAAACTGGGCAAGAGCGAGTCCGACTCGCGCACCGAAGGTTCCGTACCATCATGTTTTCAAATTTTCATCGGCGAGGCCTATATTCATCAGAGAATTTTAACACTGCACTGCGGTGGTGTAGAATATTGCAATTTTATGTCAGCGCCATCTCTTGACCGATAGTGGAACTATAAATGTAACTTTTGTAGGTGATTTCTGAAAAAGTGTGCTATTTAGAGACTTCGTTTTATTTTACCTGTAATGTTTACATAATCTTTTATCACATAGAATAATTTCAGATTTTTCTCTTTACAAACTTCGGAGATAAGGGGGGGGGAACGGTATTTTTTTTACATTTCACATCAAAAGTCGAAAACTATGCAGCGTAAAAAAAAAATGTTGGAGAATGTGCAAACTGCGCTCATTCATATTATGACACCCCACATGCCCTAGTAGCCCCACTTCGATTTTTTCAGACCCCCTTTCAGTCCCTGTTGCAAAAAATATACATATTTTTTTATTTCTTTCTTATTTGCAAAATAGTTGGGCAAACGTCATCTAAAACTATTCCAAATTTCAAGTTGATAGCATTAGTAGTTCTTCAGATATCCAGCTGTGACAGACAGACAGAGAGACAGACTTAGTCTCACCATAAGTGTTCCGTTTTTACCATTTTGGTACGGAACCCTAATAAGGGGGAAAAGTGGAATAATCAAAAATGAAAAGGGGACTTTCTGGATATTTTTACATTAGGTACCACAGTCGGTCGATTCTGTAAAAATCTCACCGTGAAAACTTATAATGAAGTGAGTTTGTTTTTGCTAGGAATTGACACTATTGACAGCTCGCTCCACGCTCACTTCACCTAAGTTTTCACAGTGAGATTTTTACAGAATAGCACCGCAGATTCTCTCAGGGGGAATAGTGGAATAAGCCCGTTGATATGTCAGTCAGTCAGTTTCTCCCTTTATTAGATAGCTATAAAGATTTTTGGTCCTGAAATAAGGTACCCTAGCTCTGGAGCCAGAGTCCAATTTTTTTTCTGTAGCCTGGTTTTATGGCAATAAAGAAATTATTATGATTAAAACAATCCTTAAACTTGACCTCAATTAAAATCTTATTAACATACTTGTTACAAACATTGTAAACATTGCACATTTATTATTTACCTTTTTTGATAAGCCTGGAGGACAATAACGACTTACAAGCACAAAGGCTATCTGATTTTTGCGACACGTGCAAAAAGCAAACAGTTGAACGAAACACAAGTGAGGGTCAGAGTGCTGATTTAAAAAAAAAACTCATAACAATAAATAACAAGAATATCTTGAGAAAGCAGGATGTGGTCAAATTGAAATCGACGTCCTGACTGAATTGATGCAAAGTAAGTGCTTATTGCAATCAACAGTCACACATTATCGTGACATCCTCTTTTTCTTGAACGGCATGAAACAGGGGTGCCACTTTAGTATGATGAATGTTAATTTGTTTTTTTATAAGAAAATTAGCCTCTTGTGTCGGCCTCAATAAGTCAGCGTTCCTTTCTTTCTGCATGGGCAATAATAATACCATGAGTCATGGGAATAAGTTATTATACCTAGGTAGGTAGGTAGGTAATGTGTGAGAAACGCCCTAAGAGTGACTAAAAAAAAGTAAATCAGATACTTAGTTTAAGGAATGTTTAGAAAATATTACCTTACTAGCTTTTACCAGCGGCTACGTCCGCGTGTAGGTATGTCGGAAATTATCTCACGGGAACGTACTACCGGGATAATAAGTACCTATCCTGGCCTCCTAGGTGTTAATCCAGATTATAAACTAACTGTGTGCCCATCCAAAATCCGTTCAGTCGTTTTTGTGTGATTGAGTAACAAACCAAACATCCAAAGTTTTAGGTACATTTACCCCCTTACTAATAAACGTTTTATATCAGATGTAGTTAGGTAGGTACACACCGATTTCTCTCTTTCAGTCGTCAGTAATTTGCATCGTGGTAATTTGACTTACGAAAGAAGAAGACAAAGCGTTGTGTAACTATACAGACGCTATACACTACAAGGTTTTTTAGGGTTATCATATTAAGTGGTAGGATAGTAGGATACCGATCTATTCAAAAATAAAAAAAATGGATACTTAAATAAAATAAATAAATATTGTAGTTACCTACTTGCCGCAGTCGCCTGAGAGAAGTCAATAAACTTCAAAAACACGTCTCCTGTCGCAAAAGCTTGGAACTTATAAAGCTTTCGTTGAAACAATCGGTAAGTATTCTTCTTGTCTTATCTAAAGTTAATGTTCCTATTTCAGTTTTAGTAAAATTTCGCAACTCTCTTGTAACAATAGTAGAGAGACAGAAGTAGTTAAATATATCCTTCTCTCAGATAAATCCTCTATAATGGGTCTACGGCTCTACGCCCTACGGCCCAGACTGTATAGTACCCTTTGAAGTATCTAAGGCTACTTATTTTACTGTAAGTCCTCAAAGTTATAAATAAGAACGATAACAAAAGTACTAAATGAAACCTAAAACAGCCCTGAATGAAACGGCAGCGCACGCGCAACGTCTCCGCCCGCTTAATTTACGTGGTGTTCCTTTTTTTCTGTCTGTGTCTCCTGTCTCCTGGAAATCCGTCGCGACCAAGCTACAAGTTATTTTGAAACACTACGTAGGTACTTCAGCTGTTCAAATGCTTACGAACACTTGTTTGTAAAGTTTGAACTTACTTATACGTAGGTACGTACCTACTCTGCTTAAAATCTGTGAAGACGTGCATAGGTACAATATTAGGCAAAACTACATGTAGAGCCGCAGACGAACTCCTGTAAGAACAGTACCTACTATGCGTTAATCATGCAGTTAGTATTTCGTGGACTGTATTGTATTTACTTGTGAGTGATAAGCACCAAAATGCAACGTTAGGTATTTGCCTAAAACGTGATGACCATTTTACGTCATGCCATGTTGGTTTTACGGCAATTTTGGACTCACCAAATCTTTAGCCTATCTATGTAATAATATTAAGCTCAGTTTTTAGATAGCTAAGTAATGTATAGGTAGGTACTAAATAAATATGTCATGTTGATTAAAAAAAGGTCGATCGCAGCTGTCATTTTAGTCTAGCAAATTAAAAATCAGAGATAGAGTAGGTAGTTTTATTATCATCAAAATATGTTTGGATGGTTCGTTTGTGCCTACAGCTGAGATAAAAATAATCGATTTTCGAAATAGTTCAACAAAAACAAACATTCCAGGTGTAACTATTGTAGTCAATGTCAAGGTTACCTTCGGCGAACTGACCTACGGAACCTAAATTGCTCTTGAACTCGCTCACACACTGGCCTCAATTGTGCGGTTGTGCCCCATCTAATGCACCGGTTAACAACCTCTAGTGTCAAGGTGCCTGGTGTTGTTTGCATAGTGAAAGGAAGTCTCAAAACTATCACATCTACGAGCGATAAGCCAGTCAACAAACTGATCACAGTCTTATTCATATACCACTGAAGAGATGGATCTAGCTAGTTCATCAGTTAAAATTATATTATAATTTATAAGTTCCTGCATTGTTTTAGGGAATGTACCGGCACCAAACTAATTGGTCCCGGCTGTCATTCGTGGATCTTTGGCAGTCGTTACTGGGTCGTCAGAAGCCCGAAAGTCTGACAACCAGTCTAACCAAGTGCCAAGGGGATCGTATTACCTAGTAACTGGGTTGTGGAGGTCAGATAGGCAGTTGCCTCATCAGGCCTCATGTAAAATACTAGTATTCAGCTGCATCCGGTTAGACTGGGAGCCGATCCCAACATATATGTAGTTGGGAAAAGGATTATAATGAAACATATTTTTTCGATTTTAGTACCAGCTACTCAACACGAGAGAGATTATTAAAGGTGGCTTTATGACTAAGATAGTAACAATATAAGTACTAAAGAATGGAAGACAGTTTATTTGACATCGAATTATTGATGTTGAAATCTACTTCAACTGGTTTGAAGCCCAAACTATTGTTTTGACGCAGAACCATGATCTACCTTTGCCCTGTTGTGACTGTGGAACAGTTTAAGTGCGTTGTTCTCTTTGTTTGTAGTCTTGTAATCGGTTTATTAATGCCACTAATTACTTTTTTCTCCGCACCTTGTTATAGGGTTTACCTAATTTATGGAAAATATAACATGTGTTTCGCAAGGTGCAGACCAGTGAACACAACAGTAATAACTGATTTCGGACTGAGTTTATAGATAGGTATGCATGTCAAATAAGTTTCGTTTGTTACACTATTCTGTACTAGGAAAACAAGATTTGGGTGATGGCCGCGAAAAAACAAAAAGACGCCAATTTCAGTCATTTAAGTAACACATGACACTAACACACAGCTGTAATTTTACTGAAGCTATTTAAAATTCCGACTATAGGTACCTAAGTTACTACGCACAACTAATTTAGAAACGACAAAAGTTTTTCACTAAATCCGACCTAATGCGTTCCTGACACTGTCAGTGTGACAATTCCATCAGTAACTAATAAAGATCAAATTCGCAAAACACGTATTAATTTGTATGAAACTGATAAGTGTCAATCAAGCCGCATTCTCTTGACGGCAGAACTATAACAATCCCAATTTACTTAATCATGTTAGATTACAGAACATAAATCAACCATTTAGAAACCGGCATGTCCTAGAATCAAATATTAGAAGACTTGTAACATCTACCTACCCGCACTCGGCCCGCGAGGTAGATGCGTGGCCCTCTCTCTCATTTGTCTATCAATTTATATTATATATATTAATCATTTATGTCTATTCATCATCTCGCTAGGGTTATTCCAATTTATTTGGGATCTCTATTATCCGTTTCCGAGTAACCCCTTTTCTAGCCATTTTATCTTTCACACTTATATCGATCCATAGTTTCTTTGGTTCCTCTACTCTTGTACCTCTATAATAACCATCTACATTCATACTCAAAACTGTCCTCATGTCACACAATTCACTGCATCAAATGCATAATTATCAAAAAATGGACCATTTCTTGTATAAATAGTTGCTTCAACCATCTCCGTTGTATGATAGACATTAACTCTAGTGCAAGACTATATGCGTGACAGGCCTCCAACCAAAATCTGTACGGTGTAAGAATACGTGGGATCATCCATTGTGCGAAATAAGCAATCACGTGTGTAGTCGTGCGCTGTGGGCATGATTTATAAAAAAGTTAAACCTTATCCTACACAGTGTTCTGAACGCATCCCTATTGCTGTGAACCCTACCAATTACCGATTTGTTGCGAAAGCGCGAGGGTGGTCGACTCATGCGGGCTCAGCTGCGTATAACTTTACACATAATTTTGCACATCACACTGTATAGGTATGCTGTTTGTACCTACCTCTATTTAAGTCTGCGGATGTGCTTTCCATACTTGAGATATCCGCTATCTTTGTGTATCTATTGAGTTTGAATGTATGAACTCTTGCTCCAGAAACTTGACTTCAATTTCATGTTTCTAATGAAAACTTTAGTAGGATTTACATTATAACGGGTGTGTGAAGAAACTGCGTTTTTTTAAATCGCGCCCCGATATGTTGCTAATTGTTGACACGTAATGCAAAGCAGATGTAGCCGTTTGACTCTACGAAAATAATCCGCGTATAAAAAAGAGAGCAAATTGGTATCAAATTAATAACAGCTCTGTTTGAAAGCTAACAATATCCAGCGCTAATCCGCATTTAGCTACATCATAAGCCCACAGGTGGGTATTACAAATTAAAGGACTTACGTGGATTGTGGGTTCAGCCTCCAGGGCGTTCAGGAACACAACAACTTTCTTCAAAGCTCAAGACGCAAATAGCATAAAATATCAGGCGACTGGAAATACTCAAAGATTTTCCAGATGTAGCTAAACGGTTTTTTACGTAAGTACAAAGCGACTGTGTAACGTTTGGCTTCTGAAGTTCGGATCTTGTCATGGCAAATAGCTTTACTTTTCACACGAGAGAGGAGTGAACCTCTTGGTTGGGAAAACTTAAGTCAAAACTAAGCGTGATATTGGGCACTTCCATCATTTACTTCTCATCTCCTGACTTTTGCCGATGGTAATTTGTTTCTAGTTCTCAACGAGCACTTTAACAAAGGGTCATATTGTATACTATCCCATATTGTTTACGGAGATTATTTAATTACTTATTAAGTACGTTTTCCTTGCTTAAGTACCTAATGCTGACTGAACCTTTTTCTAACTAGGTAATTAATAGATAAATTGACCGGTTTTTTCTGTAAGTTTTTAAATAGGTTCGATTGATCAAATAAGATGAAGCACTATTATCTGCTTACCGATAAGCAGCTGACAGTTTAACTTTTTAACCGACGAAAAAACGAAAGAGGTTCTCAAGTCTTATATTAAACTAACGTGCACACTGGCAAACAAAGAAATCAAATCATCCGAAATGTAACTTATCAAAACATATATGTATATTAATCGAGGCTAGTCCTGATCATTCCATACTAAAGCAGTCGTGTCATCTTGATTCACGAGCAATTAAGGTGACTGCCAGCAGCCAAAACAATCGATCGTTGCAAATGGCCGTCTAGTTGACACGCACTCGTCACTTCGTCAGACGTGCGCGAGACAGTCTTGAGTCTCTCCGTACACCGGACTGCCAATATAATGCTTTATATTGCAGAAATAAGATTATTCTCTTCGCTGATAGTGTGCTACGATAAATGATATTATGAAATTTTTAGGTCATGTTAGGATTAGATTGAATGAGAACACGTGACACACTAAAATACCTACAACTGTGTAGTAAAATTAGGGTTCCAATTTAGACTCTTTAGTAGAGAGAGCCAGAAATAGATTTCATTGTCATTAGGTACAGTTTATCGCAGATTTGTTCTTCTCACAGCAACAAACAAATTATTAGCGAAATAATATACCTACTTACCTAGATAGGTCCGTATGGCCTAAACTATACGAAAATGTAAAATTAAGAAAAAGTTTGAGCACATGGGTATTTTTTTTTTACATTCATTTCCATTTATAACTTTTAATTTTAATTTGTAGCTAAGCGTCTTTCATGCGTGTGAGTGCGCTCGCACTCAGCTGATCGCTGAGAGAGTGGGAAGCTGTCTTGTTGCCAACCACACTCTCAATAAATGAACTGTTCTTCAATCCTGAAATCTTTGAATCATTAATTATATTTAATTTAACATTATCTGTTACTTTGAATGCATAAATAATTATCAAAATTAACATACTTAGTCAGATAAACTTTACTCGTATCTTAAACGCATAGGTACCGCTTTTAATTTACGTATTAAATTTAAACTCGTAACAGTGTCACGTCCTTGTTTCTCATGATAAGGAATGATTATATTTATAAAAGTAACAAGCACGTGTGCATTAAATTAATGGTTATTTGACAATGTTACATTTCATGAACGATATCTACCAATTTTCCGACAATATATCTTAATAATGTTCGGAGATGCAGTGATGCGATAGCTGATTTATCGATTGTAGTCATCGTTTTGGCAGGATGTTGCCTGTGGGTCAAGGGGAAATCAATCAATAGGAGCGAAAGTTATGGTACTGTTCCAAAAATCATTCAATTATACCGAATATAACGTTTTTGTCGGTTTTATTACAAAACTGGGTCCTTTTTCCACACCACCTAGGAGGTAAGAACCGTAGGTGCGTTTTTTTTATAGAGGTCTCCCCAGTAGGCATATTCCTCTTTGAAATATCGTCCATAGGGAGTAACCGGTGGCCTTAAGATTATCCGGAAAAAAATTGTAGTGCAATTTCGTCTAACAGATTGGGATCTTCGAGGACCCAAAATTGAAGTAGCGTACGTTGTCGAGATTAGGTAATGTGTCAGGAATTGTGTCATTCAGTTAAACGGAGGCGGTGCGTTTGCACGTCGATTATATATGAGTCGAGGGCAGTGTTCCTCGGCCAGCGCGAATGGCAGACACTGAGACGTCGACCGCCTACTCTACGTTAGATCCGCGATTGACAATTACGATCAGCTTTAAGGGCAATTCTGCTTTCGCTGAATTATAAATCTGGACAATGAGAAAATGGGTTTTTTAATAATATCCCGGTCAAAACATTAGTTACATACTTTGTACCAAGTAAGATAGTTTTAACTTTAACGCCTACGGATTTGATTGATTTTTAAATATATGTTTACCACAAAAAACATTCAAATCTTAAGTCGATTCGTAGGAGGTATTTAGGAATTTTCACATTCAGTCAGGTTTCTATCAGTTATGGTTACAAATCAGGTGAAGAGTTTTGTGGTGGCGGCCACGCACTCTTACCCAACATGTAAAAGTAACAAATAAAAACACCTCGTGCCAAATCTCACATTCGATCTCTATAACTTTATGAAATGTTTTCAAGTTCATACAAAATTGTGTTTCTTCTACATAAAAATACTAAGTAGGTACATTTTGCATTGATATCTTGCACCTTCTCAATGCGCTTCCAAGAACGCTAGTGATGGCTTTATCAGCTTGAATATGCTATAAATAACGTAGATACCTAACTAGTGTTCTGGGTCGGTCCATAATCGTGGGAATAACAGCTGTCCAGAAAAACCAAGTTTTATAGGCAAATTAACAATAGCTACAGCTTAGCGAATAGAATATCAAATAATGTTATCTAAAATGTTAGGCTTAAAATTATATGACAAGATTTATAAATACATTTTATCCAAGAGAGACTGACAATTTATGCGTGCACTAACATACGAGCGTTAACAATGGAGTCAAGAGCTAGAAATTAAAATTAACAATATAAACATACAGATACAAAATCTTAATCTACACCATGTTTGATTAGCTTCTGGGTAATATTTACTATGCCAAATGGCTTGTCTCTATTAGCTTACATTACTTCGATGAATGCAATATATTCCAATATGACTTAGGTACAAGCAACGGAACTTTTCTTTTAGGTAGGTACTACCATCTCATAACTCTCGAAAACTAATCTACAAGGTGGCGACGAGAATGAGACCTAACAGTGGACCATCAATTAATTTTTGCGCTAAAATTGTTCAATTAATCGTAAGCTATATATACGCTGTACCAGTGGAGTTAACGTTATCGTCACTTCGTCAGCGGTCGAAGCCCCTCGCTCACGTTACCAGATTACATACTAGCCTGAACTTTGATAGCCCTGTTTTCGCATTACAACAATTTCACCCTCCAACTTCTGTGTCATTTCTATATTTACTAATAATAACGATAAAAATAAAAACCGCTCATCACAAGATACGCCTTATCCATTATTCAAATACCTCTCTAGTTGAAAAACTGTTTCGATGGAATTCATTTAGACAATCAAAGATTCACTGAAGGTACATGACAAGAAGAACATAACTTTGACTTTGCTTGAATTAGAATACTTAAGTAGGTACCTAAACGCTCAATAGACGTTTACATTGACCGTTGCAGATTTTATTATTCAAAAGTTGTCGGAGACGATCGCGATAGCAATCTCAAGTTGTCGTGTTCTATAGACAATGGCACATAATATACGCGTTGAAGTTGAAGCAATCATTGGCTAATTAAAATTTGCTGTGCGTGACGCGACCACGAAGTGCCTTCCTCACTTATAGGCTGCACACGTGCCTGTCAATGAACTTCGCAGACCATGCCAATAGCCGAGCACTCGTTAAGCCGCCAAATTTCTAGGAACAGGCATTGATCTATCCGTCACTCGTCGTCAACCAAAAACTTTAGAACTTAGGGAATATATTGCATCCACAGTTTTTGCAGTTTCTTGCAAAAAATAGACTAAATTACACAGACAACCACTTGCCAATGACAATATTAGGTAGGAAAGATTTTTGTGATTTACTGTCTTATGAACCTACAAATAGGCTGGTGCTTCTATCTAGACTAGGGGCATCGAACTTAGCTCTATAACGATATTAAACAGTACAATTATTTAACTGATTACTAAATAACTTGTTACAAACTTAATTTCTCGTAAGGTACTAACGTGCAAAAATGATGACATTGTCGGTCCGCGCGAGGAAGTCGTCCTGTTCCGTGTGAGTGACGAAGGTCCTGGTCAAAGCTGGTGCATCGGCCTGCACGCCGGCAGTCGGCTTCCGGCGCTCGAAGCGTTCCATCATGTCTGCAGGCACAGTAGGCAGCTCCCGGCCTGTCGTGTTCGGGGCTTGGGTGAAGCCTAGTTTCGCCAGCAGGCTCTCGCGGATCACTCGTAAGCTGTGTTCTCGCGCGTTCTCGTAGGAGCGGCAGGAGGCGCACGCGATTTGAGCCGCCGGAGGGTCCTGCGGACAGGCGAGCTCGGCAGCGACGGCCGCCAGCCACGCGGCCAGAAGCAGCAGGCTCGCGGGCCTGGCCCGCGGCCCGCGCGACGCGCCCAGCGGACGCGTGGTGCGGCAGAGCGGGGAGGCGGCGGCGTAGCGCGATGAGCGATGTGAGGCCGCGGACGGCGCGTGCTACACTGCACACGACTCACATTCGACACTACAGTCGCACGCCACGCCACGCGGCGTTGCCCGGGGCGCTGCAGCCGCCCGCCGCGCCCCCGCAGGCCGCAGCCCGCGGTCTGGGCTGCCGCCTGCTGACTCACTCGCTGGCGGCGCCAGGGCTGCGCTGGGCACTCGGAAAATGCGCCCGATGATAAAATTGCACCGCAAGCGCGCCACGCGCCGCTCGCCCTGAAAAGACTTATAAATAACCTGAAAGTTATTGATGAAAACTTTACGTAGCAGGAAACACTTCTGCTAAAAAAAATTACCTACACTACTCACTCGCTTTCACTGTGGAATAGATGAGATGAAATATTTTTCATGGGTTTCAGTTTGGGTAGATACGGTCTACTATCTATGGAATATACCTTTCGATAATCCACAGAAACTAGCTAAATGGGACGTGGAATGTAAACTTACAGGATGCTGCTGATCTAATTAATTTAAAACACAGGCAATAAATCAGTTACTAAGCAGAGCTACATGTAAAAAATTCTGAGTAAAATAAAAACTGCTGTAAAAAAAAACATTTATGTAAGTAGTAATTTTAAACAGTTTATTTTAACAAGTAACATATGGACTAATCCGTTGTGGTGAGTAGAATAAATATTTTGACAGCTCTCACGAAAAAATGTGAATACCTACCTATCAGACTAAAGAAGTCTGGATTAGATATCTTGTTGAGGAATCTGGGGGCACGGGAGTGCCCCCGCCAAGACGAGCCAAGCGAAGCGCAAGGGCACTACCTACCTTTTCTCGAAGCACTTCGTCGTATTTTTGAACCTTCTTAACTTGGGTTTGGATTATACCAGAGAAACAAAATTTTCGGGATATGATGTCAGTGGTTGACTTATTAAACCTATAAAGTTTCAATTGCATAAGTAGCTCTTATACTTTAGATTTTATTGATATCTAAAATACACCGATTTCGTCACTGACTCACTGATGATCATCCATATTCTTAAGGTTCTTCCTGAAGTCCTAGAAAGCTGAAATTTGGTATGTAAGCTAGTAATAATACACAAACAACAAAAAAAAAATCTAAAACTTGGAACTTTTAGCCTCCAACCTCTTTTTTTTTGTGGATGGGAAATCCTCAAATGACCCCTCCCGCTCTGGGTGGAGCGGAAGGGAGTGTCAGACTCTTACTGACTAAAACCCACCCGTGTTCCTTCCTTAGCCCTTTATGTTCCGGGCCAGCGGTAACCCTTTCGGACAATTCCGCTGACCCGGCAGGCTTCGGCCCAATGGGGCCCCTCCTCGATGCTGACATCTCTTTGAGGCGCGCGTGGAACACGTACGCGCCGTCCGGCATGGGCCTGGTCCTGATCGGACGGTGAGCTACCCATTACTCTCCGCCCGCAGGCCCGCGCCTACGGTGGCCGGGAGTCGTCACGTCACGCGGCTCCCGACGCCCGGAGCGTCTCCCGCGGCGGCTGGGACGGGAGGCTCTCTCCCTGAGCCGTCCCGCCACCTCCTTCGCTAGCATGATTGATTCACCCTCCAACCCCTTAAACTAGGGGATGGAAGTTTGTACGAGACTTCCGCAAATTTTTATGCTAGAGTTCTGAAAATTGCTAAAGGGACTCCTTGTTATAAATAATAAAATACATATGTATTTCAGGATTTTTAGTAAAGAACCCCCCACAATTTTTTTTTTTTATTTCATAACCAACTTTCAAAAAGATGTGAAATCCCACCAAAAACATTTTCATGTAAAAGTTTGCCAAGACGAGACCACATATGGCTCGCACTGCCAAAAAGTTATCAGATCTCATGTAGAGCCAAGCTTCTAACTCTACACGCCCTAACTTCACAAACTCTACACCTTAGTCAAAATATGTGGCTTGGCCGTAACGAAAGTGAAGTTAGGGCGTGATAGAGTTAGAAGCTTGGCTCTACATGAGATCTGATAACTTTTTGGCAGTGCGAGCCATATGTAGTCTCGTCTTGGCAACATTTTACATGAAAATGTTTTTGGTGGGTAGCATAAGACGGCAAATACTTACCTATGTATGTATGTAGGTAATAGGAATGTGCGTTGGCTAACGTTTCGGTACCTACATTCTATAGTCATATAGTAAATATGATGAAGACGTATAAGTTATGATAAACTGAAAACTTCCGTATATGGACACTCTTCAAATCGTTTCACGAGTAGTAGAAATTGTCTCATACATCAGATAGATACCTGACTCATTATAATGTAGGTAGGTACTCGCTCAAATAAAGTGGCTAGTATCAATTTGCGTGCGTAAAATCGAGTGGAGCTCATTCTCACAATAATGATAATTTTATAGTCCTTTAATAAGTTTTTATTAAAAGAGAGTTTTTGTGACCCGACCCCCAGATACGTAGGAAGTGAACAAAAGGACTAATGATGACATTTAGGACATTAATTCGCAACTGGTTGTGAATCGCAGTTGCGAAAACGGCCGGAGGGTAATTATGTACACCTACCTACATTATATACACCTATCTGCTAGGCTTTTCCCATCGCTTTTTCACCTTGGAGCCGACAGCTCAATTTCTGCATACTACATCAATACCATATCCGTACGTAAACTGTAGAAATGCGTTTAATACCGTCAATACTGACAATATTAAAACTAACCGTTTTTTTTACCGTCGTCTCTTAACTCTACAAATAAGTTATTTTGATTCCTCACATATTTTCCGATTGGTCACCGCAACGACAACGGTTTTGTATTTCGTGCTATAATGCTAATTGTGTTGGAGTACTTCAGGGCAGCATACTGTCTCCGTTGTTTTTTAACCGACTTCAAAAAAAGGAGGAGGTTATCAATTCGGTTGTATAAATATATTTTTAATGTGTGTTACCTCAGAACTCTGTTATTTATAGGCCGACTAGCTTCTGTCCGCGACTTCGTCCGCGTGAAATTTGCACTTTCCTCTAAAAATTTCGAAAATGTAGATATGTTTATGATCTTTATCATTTATTTCGATAAATAAGTATTCGGGCCAATTTTAAAATTTATAGATCAAAGGGATTTTTCAAATAAACTGTATCCCCGCTTTTCACCCCCACAGGGGTGGAATTTTGAAAAATCGTTTGGGATTTGTTTATAACTTGACTCAAAGAACCATACCCATAAGCAAGCAGTAAAATCACTTTATTACCATTATCCACCTTTGTAGGAGTCGATTTTTAAAAACCCATACTTTTTATTTTGTGTGTTGAGCCATACATTCTGCCCAAGATTAGACATGCAAAATTTAAATGAATGAATATGATGCTTTAACTAGTAAAAGAATAAGAACATTTAAACACAATTATCGGATAGAAATTAACAGTTCAATACAATTAATAAATACTAGTCAAAATAAGATCAAAATGTCAAAATACGATTAAAATGTCAAAATACAATTCAAATGTCAAAATACAATTAAAATGTCAAACAAAATACAATAAAAAGTAGTTAGTCATTTAATTTAGTATTAAAAAATAAAAAAAGTCACTTTAGTCAAAACTTTCAAAATATTCTAAATTCAATTTATATAATTAACAGAATTTCAAAGTCTACAATAATCGGTCATTTAGAAAATCATTAATGGAGTAATAACATTTTTCCACCAGAAAAGCCTTAAGTTTGTGTTTGAAATGTTGTAATGTGTCATTTTTTATATAGTCCGGTAATTTATTAAATAGGATTGGTCCCATACAAATAACACTTTTCCTTAATAGTGCAGTTTTATAGCCACCGACATTTAAAAGGTTTTCATATTGGCTTCTCACGGGGCCTTTTCTGGTGTCCGAGACCTTAGTGAATAAGTTCGCATTTGTTTTAACAAATATTGCCATTTCCATAATAAATAATGACGGAAAGGGAAGAATTCTTAGAGACTTAAACAAAGGTTTGCAACTATCTGTGGGTTTAAGACCGCACATCGCTCTTAGGTACACAGCGTTTCTGCGCTTTAAACACCTTATCTCTTAGGCTACAGTTACCCCAGAAAATTATTCCAAACCTCAAGACCGAGGCGATCAAACCATGGTAAGCTATTAAAGCAGTTTTTGTGTCAACTTTTTTTGCCAAATTCCATAGGACATAATGCTGCAGTGCTCAGCTTTTTGCACACTTCTTCGGCTTGAGGTTTCCAAGTTAATTGATCGTCTAATAATATTCCCAAAAATTTCGCAACTTTGACTACTTTGATCTCTTCCCCATCATATTGTACGTTTACATTTGGTGGAGTTGTACGTTGGTGGAAGTGCATTACACTAGTTTTTTGCAAGTTTATTACTAGGTTGTTCTTATCAAGCCAGCTTATAATATTTTTTAAAGTGCTATTAATCTCTTGCGCATAACGAGTAATATCAGCACATTTCACGAGTGCTGTACAGTCATCGGCAAATAAAACCATAGGATGCTGTATTTGACGTGGCAGATCGTTTATATACAGCAAAAATAGGGGCGGCCCTAATACACTGCCCTGTGGTACACCGAACCTAACTATTTTGCCTTCAGATCGGTATTTCTTTTCACATTTTGTTTTAAGGCAGATGCTGGATGTCTCTGTGTATTGTATGCGGTTACTAAGGTAAGATTCTACAAGATTCAGCACGTTTCCTCTGATACCGTATCTGTTAAGTTTATTTAATAATATCTTATGGTTGACGCAGTCAAAAGCCTTTGTCATATCTGTAAAGATGGCACAAATGGGTATTTTGTTATCTACGTTTATCAATATTTCATGTAATAAATCATATACGGCTGTATTGATGCTTTTATTCTTTCTAAAGCCTGCTTGTTCACTGCATAATATATTATGTTTTGTCAGAAAATTGTTAATAGATTCGTAGATAATCTTTTCTATTACTTTAGAAAAAACAGGGATTAGAGCTATCGGTCTATAGTTAGCTATATCTTTCCTACAATTTTTTTTGTGCAGTGGTTTGACTATTACAGTTTTTAAACCATTCGGGAACACGCCAGAGCTGATGGCTAAATTAACAATGTGGCTAAGATGTCCGATGATATTATTGGCAACAAACTTAATTACTATTACTATTAGTACCGAGTTTCGAGTAAATCTGTCATTTTTCTAACCTATCAACTTTGTAACCCCCTAAATCCTCTGTGAGGGGTTTTTTTTAACTACGATGACGTCTTCTCGAATGTCCCAGAACACTTTTTCACTTTTTGGCAAATACTCATATATCAATTTAATCATACATTCAAAACTCATAATTTTGTAAGTCAGAATCATCTTTAGGCATAAGTACATTTTCATATCCATAATAATTTTATTAAAAAGTAGAATCATTGGTGATCTTTACCGATCGATGGTTCAAGTCCTATGTGGAGAACAGATGTCAGACTGTAGTCCTGAATGGATACCGCTCTAAAGCTATGAATGTCCCTTCGGGGGTTCCCCAAGGATCCTTCCTAGGGCCACTGTTATTTATTATTTTAATGACTAGCAGACCCGGCAAACCTTGTTTTGCCATATAAATTATTTCTAGCTGCCCGGCGCTACTTCGTTCGCGTGGTGTCCTACCCCTTACCCTACCCTACTCCTACAGTACCTACTCCTACCCAACTCCTAACCTACTCCCACACTACTCCTACCCTACTCCCATTAGGACCTACTCCCACACTACTCCTACCCTACTCCCTTAAGTAAATAATAAAAATATTAAATACTATGTCAGTCTAAAACCGGATAAAAAAGCTGGATGAAAAGTATCATATGTCCGTCTCCTGGTTCTAAGCTACCTCCCCACCAATTTTCAGCCAAATCGGTTTAGCCGTTCTTGAGTTTTATATAGTGTACCTACCTAAATATCACGACTTTCTTTTATATTTATAGACTAGCTTCTGCCCGCGACTTCGTACGCGGATCCTGTTGCTTATGCCAGCGACAACGGGGTCGTCAAAATCCAAGATCTGAATCGTCTGATGTCGAATTCTAAGAGGTCGTCAAAATCCAAGATCTGAATCGTCTGATGTCGAATTCTAAGAGCCCGGGGACTGGAAAACAACGGGATGCGCAAGACGATTCGAGACGTCATTTTCAGGCAATAATGAACCAATAAGGTGATAAACTTGGCCTTGCACTTTGAATTTTGGCATAAATGGGCCTTCTGAAATCTGTTTCGCAACAAAAGATGTCATTTGAAAGGTATTATTGTACGAACGAAAGACTGCAGGCAGATGCTGGATGCGTCAAGCTGAAGACGGGGCGCTATGGCGCTCATTAGGGGAGGCCTATGTCCAGCAGTGGACTGCTATAGGCTGATGATGATGATGATTGTACGAACCTATGTTGTCCAAGAAATGTTTTGACTGTGGATGGTCACCGATTAGCAGTGATCTTAATATTTCTGGAGGATTTTGTAATATTTCAATATGTACTTTCCCACCTGAGCAACACATACCGTTTGTTTCTTTTTACCATTTAACAGCTTCACAAAAAATACAATTTTTAACCATACCTCCGATGCCGGAATATGTGGCGTAGTCAATCACAGGAGTATACGTAAATGCACTCCGTTCCTTATCAATCCAAGGAAGGTCGCCATGCCCTACGGCTACTTATATCTTGAGACACATCCGATTCTTCAGATGATATCGACATTCTGTTCCGAGAATGTCGAAGTCGATCAGAATTCAAACGTTCGTTGCGCTCTTCTTAATCTGTCTCTTCATGCCGTACTCTAGCAATTCTTTCTTTCTCACTTTCTAACTGATTATGAGTATTTTGTTGTGTGCGTGTTCGGGACAATGTATGATAATCTCACGTTCATCACTCGTTTCAAAAGACCTGTTAGTAGATGTGCGAATACGCTGAGAACTCAAGCGTGATTCTGTATCGGTAAACGTTTCCGATTCGCGAGACAATGCATGTCGCTCACGATCAGCGGACAGTCGCGCATCACGTTCCGCACTTGTCTCTAGAGACCTAGAAGCAGATGCGTAGATACGCTGAGAACTGAAGCGCAATTCTCTATCCATGAACGTCTCCGACTAGCGAGATAATGCGTGACGTTCACGATCAGCGGTCAGTCGCGCATCACGTTCCCCACTTGTCTCTGGAGACCTAAAAGTCGATGCGTAGATACGCTTGGAACTCAAGCGCAATTCTCTATCCGTGAACGTCTCCGACTCGCGAGACAATGCATGACGTTCACGATCAGCGGTCAGTCGCGCATCATATTCTTCACTGTGGTCTCTAGAGATCTGGATGTAGATGCGTAAATACGCTGAGAACGCAGGCGTGCTTCGCGATCCGAAGAGGTTTCCACGGAGCGAGTTGCAGCCTGACGTTCTCGAACAGCATCAAGAGTCGCTCTTCGGTAGATTCTTGAGATCTTATGATCCTCAATCTTTTAGCTCCTTTGGAAAATTGGGAAAGATTTGACCTCTTTCTAGGCATGGTTATAGTTTTATTGTGAAGATACCTGATCAATTAAAATCTAAGTGACTGCTCCCCTACCAAGGGTGCCTAGACACGGGGTCGTCTGGCGCCCATGTGCTGGTTTGGTCCCTGGGGTGGTCACGGCGTGCTATGTGTTCTGGTGCGCCGGTGATGGGGAGTACTCCCCAGAGGAGGGTCCGGTGACGGACAGCCGCGGCCGGTTCACGGATGAGTGCTAACGCGTGCCCATGTTCCCGCCGTAAGCGGCAGAGGAGGACACCGTGGAGTTTTAGTGGGTTACGAGTCCCACATAACTGCACTATCTCCCCATGGTAGTGCAGAATGCATGAGCATAAAAAAATTAATGGGAGTTTTGGCCAGTAGAGTAAAATTTTCAATGATATACCATCGTCATCGAAAATCAGTCCTAAACTGTTACCGCATTCACCGCGTGGAGGTGAAATTAGTGATAGCTTTGATTTCCACATCAGATGTTTCTGATCTTCGATTTATATAAGTCAACAGGAAATGCCCATCAGACCGAATAACTTTTGCTAAGACGTCATTCCTATATGTGTATGGTGTAGCTGGGCTCTTGGAGTTCCCCATCAGGTATTCCAGATCTTCAAATTTATTCTCTCAGCAGAAAATGCTCATCACGTGGAACAATTTTTGCTATGGTACCATTTTTGTATCTCTTATAGTTAAGCTGATCTGTTTCGGTTCTGCATCAGGTGTTCAAGTTTCAAAGATAAATTATAGCCTATATGTATGTTGCCCAGACATAATACCTATACAACAAAAAAAAAAACATTCAAATCCGTCCAGTAGTTCTGAAGATCAGACGCGCAGGCGCGAGGTATGTACTTACGTACTCTTCTGATAGAATAATACCATAACAAATGTTCGCCGTGATTCTTTAAATTGACATAACTTTTTTATTTATGAACCGATTGACATGAAATAACACTAAATGTTAAGTGAAGCTTACTACAATATATTTGTGAAAACCGCATCTAAATCGAATCAGCCGTTTCTGATATTAGCGTGAACAAACACACAGACAAACAGACAAAGGACAAAAAAAAAATTAATTACAGTTTCGGGTTCGGCATCGATGTAATAACAACCCCTGCTACTTTTTTTTTAATATATTTCCTTTGTACAGACACCACTTTTCTACAATTTTATTAAATGTAATAGATTATAATCATTATCATTACTTTTTTAAATAACACAGACTTAGGTATCAGAGTTAATAATACACTTATTAATAATTTAAAGATCACAATATGTTTTCGTTAGTACTATATCGCGCCAATAGATGTCGTTACGTGTTTCCACTTATATTGCAATAAAAAGTTGTTATACAATGCTTTTACGCCGTACGGCATTTCATACAAACTTTCAAGCCCTTATTTTTCGAAATGAATGAACCGATTTTAATTAAACTTCATTCGCATAAGCAGGATACAAAGGTCTGAAAAGTTAGTAGAGAACATTTTCGAAATGTCTTATTAAAAAAAAGATACCTAACTGGATGGAAAATTTAAAATCGGTCTAATTTGGCCTTAAAATCTGGAAACTTGTAATTGGCTTTATTTTGCATAAATTATTACTTACTGTATTTGTTTAGCTCTGTAAGTTTTCCTAAAATAAATAAAATAAAAAAATCATTATATCGCAGAAATTTCACAGTCAGAATCGCTTTTGGCAAACATTTAATGGCGATAGTCATTAAAAGGCAGAACTATCATATCTCAGAAAGTCTACAGTTATAATCATCTTTTGGCATAGGTACCTACATTTCATATTCGGTTACCTACCTACCATCTATCTATCATCATAAGTTCGAAAAATTTTTGACCGAATTTCATTTCATCTAAAACTTTTCAACTATTTTCGTTTCGTTTTTTAGGGTTCAGTAGCCAAATGGCAAAAAACGGAACCCTTATGGATTCATCATGTCTGTCTGTCTGTCTGTCCGTCCGTATGTCACAGCCACTTTTTTTCCGAAACTATATGAACTATACTGTTGAAAGTTGGTAAGTAGATGTATTCTGTGTTTTCACATAAAAATAGAAAGAAAAACAATAGGTAAATTTTGGGGGTTCCCCATACTTAAAACTGAAACTCAAAATTCTTTTTTCATCAAACCCATACCTACGTGTGGGGTATCTATGGATAGGTCTTCAAAAATGATATTGAGGTTTCTAATATCATTTTTTTCTAAACTGAATAGTTTGCGCGAGAGACACTTCCAAACTGGTAAAATGTGTGTACCCCCCCTGTAACTTCTAAAATAAGAGAATTATAAAACTAAAAAAAAATATATGATGTACACACAGCTCCTTTAAGTAGTTACCCCACCAAAAGACATGTGCGTTCAAATCCGTGATAGTCCCAAGTTGGTTTTTGTATTTTGCAAAAACATTTTATTTTAAATAATGTATTGTTTTAGTGAATAAAGAAGTTTAAGTAAGTTTTTTTTTTTTAATTCTGTTTTTATTATTGTTTTTTTCAATAAAACAATACTTTTGCGACGACAAGCAACAATAATAGGGTTAACATTTACGACAACTTATTCATCGTCTAAATAGACTGGAGGTTTCAAGACCGCTTACCGTGCATAAGATTGGAAGTTCAAATCCTATATAGGCACGAAATGTGCTTTTTGTTCATTATATTATTTTGATATATATTTATATTTTGTTTTAAGTAGTAATTATTTATAAAGAATTAAAAAATCAAGAAAAATAAAATACTTTATTAATCATTTAATAATATTTATTATTGCTATTATTTAACAAAACTATGATCTTATTTTACAACAAACAGAACAACTATTTTAGTTCTCATAAAATCAGAAATCATTTAAAAAAATAATTGATAAAATTAGTAGTCGTTTACTCTTCGCCGTTTTAAGTGAACGTTTCCAAAGTTCTAACTTGAAGGTATGGATTAATTTTATAAAGACAACGTAAGTAAGTAAAATTAATGGATACCCTCAAATTATAACATCTTTCGATTAGACAGGGACCTAAAGATATAATGACTCAGCCGATAGTAGATAACAATTTCATCGCAATTCATATGGGCTCGCTGGCTAGTTCGTCAAACTGCCGGTATGAGTATGACGACGTTCGGTGATGCGATGGTTCGAATCCGAGTCAACACAATGGGCTCTTTTTGAAGTATTCTTTAGATTATTCGTAAGGAATTCAATGTTGTAGCAGTGTAACATTTTAAAACTTGAGGGTTAGGACATAGTGACGCTTTCTGTACATTATCATGTAAACTTCCACCGAAAATTGGTTTGAACGAGATCTAGTTAGTAGCTCGCCGGTGAAAATTTAAAAACATATGATGGTACGGAACCCTCGGTGCGCGAGTCCGACTCGCTCTTGCCCGGTTTTTTTTACTTGACCCATATCAGTTGACCCATTATCAATTCGATTTTTTTCGTTACTCCGACGTTTCATTTGATCGAAAAACTTTTTACCGAAGTAACACTTACCCGAAATAACATTTGTTCGAAGTATTATGTTTCCGAACATTCATTATACCACTGTTTTCATTACCATATTTTCATTTCACTAAACGCCTAGAAAGTTTGTGCACACTATTTCATCTATTAGCATCCTTTGACGGCATCATTTGACCCCATCATTTGACGGCACGTTTGCGCTGTGGTTAAGCGATTGACTACTGCGCTGCGTGTCGCGGGTTCGATTCCCGCACGGAACAAATATTTGTATGACCTACAAGTAGTTGTTCCGGGTCTGGCTGTTTGTGTATGTGAGTTTAAATGTTTGTAAACGCGTCCACAATACAGGAGAATATCCTAGTGTGGGGTAAAGTTTAAAAAAAAAAATGCAGCATGCAAGAAGGCATGCAGCGTGCAAGCAGGCATGCAGCGTGCAAGCAGGCATGCGGCATGCAGCATGCAAGCAGGCATATGGCAGCATGCAGACAAGCATGCAGCTTGCAAGCAAGCATGCAGCGTGCAAACAAGCATGCAACATGCAAGCAGGCATGCAACATGCATTGTTTCTGTCACGGCTCCAGCGCTGCGGGGTTTGGGCGGCCCCACGCGAACTTATTGTCGCAGATGGTTTTAACGCTCACCACCGCAGGCTTCCGCTTGCACAATAACTTGCTTACCAACTAGTACTTTTACCAAGTTTAATGTAGTCAAATATTTTAGTTGGTGTAACATATTTTACGCAAAATAAAATAAGCCAAATATTTAGTATCGGCCCCTATTTCTGTCTGCCTATGATTTCAATTGGCCCTGTTTAAATTGATATGAGGTAAAGGTATTTGTATTCTCATTCGCTCGCTCTTTCATCCAATGTCGACGGAGCCCCGCTTCGCAGGGCTCGTATTTCTGTGAAAAGGGTTTAAAGTAACTTAGCAAAACCGAACCTCGGGGTGCCCTTCGCTCGTTCTTGCAAGTTGCATTTACGTCGCCTATCGACCGACCGCAACCATGCAATGTAATTAAAAAAAGTAATTATGTAAGTAACACCATGTAATTCCCAAAAAAAAAATATTTTTGGGCATATATTTTTTTCATAACAAATCATTTAACTAAATGTTTATTGTCTATTGCTGTAATAAATCATTCGATTAAAGACCAAATGCCTTAATGGCATAATTATCCTTGGTAATATTCTGCCGAGTGAAAATTTGACCCTATGAAAATGTGCGTACTAAAATCATTCCAAATAGGTATTGTTGGAGCGCCTGCGCAATTGGTCTTAGCTTTAAGTGTTCCGTCCTTTCCAAACTATTATGTTTTTGTTATGTGCTGTATGCATGTCATTATTCATGTGTCATTCTTACGACAACTATTAAAAAAACTCATACACGTTACATGTTCCTGCTGTCTTTTTTATTTTAATCACGCTAATTTCCGCACAGGTATTCTATTGGTACAAAAAAAGGTTGCTAAAAGGACGTTAGGTTTTTGTATGGAGGCTGGGCTTTTATTCGAAGCTCCTGTGAACAGGGAAACGAAAAAATAAATATTTTAAATGCAGATATTTTTGGTGTCGTAATATTATTTTTGCACATTGAAAAAAATTGTAATTCGAAAATTAAACGAACTTTGTCTAATTTTCGAATTACAATTTTTTTATAAACGTAACCCGTTGGTACAGCGACGTCTAGCGGAAGTATTGTGAAACTTATGATAATTTATTATGTTTTTTTTAGTTTTTTTATTTCATATTTTGTTTTTCAATGCAAGTCTTGGGGGGGACGCCCTACTGGAACATAACTTTGCACTTTAAAGTTTAATATTTCGTAAATAGAGCATTAAATCGAAAAATAATGTTAGCAACCACCAAGTCATTTTAGAAAACCTATTTAACGATACCCCACATGATGGGGTAGACGACGAAAAAAATATTCATCCCCACTTCATAATTATGTAGGGAAGCTACCCTAAAAAAAATTTTTTTTCAAAATTTTATTTTACCACTTTGTCGGCGTAATTGATATACAAAGTTACAGCTTTCTAGTAATAACGGTGTCTTAGCAAAACCTCGTACAGACAGACAGACGGACATATATTTTTACTTAATATACCACCTACCTAAAAATTATAATTATGCCTAAAAATTCTAACGCACTCGCAAACGAACGTGAGACGAACAAAGGAAAAAAAACCGGGCAAGAGCGAGTCGAACTCGCGCACAGAGGGTTCCGTACCATCATATATGTTTCTAAATTTTCATCGGCGAGGCCTATATTCGTCAGAGAATTTTAACACTGTGCACTGCGGTGTAGAATATTGCAGTTTTATGTCAGCGCCATCTCTTGACCGATAGTGGAACTAATGTAACTTTTGTTGATGATTTCTGAAAAAGTGTGCCATTTAGAGACTTCGTTTTATTTTTCCTGTAATCTTTACATAAACTTCTATCACATAGAATTATTTTAGACTTTTCTCTATGCGGCCTAGAAAAAATGTTTGAGAATGTGCAATCTGCGCTCTTTCATATGATACCCCACATGTGCTAGTAGCACCACTTTGAATTTTTCAGAGCCCCTTTCAGTCCCTGTTGCAAAAAATAAACATTATATTTTTATTTCTTTCTAATTTGCACAATATTTGGGCAAACGTCATCTAAAACTATTCTAAATTTCAAGTTGATAGCTTTAGTAGTTCTTGAGATATCCAGCTGTGAGAGAGAGACAGACAGACTGAGTCTCACCATAAGGGTTCCTTTTTACCATTTTGGTACGGAACCCTAAAAAGAATTATCAAAATCGGACTAGGTACTCTATTCTGTAAAAAGTTATCATCATCATCATCATTTCAGCCGAAAGACGTCCACTGCTGGACATAGGCCTCCCCCAAGCACCTCCACTTCGACCGGTTCTGCGCTTCTCGCATCCAACGGGTTCCTGCGGCCTTCACAAGGTCGTCAGACCACCTTGTGGGAGGCCTTCCAACGCTACGTCTTCCGGTACGCGGTCGCCACTCCAGAACCTTTCGGCCCCATCGGTCAACTGTTCTGCGAGCAATGTGCCCTGCCGACTGCCACTTAAATTTGGCAATTCTTCGGGCTATGTCGGTTACCTTGGTTCTCCTGCGGATCTTCTCATTCCTGATTCGATCACGCAGGGAAACTCCAAGCATAGATAGCCCTCTCCATTGCCCTTTAGGTGACTTTTAGCCTTCTTATAAGGCCCATTGTGATCAGCGACCACGTTTCAGTGTCATAAGTCATCACTGGCAACACGCACGTAAAAAGTTATGCGTGGTCATAAATAAAAAAAAATATACGAGTTGACTTGAGAACCTCCTTCGTTTCTTAGTCGGTTAAAAAACTCACACTAAGGCCATTGTAGTACGCGTCATTGCAAAAAAGTTTACAGAACAAAAACATATAAAATTTTACATTTTGTCAATTTTCACTATCGAAAATCTATACATATAATAAGACAGTAAAAAAACTGTGTCTGTACCATTGACATAAGTATAATTATTTTACTAACGTAAGGACCGGGCTAACGGCGCGACTAAATGGCACCAACGCGCTGGCCCTAAAATGACGGTTTTAGGGCCAACGCGACTAGTTGACAGTGGTGCGCGCGAACTTCGAACTTCGACGAACTTCTATGTAAAATGTTCAGACGGGCGTATCCTTACTTTTGAAATCATTGGTCTGTACATTGAATATACAAAAAAAAAATAACTGAGGGGGGGGGTTTAGAAACAGAAACAGAGCACGAATCCAAAAAAAAAATTCTGTCTGTTTGTTTGTACACGCTAATCTTCGGAACTACTGGATGGATTTGAATGTTTTTTTTTTGTTGTATTGGTATTATATCTGGGCAACATATAGGCTATAATTTATCTTTGAAACTTGAACACCTGATGCAGAACCGAAACAGACCAGCTAAACTATAAGAGATACTAAAACGGTACCTTAGCAAAAATTGTTCCACGTGATGAGCATTTTCTGCTGAGAGAATAAATTTGAAGATCTGGAACACCTGATGTGGAACTCCAAGAGCCCAGCTATACCATAACACATATAGGAATGACGTCTTAGCAAAAGTTGTTCGGTCTGATGGGCATTTCCTGTTGACTTATAAAAATCGAAGATCAGAAACATCTGATGTGGAAATCAAAACTATCACTAATTTCACCTCCATGCGGTGAAGGCGGTAACAGTTTAGGACTGATTTTCGATGACGATAGTATATCATTGAAAATTTGACTCTACTGGCCAAAACTCCCATTTATTTTTTTTTAACGTGAAGATATGCTCATGCGTTCTGCACTATCACGGGGAGATAGTACAGTTATGTGGGACTCTAACCCACTAAAAGTCCACGGTGTCCTCCTCTGCCGCTTACGGCGGGAACATGGGCACGCGTTAGCACTCATCCTCAACCCGCCGCAGCTGTCCGTCACCGGAACCTCCTCTGGGGAGTACTCCCCATCACCGGCGCACCAGAACACATAGCACGCCGTGACCACCCCAGGGAACAAACCAGCACATGGGCGCCAGACGACCCCGTGTCTGGGCACCCTTGGTAGGGGAGCAGTCACTTAGATTTTAATTGATCAGGTGTCTTCACAATTAAACTATAACCATGCCTAGAAAGAGGTCAAATCTTTTCCAATGTTCCAAAGGAGCTAAAAGATTGCGGATCATAAGATCCCAAGAATCTACCGAAGAGCGTCAGGAGAGACTTGATGCTGTTCGAGAACATCAGGCTGCAACTCGCTCCGTGGAAACCTCTTCGGATCGCGAAGCACGCCTGCGTTCTCAGCGTATTTACGCATCTACATCCAGGTCTCTAGAGACCAGTGAAGAATATGATGCGCGACTGACCGCTGATCGTGAACGTCATGCATTGTCTCGCGAGTCGGAGACGTTCACGGATAGAGAATTGCGCTTGAGTTCCAAGCGTATCTACGCATCGACTTTTAGGTCTTCAGAGACAAGTGCGGAACGTGATGCGCGACTGTCCGCTGATCGTGAGCGACATGCATTGTCTCGCGAATCGGAAACGTTTACCGATACAGAATCACGCTTAAGTTCTCAGCGTATTCGCACATCTACGAAGAAAAGAATTGAGAAAGAAAGAATTGCTGGAGTACGGCATGAAGAGACAGATTAAGAAGAGCGCAACGAACGTTTGAATTCTGATCGACTTCGACATTCTCTGAACAGAATGTCGATATCATCTGAAGAATCGGATGTGTCTCAAGATATAGCCGTAGAGCATGGCGACCTTCCTTGGGTTGATAAGGAACAGAGTGCATTTAAGTATACTCCTATGATTCCGCCATCGGAGGCATACCTCCGAATATGTGGCGTAGTAACAGTAACAGTATTATTAACAGTATTTAACAGCTTCACAAAAAGTACAATTTTGAACCATAGTTCAAAATTGTACTTTTTGTGAAGCTGTTAAATGGCAAAAAGAAACAAACGGTATGTGTTGCTCAGGTGGGAAAGTACGGACGCCAGCAGGTCAACCTACCCGAAACTGTCAGATTTTCCCAATCAACCTTGAACCTTATATTTTAGCAATTAAGTCGAAAATCTATTAAAGAAATCTGACAGATTGTAGTAACTTGATGTGCTGGCGTCTGTACATATTGAAATATTACAAAATCCTCCAGAAATATTAAGATCACTGCTAATCGGTGACCATCGACAGTCAAAACATTTCTTGGATAACATACGTTCGTACAATTGCCTGAAAATGACGTCTCGAATCGTCTCGCGCATCCCGTTGTTTTCCAGTCCCCGGGCTCTTAGAATTCGAATTTCGGCATAAGCAACAGGATCCGCGTACGAAGACGCGGGCAGAAGCTAGTCCCTAATAAGTTCAAAACGGATTACCCTATTTACACAATTTATTTTGCCCTATTGGTTTTAGACCTAAACCTATCAACTGACACTAAAAACAACACAATATCTACACAAACATGGTGGCGTGAATTTACCTTATAAAAAAGTTACTTCGTACAAACTGATTCAAAATAGGAAACTAGTAGATAAATCGAGCTTAGATAGCCATTTTTTTGTTGCTACATTTTTGCACTTCACAGACGCGTGTCTCAAGCGGATGGCACTCGCTCTCGCACTACTCCCAACCCGTCCGAGATAACGTGTCCGTGAGCGGTGTCTATGTGTGCGTTGCTCGAGCGCACTTTGTATGTAGATTGCCTTCTGTACTATCTGTATTTTGTGACACAGGTCAATCTTATCCTGATAACTTTTAAAGTATTCGTCCAAATTGCTTAGTGTAAAAGCCAAAGTTTATCTACATTAAATACCGAAAACGATATACAAGTATGTAATTAATTTTGATAAGAATTAACTAACTACTCTTGCATGGTTGCGGTCGGTCGATAGACGAAGTAGGATGCAAGAGAGGGCGAATGACACCCCGAGGTTAGGTTTGGTTAGGTTACTTTAAACCCTTTACCCAGAAATAGGGGCCCCGCGAAGCGGGGCTCCGTCGGCATAGGATGCAAGAGCGAGCGAAGGGCACCCCGAGGTTAGGTTTGGTTAGGACACAGAAATAAGGGCCCCGCGAAGCGGGCCTCCGTCGACATAGGATGCAAGAGCGAACGAAGGGCACCCCGAGGTTAGGTTTGGTTAGGTAACATTAAACCCTTTACACAGAAATAGGGTCCCCGCAAAGCGGGGCTCCGTCGACATAGGATGCAAGAGCGAGCGAATGGCACCCCGAGGTTAGGTTTGGTTAGGACACAGAAATAGGGGCCCCGCGAAGCGGGGCTCCGTCGACACAGGATGCAAGAGCGAGCGAATGACAATACAAATACCTTTACTGTGCATCGAAGTCAAGTAGTGTAGCAGTAAAAATCTATCGCGGTAACGTGCATCGAAGTGTGGTTTCGTCGCAGAGACGGTCTTTCGCAGTAACGTGCATCGCAATTTTGTAGCATCGTATTCGCATTTATCGATATTTTGTGCGTCGAAATTTCGTATTCGACTCGTATATATTTGTCTTGCTATTCAGTTTTACAAGGCGTTTTTATTTCGGAATTCTTATTAGTAATCAGAATTCGTATTTTTGATGTTTCGAATTATCATTAATTCGGACTTTTTTGATTCGATGTATTGAAACTCTGTATTTTGAAAATAGTAATTATACACGTTAGGAATATGGAAATTTCGGAATTATAAAAATAGGATGAATAATAAATCGGAGTTGTTAAATTAAGAATTTAGAACCATTCGGAATTATGAAAATAGGTATTTTGAAATTCGTATTTGTGACTGTCGGAATAAAGTTTTTCGTATTTAAGTAGTGTACCCCTGAAGGGGAACACCCAAGTATTCCGAAATATTTTATTCCGAATTTCGAAGTTCCGAATTTCAAACGTCCGAATTTCATAATACCTAAGAATTATAATGTCTATTATTTAAAATCACGAAATGTATTTTACCGAAAGTCATAAATGCGATTTGTTTGTTTTCCAATTTTCATGTGTGCGAACTTCGAATAATCAAATGCTCGATGGGTTCTCGGTCCGAAAAAAGACATTCCGATTTTCAATTTTCCTTATAATATGCTAAAATTAGGATTCTGATTCAATTAGTATAATTATCAGTTACGTATATAAATTCAAAATCTTAATGTAACGTTTAATGTAATTTAAAAACGTCTACTTTGTTATTAATATTTGTGTATTAATTAGTTTCGCCTAGGGCAAACCAGTTCTCCCTACACGCGATAGGACATCGGTTGCATGGTTGCGGTCGGTCGATAGGTGACGTAGGATGCAAGAGCGAGCGAAGGGCACCCCGAGCTTAGGTTTGGTTAGGTTACTTTAAACCCTTTGCCCAGAAACAGGGGCCTCGCGAAGCGGGGCTCCGTCGACATAGGATGCAAGAGCGAGCGAAGGGCACCCCGAGGTTAGGTTTGGTTAGGTTACTTCCCCCCCGGTGGGTTCCCGCATTGTCGAGGCGAGGGGGCTCAGTAGCCGTGGCTTGGACACCCACGGTGAAGCGAAGAGGAACCCGAGGAGGGGCCGCTCGTCAGGGCTTTTGCCGACAAGCCGACGACGTAGCGGCCAACATGTAGGTTGCGGTGCCGCTTGGGCGACATCGCAACTGAGGCGGGCCGCGATGTCGTACCGGAGGCATCGCGGCTGAGGGTTGGAGGCCGCGGCGGGAGAGGAGTGCCGGTATTACGGTGCGCCGCTCTCCCTACCTTCCGCGGCCTTGACGGGGTCGCCACCGTTCGATGGCGGACGCGGTGGGGCCGCAGGGGAAGAGGAGTGTTGGTATGACGTTGGCCACTCTCCCTATCCTCTGCGGCCGAAAATTGGCAGGCGGCGGGGCCAATGACCTGACCCGTCGCAGGGGGACCAAGGGCGGGCTGTCCGTCACCGGACCCTCCTCCGGGGAGTACTCCCCATCACCGGCGCACCAGAACACATAGCACGCCGTGACCACCCCAGGGACCAAACCAGCACATGGGCGCCAGACGACCCCGTCTCTGCCACCCTTGGTCCCCTACGACGGGTCAGGTCATTGGCCCCGCCGCCTGCCAATTTTCGGCCGCAGAGGATAGGGAGAGTGGCCAACGTCATACCAACACTCCTCTTCCCCTGCGGCCCCACCGCGTCCGCCATCGGACGGTGGCGACCCCGTCAAGGCCGCGGAAGGTAGGGAGAACGGCGCACCGTAATACCGGCACTCCTCTCCCGCCGCGGCCTCCAACCCTCAGCCGCGATGCTCCGATACGACATCGCGGCCCGCCTTAGTTGCGATGTCGCCCAAGCGGCACCGCAACCTACATGTTGGCCGCTACGTCGTCGGCTTGTCGGCAAAAGCCCTGACGAGCGGCCCCTCCTCGGGTTCCTCTTCACTTCACCGTGGGTGTCCAAGCCACGGCTACTGAGCCCCCCCGCCTCGACAATGCGGGAACCCACCGGGGGGGAAAGTAACCTAACCATTTTTTTTTTTTTTTACTTGGAGAAATGCTCATGCATTCTGCACTACCACGGGGAGATAGTGCAGTTATGTGGGACTCTAACCCACTAAATCTCCACGGTGTCCTCCTCTGCCGCTTATGGCGGGAACACGGGCACGCGTTAGCACTCATCCGTGAACCCGCCGCGGCTGTCCGTCACCGGACCCTCCTCCGGGGAGTACTCCCCATCACCGGCGCACCAGAACACATAGCACGCCGTGACCACCCCAGGGACCAAACCAGCACATGGGCGCCAGACGACCCCGTCTCTGCCACCCTTGGTCCCCCTGCGACGGGTCAGGTCATTGGCCCCGCCGCCTGCCAATTTTCGGCCGCAGAGGATAGGGAGAGTGGCCAACGTCATACCAACACTCCTCTTCCCCTGCGGCCCCACCGCGTCCGCCATCGAACGGTGGCGACCCCGTCAAGGCCGCGGAAGGTAGGGAGAGCGGCGCACCGTAATACCGGCACTCCTCTCCCGCCGCGGCCTCCAACCCTCAGCCGCGATGCCTCCGGTACGACATCGCGGCCCGCCTCAGTTGCGATGTCGCCCAAGCGGCACCGCAACCTACATGTTGGCCGCTACGTCGTCGGCTTGTCGGCAAAAGCCCTGACGAGCGGCCCCTCCTCGGGTTCCTCTTCGCTTCACCGTGGGTGTCCAAGCCACGGCTACTGAGCCCCCTCGCCTCGACAATGCGGGAACCCACCGGGGGGGAAGTAACCTAACCAAACCTAACCTCGGGGTGCCCTTCGCTCGCTCTTGCATCCTATGTCGACGGAGCCCCGCTTCGCGAGGCCCCTGTTTCTGGGCAAAGGGTTTAAAGTAACCTAACCAAACCTAAGCTCGGGGTGCCCTTCGCTCGCTCTTGCATCCTACGTCACCTATCGACCGACCGCAACCATGCAACCGATGTCCTATCGCGTGTAGGGAGAACTGGTTTGCCCTAGGCGAAACTAATTAATACACAAATATTAATAACAAAGTAGACGTTTTTAAATTACATTAAACGTTACATTAAGATTTTGAATTTATATACGTAACTGATAATTATACTAATAAATATATATAAATCAACGGGTTGGATTCCTAGCTAGAAATATTGATTTTTCAAAAATCCAATGATGTAGTTTTAGTTTTCATCAAAATCGAGCTTTGAGTACTTTTCGCTATTCCTCATAGTTTCGGATTTGGCCATCCACGCCCACTTGAAAAATTCAAGTACTTAAGTATATTATTCTATGACTATTACGGTACCTATTTGGGATTGTGTAGTCAATTTTAAAGGCGTTTTTATTACGAGCTATAAATTCCACTTGCATTTTATATTATTGCAGTTTTCAGCCCGCACCACATGTTTGGTACATACCTAATGATGTGGCGGCAGCAGTCTACTGGCTGGTACCTACTAAATCGGCAGATTTTTATTACTTATTTAGTGTGGCTCAATGGCCTATGTGTTGACAAAAACACAAAGATTTTTAAACATGTCACAACACTAAATGACATTTGCTTGCTAGTTTTATCACTTCACTGTCAATGTCAGTCACCTTGCGTTCCGAGTTGGGAAATAATCGTTTTGAGCGTGCTTAACCCTTTGAACGCCCGTGCCCTCCACGTCAAGCCACAATTTTAAATATTTTAGGTATACAAATAAAAACACACAAAAGTAATGATTTAATTGTTTATTTCGTGATAAAGTGCACCGCATTTTTTGCCACATATTTGTGTCGCTCGTAATAGGATAGGCGACACACGACTAGCGCACAGGCCACGCGCTTGCTTGTCACGTATATGTGACAATGGCGTTCAAAAGGTTAAACCCGTACCGAATTAACGTGAGCGCGATAACGAACGATGTGAAAACTTTACCTACTCCATCTTGTCCTGAGAAAGCACAAATCCCTCCCGTATGATCCCACAAAGACGAGTGTCAGTAGCAGGAGAAACTACATAGTCGCTCTATCTGTCCCTGTCAGATCTGTTTTTGCTGAGAGGCAGTATGAAAGGCAATCTTCCCGCTTATACAACCTTCTGAATAAAGAGTTACGCATTTATCCTTTGAAACTCCGTGACTGTAAACTAGCTATTTCTGAATGGCTTAAGGAAAAAACCTACGATGAGATTGAGACTTTAGTATCTTCGCTTCCATAACCTGTCCAATAATTAATAACACCATGGCAGTGAAATTGTTAGTGGAAGAAGCTGTGCCTGGCTTCTTCCGATCCCAAGACATTGTCGCAGGGCTAACCTAAACCTAAAACTGAACCTTAATTCAAACCCTGAGCCTAAACCTAAACGGATACCTAAAGCTAATAAACACAACTAAGTTAATTGCAATCAAAACTCATCCTACACTACAGCAGTCCATTTACACAACTCACTCTTGCCATTGCTCACGCACACACCCCCCCCCCCACACACACACACACACACACACAACAAAACCTACTCTCATACATCATAGAAGTGCGCTCCTTCCTTTTTATTGTTAATTTCCTTTTTACTTTATTTTTTTTTTCTGTTTTATTTAAATTAGATTATTTTTAGTTTACTTTTATTTTTGTTATTCTTGGTTCAATTGCATACCTACCTGTTATTTATGATAGTGGAAGAGCGGAGTTCACCTAACACAAGCATCTTCTTGCTTAAAAGGTGATCTCCAACTCATTGTGTGTTATAATTTGTATGTAATTGCAATAAACATTTTTTATTTATTTTTTTTGATTTCCCGTGAATCATCGTAGATGACGTCATGACATGCGCCATCTTGCGATAACGCCGACCATGCCCTAGAATAATATCACCGTGAGCGCTGTCAAAAATGACAGTGTGTGTGTGAGGATGTGTCAGTGTGTGTTTTGTTTTGATTTGCATCTTATCATAAAATTAAACTAACGTGGCATTTTCGAAATTGTGCTTCTGGCTGATAGTCGCCACCTAACCAAAGAAGAAGAAATGTAGTGTTTATACAAAGAAATACTGTAATAATATCGTTTTTACACTGAGTAAGCACTGTGAGCGCGCTCACGGGCGTTCCGAATTGTTGACAGCTCTCAGCTGTCATAATCGTGATATCTAAATCGGAACGCCATGTGAGATGATGTGAGCGCTGTGAGCAATTATAGCTAATTCGGAAAGCGCCCCAAGTGTCCAACTGTTCCAAGGCATGGTCAGCATTATCGCAAGATGGCGCATGTCATGATGTCATCTATGACGATTCACGGGACATCGTTATCGCGCTCACGCTAATTCGGTACGGGTTTAAGCACGCTCAAATCGATTATTTCCCAACTCGGAACGCAGGGCTAGTAGTGTAGTGTTCTGTTCTGTGGGAAGAGCAAAGACTACAATATGAGGGAAGAGTCGAAGACGATTGCTTGCTCTGTTTTGGGTTTGACTTTGTGACTTTGTGTCAAAGACTACAATATGATGCTGGTGCTTGTAAATATATTTTAAGAATTTTATCATAATGGAAAAATGTCGTATTTGTTTACGACGTTCCAAAAATGTACTCTCAATTTATGCGAAAGCAGACGGAATTACATTTTCCGATATGATGTCTTCTATTGCTAACATTAAGGTATCTATAAAGTTTAGCTACAGTTATGGTGTATATTAAGAATTTATAACAGGTGCAATACATGACCCTGTGTCGTGGGTATTTGTAGGCCAAGTAATAAATTAATTTGTTTGTTGTTTTTCAGATTCGAAATGAAGATGGGTTTCCTGATAATATTTGTCGTTCCTGTCGTGGGAAACTTACAGACGCATACAAATTTAAACTCGATATTGAAAGGTGTGTCCATAATCCAACAATAACAAAAAAAAAAACTAATTGTTTTATGGTACTAAAAGTACATTTTACATGAATTTTTATGAAAACTGCATGGAACTCTTGCTATTTTACTAGTTTTATTGGTTTATTCCCGTTCGTCCCCGCCCCGTCGTCGCCACTGGGGACGGGTGGGAAAAAAAGCTTCGTTCCTTCCCAGTGGTGACGATTGGAACTTTTTATTTTCCACTCATTCCGCTGTAGACCGAGAGTCAAAATGCAATAATGGGGATTGGAGATTTCACGGAAACTTTTTTCCCATTCGTGCTCAGTGGGGACCAACGGGAATAAACCGTTTTATTTTGTAATAAAACTATTCAGTATTATTTTTATTATTTTACAGGGCCGAAATGGTACTACAAGAAACTTCTAACTTGAAGAGAATCAACTTTAGTAATTTACATGATATTAAAATAAAAATTGAAATTGAAACTGACTGCAAGCCTTTAGTACCGTCAATGGAAAGCTTTTCTGAGAACTTATTTAAGGGTCTTGATTGCCTATCATACAACAACACTGTCATTAAAAAAATTGAACACTCAAGTAAAAATAAGGACAGTAAAAAAAAGAAAGCATTGTCTGTGGGTGAATTTTTAAATTCAATTAAAACAGAATCCGACAATGACTGTGATTATGTAAGTATAAGGTTTGATAAGATTTAGGGTCAGTTCACACCGAGACGCGACGCGACGCGCAGTTTTCAAGATAGAAATACAATTACAGACCTTATCTACTACACTAAAAGAGACACAATTCAGTGTCTTACCTTCTACGTCGAGCTACGCAGCGCGGCGCCGCACAGTGGTCTGAAAATCGAGCTCCATACTCATAGAAACTTACAAGTCAGGAATTAAAAAAAAAAAATTGTAATGTCTCTGGTATACCTCCCTATATGTGATATTAACGTATGGATGGTAGTAGCAGCTCCACGCGTGAGAAAAAAAAGTTTTGGTTTTTTTTTGTATGGGAGAAAACACAAAAAGTACATTTTTTTGAAATTGAATGGAACTGAAGGGCTGGTGCTCACACGACTTATTATACCATACAAGGCGATCAAGATGACATCCAATTCATACACCTTTGGGTGCCGCTTTGCGCGTAGCAAAGTTTTGAAATTTTGAATTTTCGACATGTTATTTTTCAAATATTTGACGTGTTTAAATGAAGTTGCTGATCGATTTACTTATAATATTATTAGTTTATAGCCTACTAATGACTTTTATGATGAGAATAATTAAAAAATAATATTGATTAAATAATATTTTTTTTACAAAAGTGCATTCCAAGAACTAAGTAACTCATTTGTTAATCACCGTTGAGTTATAATTAGATACTTATGACATGAGCATTAACCAGTTTTTTTTTTTTTTTTTTAAGACCTTGCCCCACACTAGGAATTTCTCCTGTATTGTGGGTGCGTTTACAAACATTTAAAGACACATACACAAACAGCCAGACCCGGAACAACTACTTGTAGGTCATACAAATATTTGTTCCGTGCGGGAATCGAACCCGCGACACGCAGCGCAGCAGTCAATCGCTTAACCACTGCGCCAACCGTGCCGTCAGAGTTAAGCTCTAGTGGGGTCAAATGGGGCTCTAGTGACAATAAAATTAATTGTCTGTAATTGATGTACCTAATTAGAGAATAGCGAACGTTAAGTTGAGGGTAGTTGTATAAAAACAGGACGTTTAAGCTTAATTTTATTAGTAGCTCTCAGCACTTGTGCGCGCCAACTTTTTACGTTCTATTTGTGAATAAAAAGCCAATGTTTACTTATACGAAGACAATTTATTTTAATGTAGGTACACGCTGAGGTCATTTTTTTACGGAGAATCTTGACACTGCGATTCAGCGGAGAGTGCTAAATGAACAACGCCATCTATCGAGACATTAGGAACTAAAATCGTTAAACGTATCAACCTAAACGTAAAATTGTACAACCCTCATTAACGTTCGCTATTCTCTAATTAGGTACATAAATTACAGACAATTAATTTTATTGTCACTAGAGCCCCATTTGACCTCACTAGATGCTAATTTTCTTGTCATTAGTATCTAAATATAACTCAACGGTGATAGCAAATGAGTTACTTATTTCTTGGAATGCACTTTTGTAAAAAAATAGCATGTAATCAATATTATTTTTTAATTATTCTCATCTTAAAAGTCATTATTAAGCTATAAACTAACGATATTATAAGTAAATCGATCAGCAACTTCATTTAAACACGTCAAATATTTGAAAAATAACATGTCGAAAATTCAAAATTTCAAAACTTTGCTACGCGCAAAGCGGCACCCAAAGGTGTATGAATTGGATGTCATCTTGATCGCCTTGTATGGTATAATAAGTCGTGTGAGCACCAGCCCTTCAGTTCCATTCAATTTCAAAAAAATGTACTTTTTGTGTTTTCTCCCATACAAAAAAAAACCAAAACTTTTTTTTCTCACGCGTGGAGCTGCTACTACCATCCATACGTTAATATCACATATAGGGAGGTATACCAGAGACATTACAATTTTTTTTTTTTAATTCCTGACTTGTAAGTTTCTATGAGTATGGAGCTCGATTTTCAGACCACTGTGCGCCGCCGCCGCGCGGCGTAGCTCACTGAATCGTGTACCTTTTTGTGTAGTAGATAAGGTCTGTAATTGTATTTCTATCTTGAAAACTGCGCGTCGCGTCGCGTCTCGGTGTGAACTGACCCTTAGGATATATCATTTTAATTTTGCAATATCTCAAGCATGCATTCAAATAACCACACCATACTGCAAACAGACCATAAATCCTTATAATTTGATTAAATTTAATTCTTAGCCAAGAATTGAGAAAGAATTTGGGCCAAAAGCATAATCATAATATGTCCCGCAGCTTGGTGTGCCTTTTTGCATAGGCCTCCTCCAACTGTCTCCATTGTGCTCTGTCCTTTGCAACTCTGGTCCAGCATGTCCTCAGGATTAGAGTTATATAGATTTTGTTTTTAAGTCAATAGTCAATTTAAAAACTAGCAATAGCTAGTTTTTAAATTGACACTGGGATGGCCTAAGGTCCCAATTATAAAACCTCACGGTATAATGATAAATCTTGTAAGTATATTGTAATATACAAAAGGTAAAGTATATGTTATGTTACCAAGGCCAGTCCAGGAAGAGGTGGCAAGAAGATCTAGAAGACTTGTATCTAAAGGTTTGGATTGAGGTGGCACTAGAAAAGGATACATGGAAGGATTTGGGGGAGGCCTTTTCTCAGTAGTGAGACAGTGCATTCTAAATAATAATAATAAAAGTATAATTTTTTTTTTTTTAATCTCATTTATTTTTTCCATACTTTTCTTTACAAATTAAATAGTTTATTTTATTTTATTTGGGTATGGATTCCTTTTGGGTAAAAGCCTCCTCCTACCCGTGGCAATTTTTCCTGTTTTGGGTCAAAAGTATAATATGTTACAATAAATCAGGCATAAGAAACTTACCTGATTTGTTTTATTGCAGCAGGACTATGAAATAGGTGCTGATAACTATAACTCTGACTCAGGAAGTAACTATAGTTATGATAACAAGAAACAAATTACAAAAAAGAAAAAAGCGAAGGGTAAGTACGGAATTAAATCATATGAACAAAAAAGTAGTATCACAACAGCTGCATGATGTTTTCGAAGATAATTTATATATCTTAAAAATAACTTGAAAATCTGTGTAATCTTATTATGATGGATAGGGAAAACATTTTAAATACCTAATTGTTTGAAAATTAATGAGTAAATTTGTTAAAGATCAATCAAAAGGATATTGCTAAATTGAAAATTTTTATAATTGTGCATTTCATTGTAAAGCCTAAGGCACAATACAGCCGCCGCAACGGGGCGCAACGCATTTTCATATAAAAGTTACCAAGGAGAATTTTTTGCAATGCGTAATGATGCGCTGGCGGCGCCCCGCCCTTATCTGCGCTACCTTTTAAGATGATAATAAAAAATATGCAACAAAAATATTCTTTCAGAACAAAAAAGAAAACAAACTGACAAACAGAAAGATTGGTTTAAACCTCTACTCACCAAACCTATCAAGCCTAAATATATAGCAGACTTGAGGTTAGCTCGGTCTGAAGTTGCAGTGAAAAATAAACCCAGGATTAGAAAACCACGTAAAGACCCTTCTAAGAAGTTTAATGTTTGTCCTTATTGTGGGAAACTATTTCGCCACTTGAATAGTCATATTTTGCTTCACACAGGTAAGAATAATTATTTTTTTTATTTAGCCTAGCTTGCCTAGAGTGGCTTGTGGCTAAGTAATAAGAGCCGCATGGTTCGATCGATCCCGTTATGCTACGCTTGACGCGAATTTTTACATACCAAGACCGGGGGTTTAGGAAAGCACGATAAGCTGTCATTCATGTATCTTTAACAGTTGTTACGGGTCGTCGGAAGCCCGAAAGTCTTACAACCAGTCTTACAAAGTGGTGTCCTATTACCCAGTAGGTAGCTGGGTTGTCTAGGTCAGATGGGCAGTCGCTCCAAGAAAAATACTGGTATTCAGTTGCATCCGGTTAGACTGGAAGCCGACCCCAACTTATTTGGGAAAAGGTTAGGCAGATGATTATAACCTATAGACTACATTACAGCATTATTAATCAAATGTGTTAACATTTTTTCAGCTGAAAGGAAATATAAGTGTGATCAGTGTACAAAAGCATTCTTCACGGAAGGTAATTTGAAATCGCACATGAAGCTGCATTCGGAGATTAAAAACTTTAAATGTGATCAGTGTATTGCTGCTTTCTACAACATTGCAACATTGAAAACGTAAGGCTATCTTTAAAAATAATAACTAGGTACACATGTGGCAGTGTAGAATGTACTTTTGAGAATCTGATGCCTAAACCAAAATTATGTCAATAATGGGTGTAAGCAGACACTTAACGAAGGCGACAGTCACTTGTACCTACTCCCCATCATTGTAATCATTGTTTTGTATTGGACCACACCTGGAAACCTTCTGGTTAATGTTAAAACACAACTTTAAAAACACCTGCGTTGCATAAACCCTTAAGGTGCAGCGCAGACGACACACTTTTTGTGCGATCGAGTCTGTTGCGTACAAAATGTCTGCATGGCAAGCAAAAAGTCCGTCGCGGATTTTACGCAGACTCAACGCACACGGCGCACATCTTCGATCATTCTGTCGGCAGAACTGTAGGGACTTGAAGTACAGAAATAGAGAGAGATATATTACAGCACACCTCTTTTCTTTTTAAATGTCTATCATGCATGATATTCCGCATTGATACAACAATCGGTATTATACCGCGTACATTACGTCCCTCACTAACGAGTGCACATATATATAATGTAGGTACTCTGTGCGAGTGCAGATTGCATACTAAAAGTGTGTGCCGTCTGCGTTAGCGAGCGCGCGTTAAAGCAAATGTTCTATTTTTTTCGCGCACTTTTTGTGCAGCTAAACTGCCAGAATGACACAGATTTTTTGTGCGCCGGACTTTTTGCGAGTCGTATGCGTTACTGCAAATAATTGCTTAGGTTCTATTTTCACAGACTTAGGCCGCTTTCACATTAGAACGTTAGTAGCGCGGCAGAAGCAGAAACCTTCACGCACGCTTCTGTTTATAATATGAAATTCTGACGCGCTGCTAAAGTCGCCTAAATGTGAAAGCGGTCTAAAAAGTGCGTCACGCACGGATAGTCTATCGTCTATGCTGGGCCTAAGCACAATGTTTTGCGTGCGTTAGGTAGGTACACGCGCACGACCGCATGCAAATTTTCACACAACAAATAAGTCATTTCCCAGCAATTATTTTTGTGCAATGTTACTTAATTTGATGTACAGATGCTTAGTTGACGGCTATGTGATGTGTCTTTTTACACCCTGTATACATTTCATGTGTATTGTTTCGCTCGAATCTTGCTATGGAGAGCAGTGGTGCTGGTGGCTCAGTGGTAACTGCCCCGACTTACGAGTTGTAGATCGTGGATTCGAACCCATTAGGCGCTTTCATCATTTCAGCCGAAAGACGTCCACTGCTGGACATAGGCCTCCCCCAAGCACTTCCACTTCGACCGGTTCTGTGCTTCTCGCATCCAACGGGTTCCTGCGGCCTTCACAAGGTCGTCGGTCGGTTAGGCGCTTTACTTTGTGTAAATAATTTCATCACCACTGCTCTCAAAACGGTGAAGGAAAACATCGTGAGGCAACAGGCATGTCCTAGAACCAAAAATTCGAAGGCAGGTGACACCTACCAACCCGCACTGCGCCCGCGTGGAGATTAGAGTGGGTGGAGGAACAGGCCCAGGTGTGGTTATAGGCAGGCCCCTCTTTCCCACTGGGCACTCTGGGCAAGTTAGTCCAGTCAAATAAGACTTTGAAGGTTACAATAATTCCCATAGAGCTAAAAATTGGTATGAATGTTCAGAATACTATTATAAATGAATTGTGAAAAGTCCCCATCAATCCCACTTGTGCAAATTTTTTTATTGATGGTGAAAGTTTGTAAAAATAGGTTTTTTGCGTTTTCCAGCTAAACGGTGAGTTTTACAGCAAAAATAGATCAGACAAAAATTGTAGATCATCCGATTCTCTACAAAAAATGTATCTACACTTATTTTCATAAGTATTGCCATTTCCGTGATATAGCGGTTGAAAGAATTGTTCTTCGCGAGTTCCCACTTATTATCACTGGATGCTTCTTATAACTTTTTACACTCGGAGAAGTAATGTCCCTCCTTATCACAAACACGACATTTAGTGGTCGTCTTGTCTATCGCTGTATGTGTCCTTTGTGTGACACGCTTATTCACTGTGGCTTCAATGTTGCTTATGTTCTCGGACGGAGCGAAGGCGCTGCAGAAGTGAGCTTGTTCGGTTAGGAAACTACTGAAGTGCGTGAGATCCGGAATCGATTGGTACTTTTCTGTGTAGATCCTATACCACTGTACACGTAGCGAGTTCGGTAGTTTTTCTGTCAGCGTACGTGTGAGCTCAGCGTTGATTAAATAATGTTCCCTTTTGAGCGCGTGTAGAGTGACTACAGCGCTTCTGACTCGACTAGCGAACATGCAGATATCCTTAGGTGCTTCGCTGCAGCGTGGTAGTCCGCGTAGCTTTTCTGTTTCGGCTTGAGCGATTGAGTCTGGACGGCCGAACTGCAGCTCGAGTTCCTTCATGCTTTCATCCGGTCTTGCATGTCCGATTAGTTCTGAGCTCACTGTTTCTAGTGCTCGCCCCCGCAGGCTTCTTCTAAGTCTTGCTGTGTTCTCGACATCGTTGAAATATGCACGAGTCGTTTCATAAATGGCACGAAACGAAACACTCCTCTGAAACAATCTCTTTTGACTGCGTCGGTACAGGTGAGTCGTGACCCGCCGGCGGAACAAAGGGGCCGCTGTGCCTGCGATTGTCGTTCCGTCCCTTCAGTGGTGGACGGTGAACGTGGCGGCTGCTGGCGACGGATGGCTGAAGCACTAGGGTTCACTCACTTCCACAGACTGTACTGCCGGTGTCTTGCCTTTTGATCTTGTGACCGGCATGTTGACTATAGTTCACAAACTTTAAACACTTATTTTTTAAACTTCAAAACACTAATTTTCGAACTAAACTATTTAAACACTTCACTTCGCTGTTGAAAACTTCAAAACAAATGTTCAAATTTCAAACGTCTATCTTCACTGTTACTACCTCATAGGTGATGTGGAAACGTGTGCATATTACGAATAATATATTTTTTTCAATTCTTTCAACCGCTATATCACAGAAATGGCAATACTTATGAAAAAAAGTGTGGATACATTTTGTAGAGAATCGGATGATCTACAATTTTTGTGTGAACTATTTTTGCTGTAAAACGCACCGTTTAGCTGGAAAACGCGAAAAAGCTATTTTTGCAAACTTTCAACATCAATAAAAAATTTTGCACAAGGGGGATTGATGGGGACTTTTCACAATTCATGTATAATAGTATTCTGAACATTCATACCAATTTTTAGCTCTATGGGAATTATTGTAACCTTACCTCTATTTTAAGGACTAATTTGACTGGACTACAAGGCCCTGCGATCGACGGGGGGCCCCAGTCTGCCCTAATAAAAATCATTCTTTGCAGCCGCCGTTCCATTTTACGCATTATTAGTACCCGATTCAACTTTTTAATAAAATAAGCGATAGACATAATTTTAACACTAGAAATAAAGATAAAATATATCAACCATTTTTCAGATTAGCCAAAGTACATACATCGTTTATGGGGTACTGTGTTAAATGTTACAATAAAATACCTTGTGATATATTGCAATTAAATGAAAAAAAATTTGAAACTCACATTAAACGTACACTTTGTAAACAAGCATACTATAAATTAGAAGATTATATCCAAGATAAGAATGCTTGGAAACATGCTGGTCCTGCTCCATAGGACAATCTAGAGTCTAGACAAAATCAAACTGGTTGCTAATTTAACTGTATAATTTATTTATTTTTTGACATTCATTACATTCTGTAATTATTTTTCTTTAACTCACACCCTGACATTGACCCTGACAACTTGAATTTTTTTTTTTTGTTTATTATTTTAAATGAAAATCATTTACTTTTACCATGTTTGTAAATATGTGAGCACCATGTATCTATCAGATAATTAATTTATTTATATATCATGGTTTCATTTTTAATTCTTTTACCTATTGTGGTATAGTAATTTTATTGTAGGTGCATCGTCTTCACATATTATTATTATATAATGAATGTATGCAAAATATTGTAAAACTTTTTAAAAGAGTAACGGTGGAGTTTCTTGCCCGTTCTTCTCCATACGAAAACTACCCTTTGGAATGGGCGACTAGAATCAATTCTATTTTATCGTAATTTTTGGCGTTCAAAAGTGCCTTTAATGTGCCTATTTGAAATAAATGCTTTGACTTTGAATGAATTGATCTGCAGTGCGAATTTTAAGCATCAACATGTGAATGCTAAAATCATAATTATTACAATTATCATGTGATTGTAAAGAAACAAAAACAATTGTTGAATAGTTTTAGAATTTTGCCCTACTTTTATCTACACAGGGGCCCATAATTTTAGAATTTTGCTTATCTACACAAGGGCCCCGTGATCCTTATGTGACCAGGGCCTCCAACAGGTTAAAGACGGCCCTGGTTATAGGCTTATGCTTGCTATGGTATGAGTGTCATAAAATGCGAGTAATTGGTTAATAAGGTACGGCGTTTTATTACGCATCTATAACGCGCTGCAATCCCAACTATAGGTGTTTTTTTTTTCAAGTTTAGTGGGGCAGATCATTACAATAAGTTATTTTAAATAATTTATTAGAATAAAGTAGGTATTTATTTACACCTATACCTAGATCACGCGACGTTGACTGTGCGTATAAAAACGTCGTATGAGGTATAAGTTCTTAAGAGCGTAGACGGGCTGCGCGAGAATTGAGAAATAGGTATTTGAAGAAACTATTGCCGTCTCTCTCTCTCTCTCTCTCGTCTCCCCCCGTAGAGTGCGATAGGGACAACTGACAGCTCAGAACGATTTTACCTAGAAAAAACCATGACCGATCGACGTTTCTTATTCCCCTGTTTTCTCCTCGAAACCTAAGCCGATTAAAATATTTTTGGTATCAAAATTTAAAGGAAGAATAGATCTATGCCCCTATCATTTGTTTTTATCTTAAAAACTTTTCAATTTTCTTTGGTAGTCGTCTGATTACGTAGGTAAAAACGGGGCATTTTTTTAGGTTTTCGGAAACTCATATTTATTTTTGTAATAATTTTTTTGAAAAAAAAAAATGACATGGGCATGCCTTCAATAGACCTAGATTTTTATAAATAAAAATGATTACTCTAGAGGCATTATCCAGGAAGAGAATAGGGGAATACGTTTGTATGGAAAAAATGCAGCCCGTCTACGCTCTTAAAGCATGAGAAAATCATTTGTTGTCTCTGGTTCTTTGCTTTTACTCGATCAGAAATAATGTTGCTTTAAGCGCATTTATTTTTTATTTTTCAGTCACATGTTATGCCATGTTGATGAGAGAAAATATGTTTGCGATATTTGCAATAAAGCATTTAAAAGGGTATGTATAAAATAAATATATTATGTACCTACAGACGCCAGCACATCAAGCTACCCGAAACTGTAAAATTTTCCCATTCAACCTTGAAGCTGTAGCGATAAAGTCGAAAATCTATTATAGAAATTTGACAGATTGTAGTAGCTTGATGTGCTGTCGTCTGTACCTACCACACAGATTTGTTAGTTTTATCCGACTGCGGCGTTGCCCAAAAGGAGGATTGACCACATAGAGAGACAACCAAACATTAAAAAACAAACATACAAATATTACCCTCCTTTTGGGCTCCGCCGCAGTCGGGTAAAAATCAACATGAAATATTTTTGCGCCCATTAACAGAAGCCGTTTTATTTTTTACTTTTACAGAAACCGATACTAACACGGCATAGGATGATACATAATTTCGGAAGCAAACCCATCAAGTGTGAGCTATGTCCTATGACTTTTATCACCAAGTACGCTTTGCGACATCATATGCGCGTGCACACTGGCGAGCGACCTTTTAGATGCGAGGTAAAATACATAATGTAGTAGCATTAAATTGTGACCCAATTAGGTCTAAGCACCTAATTGATACCTAATATTAATATCTGAGACCTTGGTGAGTACAGTACCTACTATGAGGCACTGTATTCGTATACAGGGTTATTGGTAAAACATTAACAACCTCTTAAAAAAGTTGTTCAAACCTGAAATCGCGAAATAAAAATCAGCTATTCCCTACATTTTGACGAGTTATACAAACGTAAATGTAGGGAACAGCTGTTTTTTTTTCGCGATTTCAGTTTTGGTCCCATAGTAAACGTTTTTCTAATGATAAGTGATTTTATTTTTGTAAGTAGGTTTGCACAAACACTTTTACACGTCAATCATATTTTTTTAAACTAGATGAGGTTGGTAATGATGAGTACATTGACCTCTTAAGAAGTTGTTAATGTTTTACCAATAACCCTGTATACGGGGTGGCAGGAACATCGACGCGCAGCCTGTTACCATGGATTCAGTAGGTACATGACTCGAGGCCCGCGTTGAAATATTACGTCGGTTAATGAAAAAAATTGCTGTTCCATACATTTTGACCACAAGGCATGTATCACACGTTTCTATGAGACCGCTAGGTAATTTCTACGCTTGGGTGTTTAGAAACATGAACTCAATTCAAGGTAACAGTTTGCGCATCGATTTCCCTGCCACCCCGTATATGCCCCATAGCAGATACTATAGGTACTCGCCAAGGTCCCAATTGATTTATATTTTTTTTGTATTTTGCTGTGAATTGCAGTGTTCTAGACAATACTGTTCAATCCTGTGTGCTATATATAGTGCTCAATCATGCACTACGGTACTAGTTTTCTAAAACCGTCTTTACAGCTTGAAGTATGTTATATTAATATCTCCGATCGAAAATTGGAAACAGTGCGCTGGTCCGTTAACTAATGGGGTCCCTTGTAATTGTTGAGCAGAGAAGACCCGTTAAAATATGTAACAGTTTATTTCAAAGACTTCTCTGTTACCTATTTATCAGCAGCAGGCTGCTACTGATAAATAGGTAAGAGAGAAGTTAGAGAAGGTAAGAGACAAATTTGTGCCTGGTTGAGGGCAATAAGCTCGCCCCCTATTGCACGGGGCTTAAACAACTGGCGAGTGACGTACACCTCCCCTCCCTGCTATAGGTGCACCTCCCCTACTGGCAAAACAATCGTGATGTTTTGTCTTCTAATATTGTTATAGAGGTATGAGGGAGGATCCTCCGATCCTCCCTTTTCTATAGGATGAGTGAACTTTACACCCTGTTGTCCACCAGACACATCGCCCGTCTGGTCGGAGGACCAGACGGGTGATGTGTCTGGTGGGCCACTGTCGGATCATTCATGCATGTCGGGCCATTGTAATGCTAGTTGCGTGGTAAACGCTTGCGAGATGCAGGATTTTGCGTGACGTCAGTATGACGCGAAGTTCGTATGGTGGCGTTGTAGATACCGCTACATTGTAAAATTGTTTTCAATTTCAGATTTGTTCGCAGCCATACAGCTACAAACACGATTTTAACCGACACTGTTTAAAAAAGCACGGAGTGTTCATGAAACGAAGATCTGTGCGCGTGATGAACGAAGAGGTTTTACAGCAAGAAAGAGCTATTGTGAGGGACCTACTGTCGCTTCGAGCACACGGCATTATAAAAGGTGGCGAGGTAGAAAACCCATTCGATGGTCCTCAGGCAGCGATGGCGTATGAACAAGCTATGAAAGCCATAGAAGCTAACAAGATCCCTATAATATTTTAAATGTTACCTATGCAAAGAACACTTGCAAATTTCTTTGATTAGCTAGCTATAACCTCCTGTCAAAAGGTAGGTATTTAATCAGTACAAAATCCATAATCACGGACAGAAGACTTTAATTAATAAAAACTATTTTTATTTAATCGTAATCATACGTTTTTAAAAATGTGGTTTACTTTCTCAAATTAATGGAAAATAATTTTGTAAAAAAATTCGTTTATAAATAAAAATTGATTGAAAAATGGTGATCTGTTTTTCTTTTCCATATGTCCCATCTTTTTATATGCCCTGTGAATGTCGCAGCCAACTGGTTTAATTAACTGTTTGTTAACCGCCTAGCCTTTTGCGTGTCACTGACTCTGGCAGAGCCACCATCAGGGATTTTAATTTTGATAGCACAAAAAATTAGTCGAAATTTGTCGCCAAATATCAGGATTTGTCGGTCACTGGTTCAAAAGTTATAAGGGTTTATAGGTGGCCGATCTGGAGAGTTTCCCCAGCAGGGCCACATTTATATCTCAAAAACTAGGGCACCTAGCGAAGATCTGTTTTCTCCCATATTTAGTCGCCAATTAGTCGGAATCAGTCGCCAAATATCAGAATTTGTCGTTCACTGGTTCAAAAGATATTAGGGTTTATATGTGTAGGTATAGTCCAAGAGCTAGATCGAATAGTTCACGAAAAAACTTTGACTAGCTCTTGGACTATACCTTACTAATTGAACTCATTATATCTCCTAAACTAAGACCCGATTAAATCTGTGTGTAATCCCGATTGAATTAGTGTACCAGGCCACTCAGAAAGTATTGCGAAAAAAAGTTTTTATGAAGGACTGATCTATTTTGAAAATATGATTATTTGTAAGTAAGAAGTCGGTTAAAAATAGGTACGTTCCAATTTAAAAATTTCCCTCCACATTGTTTGCGAGCTAATTTAAGGCTACTCTTTCGAAAAAAGCTTAAAAACAGCGTGCAGATGAAGCAGCTTTTCTCCGGAACTTACAGAGAAATTACATCTGAAAAAATAGTTGGTAATCTACATGATATGAATCGTAATTTGGTTTAGCCATAATTTTTCTATCGATATCACCTATTAAGAAAAAAAAACCACCAAATCACCTCCAAATCGTTGAGATGAAACCATTTTACTCCTTCATTTTTTATCAAAAGAATATCTACTGATTTGGTTTTGTTACTTTTTAAAAACATGTATATTTTTTAATATAATAAATTAAAAATGCGATCGTTTAAAGTCCACGAATTCAGTGCGGGGCGCCTCGTGTTGCTAGGCAACGCGACGCCCAAATGCACAAGGTCGTTGGCATGAATACAAGCCTTAAATTATTTATTTATTAAAACTTTATGCACAAGTAAAAAACTGTACAAAAGCGGACTTAATGCCTTGGGCATTTTTTTTGCAAATTATCGTCCGGTCTCTCATTAATAAATGGATCTGCGCCGGGAACATTTTCGCGCTATGATTTTTTACGATTTCAAGTGTCGCTTGAAACCGGGCGAATCGTACGATACATTTCAAATGGCATTCATGGATGTAGGCCCTTCTAAGGCATCCGTGTATCGTTGGTATAACGAATTCAAGTGCGCGACTAACTTTGGGGGATGAAGAGTGGTCGCCCTTTGAGGAAGAAAACGTGCTAGCAGTGAAAAGTTTAATCCAAGACAATAGGCGAGTTACGCATCAACAGATTCAGCACATACTGCAGGTTGGATCGGGAAGCCTTCACGAAATTCTACACGTGCATCTTCGTGAGAGGAGGATAGTTGCACGCTGGGTGCCGCACAACCTCACCGATGCTCAGAAGCAGGCCCGGGTGGAATGGTGCCGTGATATCGCTGCCCTAGTTCAACAGTAAGATATGTTGAACAAAGTTATGTTTTGAGTTACCTATTCATACTTTTATGCTTTTACTGTCATTATTTCACTCGTTGTTAATTGAAATGTAGTTGATTTTTTAAAACTATAGCTTAGTTTAATATTTTAGGGAGTTATTTATACTTCAAGATTAATAAAATATTTTGTATTGTCAGAATCTTAAACTTAAGGTCGGTAAAATTGGTAAAAAAAAAGTTATTAAAAAAATAAAAAACCCGACTGCGGTAAAAAACTTAAGTTAAAAGAACTGAAAAGCTAAAAAGAAGCCCATTTTAAATTAAATAAAAGTTGGAAGCAAGCGGGATCCATTTGAATTTGAAAATATAATAAAAATGGTATGGGTCCCGCCTGCTTCCAACTTTTATTTAATTTAAAATGGGCTTCTTTTTAGCTTTTCAGTTCTTTTAACTTAAGTTTTTTACCGCAGTCGGGTTTTTTATTTTTTTAATAACTTTTTTATTTCCAGCTTTTTAGTTTACAAAATTAAATGTGAAAGATTTCGCTGACGATTTAGTTCTTGGTACGTGTTTTTTACGATTTGTCACTTCGAATTACTTTTAACCATATAAGTAGTTTATATTTTTGTACTTAATCGTCTTTTAAAGCCCTTTATTTTGATACCCCACTCGATAGGTTTTGAGAAAAAAAAAATTTTTTGATGACATACGTACATACATAGTAGTCGCCATATTGAATTTTCACTAACGTCATGTCTTTAGTGACACTCGCCGGACTAAGAGGAATCGATTGACGTGTGAATCATAAAAATCGGCCCAGGCGTTTGGTCTGTATAGTGCTTCAAAGGAACATACAAACATACATACATACATAGGCTGATGAACACATTACCACTCCTTTGCGTCGCGCAGTCGGGTAAAAATATGCTTAAATGTTTCAGTGAGACATTGAAATTTAGGCACTTTGGTTGCGTATTACACATATCCGATTTTTGAACCGGACAGAAGAGCAAATTTTTCACATGAAACAAAATTTATCTCAATTTTGATTTTTTTTTAAAGATATCTTACTGTTGAACTAGGGCAGCGATATGATAAACAAATTTGAAGCAGGGTCGTCTCGGCGTGTTTAAGACAGCATTACCTACAGGTGATGAGTCTTGGATTTATCAATTTGGAGGATCTGATGATTGAGGAAGCTAGGTACTTGTAAACCCCTCCATTTTGTTAGTAGCCCATAATCGTCATAATTATCTTCGTTGACTTTATACTTAAACTTAATGAGGAATATACTAGACGCAAAAGTTAAAAATAAATAAATAAAAAAAAAAGCGTAAGTATAATAATAATTAATTACCGTACGCAAAATACGCGCATTGACGTGGAGTTGCGGACACCAGCCCGTATTACCTAATTTGAATTAAAAAAGCGCTATTTTTTAATTTTTAGTGCGTGTTAAAAACGTGTTTTTAGGGTTTCGTAGTTCCTACAAGGAACCCTTATAGTTTCGTCATGTCCGTCTGTCTGTCTGTCCGAGGTTTTGCTAAGAGACCGTTAATACTAGAAAGCTGTAATTTTGTAGGAGTGTGTGTAGGTATATCAATTACAAACCGACAGTGGTAAAATAAAATTTTGGAAAAAAAAAAAATTGGGTTGTTTTTAGCTACACGTGAAGTGGGGATGAATATTTTTTTCGTCGTCTACCTCATTGTGTGGGGTATCGTTGAATACGTCATCTAAAATGACTTGGGGGTTGCTGAAATTATTTTTCGATTTAATGCTCCATTTACGAAATATTTTTTTTCTAAAAGCTAAACTGCTGGCTTGAAAATTCGGGAAAAATTCACGATGATAGTGCATTTCATGAACTTTAAAAGAAAACTATAGCGGTTAAGATAACTTTATTAGTTTAGCAGTAAAAAAACGAACTTCAAGTCACAAACGAACTTTTTGTGAATTCAAATAATAACTTGGCAGCAATCATACTTTTATTTTTAAGCTTTACAAGGAAGAAAGTTATTACTTATATTCAGAATAAAGAACAACAGAATCGTACTATATTGTGATAACGGGCTACTACGGAACCCTACACTGTGCGTGGCCCGACACGCACTTGGCCGGTTTTTTTGTTTTAAATCCAGTACATGCGTGATGCGACGGTGTTCCGCTGTTGATGTCTTTTCTCGCTAAGGTGTAGGTACCATTATTCCTTGTCACGATCCTAATAACCCTTGTCACTAAGCCCATTACTAAGAAAAGGCTTTTGTTACTTCAAAAGTGTAATTTGATAGCACCCATCTTCAATGAATTATAAATAACACAACGCGTTGTTTTCTTCTCACTAATGGACCCTTTTATCCACCTATCAATCAATATCTGCTATATAAGGGTGGAAAATTTTCCCAAGAACACCAGTCTTTTGCGAAAACTAGGGAAAGCTGTACCTACAGTCATGGTAAGTACTACATAATTACATTAAGGGTCATTATTTTACCTTCTTCTTAGTTGCCAACTTATAAAGAAATTTTTATTTTATTTTGATTAAAAAAAAATCAGCTGTTTAATACAAAAGTTCAAGACCAAAATGTATGAAACAGCAGATTTTTTTTTTCGTGATTGGATAGTTGGTCCCTTAGTGAAAGTTGTTCAGTTCGATGGTCTAAAGGACCTCTTAAAGTTTGTCAGGTTAATTTTTTAACACCTTTTAAGTATATGTGCTCTTAAAAAACTTAGGCCACTATATAGCGGATGTAAAAAGACACTTATCGAAGCCGAGAGTCACTTGTACCTACTCCCCGTCATTGTTATATATTTTTTTGTACTGGACCATACTTGGGAACCTTCTGGTTACGGAGATATTGAAGGTCAAAGGTCCAACATAACGTTTTTTTTTTTTTTACGAAAACAAGTTATTAATATTATAACACAACTTTTAATACCCCCACGACCACTGGCACGTTGCATGCACCCAGCACAGTGTTTTGCATGTTGCGCAAACAGCAAATTTTCACACCAAAAAAAAATTGGTTTCCTAGCAATTATTTTTGTGCAATGTTACAGAATGCGTAGTTGACGGCTATGTGATGGGTCTTTTTACAACCCATGTATAAAATGTAGTAGCTCAGATGATAACAACATCACGTCTGTATCTCCAAAGGGTAGGCCGATGTGCATCAGGATATCACACCTAAAGACTATTCAAACTTGTTTCAAATTAATATTATTTTAAGTTAAACAAATATCAACTTTTTTTTTATTTTTTTTTTATTTTAATGGTGATTAAGTTGAGTTCAGACTGCCTAGCACTATTGACAAAGTTATAAAAATGTTTGAAGTTGTAGCGTAAACTGAACTTGTGTAGGATTTAAAGTTATTTATCCACAAACTCATATTTGTTTACATTTTTGGCAAATAAATCGCGAATGCAAAATGTGCAAATCATGACCTGCTTATAAGTAGGTACTGGAATCCAGTGCAAATAGACAGTCATGATGATTATTTATTTGCTTTAAAGTGGCGAAGGAAAAGTTGTGCAATTAGACCAATAATAATTATGAATTATGTACCTACTTATTTGTAGAAAAAATTCGAACCAGTGCGAGTCGAACTCACGCACCGAGGATTCCTTACTATCATAATGTTTTTAAATTTTCATCGGCGAGGCCTATATTCGTCCTGTGGACTGCGGTGTAGAATATTGCAGTTTTATGTCAGCGCCATCTCTTGACCGATAGTGTAATTAATGTAACTTTTGTTGATGATTTCTGAAAAAGTGTGCTAGTTAGAGACTTCGTTTTATTTTTCCTGTAATCTTTACATAAACTTCTATCACATAGAATAATTTCAGATTTTTCTCTTTGCAAACTTCGGAGATAAGGGGGAACGGTATTTTTTTTACATTTTTCACCAAAAGTCGAAAATTATGAGGTCTAAAAAAAGAAAAAAAAATATGAGAATGTGCAAACTGCGCTCTTTCATATGATACCCCACATGTCCTAGTAGCAAAAAATATACATATAGTTTTATTTCTTATTTGCGAAATAGTTGGGCAAACGTCATCTAAAACTATTCCAAATTTCAAATTGATAGCATTAGTAGTTCTTGAGATATCCAGCTGTGATAGACAGACAGACATAGTCTCACCATAAGGGTTCCGTTTTTACCATTTTGGTACGGAACCCTAAAACCATACTAATATACATATGTTGCTTGTAGAATAATCTGACAAAAAATCAGAATGATTGTATCATTCTGTTTTTTTGTCAGATTATTCTACAAGCAACATAGTGAAACACTAGTGTTTTAATTTTTTAGTCCAAACAATAGATTTTTTTGTAATTAAATAATTGCTTCATATTTTGCAATAAATTACCAGCGTTGTGTCATCGCGCTTCTCTTTCTTTTCTATGCAGTCCGACAGTGAACGCGCTTTAGGTCATGTAAGCCCCACAAGGGACAGGAATTTGGAAAGGATCTTCTTGGGGCTTGGTTTATCTATAAAATTGGTTGCCCTCTGGTTGGTGCAAGTCGCGGGTTCGAATCCAGCATCGTTTTATATCTATGGCCATTGCTCTAGAAGTCTAGAATGTTATGTTTATAATTTACAATACAAGTGAAATCCTAGTGTGTCTATTTCTTCATTTAATAGCAAATACCTACGTACATTTTATATCTTGGGAATTAAGAAAACCTCTAAGGAAATCGTTATTTTATTTTCAGATAACACGGCCGTTTGTCTTCGTGATAGTATGTTTTGGATTCTTCATTTTCATTCAGTCATTAGTCCCAAAGGTGATGGCAATGAAGAGTTCTAACGTTGACGAGTACATGCTAGAAGACCAAAGAACGCGCAAAAGAAAAAACTATGTCGTGCGATTGGCTCGAGACAGTGAATTATTAGGGAATTCTGGAAATATAGGAACAAATTATGACATGGATTCCATTCAACCTGATGCTGCTAACTCTGAAGAATTGTCAGCTTTTATTGTTGATTATGCAAATATGATACGGAACGATGTCGTTCTATTGGACAAGTCTGTCGAAACAAGAACTCGAAAAAGGGGTAAAGTTGGGAAGCATCATAATGTGAGTATGTGCCATAATTTGTGAAAACTATTCCATCACACTAATATTATAAAGGCGAAAGTTTGTGAGTGTGTGTGTGTGTGTGTGTGGGGGTGTGTTTATGTTTGTTAATTCTTCACGCTCAAACGGCTGGACCAATTTTGATAAAATTAGGTATGGAGGTAGCTGACACCCTGGATTAACATATAGGTTACTTTTTATCCCGATATTCCCACGGGATCGACATTTACGCGGGTGAAACCGCGGGGCGCAGCTAGTTATTCATAAACCTAATGAACATTGCCTACAGTTGCATAAAGCAGTCGGTAGACATTTCGCTTGACCAACGGATTGATGATCGTTGATTATAATAAAATTGTTATCTCAAAGTGAGTTGTTGCTTCAGCTGTCATTTTAAAATAATTCCTTAATTCTGAGGTATCTACGGAACCACTGAAGCCATCCACTCGTCCTCACCAAACATCCTACCAACATTGGATGGGAACAACCAATACCTATGTTGGAATGAATTGAATTAATTTAATTAAATACTTACCTAGATTTTTTATTTTATATTAGTAGTAGTTTTAATTTTATGCTTTTGCTGTGCCCTTTAAGGTCCATATTTTTGTACCTAGCTTTAAGCCTTTTGTAACGAGCTCGTTATCGAAATCGATGGTATCTACCTAAATGTGTTCTAAATAACTAACCTGTCATGAAATAAATATTAATTAAAATAACGAATAATTTAAAATGATTTCAGCAAGCTATACCGGATCCTCCCTGCGCTTGTAACCCTACAGTAAGCAAAAAAATAATTAAATATTGCGGTACATACATAGTGCAGTCAGTGTACATCAGTGGCACTGGAAAATTCGTCGTTACTGCTATCGGCGCTGTCAATGCCAAATTGTTTCCACTGATGTACGGTTGACAGCATAACTGGAAATCGGAATACCTATATTGGTATTTATATTAAGAGTATGAACACATTTTTCAGAACAATACAGTACACTGGGGTGAAGAAACGATCCCGAGGTCCGTAAACACTTTCACTTGTAGTGAACAGGCATGCCCCTGGCCATACGGGTGCAAGGAAAATTTATACAACGTAATATGCCAATTACATTATATTTCAGTTAAAATATAACCCCCTTACTAATAAAAGTTTTGTATCAGATGAATAGTTACAAACCGATTTCTCTCTTTCAGTCGTCAGTAATTTGACTTTCGAAAGAAGAAGACAAAGTGTTGTGTAACTATACAGACGCTATACAACGTTTATTAGTAAGGAGGTAAGAAAGCAAATAGGTACTTACTTAATAATTATATGCTTTTGTTTCAGTTAACAGTAATAAAAAAAAAGGAGACGTCACACCAATATTCCCAATTTAAACTACCAGAAGAATTAGAACGTAAATGGGTTGGTGAATATCGCTCCATCAGCGTGGGATGCGAGTGCTCCAGAGACTACTATGGAACAGCGAACTGACCAACATGACAGTATTGACTAAATTTCGACAATCGGGAAAGCAACTCGAAAATATGTCTTTCCATATCAGTTAAATATGTGAATCGAGCCGTTATTGGCACATTTTAACCATTGAAAAATAAAACTGTGGATCTTGTTATGTCGGATTTTTATTTGTTATTCCTATAAGTGCCTGCTACTATTTCCATTTAAAGATTTCATGTTTAGACAACCCGCTTGCAGTCTTGCAGAATACCAAAAACATGTTTTCATATTCCTTGAAAACGAGGACATGAGTAACCGGTCACGATCCGCGCGTAACCTATGTGTTACGATACAATAGAAAATCAATTGTGTCTTATTAACTTTAGTATTCCACTTGCACCCCCTTTTCAAAAATTAAATCTTTGTGAAAACCATACAAATGTTCTTATGTACAGTCACGAGCACTAATATGTCAACACTTGGCAACTTTCAATTGCGATTTTTCACGAAATAACGAATGCAAAGTTGAAATACGACACTTTACATAAACCTATAGGTTCGGAAATACTATGATCGTAATTAAATAAATGTTCTCGTGACTGTAGGTACTCCACACACTACCTATAACATTTTTGTTGCCCCTGTTTGTTCAATTAAAATTATAATACCAAGACGGCGTGAGGCATTCTGTTTAGATCAGCAATTTGAAGATCACCCATGCTATTCCACATTGCGCCCCCCACGTTTGTAGTGGTAGTTAGACAGGAACATTAACTATTAAATAACCGGTCAAGTGCGAGTGGGACTCGCGCACCGAGGGTTCCGTACAAATTTGTAGGTATGTAAGTACAAATTTACGGTCTTCGGATTTTTTTCTTTACTTGTGCTACATGACATTGTCTCTTGCCAGATTTCATGATTCTAGGTCAACAGAAAGTTCTCAAATTAGTTCGAGCTTTTTCTAGTAAAAATAAGTCTTCTTCATCCATATTATATTTTGCCAAACACTGGACACGACAACACGCAGAACGCAGCCGCGCTCCAGTGCGGACAGTTAGCCCGCGCGCGTTCCCGCACCCGCGGCCGCCCCGCGCCCCAGTGGACGGACAAAGGTTTTGATTCGAGCGAGTTGCGAGTGTAGGTATATGTGATATGTGGAATAAACGGAACATAAACGCCCGTATGTTTTGATTGCGTTGACTTAGAAGTTTGATTTTTTTCACTGCTTCAAGGGATTGCAGCCCTGAGTATTCCGTTTAGTTCTGTTTTTCTTTTTGAGGTACGGAACCACCAAAAAACACCGATAGAAAGGGCTTTGAAGGTGGCCGCCATTTTGAAAAAAATAAACAAAAAATGGCGGACAGGTAGGTATATAGGCTTCATATAAAAATCACACAACATAACATTACGCCTGTACCCTCTAAAGGGCTACGCAGACGTGTTCCATGGTACACCCTCATTTCTGTCAAAGTTGTTATTGGGGTAACTCTAATCTCGCAAGTAAATTCGGGCATAACTTTTTTGTTTTCCGAAATGGTCATTAAAATTTCGTAAAAATCTGTTGATAAACTTCGGAGACAGACACTGGAACTCTTCAATTATTAAAAGTCTATTTATTGATAGCAAATCACTAGCGGTGCTGTAAAACGGCAGACAGGTGGTAGTTTTATTTATTAACCGACTTCCAAATTAGGAAGAGGTTCTCAATTCGGTTAAATATTTTTTTTATGTTTGTTACCTCAGAACTCCGTTATTTATAAGCCGATTTGCAAAATTGTTTTTTTAATGGATAAGGTGGTCCCATATAAATTTTGCTTTGGTAGTTTTTGAGTTAGCTATAATAATACGATTTTTTCCATTTAGTTTACATTGATGATGTTTTAATATCTTCCTGTCACTGATATTTACATAGTAAGTAGTGTTATATGAATTTGTGTGGGGTAGGTACAGCTAAAAAGTGAAAAATAAAAACTTCCTATAGAACCAGAATGTGTAGTTATGGTCCAGTAAAAAAAAAATATTACAATGACGGGGAGTATCTACAAGTGACTCCCGGCTTCAATATGTGTCTTTTTACATAAAAAAAAAACCTTAAAATCGGTCCGGCCGTTTAGGAATTCAGTGACATACACACATTCAGAACTATAAATGTATTTTAATAGTAAATGCCCCTTTCTAATTACGACTGCAACCTCGGGTGCGCAATGTGGTTGATATTCGCATGGATGATCGTTAAATTGGTGATCTAAATGGAATGTCTCAACGCGCGACGGTGTGCAAGTCAGGATGAAGAATGCAGCTTAACTTCGTTATGTATCAAAAGAAACCATTCTAACTTAAATGTTTAAACTAGTTTATTTAATATTATTAACAAAAACTATGTATTTACAATAGTGAAAATATTAATAATCTAAGTTTATAACATGCTGTATCTGGGAAACATGTAAATGTCATAAACATAAATCTTGCATCGGATATTGTTGAAGTTTACTAAGAAACCGATGGATATTCTCGAATAAAATTTAAGTTTATTAATAGAAAACAAACAGCTCATTTATGAAATTAAATTTCAGTCCAGAACATCCATCGGTTTCTTAGTAAACTTCAACTATATCCGACGCTCCTGTATACTTAACTCCTTTGTTGACTGTACATTGTACACAACTCATAATTGCATTCGACACTAAATAACATGAAAATAAGATATTAAAGTTCAAAAGCTTGTACACTAATAGTTTTATGATACAGATTTATGAATGATACTCCCTGTTGTCGCATCAGGATAATGACAGTACAGTTTCATGCGCAGCCGGCGTCGGTACTTCTCCCAACTGCGGCATAATATGCGATAGTGCAACTCTTGTCTCATTTAGCATGCCCATTTCCCTTCGAAGAATATCCTCAGTCACGGTATGAATAGATTTGAATTTCAGGTTGATACCGTGCACTTTGAACACGTGGTTATTTAAGTTCACTTTGTAACTGAATGCAACATTGCAGACCTGTAAAAGGATTTTTTTTTGTAAAAAAACGTACTTACAAGTCAATAAACCATTAGGAAATTTCTGTAGTCAAACCTAAGTTTTCACTGATAAGATGGTTGATGAGCACAAAATGCAAGCCCAAACAGAGGTTTAAATCTATAAGTATATGTAGGCTTCCTCCCATTTTTTGTTAGAGAATTAGTATAATTTATAGCTTGTCTAAATTTGTGAAAAGTAGTAATAATAAACTGGCAACACTATTGTGTATGGACAGTCCCATAAACAATAGTGCTAAAAGATATAGGGTCAATTATGTGACAACATTTTGTACTTGGCCATTTGTAAGAAGTACCAACCCGCATTGGGCCCGCGTGGTGGATTACGGCGCCTACTCTCGATCTCACAGACAAGCCTTTGTCCCAGCAGTGGGAACATTATAGGCTGATTATGCTTATGCATTTGTAAGAATCATGTGGAGCCTACTGACCTCGCAATTATAGGGCCTATCACCAGTGTGGGTAATCATATGGTTCTGTAGATGGTGACTTTGCGTAAATTTTTTACTGCAGAAGTCACAGTTGAACCGTTTTTCGCCTGTATGTATCGCCATATGGCGGCGCAGACCTGCCATCTGGAACGTGACAACAATAATGTAAAAACTATGACGCACCTGACATGTGTACGGCCGCTCCCCGGTGTGCATTCTCTCGTGGTTTTGCAACTGATGTTTCGCGTTGAACGACATTGTGCAAGTGTTACATTTGAAGGGTTTGTAACCCGAATGTATGCGGAGGTGGCGATTCAAGTCACAACGCTGAAATACATCAATTGCACTTATTTTTTCTTTTATTTTTATCAAGCACATAATGGGGATTTAGAAAAACAGCCATAAAAAAAAACTAATTGGTACTACTATTGTAAAAAGTTCTATACTTACAGCAATAAATCTCTTTGTACACAAATTGCAGGAAAATGGTCTATCTCCCTTATGAATTAAATTATGTCTGAAACAAATAATAGAAGGAAAGTTGCATCAAAGTCAATTGATGTCATAAATAGGGTTCTTTGCCTTTAAAATGCAATACATACCTAACCAAAGATTTCTGGCTGTAAAAACCAGCTCCACATACTTCACAAATGTGATCTTTAATTCCTGTATGTTGTTTAGCATGTACCATCAAATTACTCTTCTGTGCAAATGATCTTGGGCATTGAGGACAAGTGTATCTCTTTTTCTCTGAAAGACATAATAAAAGATTTTAGGGTTTTTTCAACAAAATCTCTAAAGGGCTGGCGGACACTTCCCTTTGACGTAAGGGCTCCTTGGCCCCCGCCGGGGTCGCGGGTTGTTCGAAAGAGATACCGTGGCCCCTGGCACAGGCAAGTGAAGGAACACGGGTGGGTTTTAGTCAGTAAGAGTCTGACACTCCCTTCCGCTCCGCCCAGAGCGGGAGGGGTCATTTGATGATTTCCAACCCAAAAAAAAAAAAAAAGGAGCTCCTTGGCCAGCGGCTTTCGATGCCACATTTTAGTTTGTTAACAGTTCAAGTTAAATAAGGATATTATACATTTGTTTTAATGGTAGCGAGGTCAAATTAGGTATAACTAAATCAGACATTATATCAGTAGGAAAGGAGAGAATATTTTATATAATACAATATAATTATTAGTTGGTACCTTGATGTGTGGCTATGTGATTGCCTAAAGTGAACGTAAGTATCCCACATACAGGGCACACCAGTTTCTCCCGTTGTTTGGTGGCAGCAGTCCGTACCATTCGCACAGGTTTTTCTCTACGTACAATTTTGTCTCCAACAGATGAGGGAGTTTTTGTTTTGTATCCTGTATGAACTTTTAATACTGTGGCATCCTTTGGTCTTTTTAATAGGATAGGCGAGCCTCTTGAACCATTCTTTAAAATTGGATCTATAAATAAAATATAATTTTAATTATGGATAATCTTCTATAATATAAAAATTAATTGCTGAATGTGTTGCTAAGCGCAAATCTCAAGAACAGCTGAACCGGCTAAGCGCAAATCTCGAGAACAGCTGAACCGGCTAAGCGCAAATCTCGAGAACAGCTGAACCAATTTCGCTAATTCTTTTTTTAGAATATTCCTTGAAGTACGAGGATGGTTCTTACACAGAGAAAAATTTAATATATCTATGGGAGTAGGGTAGAAGTAGGGTAGGAGTAGGTTAGAAGTAGTGTAGGAGTAGAGTAGAAGTAGGTTAGGGGTAACGTAGGGTAAGGGGTTGCGTAGGGTAAGGGGTAGGACACCACACAAACGAAGTAGCGCCGGGCAGCTAGAAATACTTTATATGACAAAACAACATTTGCCAGGTAGCTAGTATCATTTAATTATCAGTTTCTACCTCATCAGGTTAAAAATTTTAAGAGTAAAACTCTTTCTGCCCCATCAGGGAATATAGAATTTAGTCAAACAGTTATATTTGAAATAATCCTCAAAAAATCCTTCAACTATTTGTGTATATTGGAAGGCGTGGCTAAATAATAACAGCCGCACAGGTCGATCGATCAGGTTAAGCTACGCTTGTCGCGGTTGGTCTGTGGATGGGTGGTCATCTTTACATACCGTGACCCTTTCGTGCCTCGGAAAGCACGCTAAGCCGTTGGTGCCATCTGTCATTTGTGGATCTTTGACAGTCGTTACGGGTAGTCAGAAGCCACAGTCTGACAACCAGTCTTATCAAGGGGTATCGTATTACCCAGTAACTGGGTTGTGTAGGTCAGATAGGCAGTCGCTCCATGTAAAATACTGATATTCAGCTGCATCCGGTTAGACTGGAAGCCGACCCCAACATAGTTGGGAAAAGGCTAGGCAGATGATGAAGATGGATAGATAGGCAGTCGCTGTATGTAAAACAGTGGAATTCAGCTGCATTCGGTTAGACTGGAAACTGACCCCAACATAGTTGAAAAAAGGCTAGTCAGATTGCTTGAATTACGATTATGTCAAATCATTTAACTAGTGATTAATCTGATACTTGAAGTTAATTTTGAATCAAAAATGATTAACAAATTAATTAGTTTTTAATAGGCAATAACTCCCTTTGGATAACTAGATAACTTAGTACTTACAGCAAGTAATTGTAGTAGCTCGTGATTTATTCTCATCTCTAGATCTACCAGAACCCATTTCATATTCATCTTTGAATTTTTTCAGAACTTTGACTTTCCTTACAACAGTTTTACCTTTGAAAACTTTGATATCTGACAGTTTGGGTTTCTTAAATTTAGTTTTGGGTTTTTCAACTGGAGGAACATAGTCATCATCATCGTCGTCTTGGAATACTTCATCATCTAAATATTCAGCCTCAGCCTGAAAAATTCAGAGTTGGTATATGTAGTTACCAGTTTGGATATAGCAAGTATTCATTGTATAAAAGAACACTGCACCAATGACTAACCTCAAGTTAATTGGGATAAGAGTATGATGACTTACAATACAACAAGTTTGTACTCACATCAGGGTCACTTTTAGTGGCATAATTAGTCCTTGTAGTTCTCCAAGTTAACTGCACGTCATCATCATCATAGTTATCAAATTTTATCTCCTCTGCATTAGGATCTACTTTTCTTATCACTGTTTGAGCAATCACAATATCTTTGCCATCCATAGTTTCCACAGATTTTTCTGGCACCTCTATTTCCATTTCCCATTTTGGTTCAGGTTTGATTGTCAAAGGGCCTATTTCACTTTTTATGTCCGTAAAAGAGTCAAATGCAATCTTTTTTGTTGGTACATTCTCTTTTTCCCTAGCTAATATTTTTCTCAGTTTCTTATCAGACCTGTAAAAATTTAATTAGATTTTTTAAATATGTATACAAAATATGGACTGACCTACGTTAGCACAGGACAGAAGCGAAAATCATTTTAATAATAAAAATGTAAGTTAAAAATTGGGTAGTTAGAGGTGGAGCAGGAAAAGAGTTCCTGGAAAGACTTGGGGGAGGCTTTTGCCTAGTGGTAGGACAGCATAGGCTAAACAAAAAAAAGGAAGAAAAAAATTTAACGAAGAAGGCCTTGCAATGGGCCAATACAAGCTAGATAGACAAAATGTCAGCTTTTGGTGCTGTTTTTCAATTGGATAGGTACTTATAATCACATAATAAAGTCCTCTAGACTTTATTTCGGCCACTGCGGCCAATCTCAACAGAGACTAGCCTTCGGCGCAGGAAATATTGTAGTGCACAAGTATGCACGCAGACACAGGCGCACCCTCTCTTCCCTCACTCACACACATAATTATATTAAGTAACCAAACAACACAACTGGTAATTATGGACACAGTTGGCTAGCAGCCTCATAACATTTCAATAGAGCACACGCATACATGTGAGAAAAAGTTTGTCATTGCAGCAATGTTTTGGAGATAATTATCTTTTTAAATGATTCAAGGGATAGAAAAAAAGTAATTTAAAAAAATTAAACCGACTTCAAAAAGAAATTAACTCAAAATTATGAAATAACTTTAATTTCGGAAGTCGGTGTCTTGGGATCTGTATTTTAGTTTTATGCCACCGACTTCCGAAATTAAAGTTATTTCATAATTTTGAGTTAATTTCTTTTTGAAGTCGGTTTAATTTTTTTAAATTTTTATTTCGTAATTTTTAGTTTTTGCACTAGTATTTGACCAAGGTTTTGAGATGTTTTCCCTTTGACACTACACCCGTAGCTCTTATCAATAAGCTAGGCCATCACACTTACACGTATAAGTCCTTATCTTGAAAATTACTGAATCGATCTTGATGAAACTTGCACTGTTCCCTAAGTTGAAGAAAATGTAAGCCAATAAAAAAAAAATGGTCACGATCCGATTAATAGTTCCGGAGATATGCGTGGACAAACATACATACGTCTATGAAATTTTGTATATTTGTTTGGAAGCCCTAATAGATCATCATATGTGAATATAATGCAATTCCAATAATATTACATACATACGTATCGAATTGATAACCTCCTTTTTTTTTTGAAGTCGGTAAAAAGGTATAGGCTTACCTTTCAGCCACTGTTTTAAGTAGGTATGCTTTCTCCAAAGTTGTGCAGCATTTGAGGCATATCTTTTCAGGCAAGCCATCATTGGATGAAACCTAAAACATTTAATTTTGTTTACATGGCATTAGCATTTTAAAATAAATAAATGGCATTCTTAGTACTGATTGTTTTGCTTCGGTTTGTTGACAGAATTATGCCAATATTAAATTGCATTCAACGATAGTTTTGTTTTTCGTCAACGATCTCCTGCGGTTATCGGTTATCAATAACACTTATCCCGACACTATTGAGTTTGTTTTGGTCAGATTTCTGAAATCAACTGACAAGCACCAAGGCCTGCTAGTTTGTATACAAAATAGTGGAATACCGAACCTACCTTTACGTCGGCAATCGCAGTAAGCATTTCAGCATAATTACCAGACAACTTATATCTGAATAGAGGACATAGTGGTTTTTTGTTTGTCAAACATATACGACACGATTTCATGTCGATAGAATCAATTGGATCTAACATTGTCCACCACCAAAACTAAAGTGATGGCAGTATAGTAATCCGTTTTTATATCGAAGCACTTCACTTTTCTTAAATAATCTTTAGGGATTGCTTGGGTACGATTTTATGACAATTTTAGTTCACCACCTCACTAGTCACTACGCCGCCATAGACAATGAAAAGGAAATAGTGTGCGTCGTAGTTCGTCTTTCGAAGCAGAATGTTGCCAGCAATGCCAGCATTTTATCTAAACCAGAATAATTTTCGAAACTCAGCTAAAATACGTATTTTAAAAAACATGATCTTTATCGACATAGTGCATAATTTAGCATCGTTGGTGGATTTTTCACATGATCTATTTACCAGCTATAGACTGTAAATGGGTTGGTGTTCGTGTACACTGCGGCAAAGGCACTAATGGCAATGACACTGCTAACAGATTTCAATAGTAGTAATAGTTTTGTGCTTTCTTATTTAATTGACTGGTATTTTTTCGATATTTTCAGATAAAAATAGGATATAATTATAATGAAAAATCATCAAATACAATCTCGTACACATACAGTGTAAAATAGAGCTGTAATTTGCAAAAAACGTAAATTTCATGAAACACGACTAATTTTATTGTGAAACGCCGACATTACAGTATGAAACCAAGTAGCTTATACAGATTGTGGCGTAAATAGTGGGAACGAAACACCGTTTATTCAGCCATCACTTACAAAAATTTTAACTATTTTTTACCATAGATCTCGGTAAACGGCTGGCCACGGGCTTGTTACCCTTACCCTATGGCATTATGCTTACGTACCCAAAACGCATCATGATGCCCGTTCCAATATTTTTTTTACAGTAGGGTTTTTTTTTTCAATCCTAATCATTAAAAAAAAAAGGATTTTTTTTTTGGTAACTCAGCAGCAGATAAAATAAAACCTCTGCGCAAAATCCAAACACTGACTGATTCCAGAGACAACTTGTAGTTACAAAATATTGCAGAATTCATACTTGTCAAAATACAAGTCAAGTCAAATGTGTGGTGTTGGTGTGTGAGGAAAACAGGACTGAATTACGGTTTATTTTATGATCGATGTCTAATTCTTAGAGGAATTACTGAAAGTATTTATGTCCCTACACGTTGGTGTAACATAAGAACAGTCATTACTTTTACAAACTGTTGCGTAAAAAATGTTATAATGGCTACCACCTACGAAAATTGGTTGAGTCGCAGGAAAGGTAAATATTTGTAATTTATTTAATATGAATTCATCTATTCGAGAACTTATAACCATTTAATAATGGTGAATATTATGATAAATAAACTAAGTGATTTATTTACATGTGCGTGGATAAATCATTTCACTATTGGATATGCATCTAGCATTGCAAATTTCAGGTAAACAGAGTGATTTATATAAATTGGACACTAAGAATAAAACACCCGAAGAGAATTTAACGGAAATCATTCAAGGATTATATTTGAAGAAGCCATTCCACAATGACACCTCACCCACCAACAAAAATAACCCCATGGAGTTCAAGTCCGGTCTTAGAGGCATGCAGAAAAGTGGATCTGATAGCCGTAGACTGTCCTACTTAAATGCCTTAGTCACACTTTTATGTAAAGAAGACAGAAATAATTTGGGCTTCACACCTGATGAACTCATGACTTGGTAAGAATTCAACGTCCTACTTGTACTAAAAGAAATTGAAACTGTTACTTCTATAGAAAGAGGTTATGTTGTTTAATTTGTGATGTCTTTACGAGCATAACATACATTTCTATTGAATGTTTATAAGCAATAAATGTAAATATATGATAAAGATATTATTAATTTTTGTTTACAGTATTCGTGTGAGTCTTGTTGATGATTCTATGGTAATAAGAGCTACAGCTCTGAGAGTGTTACGCTACTTAATCAAGACAGAAACTGATGTAGTAACATTCAATAACTTGAAACTACCATTTTTAGTTATAAGGTAAACCCAATGTTCATTATTTTTTGCCTGTTCATAATTATTACATTCAGTCAAATATGGCGATGTTCTTTTTCCCAATATTAGTATTATCAAGCAGGTGGTCCTGCACCTGATCTCTCTCTGGTGGTGTCGGAATGCCGTCCCATCGGATTATGAGAGTGAGGGAAAAGAGAGTGCATTTGTCCCATACACTTGTGCACTATAATAGCTCCCGCGCCGACTGCTCTCTGCTGAGATTGATCGCCACTGCCAAAATTCGGTCTGGAGGACTTTAGTTTATTACTTGGTAGTAGTGCCCTAATACACTATAGGTACATACAATGAGTAACATCTCTTCGTGGGCCATACATATTAATTTGAACCCCAAAAAACCCCAAGTCAGGTCTATTCAATGCATTTACTGGAAGCAAATATATTGAATGGAGTAGTATAGACTAGCATAGCAACATATATATGGAAATATAATAGATTAACAGTGTCATTGTGATCCCTTAGGTCAATGGATTTAATGCTTCGCAACGAAGAAGAACGAGCGCAGGCCTTACGCGTGGTTCGGCGAGTAGTGGCCGTGGTGGGCGCGGCGGGTGGAGTGCGACGGCAGCGCGGTGCCTTTGTGGAACATGGTTTACTACGCTGTCTGGTTGCCGTGGCCCGCGCAGCCAGCGCTGGCGATGGCACTGGTGACCGACTGTCTCGACCCGCCATTGCTACGCTTGCTGAGATCTGTAAGTAACTTTTGGAAGAGTTGTGTGAAATGTTCACTGCTATATAAGGTGCATTCAGGTTATTTATTTTAGTACATGGAGGACTTACAGCTAATAAAATCAAACAAAAAAGCAAATCATAGTCACCCGAAAGCCAATTACAAATCCTCACGTATAGACTTATCATCATCATCATTTCAGCCAAAAGACGTCCACTGCTGGACATAGGCCTCCCCCAAGCACTTCCACTTCGACTGGTTCTGTGCTTCTCGCATCCAACGGGTTCCTGCGGCCTTCACAAGGTCGTCGGTCCACCTTGTGGGAGGCCTTCCAACGCTACGTCTTCCGGTACGTGGTCGCCACTCCAGATCCTTTCGGCCCCATCGGCCATCTGTTCTGCGAGCAACGTGCCCTGCCCACTGCCACTTAAGTTTGGCAATTCTGCGGGCTATGTCGGTTACCTTGGTTCTCCTGCGGATCTCCTCATTCCTGATTCGATCACGCAGGGAAACTCCAAGCATAGCCCTCTCCATTGCCCTTTGGGTGACTTTTAGCCTTCTTATAAGGCCCATTGTGAGCGACCACGTTTCAGTGCCATAAGTCATCACTGGCAACACGCACTGGTCAAAGACTTTCGTCTTGAGACACTGCGGTATGTGGGACGAGAAGATATTGCGTAGCTTCCCGAACGCTGCCCAGCCGAGTCGGATTCGACGATTGACCTCTTTCTCGAAGTTAGACCTACCTAACTGGACAGTTTGTCCGAGGTAAACATACTCGTCCACGACTTCGAGTGTAGCGTCTCCGATCTTTATGGGAGTGGGTGTTACATGGGCATTTGACATAACCTTCGTTTTGTCCATGTTCATTTTAAGACCCACTCTTTCGGAGGCTCTACTGAGGTCATCGAGCATTGTACTGAGGTCCTCCATAGTCTCAGCCATGACTACGATATCGTCGGCAAACCGAAGGTGAGTTATGTACTCGCCGTTGATGTTGATGCCAGCCCCTTTCCAGTCCAGAACCTTGAAGACATCCTCCAGTGCAGCGGTGAACAGTTTCGGAGAGATAACGTCTCCCTGTCTTACACCTCGCTGCAGAAGGATAGGTTTCGAGGTCTGATCCTGGAGTCGGACTGACATAGTGGCGTTTTCGTACAAACACTTCAGCACCTCGATGTACCGATAGTCGATCTGGCACCGTTGAAGAGACTGCAGCACAGCCCATGTCTCGATCGAATCAAAGGCTTTCTCGTAGTCCACAAACGCTAAGCAGAGAGGCAGGTTATATTCTTCGGACTTCTGTATAACCTGTCGCAGCATATGTATGTGATCTACGGTGCTAAAGCCTTTACGGAATCCGGCTTGTTCGGGAGGCTGGAAGTCGTCAAACCTGCGCGCGAGACGGTTCGTGATGACTCTCGAAAACAGCTTGTAGACATGGCTCAGGAGTGAGATGGGCCTATAATTCTTAAGAAGGGCATTGTCGCCCTTCTTAAAGAAAAGTATCACCACGCCTCTGTTCCATGCCTGTGGTGTTTTGCCCTCGAGTATGACGGAACCAAACAGCTAGCGAGATTAGGATGGCTCTGAAGCAGCTCAAAAACAACAAGGCGCCGGGTGATGACGGAATTACGGCCGAGTTGCTGAAGGCCGGCGGAAAACCCGTTCTTAAGGCCCTTCAGATAGACTTATAATAATAATAATTTAGGGTGTGAGCACAAAAAAAAAAAAAACACATCGCCTAAATTAAAGTAAGAACTAAGAAGCAATTTAAATACTGACTTATATAGTATTTCAACTAAATCTAAACTCATATGTATATCTAGTTTATATCTTAACCTTAAGTTACATTTAATTGGCTCTAATTTTACAGAAAATAACCACCAATAAAATTGCAGGTGTTCTCAACCCTGATATGTTTATATCATGTGGCGGTGTGAACGCAGTGACGCGCCAACTAGCCGAATGTGCGACACCCCGCATGGCGGAGGCGTTGTGTGGCGTGTTACTTCACGCACTCAACGACCCTACCTCGCGAAAGGCTGCGCGAATAGACCTCATGTGTCTCAGTTCACCTTACTGTGATTTTCACTTCCGTCCAGCCGGTACTGAGACTAGCAGGTATGTTATGGTTTAAGTTGAGACGGTTGAGTTGTATTTTACTTTAAAAATACATAGTTCAATGGTTAAAATATTCAAAAACAGTTAAGTAACTTCTATACCTTTCACAACTTCATAATTTCACTAGATCACATGTTTCTATGTGGTTGTTGCACTTCAAGAACGCGAGTGAATATAATTTAAACCTTATGTCTGTCTCCATAAGTCACAAGCGCTCGGGATGCAATGGTTATTACCCAAAACAATCTCTAGAAATTTAATTTTGTTGATAATGGAATAGTAAAATTCGAAAACGAGATCCAAGACAAATGAGAACGAGTGTACCATTTCCACTATCTTCATCTGGATTAGCGTTGATTAAGAATGCAGCATTTGCCTTTTTGTGTTAGTAAATAAATAAAACATTAATATTAAAAGTTACTTTAATCAGAGATGAACGCGAGATGCGGTTCACGTGTAGTCGCCTTGCCCTCCTGTGCGTGCTTCGCAGTTGGCCAGGGTTGCTCCACTTCTGTCACCCATGTAGCACGGGCGGCCTACGTGCCTTAGTCTCCGCCCTCTACTTACCGCGATTAGAGGTTCGAGTGAGTAAACAACGTTTTATACTGTTTTAAAAATAATAATATTTATTAGACCAGCATAGTTATTCACAAGCATTCAATACGCTTCCGTACCGAATCGAACATCAATCAATGTTATCGTAGGAGTCCTCTAAACGCTGTTCACTAGTCCAAAACCCGAAAATTTTGTCAGTTTAAATCAAATAGACGACCGCTATTCTTCCGACAGCTGTTTGCTGTCGAGGGCAAGGCAAATCAGGTTATCGAAATGTATTATTTTCAATACGATAGCCTATCGGATGGTTGTGAATAACTTTGCAGAATGAATAGACATGTGTCACAATTTGTCCATTAGCTACTTACACTTATGTTTAAAAGTAAACAGTTACAATTGTGTATAGTTATTAGCATCTGCTGTTGAACGCCATTCGTGGTATTCTATTCTATTTTTTTGAGGTTGGCTCCATCGGTAACGTTCGATGATTTTGCTAATGTCAAGGTATGAGAAGATAATAAACGTAAACTGTTACACAACTATTGATCAGTGTTTGTAGCGTTGGCATCCATGGATCCCCATACTAAAAAAAGGACAAAACATTTTTGATTAGTAGATGTAACACATCACAAAATAAATGTTAGAACATTCAATAAATATAAAGTATATAGAAATATCAACTATAACTGGATTTTATTAATGCTAATGAATGTATAAAGGATTTTAACTGCAGGGGTATGGGCTAAAGATAATAGGAAAGGAATGTTAATTGGGCGGGGAACATCGGAAGGGAGTATGTCGTAAAGGGGAGTGGTTAAACGAGGACAGGAAAAAAACAAGTGCTCCAGAGTACCCTCCTCCAGGCCGCATTCACACAAAGAAGAGTGCGGATTTTGGCCAAAAAAACTGGTGTGTAAACAAAATCAAGCCTAATTACGACAGAGGTGGCTATTTTATTAGAAAATTTTAGTTTGCTGAACCAACATTTAAATGGAATGAATGGTTGGATAGAGCCATAAAATCTCCCCTTCAATAATCGAGTTTTTTGCCAATGCTCATTCTAATCCTTCATCATCTCGGGTTTAACAAGACAGTGCAGATCTCGGGCATAACAAGACGGATGAGATTCGATACCATTCCGAGTAGCCAGCTTGAATCAATCGCAATCGAATCCGCATTCTCATTATCAGCAATTCCAGAGTAGCTGGGGATCCAAGCCAGTGCAATCTCTGCCTAAGAAGTGGCATCTATACAGGAGTGGTTTTATCTTTAGGATAAGGGGAAAATTGTTACGAGAGCGAAAAGGCGATTTTATTAAATCCTGTAGACAGCTAAGAGAATCCGAGAGAATAAGGGTTTTGTTAAGCCCATGTGATTCAATGTAGTAGACTGCTTCCAAAAGAGCTATTGCTTCTCCTGTGAATATTGAGCCAAAAGCAGAACTACGAAAATTAAGAATAATTTTGTATTTTGGGATCCACACAGCTGATCCGACATTACTATATAATCGGACAACTTAGAAGCATCTGTAAATAACGTCAGCCAATCCTACCAGTCCTCTGCCAGTATCCTATTGAGTTTGACATAAGCAGCAGGGTCATGTTTGTATATACCAAAGTTAAAAATATTTTTTGGTTGGAAGAGCAAGGAATCAAAATTTACTTCAAATAGGGGGCTTTTATTTAACCAGACTCAGGAAATGTGCAAATTATTGAATTTACTAAAGATGTTAACGAGAAGTGGAGGATTTTTATGAGACCAATAGCGAGATGTTGGGATTAACTGAGAAAGTGTATGAAGAAGAGAGAGTAGAGGATGACATTTATTCTGGATGACTTTATAAAAAAATCTGTCACAGAGATACTGTCTACATAAGTGAAGGGGCCGCTCTAAACATTCTACCTGAAGGGCATTAATAGGTGAGCATTTCATGGCACCCGTGATAATACGCAAGCATTTGAATTGAATCCTTTCAAGTTTGTCCAGGGCTATTTTGTTGCATGATTCCAACAGAAAGATTCCATAGTTAAAGTGACTAGGAACTATGGCGTTATACAGGATTTTCTGAGAAGTTGGATGAGCTCCCCAGCGAACTCCAGAAAGGGCACGTAAGACATTAACGCCTCTTAGGCCGCTTTCACATTTAGGCGACTTTAGCAGCGCGACTGACGCGCGACCGTCGCCCAGTCAGAATTTCATATTATAAACAGAAGCGTGCGTGAAGGTTTCTGCTTCTGCCGCGCTACTGTCGCGCTGCTAACGCTCTAATGTGAAAGCGGCCTTAACATACAGGTTAATAAGGGGAATATTACGCTTGCGAGAAAAAACAACTGCATTGCATTTAGAGACTGACAAACTTAAGCCGTGAACGGTCATCCACTGGTTTAAGTAGTAAAGGGCAGAATTTAAGCGAGATGAGGCATCTGAAAGGGAAGCTGAATTAAAGTAGAGAGCAATGTCGTCGGCATATTGTAGGATTTTGCAGAAACAACTCACTGAAGACTCCAAATCATGTGTGTATAGTATATACTAGCTTCTGCCCGCAGCTTCGACCGCGTAAAATTTCTTGTTCCCCGACCCACCCCGTCGCATCTCAGTCACTCGCATAGAAAATACAATGACAAGGGTGTCCAGAGTAAAACAAAACTAATTCGTGGTAAACAAGTATTAAAGTGTTTCCGCAACTTAAGAAACTTGTTGATATAACGATGTTGCTCAAAAGTGGTTTACTAAGAAATCGAGGCTTACTAAACGCGTTAATTCATGTCTTTTCACGAAATTATTGTTTGATTTTTTCAGAAAGCGATATTAGATCTCTTGTATGAACTAGTCGGATTACCGCAACCGGAATGGACAGATGAGATTTCTGTAGCCTTAGATGCAGTTGATCCATCTGACTTTCAAGTAAGTTATAGTGTTGTGTTAATGGCTACAGCATACATAAAGCGTTGTCGGTTGTGTTAAATATTTAATATTTTAGGATTCCTGGCGACTGAACGAAGGTTTCGTTGCCGCTGAAGGCACTGCCATATTACCTCATCTTGGTGCTACGGGCCCTGATATAATAGAAATTCATCTTGCACTCTTACTTCAGTGTTTCTTAGAGGTACGATATTGGTTTTGGAATAAATTAATATTTGTTTATAACCTACAGTTGCGATATTAAATTAATATAATTTGTTTGTTTCAGGCTGGGTTGTTAGACGGTTTAGCTGAAGTGATTGTTACAAGTGATACTTTTATATCTGTCCGAGCGACTGTGTTATTGGGTCAACTATTGCATTTAATACACCTGTATCTACCTCCTCAAATATGTAGTATAACTCCGGCGCTCCCGACGCTAATGTCTCAAGCTTCGGCAGGCAAGCCACAGGCCTTAGCCGCAGTGGCTGCCTTGCGGAGACTGCACTCTATGCTCGCAGCCAGGCCGGCGAGTAGCAGCTTGTTCCTAGACCACATCATACAGTATTGTAGTGGTGCATTTAGAGAGAAAGTAGAAGATAATACTAAAAGTCGAAAAGAAAAAGACAACGCTAGTATGGTTAAGCCAAAACATGATGTTTCCCTCCATAAAGAAAATAGTATTGAATTCTTAAATGATTCTGATAATGAAAACGAGCCAAAACAGAGGCACAGTGTTGGCTCTCGGGCTGATGTTCCTAACAGAAATGTGAGTGCTTTAGTTAAAAGTAAAAGTGTTAGTTCTCGGACTAGTGCTGCAGTCAGTAGAGTTACTAAGACAGCGAAGTTTTTCAATCTGTTCGAACGAGATAGCGACAGTTTGATTCGATGTACGTTGGTCTTGCAGAATAAGGACGGCAATACCTGGAATTGGGATATAATAAGGACTATATTGAAGGTATATTATGAATCAGTAATACTCATTTCATTATTATAAATCTCGAAAATAGAATTATTTTTCACAATATAATACTGTTTCAGGAAAACGACACTCCGTTGTTAAACCTCAACGACAGTGGTCACAAAGCGTGGGTCGCTCGTATAATTAATTACCTGAAGCCGTCTTCCAATAAATATTCTCACACAGATTTGTCTAGTACTTGCCACGGGCACTCCGCCACTCGTGCGGGCTGCCAACTTATTAGGCATCTATTGAGACATAATGATGTAAGTAAAATATATGTACGACTTTGTTATTTATTTTGTTGCCAACTATTTTTTGCTTTTAAGGCGTTACCTGACACCAAGACTCTTGAAACTCGAGGGAGTAAAAATTGCGAGTAGGACAGTGAATATTTAGGAGTGTATTCATCTCGCGCCCGTCTTTGTGTGCATACACACGAGTGGCAAGCGTCAACGGCAGAGGCAACTGAAGCCGCCGACGCGTTCGACACTCGTCGACGGTTGCAGTTGCCTGTACCGTTGACGCGTGCCGCTCCACAGTATGATAAATGCCTCGAAAAACGAACATCGCTTTTTTATTCGTTTAATCGAAAGTATGAACTATTTTGAATGCGAGAGTAGAACTCCCGGATCTTAAATATACTTTGAAACGTAGTTATAATTCTTATTCGATTTTTTTGGATTTTTAGAAAAACGCAAAATTAAACGATGTGATGAAAAAGAATAAAAAAGTGATGTCAGTTTTTCGAGGCATGTATCATACTGTGCGCTCGTGTGTATATGCACACTTCTGTGACCGCGGCAGCCATGATCGTTGATGCATTCTATAACAGCAAATGCAATCCAATTTCATTGATTAAAGTATATCTTTATGATTTTAAAATTATATTTCAGCTTGAGTGCCAAAGGTTATTAGAAGACTTATTTCTGGATGTGAGCCGTCAGATCGAGGCTATAGAGACGGGTCTGAAGGCTCACGAGTGCCTGTTCAGTCCTCAGCATATGTGCAACACTATGTGTCAGATGTACTTCCTGTTCATCGGCCAACTGTGTCACTCGCAGAATGGTTTGAGGCTATTTAAGCAGACTGGATTGTATGAAAAGTAAGTTAACTGTACCATTGGTCGGTAGCCGTATAGAGAAAAAGGGATGGCGCTATACTGCTTGTACAGCTCCATCTCGTTTTCGCACTGGAACAATGTGATGTGATATATACATGCGCTTTTATACGTAACATTAATTTTTGCAACCACTTTTCAGCCTTTTAGAACTATCAACAAGAACTCATCATAGCTGCTATGTGAAATTAGTTATATCCAGTCTGGATTACACTTTGGACTCATTTCCAAGAGACATTTTAGCAAAGACTTTGACTTGCAATATTCAAGCGTCCAGATTGTATGCAACACAGTTTTTGAATGTCCTGCTGAGAGCGTCTCGAAAATCTCTCGAATTAGTCCGAAGAAAGGCCAAATTGAAGAAGAATGCTGTTAATGATCATCTTAAAGCAACTCAAAGAGATAATAATAGTGATGCTAACAGCGGTGTGGACATGGATACCTGGATATTACAAATGTTGGTTGGCCAAATAAAGGACGAATCGAAAGTGGTTGTAAAAACTGCGCTCACGATTTTGGAAGAAGCTTATCATGTTCCTGTAAGTGTAGTTATTCATTTTTACTCCTAACCAATTTATTAGACCACAATGCGATGTAAAATTACCGTTACCGTTATTATGAATGAAACCACCTTAGAGGTTAAATAATACCAGCTGCACGGGTCGATCTTCAAGGTTAAGCAAAGCTTGACGAGGTCGGTCCGTGGATGGGTGATTATACATAACATACCGAGATCCCGCCGTGCCGGAAAGCACGTTAAGCTGTTGGTCCCGGCTGTCATTCGTTAATCTTTGACAGTCGTTACGGGTAGTCACTGGTAGTCAGAAGCCCGAAAGTCTAACAACAGGTCTTACCTAGGAGTACCGTATTACCCAGTAACTGGGGGTTAGAGGTCAGATAGCCAGTCGCTCCATATAAAATTCTGGTATTCAGCTGCAATCCGGTCAACTGAAAGCCAACCCCAACATAGTTGGAAAAGGCTTGGCAGATTGATATTGTTTGTAAGTCAAAAGACGGCATGGTGCCTACTCTTGATTTCGTTTTTTTGCCTAAAAAAATCCAAGCAGGCTCTATTTTACTATCTGTCAAATCTCACCTAAATTATTTTGTATACATCTTCGATCAATAATAGTACTAGATGAATGATTAGGAACAAAAATAAGTCGCTAAAGTGGCCACGTTTGCACACACATAAACATTGTATTTCTTACTACGAACTATAGAAAAAAGTTTAATAATATTAACAACTTCAGATTATTATAAACCTTAACACACTCACATAAAGTTTAATTACGTTTGTAAATGATTAATATTTAAGTCCTTCTGTCATCGAAGCAATAAATTTAAAATGTCACTTGAAAATAAAAAGTCATTTTTATAATAAGTACAAAAATATTTATTCTAAAATGAAACTTAACTTCTAAGCAATAAGGTTAAAAACATTTTGTTGACAATTTCGTACTTACTCGAATTTGGAACTAGACGTAGTTCTTGGAATTACATTCCAATGCTTCAATGTTTGTTGGAATAGTTGGCGCGTTATCGCAAACATTGGCCAAACAATCATAATATTTGCTAATTGATTTATATTTACTATTTAATTGTGTTACTATTTTATGAAAAACATTTAATGATAAAAACTTACCGAAAAAAAGATATTCCTTTTAAAATCTTGGCGTTACGGTGGTTATTTACACAACTTTTGAACGTGCACTGAGGCATTTTTACGTCTTAACATTGGCTATGATTGGACCATACTAATTTGAAATAAGAGCACAAAAGTATTCGTGCTTGTATTTTTCGGGCCGTTTTTGAAGCGCTTATCGGGCATCTAGTACTATTATTGATCGAAGGTATACATGTATGTACTATTATCGTGAATTTATCCAATAAAATAAACTTGTATTCATGCAGTCGTATGTGGAAAAGTTGATAACTATGAAAGAGACCCTCTGTCAGAACTGTCATTTGGATAAGACAGCGGAACCCTCTTCCCTGGATTTTGCGGCAATCAGCGACAGAGGATACCTACTGTGGCTCAGTCTCGAAGTCGCTGCTGCCGTACAATCGGTAGATGCGAAGTCAATTGCTTTTCTCAAGAAACATCTGGATTTCTGGACTAAATCCTACAATTATCGGTGAGTTTTTTCAATTAAATACAAAGGTTTATCTAATGGTGGTGTGACATCTCTTTCTGTGTTTTCCAATGAGTTATAGGTTCCAATTTCAGTCCCTCCTCTTTTTTGGGGGGGGTTTCGATGGTTTTAACTAGTTTAGCAAGATTCAGAAAGGCACCAAACGTATCGCTTTGCTGGAACTGGCGCCTGACAATACTTAGGTTTTCTTTTGACAATTCATACAGAAATAGGAGTTACTAAGTCGACTTAGGTATGCAGAAAAGCGTTACAATTAAAAGAATGTTGATGAGCGAGCAAAGCGAGTTCGAAATTTAAGCACCGGTTTACCTTCTCGGCTTATTTATGGAAATAAGTTTGAGGAATATAAGAGAATGTAAGAGCCAGCGAAGCGAGATCTAAAATTTTATTTATGTTTGCTGCATCCTCTGCATTTATACTTTACATGATTTTGTAAGGAGCCTCCAACTGCTTCCTGCTGAACATATCTTGGCCTTTTTGGAATTTGATTAAAAAGTAAGATTTGGGGACGGATCGTCCCTGCCGCTCCCCCGTCCGCCCCCAGTGCATTTGTGAAGAGGAAATAAAGAATACTTTATTATTATTATATACTGGTTTATTTAGTGAAGTCGTGCTCTGTCGTGCAGGTACGTGCGACTAGTAGAGGCAGGCGTGCACGAGGCGCTGGCGGTGAGCGAGGCGGGCGCGTGTCGCGGCGCGCGGGCCCGGCGCGCGGCGCGCCCGCCCCCGCACCTGCACGCCGCGCTGGCGCCGCGCGTGCGCACCGCGCACCCCGCGCACCCCACACACCGCGCGCGCGCTCTGCTGGCTGCTGTACTACCCGACCACTATAAGGTAAGCGAGAGGCAGGCGAGGGGGCGCGTGTCGGGGGCGCGGGCCCGGCGCGCGGCGCGCCCGCCCCCGCACCTGCACGCCGCGCTGGCGCCGCGCGTGCGCACCGCGCACCCCGCGCACCCCACACACCGCGCGCGCGCTCTGCTGGCTGCTGTACTACCCGACCACTATAAGGTAAGCGAGAGGCAGGCGAGGGGGCGCGTGTCGGGGGCGCGGGCCCGGCGCGCGGCGCGCCCGCCCCCGCACCTGCACGCCGCGCTGGCGCCGCGCGTGCGCACCGCGCACCCCGCGCACCCCACACACCGCGCGCGCGCTCTGCTGGCTGCTGTACTACCCGACCACTATAAGGTAAGCGAGAGGCAGGCGAGGGGGCGCGTGTCGGGGGCGCGGGCCCGGCGCGCGGCGCGCCCGCCCCCGCACCTGCACGCCGCGCTGGCGCCGCGCGTGCGCACCGCGCACCCCGCGCACCCCACACACCGCGCGCGCGCTCTGCTGGCTGCTGTACTACCCGACCACTATAAGGTAAGCGAGAGGCAGGCGAGGGGGCGCGTGTCGGGGGCGCGGGCCCGGCGCGCGGCGCGCCCGCCCCCGCACCTGCACGCCGCGCTGGCGCCGCGCGTGCGCACCGCGCACCCCGCGCACCCCACACACCGCGCGCGCGCTCTGCTGGCTGCTGTACTACCCGACCACTATAAGGTAAGCGAGAGGCAGGCGAGGGGGCGCGTGTCGGGGGCGCGGGCCCGGCGCGCGGCGCGCCCGCCCCCGCACCTGCACGCCGCGCTGGCGCCGCGCGTGCGCACCGCGCACCCCGCGCACCCCACACACCGCGCGCGCGCTCTGCTGGCTGCTGTACTACCCGACCACTATAAGGTAAGCGAGAGGCAGGCGAGGGGGCGCGTGTCGGGGGCGCGGGCCCGGCGCGCGGCGCGCCCGCCCCCGCACCTGCACGCCGCGCTGGCGCCGCGCGTGCGCACCGCGCACCCCGCGCACCCCACACACCGCGCGCGCGCTCTGCTGGCTGCTGTACTACCCGACCACTATAAGGTAAGCGAGAGGCAGGCGAGGGGGCGCGTGTCGGGGGCGCGGGCCCGGCGCGCGGCGCGCCCGCCCCCGCACCTGCACGCCGCGCTGGCGCCGCGCGTGCGCACCGCGCACCCCGCGCACCCCACACACCGCGCGCGCGCTCTGCTGGCTGCTGTACTACCCGACCACTATAAGGTAAGCGAGAGGCAGGCGAGGGGGCGCGTGTCGGGGGCGCGGGCCCGGCGCGCGGCGCGCCCGCCCCCGCACCTGCACGCCGCGCTGGCGCCGCGCGTGCGCACCGCGCACCCCGCGCACCCCACACACCGCGCGCGCGCTCTGCTGGCTGCTGTACTACCCGACCACTATAAGGTAAGCGAGAGGCAGGCGAGGGGGCGCGTGTCGGGGGCGCGGGCCCGGCGCGCGGCGCGCCCGCCCCCGCACCTGCACGCCGCGCTGGCGCCGCGCGTGCGCACCGCGCACCCCGCGCACCCCACACACCGCGCGCGCGCTCTGCTGGCTGCTGTACTACCCGACCACTATAAGGTAAGCGAGAGGCAGGCGAGGGGGCGCGTGTCGGGGGCGCGGGCCCGGCGCGCGGCGCGCCCGCCCCCGCACCTGCACGCCGCGCTGGCGCCGCGCGTGCGCACCGCGCACCCCGCGCACCCCACACACCGCGCGCGCGCTCTGCTGGCTGCTGTACTACCCGACCACTATAAGGTAAGCGAGAGGCAGGCGAGGGGGCGCGTGTCGGGGGCGCGGGCCCGGCGCGCGGCGCGCCCGCCCCCGCACCTGCACGCCGCGCTGGCGCCGCGCGTGCGCACCGCGCACCCCGCGCACCCCACACACCGCGCGCGCGCTCTGCTGGCTGCTGTACTACCCGACCACTATAAGGTAAGCGAGAGGCAGGCGAGGGGGCGCGTGTCGGGGGCGCGGGCCCGGCGCGCGGCGCGCCCGCCCCCGCACCTGCACGCCGCGCTGGCGCCGCGCGTGCGCACCGCGCACCCCGCGCACCCCACACACCGCGCGCGCGCTCTGCTGGCTGCTGTACTACCCGACCACTATAAGGTAAGCGAGAGGCAGGCGAGGGGGCGCGTGTCGGGGGCGCGGGCCCGGCGCGCGGCGCGCCCGCCCCCGCACCTGCACGCCGCGCTGGCGCCGCGCGTGCGCACCGCGCACCCCGCGCACCCCACACACCGCGCGCGCGCTCTGCTGGCTGCTGTACTACCCGACCACTATAAGGTAAGCGAGAGGCAGGCGAGGGGGCGCGTGTCGGGGGCGCGGGCCCGGCGCGCGGCGCGCCCGCCCCCGCACCTGCACGCCGCGCTGGCGCCGCGCGTGCGCACCGCGCACCCCGCGCACCCCACACACCGCGCGCGCGCTCTGCTGGCTGCTGTACTACCCGACCACTATAAGGTAAGCGAGAGGCAGGCGAGGGGGCGCGTGTCGGGGGCGCGGGCCCGGCGCGCGGCGCGCCCGCCCCCGCACCTGCACGCCGCGCTGGCGCCGCGCGTGCGCACCGCGCACCCCGCGCACCCCACACACCGCGCGCGCGCTCTGCTGGCTGCTGTACTACCCGACCACTATAAGGTAAGCGAGAGGCAGGCGAGGGGGCGCGTGTCGGGGGCGCGGGCCCGGCGCGCGGCGCGCCCGCCCCCGCACCTGCACGCCGCGCTGGCGCCGCGCGTGCGCACCGCGCACCCCGCGCACCCCACACACCGCGCGCGCGCTCTGCTGGCTGCTGTACTACCCGACCACTATAAGGTAAGCGAGAGGCAGGCGAGGGGGCGCGTGTCGGGGGCGCGGGCCCGGCGCGCGGCGCGCCCGCCCCCGCACCTGCACGCCGCGCTGGCGCCGCGCGTGCGCACCGCGCACCCCGCGCACCCCACACACCGCGCGCGCGCTCTGCTGGCTGCTGTACTACCCGACCACTATAAGGTAAGCGAGAGGCAGGCGAGGGGGCGCGTGTCGGGGGCGCGGGCCCGGCGCGCGGCGCGCCCGCCCCCGCACCTGCACGCCGCGCTGGCGCCGCGCGTGCGCACCGCGCACCCCGCGCACCCCACACACCGCGCGCGCGCTCTGCTGGCTGCTGTACTACCCGACCACTATAAGGTAAGCGAGAGGCAGGCGAGGGGGCGCGTGTCGGGGGCGCGGGCCCGGCGCGCGGCGCGCCCGCCCCCGCACCTGCACGCCGCGCTGGCGCCGCGCGTGCGCACCGCGCACCCCGCGCACCCCACACACCGCGCGCGCGCTCTGCTGGCTGCTGTACTACCCGACCACTATAAGGTAAGCGAGAGGCAGGCGAGGGGGCGCGTGTCGGGGGCGCGGGCCCGGCGCGCGGCGCGCCCGCCCCCGCACCTGCACGCCGCGCTGGCGCCGCGCGTGCGCACCGCGCACCCCGCGCACCCCACACACCGCGCGCGCGCTCTGCTGGCTGCTGTACTACCCGACCACTATAAGGTAAGCGAAAGGCAGGCGAGGGGGCGCGTGTCGGGGGCGCGGGCCCGGCGCGCGGCGCGCCCGCCCCCGCACCTGCACGCCGCGCTGGCGCCGCGCGTGCGCACCGCGCACCCCGCGCACCCCACACACCGCGCGCGCGCTCTGCTGGCTGCTGTACTACCCGACCACTATAAGGTAAGCGAGAGGCAGGCGAGGGGGCGCGTGTCGGGGGCGCGGGCCCGGCGCGCGGCGCGCCCGCCCCCGCACCTGCACGCCGCGCTGGCGCCGCGCGTGCGCACCGCGCACCCCGCGCTCCCCACACACCGCGCGCGCGCTCTGCTGGCTGCTGTACTACCCGACCACTATAAGGTAAGCGAGAGGCAGGCGAGGGGGCGCGTGTCGGGGGCGCGGGCCCGGTGCGCGGCGCGCCCGCCCCCGCACCTGCACGCCGCGCTGGCGCCGCGCGTGTGCACCGCGCACCCCGCGCACCCCACACACCGCGCGCGCGCTCTGCTGGCTGCTGTACTACCCGACCACTATAAGGTAAGCGAGAGGCAGGCGAGGGGGCGCGTGTCGGGGGCGCGGGCCCGGCGCGCGGCGCGCCCGCCCCCGCACCTGCACGCCGCGCTGGCGCAGCGCGTGCGCACCGCGCACCCCGCGCACCCCACACACCGCGCGCGCGCTCTGCTGGCTGCTGTACTACCCGACCACTATAAGGTAAGCGAGAGGCAGGCGAGGGGGCGCGTGTCGGGGGCGCGGGCCCGGCGCGCGGCGCGCCCGCCCCCGCACCTGCACGCCGCGCTGGCGCCGCGCGTGCGCACCGCGCACCCCGCGCACCCCACACACCGCGCGCGCGCTCTGCTGGCTGCTGTACTACCCGACCACTATAAGGTAAGCGAGAGGCAGGCGAGGGGGCGCGTGTCGGGGGCGCGGGCCCGGCGCGCGGCGCGCCCGCCCCCGCACCTGCACGCCGCGCTGGCGCAGCGCGTGCGCACCGCGCACCCCGCGCACCCCACACACCGCGCGCGCGCTCTGCTGGCTGCTGTACTACCCGACCACTATAAGGTAAGCGAGAGGCAGGCGAGGGGGCGCGTGTCGGGGGCGCGGGCCCGGCGCGCGGCGCGCCCGCCCCCGCACCTGCACGCCGCGCTGGCGCCGCGCGTGCGCACCGCGCACCCCGCGCACCCCACACACCGCGCGCGCGCTCTGCTGGCTGCTGTACTACCCGACCACTATAAGGTAAGCGAGAGGCAGGCGAGGGGGCGCGTGTCGGGGGCGCGGGCCCGGCGCGCGGCGCGCCCGCCCCCGCACCTGCACGCCGCGCTGGCGCCGCGCGTGCGCACCGCGCACCCCGCGCACCCCACACACCGCGCGCGCGCTCTGCTGGCTGCTGTACTACCCGACCACTATAAGGTAAGCGAGAGGCAGGCGAGGGGGCGCGTGTCGGGGGCGCGGGCCCGGCGCGCGGCGCGCCCGCCCCCGCACCTGCACGCCGCGCTGGCGCCGCGCGTGCGCACCGCGCACCCCGCGCACCCCACACACCGCGCGCGCGCTCTGCTGGCTGCTGTACTACCCGACCACTATAAGGTAAGCGAGAGGCAGGCGAGGGGGCGCGTGTCGGGGGCGCGGGCCCGGCGCGCGGCGCGCCCGCCCCCGCACCTGCACGCCGCGCTGGCGCCGCGCGTGCGCACCGCGCACCCCGCGCACCCCACACACCGCGCGCGCGCTCTGCTGGCTGCTGTACTACCCGACCACTATAAGGTAAGCGAGAGGCAGGCGAGGGGGCGCGTGTCGCGGCGCGCGGGCACGGCGCGCACCCCGCGCGCCCTCAGCTGGCTGTTATACTACCCGACCACTATAAGGTAAGCGGTCAGGTAAAGTCAGTTATAAATATAGTGCTTTGATTTCATTATTTGAATACTCAAACCCGAAATCCTCATCACTAATACGAGTTTCGAATAGTTAGGCGCGACCGCCGCGGTGCTAGCACTCGGCCCGAGATTTTGACGGACCGATATAATACAAAACACATTTGATCTTGTCTCACACTCCACACTGCCATCCTACCGTGCTGTACGACAGGTTTCTGTTTTGTCTAATATAACATATGGACCCGCTGAGTTCGGTTGCTGTGGATACACGATCGACGTTACAGGGACTTCACACTCAGTGCCCGTCACAAACGCCCGTAGGCGGGCGTTTAGACATGAAGGAAAATGGCTGTTTAAACTGCATTTTGTGGCGTGAATTGGCATTTAGATAATTATTGTTTATTTATGTCATTTTCTTGACGTTTTCAAGGATTGATGATACCCTTACCTTGATACCTACAGCCAACAAAATTATAGAAAACTAAAGACTATAAAGTTGAAACCTTCTAAATACAGATGAACGTGTTACTAATTCTCTTTAGGCAGTGTTTGCTTAAGAATTTAACATAAACAGGGTTTGTTTAGATGTTCATTAGGTAACAGATCTAAAATACCAATCTTTTCAGATTTTGCAACGCAAGAAGTGCGCCAACGAGCAAGAGATCGCCGACATAAAAGCTTCGTTATGGGCCGTTGGCAACACTGCTGTGACGTCACAGGGCCTCCAACAACTAATGAACTTGAGTAACGGATACTTGGAAGACTCTGTGTTGGTTCATATCGTAAGGCTGGCCAAGTACAACCCAGTGTATTCTGTGCGAGCGACTGCCTTTTATGTACTCGGACTTATTGGAAGCACGTATGATGGTGCTAATCTACTTTCCGATCTTGGTAAGGAAAATAAACTAACAGGTTTTGTCTAAACTAATCCGTACTAATATTATAAATTCGAAAGTAACTCTGTCTGTCTGTATGTATGTATTTCTTTCTGTATGTATGTATGTATGTTACCTTTTCACGCCTAAACCACTGAACGGATTTCGATCAAATTTGGCAGAGAGATAGATTGCATCCCGGGGAAGGACATAGGATAGTTTTCATCGACATACCTCGCGGGTGGCGCCGCAGGCGGAAGCTAGTGTTATAAAAAGAAATGATTAGATGTTTTTAAATGTTTGATTGTTATGCTTTCACGCTAAAACCACTAAATGGATATGGTTGAAATTTAGCACATGAACATGACCTGGATTAGGACATAGGATACTTTTTATCCCGATATTCCCACGGGATCGAGACTTATGCGGGTAAAACCGCGGGGTGCAGCTAGTGTGTAATAATTTTGTCTCATTGGCTTAATAAATACATTTTGTTGCTTACCTTTTAGGATGGCTATGCGTAAGACATACGAGACACGATCAATTCCCAGTGATTCCCGACGAAACCTATGCCACCTTTGAGCAAGGCACGAACGTACATTACTTTGTGACGTCACCAGAATGTCGCTACAACGCCTACGACACAGAAATGAGCGAACATTCAGATCACACCGATCAAAGTGTCGCAGAAAGCTTACATTCAGATACTACAAAACTTTATGGAAAAGCTGGATCGATATCTGCCGACAATTCGGAAATCAAAGACCAAGATGTGACAGACCATAAAGATTACACTGATGGGCGACCGGACAAAAGAAAGTCGCATACGCTACCATCACAAAGTTGCTCCAGTTCACACGACCGACCAATTTTATCGGAGTCGAGAACTGTCGATATACTTCGCGATTGTTCGAGTTACGAAAGACCTGGACCTCCTCGAGTCCCAATGGCGGAAAATAGACTGTTAATAGGCAGAATGAACTCCTTAGAGCACCATGAGGGAAGAGTGAGGAACACCAGTGAATCTAGTACCAGTGGAGTTAGTAGTTGCGATTCATTTCTTGGGAAATACGCTATTCCGTAAGTATAAACCAAAATTCCTCTTAAGGCGAAAACGCCAGGTTAGCCCGCGAAATTCTAAGGGCTTTGGCAGGTCCGTGGTATACCTACCTGTCGAGCATTTTTTTTTCAAAATGTCTTATACATCGAAACGTGATACTTTACGGGTATTGGTCTTATTTTGTTTTCTGTTTGCATTGATGTCAACTATCGATTTGTATAGGCTCCATTCGTGGCCGCCTTTAAAAAAAAACGAAAAGGCGTTACAGTAGGTATGCCAGGCTCCATAAAAAATCTTCAATCCGATTTCTTAATATATGTTTTGCAAAGAAAAATACAGGTCAGAATTAGATTGTATGTGGATCAAAATATAATTCGCGATCGTAACAAATACGTATTTACAGAATTAAAATCGCTCAAATCTGAATTTCGCGGGCTACGTTAACGCATCTATCTATCTATAAATTCCAAGCCTGACTGACTGATATATCAACGCACAGCCTAAATAGCTGGTCTTAGAGACATGAAACTTGGAGGGTGTGTTCTTTGTGAAGAGTAGGTATCCACTAAGAAAGGGTTTTTCGAAATTCCACCCCTAAGAGATTGAATGAGTCGCGAGCAGAAGCTAGTCCCCAATATAATTTTATTATTTTCTTATATTCTGACATGTAATGTCGTGTTTGCAGTGATAGAGTTTTGACTCTGAGTCCAATACCGAGTTCTTCGAGTCTGTATGGTATGAAGAGCAGTAACAGCACGCACCGGCCGAAGATATCAGAATTACAACGTCGCACGTCCACTTCCAGTGAGTTGGACCTCTACCATATTTACATTATTCTTATTGCCTCCTTATCCTGAGGCCCTTTGTGCACACACGTTTTTCTTGCCGTGAAAAACTACGGTTTATTCGCCGTGTGTAGGCACGGTCGTCAATGTTGTATCTGATCACTATGGAAGCTTGTACACGGACACGTATTTTCTACGACGCGGTTTATACGCCACCGTACCGTAACGAAACCGTGCCGCGTACAAAGCTTGACTCCGATCAGTTTGTTCTACCACCTGCTTTTGTTATACCGAATGTGTTTTTTTTTTTCAAAAATATTATCATTGCAGGTTTCACGGGAAACGAAGTGGCCAGCTCGCCTCCATCTCAGATGGATATGACAGGATACGCTACTTTGAAGTCTCTTAACAGACGGTAGGTGATAAGGAAAAGGAAAAAAAAACTATACTAAACTATTTTTAAAACAACTATGCAATTAAGGCTGTAATCGCTTATACCCGGCTTACACCATCTTAGCTGTAACCCGGTTGAATAAAATATTAGAATGCGATCGAAATGAGTTCAATAAAAATATGAGACACTTATCTTAGGAATACTTTTCTAGGCCATATTTATCAGAAAGCGCTGCAGGTTCAAGTGAAATAGACGACTTGAGCTGGTTACTATCGGACACGAACAGACGTTCAAAACCTTTCTCTTCACTGAGGGACAGAGCCAAGTCTACTAAAGAAAGAATGGCCAAAATGAGGTAATTTTATATTATTAATTTAAAATTAATAAAATAGGTATGTCAACAGCTTAACTATATGTTGTCCATTAAACATACGTACATCCATTACTTATACATTATAATTGGATCACTATTTTCATATAATTTGATTTTAGATGGCATATCGTATTTATTAGGTTTAAATACATACTTAAAGTCACGACTTTTTTTCCATGGGATTAGCGGGCTGGCAAAAACAACAGAACATCAGCTGCGCTAAGATTATTTGGTTTAGTAATCAAGTTATTAGAATAAGTTCTTACTGTGTTACACAAATGTTGGATGTTGTATAATGTTGAATATGGTCATGTTCTATGTTTACTGAAGCAGCAACCACCATCGTTGCGTATGGCGTAATTATTGTGGGTTCTCTCTCTATCTGGCAGAATCTTCTTTAGGGCTGATTTTTTCATCACCAGATAACTTTTATTCGCGGTATAAAATTGACCTTTGACAGTTTTTGTACGAAACAACTGTCAACATTTCAAAATTATTCCTCGAATAAAGTTATCAGATGATTGAACACATGTTCACAGATAACTGTTTTATTGAGATATAAATATGATAGATGAGTCTTTCAATTATTATCGATATGAAATGTATGCCAAAGGAAGATTCTTACAGTGAACTTTCTGCGATATGATGGTTCTACTTTTTAATTATTATGGATATGAAATTTATGCCTAATTCTGACATACAAAATTATGAGTTTTGAATGTATGATAAATGAGTGTTTGCCAACCAATTTTCTGCGAAATGAAGTTTATGCTATCCGCTGTTATGCAAAATAATATTATGACATAAAAAGTTCTGCTATAAAGCTATTGTAACCCGTATAATGAGGTTGTTAGCCGTAACAAATCAAGAGCGCACATGAAGCAGCGACTTTTATGAACTCTGAAGTAAGGTTCATTATTACAATGATAATGACGAAAACACAATGAGAATGAAGCACACTCGTGAAATTAAATTACATGACATTGTTTACATTGTTGTTGACATTTCCTATCTGACTACCCCTGAGAAGAAATGGCGATACAAATTCAGGGGACAAAGTCTCTTTTAAAGACATTAAGTATAAAAAATATAGTGTAACAAAATGCAGGGTTGCATCCGGACTGACCTTTCGAGGAAAGTATCAGTAACAGTTTGTGAAATGCAACAACCAAATGCTTTGTTGTTATAGTCTGTTGGAGTACGACTGGAAACCTTTACCTTTGGGAGACAACGCCCGCGCATCTCCACCTAGCGGGACAGCGGGTGCCACCGGGGCGACGGCCGCCTCGCTACAAGCCCGGCGTGCTACCTGCCCCTCCGCCCCGTGTCCCGTGCGTCTCACGCACGGACATACACCTGCATACATCGGAATCTGTCTTCCTAGGGACCTTATGGAACTGTTTCCCAGGTATTTATCCTTCATTAATGTCTGAGTTATCTTACTATAATAGAAAACGATAAATAAGAATTATCAAAATGAATTGAGACTTGGAATAAGTGCCATTTGCCTATCTTCTATTCATTCAATTATTTACTGACAGACAACGCACAACTTTATAAGCATGAACCTTGCACAAGGAAGAATTTTTGAAAAACCATCCTCTAAAAGGCTTAAATAGGGGATTTTTGTAAATGTGACCTCTAAAGGGGCTAAATAGAGGATTTTTGTAAATCTGACCTCTAAAGGGGCTAAATAGTGGATTTTTGTAAATCTGACCTCTAAAGGGGTTAAATAGGGGATGAAAGTTTTTATTTATTTATTTATTTTATAATTTATGTACACAGTAAAATACATGACATCATGATGTCATGTTTTTATGACAGTTCGTCATTTTTCTTGATGGAAAATCCCATCGGGCATACTTCTTGTGTGAATATAAATCTAAAGAGGTTAAACTAGACTAAGCTGCAGATTGAACCTAAAAACATTGCTTCGTTATGTATAGGTTGAATTGACTAGTTGATAGAATGACTTGACATCTAACTTTTTTTCGTGTGTTTTACAGAGACGAAGATATGAACGACGAAGACACTGATAAAAGTGACACGAAACGTGATCGCCTGCCGTCATTCCTTGTAGACACAAGTAGTGCTAGCACGGAAAATAAGTCACGCGCCACGCCTGATAGTCAGAAATTAGCTTCACATAAAGGTAAAATTATTTTTACATCATCTCTAATGTCCTTTATTTTGCGTCCGATCGAAAATGTTTTTTTGTTTGAAGATAGAGTTTTCTTTGGTTGAAGTAAAAGAAATGCAGTGTCAATCTTTCAATCAATTACTTTAACCGTTTAAAGTTGAATACCACTACACTCTGTCCACTAGGTTAACCGTTTTTGACAGATGGAACTAGTGATTGCAGCAACGCTATAACACACATTTCGATAATTTCACTTTAATTTGTATGTGTTATAAATTATCGATTTTTTGCTGTCGAGTAAAAAGTGGTGCAGTTTCTATGTCTGTGTTTATTATTATTAAATACAAAACAATACAAATAAGCCGCTTTGTTTACTTTAATTTCAATTTTGCAGGTTTCATAGCGGAAATCAGCGTAAAAATAAAGTATGCACTGGTTTGCCGTATCAATTGTGTTGTAGTGTATATATGTTACTGTAAAAGCCCGAACTGCGGTAAATCACAGAATTTACCGGTAAATCCTACGATTTAGTAAGTCTCACCGGTAAAAGTCCCGAATTTTTCTATAATAATCATCAATTTTGACTTTTACCGGCATTCAGTTGGTAAATCTTAGGTTTTACCATAGACACCGGAGTCTGTTTTGCAGTGATTCGTTTCTGTCACTAACTTTTGTAGCACAACATATTGTCTTTTTAAGACGAATCCACGAAGCCACGAAGGCAAGGCAAGGTAGGAGCAGGTGGGTTTAACACTCTCCTCAGCTCGCGGGCCGCCTCGCCCCTCCGCGCCTACGCGGGCTTAAATTACACTCTAGGGATACATAAATTACACTCTAGGGGTACATATACAGTTCCAGCGTCTCTGACATGGTCATAATGGTAGAGACGCTGGAACTGCTAGACCAGATGCTGCACAACCTAAATGGAGCCTCTCGGCGGGTTGGCCTCGGCATGAATTTAGACAAGACAAAAGTTATGTACAACTTGTACGTCTTGCCGAGTCCAATCCACATCGAAAGATAACTTCTCGAAGTTGTGAAGAATTATGTCTACCTAGGGCAAGTCATCCAGCTCCGTAGACACAACTTTGAGAACAAAGTCGCCAAAAGGATCCAGTTGGGTTGGGTAGTAGTTGGAAAACTTCGCCAAGTCTTCTTGTCGCCTATCCACAGTGTTTGAAGACTAAGGTCTTCAACCAGTGCGTCCTGCCCGTCGACGACGACATAATAATAAAAATAAAAAAATTGTTTATTTGATAACATAATTTGTACAACAAATTTGAGATTGAAACCTTTTAAGCAAACGATGCCTGGGAGACATACGGTGCCGAAATGTTGACACTGATAGGCTGGTCCACAAATTAAAGGTCGCTCGGAGTCTCTTTAAAGGATAAAATTAGGAATGAAATTATCCGGAAAATAACCGGAGTTGCCGACATAGCTTGCAGAGTAAGCAAACTGAAGTGGCAGTGGGCTGGCCATGTTTGTCGAAGGGCCGCTGGCCGGTGGAGCAGACGAGTCTTGGAGTGGAGACCGCGTATCGGCAAGCGTAGTGTGGGACGCCCCCCAGCTGAATGGACGGATGACCCAAAGAAGGTGGCTGGGACAGACTGGATGTGGAAGGCGGAGGACAGGGTGTTGTGGCGCAGCCTGGGAGACGCCTATGTCCAGCAGTGGACTGCGATAGGCTGAGTTGATTGATCCAAAACAAAAATGTTCCAAATCAGAAAACGAAATTTAATCGGACTCTACCTATATTACATGTATTCTCTCAATATTCTAGACTCATTACTAATATGCTATTATTTCTTTTACAGCTAGTTCAAGCACCATAGCAGTTCAAATTCACAAAGTGAATTCGGAAAAATCAGAACTAGCCGTCTCCTACGCAGACACATCGATTGCTAGCGTAGAAACAAGTGACAATCCACGTTCAACCAAAGACAAAACCAAAAGGATTGTCACTACAGTCAGTGTAGACGAAAGTGTGACCACACCCAGCAAAGTTGTTGATGAGGGTGTGAAAACAGCTAATAATGAAAATAAAGATGATATTACAGCTTCAATTGAAGCACAGGTCACTAATCAAGGGCCCCGAGAAGTAGGTCTTCGGTCTAATGCTGATGAAAATAACGTTCAAAGTGTAGGGGCAGTAGTTACTGAGACTGGTATTAGCGCTGGTTCGTCGTCGGCCAATAGAAAGTGGCGGCATATAACTGCGGACTGTCTGGCTTGCGTGCGCACGAGACCTCCGTCGTCGCATGAGTTGCGCGAAGCCTTCTTTGCAGGTAAGGCTGGTAAGAACTATTTACGAGTGTGAACACTCGATTTTTTTTACTAAATCTCTTCATGATTTTTGGCAGATATGAATTTTGATTTGAATTTTTTATCTGAACCTTTAAATGCTCTTTCTAAATATCTGTATAAAATTCAATTATAAATTGTTCTGCAGTAAAACTGTAAAATTATCGAGTTTTATCGAGTTTTCGAAGAAGTTTCTCGTTGAAGAGCGTATTCTCTGTTCGTTTTACCTGTTTAACAAACTGGCTTTAAAGCTTGCTGTGTCAGGATAAAGCCCAGGAATTGTACGTATTTTACCGTTTATAATGTTTCTAGGTATGGATGGGTCAGGTACGAGCTTTATGGAGCCTCGCAGTCCGACCGCCGAGAAACCTGCAGCCGATAACAAAACAGGCCCGCAAGCAGAACTGTTGCATCAAGTGCACTTCATGTCCAACCCAATACACTTGAAACAGGTATTGTGTTTTTTCTTTCTGAATAAAAAATATATAACTAATAATATAAATATCTAGTATTTGTGTACACACATTTCACACATACCTATATAGCCCTAAGGCTAAAATTCTCTGCTCCTTTCGGTTCCAGTGCTAACACGACCCGAAACGAGCAGAAAATTTTCTAATGTGATTGAATAATGAACCCAATGAACCTTATAATGTTAGTCTGAAAAATGCTAAAGATCTTGCACGAGCGCGCTCGTGGACTCTCGAGGAGCCGTTTGATGTTTGCGTCCGATGTGTTTACAATTTTGCACTTTATTCCACTTAGAATAAAGTGTATTTTTTAATGTTATCAGAAAACGTGCCCTAACGCTACTTTCGTACAGCGAGGAGCCTAAGAACTATTAATTTGTAACGTTGATGATCAGACCTATTATATCCCCGTCTCGGTTATTCTCAGTCTATTTTACTAAGCAAGGTTATTTTTTTCCAGGCTCGTTCTCTACTGCTGTCAATGAAGCAACGCCATCCAGAGGTATTTCGTAGCCCATGTGTTTATTCTGACGTTAGTGCGTTACTGGCAAGAGATACATACATGTTGTGCGCGCGACGGTTCGTACAAGAACTATTTCTTGATACGTGCTTCGATTGTTTTGCTACGGAGCCGGCAGCGGTGTTGACGCGCCATGGCGTCGCTTCTCCGTCGGTTAGTGTAGGTCCGATCGTACGCAAATAGTATTTTGACATTTCCGAGCTTGTGAGGTCACGGACTTTTATTTATAAAAATAATATTTGGATCGGAGTTTAGTCCATGTTTTTCTTCCTGGTAAAAATATGTAACTCAGTATGTGATTGATTTGAATTGTCACAGATGATGTTAGCATGCTATATTTGTTTTTGTATCTAATAAATATTGTCAGAGTTGACTGTTTAAAAAGGCTACTATAATAATATTAATAAAAAATAAATACGAAATACGTTGTTAAAAGTACTGGGTCAAATTAAATTAGTTAGCGAAACTCCGCAGACGTGATGGTATTTAAACGATGATAAAACAAATTAATGTGATGTTTTTGTGTGGGGTCATCGACCGTGTAGTGTAGTCATTTGAAATATCAGTTTAAAAATAATTTTATTTTTGTGTGTTTTCAATGTCTAAACAAAAGAAAACAGATTTTCTCAACTCATACTTCAAGTAAAAACACTAACAGCGGTCGTTGACCCCCCAAAATTTATTTAATTAGTTTTAATAGGTTTGCTAGCTAATTTAATTTGACCCGGTCTATGCTGTTCGTCTAACATCCGTTTTATAAAAATGCTCTTTCTTTAAGAAAATATTTACGCAAATACTAGTTCAAATACTAGTTCGCGACTTTACATCGTCAATCATATTACGATTACTACTGATGTTTTACTTTTATGCAGGTTTTGGTAATTTATAAGGTACTAATTTAATTATCTGATGCTGTAACTTCCTGTTATTATTCTATTTTCGAGCACTTGTATGGATTTGAATTTATATTATAGCACTTTATTATAGATAGGTTACCTTAAAATATGGATGTAAAAATACAATCTAGTTATATACGATGTAACGTTACACAACAGTCTTCAATTAGTATTAGAAGTTATTGTTGCAGTTATACATGTAAAATAATGCTAATTTATATTATTTTATAATGTAGGTCTTCCGATTTTATCGGATGAGTATAAAATAAAATTATGCTCTTTTGAAAAGTGTGCGTCAGTCTTTAAATCTATGCCCAGAGTTTTAATTTAGAGCCAATCTACAACCTAACTCTGCATCGATTTATTAGTGAAACAAGGTTTTAGATGAGCGTGGACAAAACATTATTAACAATGATCGCTATTTGTTGTTATAATTGTAAAAATCTTTAAAAAAAATCCTAAAGTCACAGAATTTCGTATCTGATATCCACGTTCATGGAAAATCTTGTAAAAATACATGCAACCAATTATTATTATCATCAAAAAAAAAAAAACAAAACTTATAGCTTTATGATACAAATGTAAGAATCCCGAATAACCAATTATGTATTTGAGATAAATTCCGCTAATTGCCAAGATCTTATTACATACATTATTTTAAATTGAAAATTATTGTCAAATAGGGATGATGACAATTTTTTTTGAACTCAAAAACTAATTTTTTTGCAGATAGTGCAAACAATACCGTCACATCCACGGCAAACTTACGAATCTATATGTTTTATTCTTAAACGTTTTAAAATAACTGCAAAAACGTGATGTAACGTCTTACTAGCGGCATACAGTGTCCGCACCGTGCGGTAAGGACGGGATTAATCCCCTCCAATAACTGAAAGCGTGTAGCTTCTCCAAATTTCCATCGATTTTACAGATGTTTACGATTATCTCATTTTAGTATGCGTTTCTTTGAAATTACATTAATTGTTCGAACATTTTTAATATTAGTCATCATCTATATTGCAGATTATTCAAAGCTTTTATTTATTTAGTGAAAGCAACTAAATCGACGCGATTGCCTTAGGTTATTCTTTTAGGAAAATAACGAAACTGTTAATTTACTAGTCTCACATAATGACAATAGGACCTAACTGACTGAATTTTGCACCATTCCCACTGACTCCAATAGTTAATTATAGCGTACCTATTCACCTATCCCACCTTATACAACGATACGAGATGTTCCCTAGTTTCAAGCATATTATTATAGTTTTAAATACAAACTACTACAAACATTGTGTTCATTATTTTACTAAAGTCTTATGTTTGCATTTAATAGTACTTGTTCTCTTATTTTCATTGTTGTTATTTATGGAAACTCGATCAGAATAGCAATTTAGTTTTACTTTACATGATATTATAAGTATTAATACAGAGCACGCAGGATGTCACATACTACTTGTTATATAATCGTTTGTTAATGTTCAATGATAGTGTGTAATCTGTAGTTGAAGTAAGTTTTTTCATACCACTTGTGGATTGTTATTAAAATTAAGTAAAAATTGTCAAACGCAGCAGTATTTATAGAGGAAAGTTCTTGTATGCTATCTAGTTTAATAATTTATGCGTCCTCGATATCCTGCATTTATGAGACTGTAACATTTAATATGAATATCAGCTAATAACCTCTATCTACTGCTACTTCCTGTTAAATACTAGTTCTAAGAGTTGATTCTGATACTGAAATAATAAAATACTACTCATTTCATTAGTCGAAAGTGAAATTCATAATTGCATATCGAATTATCTGTTCTTTTGTAAGTAATAAATAAAAAAATACGAAAAAGTGCCATCGTGCTGGTTCCTTGCAATTATATTAACATGTTACATTACTCCTAAGTACCAACCTTCTATTATGCCACTTCATTACAATAAATATATTATTTTATAATGTAGACTATAAGTTTTATTTTTTAACATGCACATGGTCTACTCTAAATGGTGAAGGCTCCTTCAAACAGACGCGACACGCGATAAAATCGCTACACAAAGGCACCGCAAATCGCGTAACGAGCGGTGCCTTTGTGTCGCGCGCGATTATATCGCGTGTCGCGCCTGTTTGTAGGAGCCTTGAAGGAACCATTACCGACTCGTACTCACACCAGATTGTCACACCAGTGTGACAAACAGGATTTTTTTTCTCGATTGTCACACCACTGATTTTTCCACACCATGTATACGGGTAAAACGGGCATGTCGTAAAAGACGTCACATGTCTTCGAATTTTTAGTTCTAGGACATGCCGGTTTTCTCACGATGTTCGTACGACGTATTTACCAACTCGCACTGGGCCCGCATGGTAGATTATAGCCCACTCCCTCTCGAAGAGAGGAGGGCTGTGTCCCAGCATTGAGAACATAGGCTGATTATGCTACATGTCTATTTGCCAATGTTGCTCACCTACTTATCTAGACAGCAATTTGTTTATGAAAAGGGTAAATTAAACAATCGTTTAAAATAAAAATAATAATTTAAATAAGTCGGTACAAATAAAATTAACACGCATTAACAGATGAAGCTTGAATCTACATTTTTGAAGAATCCTGACTCCTTGGTAGATTATCAGGATATACTATGACGAATTTAACCATTCTACGAATCTACTGAATAACTTAAGTGCTACTTTGACGATTCTGTCCCAGAAGCCTGGTTCCTCTTGCTCTTGCTGGCTCGCTGACGGGTAGTCATCATCGAAGTTCTCTAGCTGCCTTTTTTCTCGATGTGAGTCTGCAATGCTGTCAAGGTTGGCTGAGAAAAAAATAAGCAGGTGATTAATTACTGATTACGTATAAGTCATTAGGCAGTACCTACAACTACTTGCAACGAAGCATGCAAATTCATTAACAAAATTATTCAATTATTTATTTGCTCAAGTACCTATGGTAGGTGGTGGGTATGATAATTAGAGATCGGATATTCGGATGCATATTTACTTATAGTGAATTTTTGCTATGAAATACTTTCATAAATATGTCGATCCCGGAACCGCGGGATTTTCGATACAAAAGTGCATTCCATATTAGCCAACATCTCAACTTTAGGTGAATATATGCATCCGAATATCCGATCTCTAATGATAATAATATCATACCCGACATCATTATTGATGTCGGTGTCATTTTTTGCTTACGGATTTTGCTTTCATAGAGGAAGATATTCTGTTGAGTGGGGAGAACTTGATGCCTAAAATAGGTCAGTCATAGCTCAAGGGTAGATTTAATCGGTAAATATTAATATAAGTACCGATATTAAATACCTACATATCTACTGGGCGAGTTAAAGAGATGATGCGACTGCTGGGCGAAAAAAACTATTTCAAAATAGCTGACCCGACAGACGTGGCCCTGTTCAAATTTTAGTTATCATAGAAAAAAGCACTTTCCTTTTTCCCGAATTTTCCAATTTTCCGGGCAACTTGTCCATTTAAAAATTTCCAATTTCCAAAAAATAGAAAACTCCGTGAAGCCGTTTTCAAGTGATGCGCTTACCAACGAACTGCATTTCATTTTTATGTTTAACAGATATACAGACGGACGCCAGCACATCAAGCTACTACAACCTGTCAAATTTCTTTAATAGATTTTCAACTTTATCTCCAAGGCATAAGGTTCGAAGTTGATTGGGAAAATTTGACAGTTTCGGGTAGCTTGATGGCGTCTGTACATAGAAAGAAAGCGAGGTAAAAATACTTACATGAAAAGCTAGGAGCATCGATTGCAATCTGAAACAAATCAATTAAAGACTAATTATTATTTGTTGCAATGGTACATAACAAGCGCGTCTGTTGGTAGCATTGTCGAAGATTTGACTCTCTGGTCGTGCAAATTGAAATATACCTATGGTTACTGTAGTGGAACACGGGTGTGTCGTTTTATTAAAGTAGGTAACTAGCTTCTACCCGTGACGTCCGCGTGAAATTCCTCGTTCCCCCGACCCACTCCGTCGCATCGCATCGCCTTCCCGCGCTATTGGCGCCGATTCTGTTGTTCACAAACTAAACTAAATTTAAGTTCATGCATCTTTTTCTTTCTATTTCATTATGAAAAGGACAGAAGATAAATATTAGTTTAGTCCTGTCAAATTAAGATACTCCATAGACAATTTAGACGAGATTAAAAAAATGGCTATTAAAAATACGTCAATTTACGTCAGGCGCTGACTAATTTGACAGGACTAAACTAATATTTATCTTCTGTCCTTTTCTTAATGAAATAGAAAGAAAAAGATGCCTGAACTTAAATTTAGTTTAGTTTGTGATTGTGACACAACAGAATCGGCGCCATACCTTGTTTTCGCTTAGTTCTTTTTGCTCGGCTCCTAGGATCCTAGCGTGATGTTACGCAGCCTATAAGCCTTCTTCAAGAATTGGGCTATCAAATGTAGAATTTTTCAAATTCGACTGACAAACTCTTCAGTTTTATTATTATTATCACATCACACTAATATTAGGTATACATATAGGCGAAAGTTTGTGAGTGTGTGATTGTGAGGGTGTGTGTGTGTTTACCTATATGTTTGTTACTTCTTCACGCGCAAACGTCTGGAGCAATTTTGATAAAATTTTGTATGGAGGTAATAGCTGACACCCTGGATTAATACATAGGCTACTTTTTATCCCGATATTCCCACGGGATCGATATTTACGCGGGTGAAACCGCGGGGCGCAGCTAGTACTAGATAAATACCAAATTAAGTCATAGGTAATAAGCTTCCGTCACGACTTCATTTTCTATTTATTTTGCAAAGCTTACATATGGGTCTGAAGATATCTACAGGCCCAATTTAAATTGCAGCCAATAAAACCAAACGAAAAAAAAAGAAAATTAAACTAATCACTCACTTGATATGCCAATATACACGAATAAAATAACGTTAAAAGAGCGACGGTTAAAAGTATCGTCCTCATGTCTCTGGTTTCAATCACCACATTGATTCACCATGACTGTGAACTTGCCTTTTATACGAGGGCGTGGTTTCGCCTGATTGTGGCGGAAAATCATTGCTTGCAGACTCATCGCTACTATGGCAAGTGTTCAGACCTTTTTTATTAGGGTTACGTATCAAAAATAGGAACGTAAACTTTTTCTTTTTTCGGTGATAGATTTTAAAATAATATTATCTCTTCTTAGCTTATGTATCGATGGCAAAATGTTTAAATATTTTTGGCCCAAAATTCAGCTGCGCGAACTGCGCACACTGACGCAGTCAGAAGTTCATCAATTGATGATCTTCTGACTGCGACACAGGTGACAGGGCATGTGGCGCAGGATGGAAGGTGGGCCATTGTCTCTGGAAAGATGCCGCATACGCACTGAGATCAGAGCCGTTCGTAAACCCCAATCTCCAATCTGTGGAGATTGTCTTTGCTCCGGCTGATTTGGGTTCGAATTATAACTAGCAGCGCCCCGCGGTTTCATCTGCATAAGTGTCGAGCCCGTGGAAATATCGGGATAAAAACATGTCCTTTCCTACTGCAGGGCAAACGCGTCTCTCTTCTCATATGTCACAGAATTTAAAATAGCCGATAAAAAACCTCGCTGGAATATATATTATGCGTTCCTGCGGCTTGGCCGCTTTGCTATGGGCTGCTTTAGAACTATTTATCTAGGTATTATTAAACACCCACCGACGCGTCAGCTTTAGGACAAATTTTTGGTCATGGAAAAACGCGGAGAACGTCCATTATCAAATCTAAATTCAATCAAGCGCACTGGCCGAGAGACTGTTATGGTTAAATGTCTTGTAGGTACCGACGGAACCCTTATTGCGCGAACCCGACTTGCTCTTGACTGTTTTTTTTGGATTTTCCAACAGGTAGGTAACTACTTCATTGATATACTTAGCCTAAATTGCATGTATCTGTACATTTCATGAGAGAATCGTGTAGCTCACCATTTTCAGGATTTCGGAAATATTAGCTAAGTTGAAGTACCTAGCAACTTAGCTAATATTTCCGAAATCTCAATGTAAGTTTAGGGTTGTTACCCTTCATTAATTAGCAATTACAATTGATGCAAAAGGAGATGATTTTTTCCCTACATACAGGATTTCTTGATAGAACAACCCATAACAATTTGCCCGACCTTGGGATCGAGCCTATATAAGTTAGTAATTGCGCTTGCCACTAACGATGTAGGTAGGAAGTTGAGCTTTCATCATACCTACTCATAAAATAACATAGATTGTACCTACTTAGAAACAGTGGTAGACTAAGCCTGTCGGGGACCCGGGGCGGCAAAATTAAATGGGCTCTCCGGCCCAGGAATGAATGTCGAAATATTTATTTAGCACGCTACCTCGAAAATATTATGTTTTCTTTGGACTCAATACAGATGTAGAAAAACATTGTCGACCACAGAAAAGCTAGACCTTTTTATACAGTATGATACAAGAGCGAGTGAAACGAGCTTGAAAATTATAGTACCCCCTCCGCTAATACCCCAACTACAACTGCCTTTGCCGATTGCACCTTCACCCTCCCTCCCCCCGTTAGTCTACTAATGCAGTAATAAAGTAATCATGAAGAATTTTTGGTAACTTGGTATATACCTATAGGTAGGTACCTACTAACTACTACCGACAGTGACACAACATTCTAAAATAAAAATCCGGCCGAATGACTTTTGGTGTGGTCTGTACTCATATAAGATTGTGGTACGTCGTGTATGTTTTCATTAGCTGAAGCGACCTTGTCGATTCAGTTGCATGTTCCGCATGAAAGCATGCATACAATAGTACACTGGACACTGTGTATCATAGGCGTGGACTCGGACGGAAATGACGAGTCATCGCCATGTAATGTTTTGATTAGGTATACATGGAAATGGACATTAGAACCTAATTAAGTATATTTATTTGTTTACGTTTACCTATAGAGCATCAACAAAAAATAATTAGCTTCTAAGCATGTACATATTTGTATATAAATAGGTAACGCTTTTTACGGTGAAACAAATTACAGTGATTCTTCCAGACTTGGGTGAAACATTAATCCTCTAACTGAGCTAAATATAACAACGGGCTTAGGAGCGGGAATCGAACTCACGACCTCTCGCTCGACAGTTAACGCCTGGAACCATTGGGCTGTTACCGCAATTTTATTGGGGTCCTCAAAATTCACTTTGTCAGGTATGAATTTTAGTTCTGTTTAATCAAAGGCTTATTAGAAAGCCAGGGTAGGCTTAAAAGTAGAGCTTCTTACGCTCTACGCAGGCTATTCAGGATAAACCACCCACTAAGCGAAACATCCACCACCTTCGTTAGACCCCTGAATCATTTTCCTACTGGGCGCGCTCTCAATCGAATGCGTAGCTACCCCAAGTAGGACGCTGCAGACACACATTTGTCGAAGTGAGGTATTTACTGACCCATCTACCACCCAGTGCGTGTGCAGCGCTTCTGATTAGACCATGCCTCACTTGCTGGAGTCTTCTAAGTGCCCGTTCACCTGCACCTCGGATGACCTAAAAAATGTTACTGATGCTGCAATCAATGTGGCCACCTACTGGACTCAACCAATAGAAAAACATCGAAGAAGAGTACTAACGACGAAAAGAAGTAGAAAGCAAAAATTCTTCTCTTTACTAAATGCGTGTCAGTTTAGTAATGATTCCTATCAATATTGTATTTGTGAAATATCGAAGCAGAATCTGGCCTAACCTTAGTCAGATCGATCACAGAGCTATCACTGGAGTTGAGTTAAACAAAGCATAGTACTCCGGTACGTAAGGTGGTATCATTCAGCCTCCTTGCCAGTGTAAAAAATAAAAAAAAACCTTATTAAATATCAAACATTTATTTATGAGCATACTTAAATTATTACATTATACTATTTTTTGGCCCCTCCAAAGCCAGAGAATCCCATTATCTGAGCAAGTTCAGACTGTGCTGGTGTATCTTCAGGCTCCTCGGATTCCATGAGCTTGCGCTTCTTGTCACGGCGTCTTTCACGACGCTGTTCTTTGACCCTGGCTTCTTCTTCTGCTGCTTCCCTTAGTCGCGTGTCAAGCTCGTATTCACGCTTCTTTTCTTCTAATTTACGTTTATTATTCGCAAAGCGGGCTTTGACCTGTAAATATGAAATGGCCTTCTTAAAAAAATTTTTTCTACAAAAAGGACTAAATTCTGAGACTACTTTGGAAACAAAATTTTAATTCAGAGCTAATGAAGTTTGAAATTAATGGTCATTATACATGGTGTGAGACAGTGACACTCTTACTGGAGAGTAGAGAAGGTATACAGAATTCTGGTAGACCACACAGGAGGTGAAAACATGAATAGTAACTGACATAACGTTTCTATTATGTTTTGAATACATAACCCAATGGAAGAAGCTAGAAGTCATTGTCAAATCTAAAAACAAGCTTCATTTATTTAACAACATAATTGTAATTGTTGTCACGAATTTTATCAATACTAAGGGCCTGCACCCAGTGGCGGCATGCCAGGGTGAGGGATTTTTAGGCAACAAATAGAACAAATTACTTATGGCAACATGACTTACTATTATGATAATAAAATTTAAATTTCAACAGTAACAATGCCACGGTGTCCTTAGGCATGCCGTGATGCCCTAAGTCATCATCATTAAAATTAAAATTTTATTGTTACACATATAAGTTACTAGCAGCGCCCCGCGGTTTCACCCGCATAAGTGTCTATCCCGTGAAAATATCAGGATTCTAATGTATCACACTAATATTATAAAGGCGAAAGTTAAAATATTGCAGCATAGTTTGGACTCCACTCTACGAAATACATAAACGTCATTTAGAATCAGTGCAGAAAAGATTTCTTAGGCACTTGTCATATCACTGCAGTAGGGCCAGAAATCTAACTAGCTACAGCTCACGCTTGAAACATTTCAAACTTATGAGTCTGGAAAATCGCCGTATGCTTTTAGATCATCTGTTCCTGTACAAAATAATGAACACTCATATTGATTGTTCGCGGTTGCTGAGTCAAATAAATTTAAATGTGCCTTACAAACTTGCTCATAGGTCTAGGTATCAGTTGCTCCGCGCTAAGGGCTTTAAAACCAATCTGGGTCATTTTTCCACCATTAACAGAATGCAGATTCAATTTTGCGTAATATTATAAACGCGAAAGATTGTGAGGATGGATTCCTTCCTCAAATCAATAGATTTGAGGGGCCTGTGGCTACATAATAACACCCGCACTGGTTGATCAATTAGGTTAAGCTACGCTTGCCGCGGGGTGGTCTGTGGATGGGTCAGTTACATGCCAACTCCGTGCCTAGAAAGCCATATTAAGCCATTGGTACCAGCTGGAGTGGTCATTCGTGGATCTTTGATAATCACTACAGACACAGGTAGTCAGAAAGTCTGACAACCAGTCTTACCCAGAGGTATCGTATTACACAGTAACTGGATTGTGGTCAGATAGACAGTCGCTCCATGTAACTCAACCCAACACCAACATAGTCGGGGCTAGGCAGATGATGATATAAGTTATATTTCTATTTGTCACATAAAAATCTCTTGTCGTACCATGCTGCAAATGGGTGCAGGCCCTAAGTCGTTGATTATACAAACCTGATCTAATGAACTCCTTTCAATCTTCATGGACATGCCAAGATTCCTTTGATGTTTCTTTCCATTGATGTGGTCCAGAAAATTTATGGAATCTTTGACAACACAATCACAGACATTGCAGTAGTATCCTCCTGATTGTGAGGTAGGAGTGTTCTTTGTGATTACTACACTTTTACCAAGCTTAGAGTCTAAGTCAACTTTGTAGTCTCGCTGTTTGAGGAGCTCTCTTTTAATCGGCGGGACTGAAATGCATGTTGTAGATTAGTTTTATTAATATTTATTAGGTCAGTTTGGTCAGTTATTTTGAGGTTCTTAGCATAGATTTGATGATTACTATTTGCCTATTTGCTTAGGGACATAAAATAGTGGGTCAGGAAGTTTACAAAGTGGGAATTAGTATTTTTTTTATTCTTACGTAGATAACCACATTCTGCGACGATCAAACCTTTAGCCAGACGTATTAAACCATATTCATTCACATGGTTACTTCCAGTCTTAAACACTTGTATCGTATCAGGGCAAAGCTTTTACACTAGACGTTTATAGGATGAAACTGGTAATAGGTTGGTAACAGTACCTTTCTTTTTAGCTCGTTCCTCTTCCTCTATTTCAGCTTTCAACCGATCTGCAGCGATTCTTTCGAATTCGTCTTTGTCCCATTTTCTACGGTGGTCATCTGGTCTCATAGTCATGATGATAGACTAATGTATATCCTTTAAGGTAAAAAAAAGTGTTATCGCTGCTTTAAACAGGCGTTGTTGTTTATTTCGGTCACAATTCACAAATATTCGCCACGGCCCACGTTTAATAAAATATCAGTCAGGGCTTCTTTCTGCATAGAATCTATTTTGACTGACACAAATGTCAAATAAAATACAAGAAATGACAGTGACAGCAACCGTGTTGTTGGTTGGTTTGGTGGTTTCGTTTATGGCACTAATTTATGGTTTCGTATCTATGATAATCCTAGAAGTTTCAGAATTCCACAATGGTAGTAGTATTTTTGTAAAAAATTATGTCCTGCATTAGTAATAAAATATTCAGATAACAGCTTATAACATGCATTCGTTGCTTACAGACCACTCATAAAAATGATTTAGTTGGTGTCAGCCGTTATAGATGACGCTACTTATAGCGTAGGCCAAACTTTTAGGACTGTATGTAAATGTACGGACAGGACAGGTTGCTCTAATAATATGGTCGGGCAACCCCTTTTCGTGTGTGTGTGTCGTGTTGCGTGAAGGGTATTCCTATAATCTGCTTATGTGGATCGTCTCCACAAATAAGCATAATCGTAGGAAGGGCCCGAGTACCTACCTAAACCTAAATAAGATCATTAAAAAATAGAGTGCTTCGAAAACCGGGGCCGCGCCGGGTTACAATAAATAAAATAGTTCTCCCATTTAAATAAAACCTAACACTACTTATTAGGGTTCCGTACCAAAATGGTAAAACGGAACCCTTAGGGTGAGACTCAGTCTGTCTGTCTGTCACAGCTGGATATCTCAAGAACTACTAATGCTATCAACTTGAAATTTGGAATAGTTTTAGATTATGTTTGCCCAACTATTTTGCAAATAAGAAAGAAATAAAAATATAAGTATATTTTTTGCAACAGGGACTGAAAGGGGGTCTGAAAAATTCGAAGTGGGGCTACTAGGGCATGTCATATCATATGAAAAAGCGCAGTTTGCACATTCTCAAACATTTTATCTTTTTTTTAGGCCGCATTGTTTTCGACTTTTGATGAAAAACGTACAAACAATACCCCCCCCCCCTTATTTCCGAAGTTTGCAAAGAGAAAAATCTGAAATTATTCTTTGCCATAGAAGTTTATGTAAAGATTACAGGAAAAATAAAACGAAGTCTCTAAATAACATACTTTTTCAGAAATCTTCAACAAAAGTTACATTAGTTCCACTATCGGTGAAAAGATGGCCCTGGCATAAAACTGCAATATGCACCGCAGTGCATAGTGTTAAAATTCTTTGCCGAATATAATAGGCCTCCCGGATGAAAAATTAAAAACATGATGGTACGGCACCCTCGGTGCGGGAGTCCGACTCGCTCTTAACGGGTTTTTTATTAAAAAATACTGGAACTGGTATTCAGCTGCATCCGGTTAGACTGGAAGCCGACCCCGACATAGTTGAGAAAAGGCTAAGGTAGATGATGATGACCTACTTATTTATTACCTAATAATAACTAGCTTACCCGGCGAACTTCGTACCGCCTCAGAATCAATAAAAACAAAATGTAAGTAGGTACCTATGAGAAAATGAATTAGCTTCATAATTTTTTTTCTCGCGACTTTTTCCCGCGTTTTATTAGTTATTCTGCTATTCGGGGCGGAGACAAATCCAACAAATCAAAGATCATAAAAATCGGTCCAGTCGTTCTTGAGTTATAAATGGTGTAACAAACCCGACTTTGTTTTATTTATATCGATTATTCACTTAGCTTTTGCCCGCGGCTTTACCCGTGTGTAGGTCGGAAATTATCCAACGTACTACCGGGATAAAAAGTACTAGTTCATGGTCTATCTGTCTGCCAAATTTCATCCAAACCCCGTTCAACCGTTTTTGCGTGGTTGAATTCATAACAAACATCCAAACATATAGGTAAACTTTCACATTTCTATTAAGTGATAGGTAGGTACCTATTAGTCAATGACGTAATATAATATCATTGCTACTATTGGGATAATAGGATGTAGAAAGGTCGTTCGTTGTACAAAGAAAACTTCGTCAGAACGGTCGTCAAAGTAATTTATACCTACTAGAGATACAGGAATGCTGGTTGGGCAACGGCTGATGAGGTAAAGTGACGTCATTAGGAATCCCAGCAGGAAAAAGTGATGGGGGTAATGACGCCCAGCGCTGAGTGTCCAATAAAAAGAGTTGATGAGGGACCGACTGTAACGCTGCGAAGACAAGAATTTATTGGCTTTGAATACAATATTTAATAGAATGGTGTCTATTGAAAGCATTTCTTTTTACAAAATATTCAATCTTCTGATAGAATTTGAGCAGACACATTATGGGTAGGTATATCGGGATGAGCGATGAGAAAACAGTCTGTGAATGATTATCTTTGAATATTGTGGCATATTTGAGGCAGTTATCCATCATAGCGCCGTAATAATAATTCAGTAGTAGGTACGTTTAGGAAATGAATTAGCGCCGTCCTTTGAGTCTCGGGTTCGTCTCTAGATTTAATTTGATGAAGCTTTTGATTTGTATAAGCTGACCAGCATTAGACTAATACATTTTCAGATATCAGCTTTCAACATGCATTCGTTGCTTACAGACCACTCAATCACTCATATAAATGATTTAGTCTGTTATAGATTGCGCTACCTAAAACGTAGCCCAAACTTTTAGGACTGTATGTAAATACTTATACGGCCAGGACAGGTTGCTCTAATAATATGGTCGGGCTACCCCTTCTCGCGTGTGTTTGTCGTGTTGCGTCAAGGGTATTCCTATAATCAAATTATTAGCAATCTTAACTTAGTAATTCTCAATACTGATCCATTAAAAAAGAAATGTGTTAACAGTAGTTACAGCATAACATGAGTCAAGTTTCTGCACAAAAATAACCTACCTACATGACATGTGTAGATTTATCTCACTATAATAATGTAGCAGTCCTCATAGACAAGCATGGGTTAATGCGACGCGATTTGGGACAAGAAGCTTGACGAAGTGGCGTCATGAAGAGAACGAGCGCGGCCGCCCGAGCGTGACACATGGCATGACTATAATATTATTATGACGAGAAATTTCTTCATTTTGCCCTTTTTGCCGTCGAGATAGCAGTTATCTATCATGTCTCTTGTTTTTTTTCAACGGTAGGTACATATTTTCTCCACTCTTCATTGCAGACGTAAACCTATTTACTTTACTCGGGATGTGGTGGTATTAAGACAAATTTTAGTTGAAAAATTATTGTTCTTTATGTTTTAATAAAACATGGAAAACAGCATTAGGTATGTTTTTGAAATATAATTAATATTTGAATGACATGAAATTCATATAACACAAAGTATTTCTATATTTTCCTACATACCTAATACTATCAATATAGTGTAGGTACTTACTGTGTAGTTTACATAAATATGTGATATTTAGCGTAGCGACTGAGTGTTATGGCGACTACGAGAACACTTCAACAAAACTAGGAGGCCATTACGACAAAGCTACGACGCCTCTACGACAACGCTCGACAAAGTTACGACGACGCGACGGCGCTACGACGAGATTACTACGATGCTAACACAAAGCTACGTGGCTACGAACACGCTACGACGAGACTACGATAATGCTACGACGATGCTACGTAGTTTTGTGTGTACAAAAAAATACTTGATGATAACGATTCCATAACTTACATCAAATTTGGTAAATGGGCTAATTGAATAATATTGTCATAGAAATAAAACTTAAAGATTCAGCTTTACTCCGTGAACAGTCACGGAGTAAAGCTGAATCTTTAAGTGTAAACTGGACCCACTGCCCAATTTCATCATTAGTACAGACTAATGATGAAATTGGGCAGTGGGTCCAGTTGACCTATTCAAAATGTGATTTGGTTGAGTGATCCTGTGGGTCCATTTCAAGTGGGTCCAGTTGACCAAATTTAAGACTCTTACTCAGTAAGCTGGCCGGTGGCTGGAGGTCGGTGATCTAAATAGTAAAAAAAAAGTCTAATATCTTAAAGACTAGACATTCCTTGTGGCACTAGATTATGTAAGAACAATGTTCCAATCATGTTCATAATATTTTAACTAATTTAATAAATGTAGATAGGTACCTTTTACAGAAAATACCATGTCCAAATAGGTCACAATAGCACCTCCTCTTCTCTATGTTATGAACCTAAAACATGAAAGACACTATAAGCGGGACCAACTTTTTTAAGATAATAAACCTGGTTAGGATCAATCCTACAAGGAATTATCTTCAGTCCGCTCACCGTAAAGCGGATTTTTTGCAGTCGCTTTCAATGTAAATTGCATCGGTCTCGCGAGGGGAACACAACCTGAAATAATCGACGAGAAAGGGTAGAGCGCGATCCGACACACATCGAGTGTGTGACAAATTGACTTCACTAAACAAATGGGCACAATTTTCTTTACACGTCATCACCTTAACAGTCATTAAGCTAACGCTAAATCGTTGGTTCTTAACGTAAAAAGCGGCTTTTTCAGAGAATAAAGGGAGCCATTACAAAGATGAGTTCGTAAGTAGACACTGGGATACTTTGTGTCTTGGATCTATGTTAAAGTTAATATGTGTGAGGTAGGAGCGTTATTTATCACCACTTACTGTGATACTTTAAGTTAATATTTTAACATTAGATGTTGGGTAACCAGAGGTCAATTACGATATTTCAAGCGGAAAATTTCTGAGGGGAGGAATCACAAGTTATAATGGATATAATTTAAGGTCGAATTGGTTCAACAACGTTGAACAGCCAGTAATGTTCGGTGAACTATGAAGATCATGTAAAACATGTCACTCGGGATTTGCACGAGAAGTCTAGGTGATGCGGACGGCTTCGAACGACCCGGAGAGAACGCCCCCGGCTGTTTCTGCTTCAATAAATCATCTGTATCTTACTTCCCAACGTATAATGAAGTTCGATTGTTTCGTTGAATATTAATAACTGTACGAAGCCCAATGTGAATGTAGCCACATAATTATTAATTTTCATTTCATCAAAACCTAGCTTAGGTAATGGGTTTTGTTCACATTGAAACTAAATGGATATCTATTTTTGAACAGCACGTTGATTTCGTTTTTAATTCACAGAGTACGAACACTACCCAATGGTTTTATCATTATCTTAGAATTCACTGCTAGATAGGTTTTGAAGCATAACATAATCAGCCTATATGGTTCCCACTGGTGGTTGGACCACAGGCCTCATCTCAGTGAGAGGGAGTGGGCTGTAATCCACCACGCGGGCCCAGTGCGGGTTGATAGATGTCACATGTCTTCAAATTTTTGGTTCGAAGACATGCCAGTTTCCTCACGATGTTTTCTTTCACAGTGTATTTTGTTTTGAGGTTTTGAAGGTATAAGTACTTTTACAAACATTAAAGGCCCACGATTTTTATATGACATCTATGAAGGTATTTTTTTCAGCGATTAGGTATGTCTTACCTACTAAGTACTTATAACATTATCAACACTTTAGAAAATATATTGTTCACTGCAATCCATCATAATTTGAAGCACACGCAAACTTACCTCACCTGTGGTATGTTCAGAAAGAATAGAATTTCTCATACATCATGAAAGAAGAAACTAAAATGTAATTCTACTTGATTCACTTGTAAAGTCAGGTAGGTAATCTTTGCTGATGTTGATGCTCTAGATAAGTAATCTATACTAATAATAAAGCTGAAGAATTTGTTTGTTTGAACGCGCTAATCTCTGGAACTACCAGTCGAATTTGAAAAATTCTACATTGATAGCCCAATTCTTGAGGAAGGTGTTAAGTAGCCTACTAGGGCCCTTAGGAGGCAAACAAAAAAAAAGTCAGAAAGAACGCTAAGCGAAAACGATGTAGTAGCGCGGGCAGACGATGCGATGCGACGGGGTGGATGTTGGGTATTGGGGGGAACAAAACATTTCACGCGGACGAAGTTGCGGGCAGAAGCTATATAACAATAAAGGTAATTTCTATCTAGTGAACAAGAGTGAGTGTCATTGTAAAACAAGTTAGACGCAAAAATGTAAAGGATAGACTTTGTGACGGTTTTCCATCACAAAGATCAATACTCTAAACTCAATCATTTATTCATAGGCAACTAGCGCGCCGAATCAGCCATTTTTCCTAGAACCTAGCAATTTCCGTCCCGGCTACCAACTAACAGAACATAGTAGGTACTCGTAGTAGATAGCTACATTATTTGTTATAATGGTATAAGATGAATCATATCAACTCATTTTCAAGGAACATTCTCTCCATCGAGTCGTTGCTCACTATCACATTCCGATAAAACATATTGAAAACAATTTGGAATGGAATTCTATCGACAGGTCTCGAGTCCCCGACTCTGTTAGAGAGAATACTCCTAAAACTATATTGGTCCGTATCCCTGGCTGTCACAGCCATAATGTAGATTGTAGGTGTTTATAGATCAAAATAGGAACATTTATTATTAGTTTTATTGATTTCACGACTATTTCAGGTGTGGCGGGTTTACGAATGAGTAGGTCTCATACTCATTTTGCGAGAGTCTTAAAAGGTGGACAAATAAGGTAACTAAATAAGGTTCCTACCATACATTTAATTATCATACGAAATTGCCATAAAATTAAGTTATGCGTACCTATATGTCTGTTCTGTGAGAGAAAGTATGCAAGGGTTCACTGTTCCAATTTGAAATAGGCTTTATTTCTAATACTATACATGCAATTACATTTCCATAATGAAATACAAATTGTGATTTACTTACATTAGGTAAGTATTACAAGTTTTATCCAATTTATTTCCATTTTAATTACTTATTTATTAACATTCCATGTATTTATTAATTTCATAATTGTTATAATCTACATCAAAATAAATATTGATAATATATGACTATTATTGATCATCGACATCGGTAATGGTACCGATGTCGATGATCACTAAATTACTTCTTCTTCTTCTTCGTAGCACTCTTGTCAGAGCGGTCGTGGTCCTCATGTAGTTTCTTGTTTAGGGGCTGATGTGATTCGCCTCACGATTTCTCGCCACCTACTCCGATTTCGGGTGTTTTTTGTGCATTCATACAATGGACCACCCACTGCGGATTTAATCTGGTCAGTCCATCTCATGGGTGAGCGTCCGCGTGGTCTAGTACCCTCCACTCTACCCTGCACGACAAGGCGCTCAATAGAGTCTCCCTCACGCCTCGAGACATGTCCGAAGTATTTGAGGATGCACGTTTGGACCATAACAGATAGACGCTTTTTGATGTTGAGTTCTTGGCGTATAGAGGTATTGCTGCGAAACTCAGTCCACGACACCCCAAGCATTCTTCTCCAGCACCACATTTCCAGAACGTCTATCTTCTTCCTCTCGATGTCTCGCAGCGTCCACGTCTCAGCAGCGTAAAGGAAGATAGGGAAAACCAGTGATTGAACAATCTTGGTGGCTTTTGTAAGATCTCTGTTCCTCCAGACTTTTTTCAGCTTGTCCATCGATGCTTTAGTTATCGCCATACGTCTCTTGATTTCATCTATGCATCCACCCCCGTTTGAGATTAACGCTCCAAGATAAATGTAGGACTGGACCACGTCGCAGTTAGCAATTTTAGAGACTTCGGGCGAGTTGTTGTTAGCGCGGTCCACGATCATCACCTTAGTTTTTTTGCGGTTAATCTGTAGTCCGAATTCGAGGCTCACAGTCTCCATCCTACGAAGTAATTCCTCTAGATGACTTGCGCTAGTAGCAAATAGCGTGGTATCATCAGCGTATCGCAGATTTGCAATATTGTAGCCACCGATTGAGACACCGTCTGTCCAATCTTCCAGAGTAATGCGCATAATGAGCTCGGTGTAAGCATTGAAGAGAAATTACTAATGGTATTATTAACTTGCCTTTTGGCAAAGGCCTCCCCCAGAGTTTTATATATTTTCCTATTTGTGGCTTTTCTTCTCTATGTTGATCCTTCCGTTTTTTTTAATTTCATCCTCCCATCTCATTCTTTGACGCCCTTTCCTTCTTTTTCCTTCGCGAGGGTACCTTGTACATTATACCTATTAGTTCAACCAGGTTTCAGACTGGCTAAAGTAGACTCATCTTTTATGGGGTACTGTTTAAAATGTTATAATAAAATACCTCCCCACATTCTTCAACTGAATGAGACAAAATTCAAGTCTTGTATAAAACGCACACTATGCAGTCAGGCATATTATAAGTTAGGGGATTACATAGCTGATAAAAATGCCTGGCTCAATGCTGGTCCTGCTCCACAACCACAACTAATTGATTAACACCTGAAAATACTGTTGGAGCTGCTGAAGATTGTAAGACTATCTTTGCATTGTATAAACTCAATTTCATTTGTATTGTATAATTGCATAGCACAGATGTGAGTTCTATGTAAGTACTATACCTTATTTTTACCATTTACCGGGTAATATGTCTTTCATTGACTTGAATGTGCCCTGGCGGCTGATAGTATGTCATGCTCACACAAATGTCTCGCTGACGGTGGCGTGTATGTTGGATCATTTAGCTCCCTTCAAAATGGTTGAGCTGAATGGTGCTGATCTATGCGTCATGTTCGTGAACGGGCGCCGTCAGTTGGGGCTGGTCATCACTTAGCTGCCTCGGCTTATTTTTAATTATTTTATTTTTATTTTTGGATTGTTGTTTTAGTACTATTTGTTGTACTCTGGACGCTTTTAACGCATACGTCTTGTTTATTTTTACATCGTTCTCACATTATTTAATTATAAATTCAAAAGTAATGATGTAACTAATATTTTTGTAAAATATAATTTAAAAAGAGTGTCCATGGAGTTTCTTGTCCGTTCTTCTCCATAGGTACCTACGCTTTGGAATGGGCAACTAGCTTCACATTTTTCTGACTGACCTACTTCTTGACAATTCAAAAGTGCCTGTAAAATGGTTTAATTGAAATAAATGCTTTGAGTTTTATGAGTTTTATTACATTGCTTGTGACATTTTTAGACCATTTATTTCTCTTGTTTCTTATCATGTGGCTTATCTAGTTCCATTTAGGTTTTTTCACTGTTAATGTCACATTTATAACTTTGGTCTTACGTCTTAGATTTCATAGTTTGATTTTGTCCCATAGTTTGATGTTTAGAATTCTTCTCTCAATTTTATTTTGACATACTCTAAGTGCTGCTCCATGTTTGTTAGTGGGCGTGTGAATCGTAGGTTAAGTATGCAAGAGTTAAATATTTTAGTCTAGTCCTTCATTGGTATGTGTGGATTCTTCATGATTTCTTTGAGGGACCAAAATCTTTTTCAGGCATTGTTTATTCTGGTTTCTATTTCCTTTTGCATTTGGTTTTCAGGTGAAATTATTTGACCTAAGTATGTGTATTGCTCAACATATTCTATTTCGTGGGAATTTAGTAAGATAACTGTTTTTACATGATTTGTCATTAATTTAGTTTTGTCTATATTCATACTCAAACTTACAATTTTGCTTTCTCTTTTTAATTGCGTTAACATTATTTCCAAGCTTTCATGGTTTTTAACAAGCAGAATCAGGATATTTGCGAACCATACGTTGTTTAGCTTTTCACCGATTATATTATTATTATTATTATATAATTATATTACTTTAATATTTATATATTTTTATATACTGCCGAAAATAGCTTTGGCGGCAAGGGTACCTTGACGTACTTCCTTTTTTATTTTGAACGCTAGGCCTTTTTTTCGGTCTGGATTTTTGCTGTTGATTCCTTGTATATGTTTTTTATTATCCTGGTACATTTAGGATGTACTCCTTGTGAGCTTAGAGCTTCCCATATGTGAGTAAGTTTCAGAAAATCAAATGTTTTATTAAAGTCAACAAAGGCCAAATAGTTTTTTTTTGACTTGTTTTATGACATGGATATGATCCATTGTTGAAAAATCGCTTCGGAATCCAGCCTGTTCTTTTATTTTAAACTAGCTGCGCCCCGCGGTTTTACCCGCGTAAATGTCGATCCCGAGGGAATATCGGGATAAAAAGTAGCCTATATGTTAATCCAGGATGTCAGCTACCTCCATACAAAATTTTATCAAAATTGGTATAGCCGTTTAAGCGTGAAGAAGTAACAAACATATAAACACACCCCCACACACCCCCCACACACACACACACCCCCACACTCACAAACTTTCGCCTTTATAATATTAGTGTGATAGTGTGATTATATAGGTACAACATAATTATTGGCAACGTAATAATGGTCTCTATTAATGTAATTGGTTTTGTACCGTTTTAGAAATGAAAAGTTAGTAGGCTTAAACTTAAGTAGAAAAACGTTCAGGTAGATTAGATAAAATATTTATCACGCAAGGAGAAGGTAGGTCCTGCTTAGGTAAGCCCCATTGAGATAAATCTTCTCACGTACCTTTCAGTAGTAGGTAGGTATTTACTTTCCTAAATATCTGGTAGTTTTCCTTCGTGCCAGTGCTCTGTACCTAAGTACCTACTTGTGCGGCTTGGAGTGGTACGAACAACTTCCACAACATAGAATGTGTCTGGTGTTTGCAGTGAAAATTGCTGTGCACGTTGTGGGGACGAATGGACAGGTGACAGGTCGTTATAGCACCATCTACAAGACGTGATACATACCTACTTTGAAATAAAAATAAACGTTTTATTAATTAAATGGAATTGAATATTAAAGCTTATCCTAAATAATCCTAATCCTTGTAGGTACCCCAGATTTTCATTATTGACTTGCCCGTTCGTTTAATTTCCGTTCAATATCTAATTGACATTAATAAAAGTCAAACGCCCTATTAAAAAATATATTGATCATAAAAATGAAATCCAATAAGAAAAAAATGAAACGGGCAAAGAATGGTGATAAAAAACAAATGAAAACGGTCTCAAAAAACGTCAATTTTGTGTCATTCCAGTGAAGGGTTGTTTTATTTTAAAATGGCGGACCAATTTGTATTTTCCAGCGGTAAAATTAATGTTTTAGGAGAGTTATGGTGGGTTGCGGGATTGGACGGCAGTATATTATGATTTATATTTGCTTTGGAGATGCGCTGCAGGTAGGTAGGTAGATACTTAAATACAAACAGGCTTTTATTTAAAACTAGCTGACCTGACAGATGCTGTCCTGTCCTTAAAAAACCCATAAAAAAAGGTCGCACACTATTTTCCGAATTTGAAAATTTTCCGGAAAACTTTTTGCTATTTTTCTTACTATAAAAACCTAAGTCGGAGTATAACGAACATTTTAAAGCCAGACTTTCCAGTCGTTCTCAAGTGTTGCGCATATTAAAGAACATCATTTCACTTTTTTATGCTTAAGTACTTAAATATAGCAAATGGCAAAGGTATAAGACAACTACCTAGGTTTGTACACTGCGTGATGATTTAATAGTATCTACAACTGTACTCTTAAATCGTGCAAATAAACAAGAGTGAACAATATGCTACTAAGATTTAATTAAGTTTTTCATAACATAAAAATAAGTAGGTACTGTTTATTTCAATAAACAGTATTTATGTTATGAAAACCTAGATGTTATGAAGACCTAGAAAAACTTAAACATATCTAAACGTAGTTTGTGTTGACCCTGTTAAAACAATTTTCCTAACTATTAACAAAAAAAAAACCGACTTCCAAAAAAAACACTACAAACTGAAAAATAACTTTAATTTCGGAAGTCGGTGTCTTAGGGATCAGTATTTTAATTTTTGCCACCGACTTCCGAAATTAAAGTTATTTTTCAGTATGTAGTGTTTTTTTTGGAAGTCGGTTTTTTTTTTGTTAAATAGTACATTATGATACATGTGTGCTATGTTGATCATTATGCACGAGGCGATATTATTCGCGCGAGCCGCAGGCAAGAGCGATAAGAAAGCCGAGTGTATATTGATTAATGCACACGCGTTTCATACGACGTTTTTCAACACACTTGCGAGGAAAAAAAAACAGACTTGTATTGTTAAATATTAACTTGTATGGAAAATGGCGCGCTGGTTTTGTTTTCCCACGCGCCGTGCTAGCCAGCACTAGCGATGCGCGCGCAACATTGACTCATTTTAAATATATTAATCTATGGCACAGACAAAACCGCTAAACAGCCTATAGAAAAAATATAATAAACAAAAACCTGAAAATTGCAAAAAACCTAAGAATTTCGCGGTCTACCACTGCGCATTCATCTTAAATTGTCTGCGGTCCCCTGCGAGTTCATTTTGCGACCAAGGACAATACAGACTATTTAAAAAAAAAAAGAATTATAGCCCGCGGATTTTTTCTTTTGGCATGAAGTCTCTTTGGGCGCTTTCCAAATTAGCTATAATCGCTTACATCACAGCGCTCACATCATCTCCATGGACGTAATATTACGTCCATGCATCATCTCACATGCGTTCCGATTTAGATATTACTATTATGACTGCTGAGAGCTGGCAACAATTCGGAACACTCGTGAACGCGCTCACATGACAGTGCTTACACAATGTAAAAAAGATATTATTACAGTATTTCTTTGTATAAACACCACATTATTTTCTTCTTCAGTTCTTCTTCTTTGGTTAGGTGGCGACTGTCAGCCAGAAGCACAATTTCAAAAAAGCCACGTTAGTTTAATTTAAAGATGATGCAACTCAAAACAAAACACACACTGACACAACCTCATACACACACTGTCATTTTTGACAGCTCTCACGGTGATATTATTCTAGGGCATGGTCGGCATTATCGCAAGATGGCGAATGTCATGACGTCATCTATGACGATTCACGGGACATCGTTATCGTTATCGCGCTCACGCTAATTCGGTTATTTCCCAATTCGGAACACATCGATTATTTCCCAATTCGGAACGCAGGGTTTGATAGGAGCAAGTGTGTTGAAAAAGATTTTTCAACACACTTGCTCGTAAAGTGGCTCTTATTGAACCGCTTTAAGGTCCATAATGGAGTGTATTACGAACGCGTGCTTTTTCTTTACTTTAATCCACATGTTCTGTAATACCACAGATAACTATTTACTAGTCGGAGACGCGCGCTTTTTTAATCTCATCAAACCCTGCGTTCCGAATTGGGAAATAATCGATGTGTTCCGAATTGGGAAATAACCGAATTAGCGTGAGCGCGATAACGATAACGATGTCCCGTGAATCGTCATAGATGACGTCATGACATTCGCCATCTTGCGATAATGCCGACCATGCCCTAGAATAATATCACCGTGAGCGCTGTCAAAAATTACAGTGTGTGTATGAGGTTGTGTCAGTGTGTGTTTTGTTTTGAGTTGCATCATCTTTAAATTAAACTAACGTGGCATTTTTGAAATTGTGCTTCTGGCTGACAGTCGCCACCTAACCAAAGAAGAAGAACTGAAGAAGAAATGTGGTGTTTATACAAAGAAATACTGTAATAATATCTTTTTTACATTGTGTAAGCACTGTCATGTGAGCGCGTTCACGAGTGTTCCGAATTGTTGCCAGCTCTCAGCAGTCATAATAGTAATATCTAAATCGGAACGCATGTGAGATGATGCATGGACGTAATATTACGTCCATGGAGATGATGTGAGCGCTGCGCTGTGATGTGAGCGGTTATAGCTAATTCGGAAAGCGCCCAAAGAGACTTCATGCCGAAAGAAAAAATCCGCGAGCTATATATTTTTTTTTTTTAAATAGTCTGTATTGTCCTTGGTCGCAAAATGAACTCGCAGGGGACCACAGACAATGTAGGGTGAATGCGCAGTGGTAGACCGCGAAATTCTTAGGTTTTTTGCAATTTTCAGGTTTGTGTTTATTATATTTTTTCTATAGGCTGTATCGGTTTTGTCTGTGCCATAGATTAATATATTTAAAATGAGTCAATGTTGCGCGCGCATCGCTAGTGCTGGCTAGCACGGCGCGCGGGAAAACAAAACCAGCGCGCCATTTTCCATACAAGTTAATATTTAACAATACAAGTCTGTTTTTTTTCCTCGCAAGTGTGTTGAAAAACGTCGTATGAAACGCGTGTGCATTAATCAATATACACTCGGCTTTCTTATCGCTCTCGCCTGCGGCTCGCGCGATAATATCGCCTCGTGCATAATGATCAACATAGCACACATGTATCATAATGTACTATTATTTCTCGCTTTTTAGTGGGTCTATTTATAATTTATCTAAGTTACAATAGCCTAATGTCAACTTACCCATCGCCTTTTTATAAAATATTAATTTTCTCGGTGCAGGGACGTTAATTGTTGAGGAGTTCTCCTTTTATTAGTTTTTAGATTAGATGCTGATAATCCTGGCTGCAGCATCAGGCCAGACTTATGTCAACATTGCATTGAACATAAAATTAGTCCTGTTTAAAATGAGCCCAAACACGACTACGGTGCTGTAATTTCAAGGTTTGTACTTTTTCTGATGCTCCTGGCTTCAGCATCAGGTCTTCGGTGTTCCTCAGTAACAGTACGTTTATCCACACATCGAGCCCTTTTCAATGAGCCTAAACACAATATATCTGCTGTTAGTTGTCGAGGAGTTAGGTACTCTGCAGACTATCCTGACTGCAGCATCAGGTCATGACTTGATGATCATGAGACCAAATGTGGCAAATGCCCTATCAAACATCAAAACAATTTACTAAAACAGTCCTTGCCTGCTCGAGTAACTTCTTACTATTACGGACTATTACTATTAAGGAGTTGTACCTTCCATCATCAGCCCAGCTACCTGAGATGGTGACAACCATACACAAATACACAAGATACTTCATAAAATATGCGAAAAACAATAAGTGAGCCTACAAAATTTGAGGGTTGCCCTCGATTTCTCTAAGATCCCATCATCAGATCCTAATTTGGTGACAATGGGACCACCTCAAAACTATCTACTTTACATATAAAAAAAACACAAACACCCGAACATAGTACCTCCTCCTTTTTGTGAAGTCGGTAAAAATACTTAAAATTTCATACCAACGGTTAGTATACTCTATTTCCGTATTTTATAATGCAATATTGCGTGTCCAAGATGCTAGCAACCGCAAGGAGAGCACGTATCGCTTGAATACATGGGGGACCATTGGACATGGTCCTATTTGTGTGCACTCGTGCAGCGACGTGGGTACCTACTGTTCGATGTTACCTGCAACAAACGGATTGCCTTTGTTCTCTGAAATACATTTATCTTGTGGAAAGTGTGAATACTTTATTATCTGAATTTTATTAAATTATACATACCTACTACTTACTTTGTTATATTCAGAAATAAGTTATTATTATATTGCTATCAAAAAAATATCAATTTTGTTTGTTCTTTTTAAAATTATTTCGTAAGGCATTCTAGGAAGAATGTCTTTGATAAATAAACCTTTTGATATGTTTCCTAGGTTTTTTTCCATCAGAAGTTTTCAACATTGTCTCGAGCTTCTTAAAAAAAGAGGCTTGAACTAACGAGTAGGTATAATTTGTGGTTTCTGTGAGTGACTTCAAAAGAGTAGTGGAGTAAGGTCGAAGTCAAAGTTAAATCATTTATTTCAAATAGGCATATAAAAGGCACTTTTGATTTGAACGTCAAAATTCAACTGATTCTAGTAGCCTTCCCAAAAGGTAGTTTCGTATGAAGAAGGTTTCAGGATTCTAACAATAAATCTATATTATACATAAAATTCAGAGTCCCGACTGACATATATCAACGTGCAACCTTAACCGCTGGTCCTAGGGACATGAAATTTGGAGGGTGTGTTCTTTGTGAAGAGTAGGTATCCACTAAGGGTTTTTCGAAATTCCACCCCTAAGAGGGTGAATGGGGGGAGGGTGTTTCACGCGGACGAAGTCGCGGGCAGAAGCTAGTACTTATATAAAACTGTAAATAATTATGATGAGTGACTACCTGCTTACATAAACAACATAAGTTTTACGCGCTATTTTACACGTTCGACTCAATTCATCGATTTTTAGACGTAAAACTCATTTTGCGTAAAATTTTACTTTACGGGTATGGCGAGACGAATGTAACTGATCTAGTTACATTCGTCTGGGGCCAGTGTCTCAACCAAGGTTTTACATCATACACCTCAGGGCTGGTTACATATACCTACATAGCTACATGAACCTATCTAAGTAGAGTGTGTACCTATGGGTAGAACATAACGCGCTCGCATCGTTTCTTTCATCTTAGCGCTTATTACGCTTTTTTCATATTTTTTGGACGTTTACTTCCGAGATCGTGAGGACGGGTAGCCATTTTCAGGTAAAAGCGTTAAATAAAATTCCTCAAGGCTGAATTCCCTATTTCTGACACTTTTATTTCATATCAAATTCTTAGGATCCTTATTGCCAAATATTTAGTACGGATCTAATATTTTATTTGCTAGATTCATTCAATATTCGATAAAGGACGATGGGCGCTAGCGTCTTCAAAACTGAAACCTTAGTCAACAGATTTGAGACGTACCTATCTCATTTTTGCTTACTGATCATTCTTTACTATGTCGATGGTAGTCAAAAGTATTGGTTTGTTATTTCTTGTGTTTTTTTAAAACACGCCAAGTAAAAGTATAGCTATTAGGGCTGATAATTATTATGGATTAAGGGCTGATTTTTTCATCGCCAGATATTTTTTATTCGAGGAGTAAAATTGACGTTTGACAGTTTTTGTATGAAAGAACTGTCAAATTTTCAAAATTATTCCTCGAATAAAGTTATCACATGATTGAAAAACCAGCCCTAAAACAACTATAGTTGAAGTAGTATCCGTGAGTAGTATCGTATTTGTACTGTAGACACAGAGCTAAAAAAGGTCGTCATTCTTACTCGTATAATTTGCATAAGTATTTGTCCTGTGCATATTTCGTTGCATAGTGCACGTCTAATATAGCAAATAGGTACCCAAAATAACACCGAAACAGGCGGTAACATCAGTGACATTATTCAGCTTCCGACCATATCTACTCCGTGCATTCCGTTTGTGAATGCGTTGTTTGCGTAAAATAATACAGGAGTAAGACAGCTATTTTGACTTTAAATTGGGATATATTATACGCGTCTGTCAGCTTTTTTCGTTTCAAACGCTTGAAATTCTATTGCACAAGTTAAGATGAAATGCGGTTGGTCTTTTTTCCATAGAAACGCTCTCGCCTGTTTTCTTTCTGGTTAATGAACAAAAAAATAAAAAATAAATATCCTTCATATTCAGTTTATGAAATATCTTTTAAATTGGCTCACCGATAAATTGTGAATTTCAGTCAATTTTACAGAAACAGAAATACTTATAACGGTTTAATGGGGGATTTATTGGAATCGTCCGAATCGTATGAATTTGTGATTTTAATATTGATTTTTTAATGGTAGAAACGGTATTGGGTATCAAAAGGCCGGACTCGGAATTCATTACCTAGGACATAATCGTATTTATTCAATATTTATAAATTGAAACTTTAGGCACTAGTAAAAAAAAATTTACAAAGGCAAATGCCTGAAGCATTTTCTACCAGTCAACCTAAGGGTGCATACACAAAACATGGCAGGTGTAACATAAGGGATATAATTATGTAAATCTTTTGAGAAAACAAATGTTTAAAACCGTATATCATATAACTCGAAAAAATAATTAAAAACTATGTGGCGAAAAAAAACTGTCAGGAAAACTAAAGATAGCTTGAGGAGAAACCGAATCCAGCAAATCAGCGCTGGGATGATTCTGCCAACTTTCTAAAGAAATAGGTACACGTGCCTTCATTTTAAAAGATAACCAATTTCCATCGTGATGTTCAGAGGGTGAGCATTCCAAAGAAAGACCACGTGAACAAAGAAAGAAGAGTGATTGAAACCAGAGCGGTGAAAAGGACATCATAGAACACGATTGTTGGTGGAACGAACATTTTTACTATGCGAAGATCATAAGTAGGTATTGAACAGGGGTAGTCAGGTAAGAAGGAGAAGTGGGTTGAGCATAAGTAGGTATTATTGAACATGGGTAGTCAGGTAAAAAGGAGAAGTGGGTTTTTTCAAGAATATAGAATAACATAGACCTAGGACATACACATAGGAGAGGAAGTTTGAAAGTGGCACCGGTAACTGAAAAGTTGTGTGGAAATCGGTTGTCATGGTATGGGCGTGTGTTACGAAGAAATGAGGAAAATGTCGTGAGGGGAGTTTTGAGTATGGATGTCGATGGCTATAAGAGTAGGGGAAGACCAAAGAAACGATGGATGGAATGTGTGAATGATGATGTGGTTAGAAAGGGGTGACTACCGAGATGACGACTAATAGAGAAGTATGGAAGAAAAAGACATGTTGCACCGACCCCAAATAAATTGGGATAAGGGTAGGAGAATGATGATGAGAAAATAAATCAAAGCCCTCAACTATCTATGATGACGAATGGGTAACTATTTTAAAAGCAACCGGTGCGCGGACACATGGTCTTATACAAAGATTGAAAACGAATCGAATGCAGTGATTTAGCGGTCAAGTTTATTGAGGAGATATGCATTCAGGTCATAGTAACACACATTGCTATAGTCGAACATGGGAAAGATTAGGGACTGTACAAACATTGCCTTTATGTGTGATGGGAGAAGGTTTTCCAACCGATAGAAGGCGATCGCAGCGTTCCGGTTACTGTGGTGGTGCTTTAGCCAGTCAAGACAAGTGTCGACATGTAGACCAAGATCCTTCACATTGGAACTACACGGGATGACATAGTTGTCGACTTTCAGCTACCTCATAGGTAGGTACTCATTTTTTAAGTATTAGCCGTATGTTGATTTTTCATTTTATTTGGTGTGTGTTTGCAAACCACTATTGTATTGGGGTCATCCTGTAAGGATAGTGTGTGTGTGTATGTTTGATAAATAAATAAATATTTAATACTCTTATTATTTATGGCTACCTTCTGCCCGCGACTTCGTGATGTCAAGTAGACTATAGTCTTGCCCAAGAAAATTTTTCAAAACCGACTGGTAGTTCCAGAGATTAGCGCGTTCAAACAAACACACTCTTCAGCTTTATTATTAGTAGTATAGATATTTACTTTTTTTTATTTTTTTATTAGGCCGGATATATTTTTTTCTGAAAATGTTTGTATACCTTATAGAAAATGAGGCACGTACTTATTTCACCGATTGATGTTTACGGAAAAATCTTGTACCAATTTAAATACCAACGAGTAAATAGGTATGTTCATTCCGTAGGTACTTAAATAAATAATGCTTTACCTGTTATTCGAGCGTTTTGCTGTTACCTCATCTGGAAATAAAAGCGGTGATTTTTTTCTTTGTAAGTGCCACATTCGTCAATATTCATTCAAATAAAATAAGATCAATCGAAGTGAGTTTTCAGTTTTCATCTTTGTTAGTGAGGCAGTGAACAATGGTGGCCCAGAGTGAGCAGAGGGGGCCCAGTGGTATCGGCCCCTGCTTACGAGTTGTAGATCGTAAGTTCGAACTCAGGCAGACACTTTACATTGTGTATTTTATTTCATCACCACTGCTCTCAAAACGGTGACGGAAACATCGTGAGGAAACCGGCATGTCCTAGAACCAAAAATTCGAAGACAAGTGACATCTCCCAACCCGCACTGGACCCGTGTGGTGGATTATGGCTCACTCCCCGCACAGAGAGGAAGCCCGTGTCCCAGCAGTGGGACCCCATAGATATCCGAGGAACACTATTGACTATAGGCATGAATGAATTAGACAGTCTCATAAACATTATTAACAACAGAAAGCTCTAGGTAGCTAGTTTCAAATGTTAAAAGCTACATTTAACTTAGTGAATAATAAAAAAATAAAAATAAAACTACTAAATACTTTTTCATCTCTCATGCTCGGAAAGTAGTGTTTGTTTGATCCGAATAGCGGGTCTAAGACGCTGCTTCCCACCATAGGGCGGGAAAGACTCATAGTAATTGCTTCCCTCCCTAAGGCGGGAATGAATTTTAAAAATGGAACTAAATTTGGTTAGGTAGTCAGCTCAGTCAGACATCCTTAATTGATTATGTAAATATTTATTAGGCTACCCATCAAATCTTATAAATGTGCGTTAATTAGGAGAGTTGGATAAAAAGCTCATATGTTAACGCCATTAAATCTTTCATATTTAGCGCACAAGTTTAGTTAACAATTTACCTTGAATAAATTCAACATACTTAAAGGTACGATAATAATTTTGATGTCAGTTGTGGTCGAGGCTAAAAAACATAAAAATTGGGGATTTCGAACATCCTGACTTCACCATAGGGGGGCTGTGCATATACATCATTTAATTATTCGACGAATTTATCCATAGTTTAAGGTAAATAAGTAGTGGTAATGAAGTTTTTTTATATCTAATGTCGATATTTCGCGCCAATCGTGCGTGTTTTCATTGTTACTTTTCACAAATTTGACACAAAGATGTACCTACTTAGATAAGATTTAAAATGTGACAAATATTATTGAAAATATTATAAACAACACGAAAATGCCCAGGTTTTAACGTAATATTCAAATTACCACTACCTACTCAATTTGTGTTCAAAATCGTCGACCATTATTGTTTTTTTTTATTGCTATGATGTGTGAAAGCGATTATTCCAACAATTTTTTTTTTAATTTCCACTGACGAGTAATTAATATGAGGAATGTAATCGATACTTGAAAATTAAATAAAATTATTTTAAGCAATAAATACATGCATTGTTTTAATGATTTATGCTTTTCTAATAGATATCATTTCAATCTCTTCTAATAATTGTCATGTCACTAGCAGCATATATTGAATTTCGCGCCGAAATGTTTCTATATTTGAATTTATATTCGGAAAGCGCTCGCTGTTTAAAATTATTTTAATTTATTGGACAATATTTTATTTTTGATACTTTCTAATAGTATGCTACAGAATTCCCAACAAACATTTTTTAGGTAGCCTTAGCAAAAGTTTATTTGAGAATGATGATAAATTAATTCTATAAATTGGGTATTCTGCAAACACTTTACATTTCAATACATTTTGTTAGTTAGAAGAGTTTTTTTAGTTTCTACAATTTTTTTTTTATTGCGGGTATCAATTAGGCTGAATGCAAGTTTTGAATCTAAATAGAAAGTTGCGGGGACGGTCAGCATTAAAAAGAGACGCGGTGTGTTCCATATTTCAAATTAAAAAAAGACTAATATATAGTATCTACTATTCATGTTATTATTATCAATTAATATTTTAGAAAAACTGCTATTTTTTACTTTCCTTTTAATCGAAATGAAAAGTAGAGTGTTTAACACGGGTGAAAGTCATCAATTCCCACTCGGACTATAGCCGCCCTCGCTGCGCTCGGGCGTCTAAATGCCTCGTATGGGAATTGATTCCTTTCCACCCTTATATAACAATCTACTATTTCGCACCTGCGCAGGGGCGGAAAACCTTAAACGGCGCAAATACTCCAATCTCTTAGGAACTTAGGTATATTTTTGAGCCGTTTGGGTTTGAAACACTAGGGCCAGGATTGAGTGCCCACTTAGTATTAAGAGACATCGCCAAGCGGTTTATCGACTCTTCACGTGACCAGAGAGCTGGCCTATTTTTTGGCCAAAGAATCAGCATTGCCATACAACGTGGTTATGCTGCCACCCTTTTGGGCACGTTTCCTGTTGACAACGATGCGGACGAATTTTTTGATGCCCTTTGATTATTTTCCTTCCTTTTTATATACTTGTAGTCTTGTACATTTGGTATTATTGTTATTTTAAGACTGTTAGCTTTTTAAATTAAGTAGCTAATAAAGATCGAATTCGCAAAAAAAAATATGTTAAGTTAATTAATTTAATTACTTAGGCATTCAAATATATTTTCACATAAAAAATCAAATAATAATCAGTCTGGAATTCTGGATACAAATTTTAATATCACAAAAGTGAAAGCATTGGACTCATCTTTGAAGAAAGTTAGACACGTTATAGAACTTAGATGAGCATTCCAGCCTTATTTGAATTTTGTCATACACGCGTTATGACGGCTAAGTAATATACGAGTAGTTGTGTTAATATCATCTATATGTATTTGTGAAAAATTGGATTATGACATTGACAAATGAAGAACATCCATTTCTTAAAGTGCTGGCACATTCAATAAGACATTTCCATAAATTACAATAAGACAAGTACATCTCGTACGAAAGCGTTTCTTTCGCACTCAATCACGCGATATAATCCAGCAATGAATTAATAGGTGTTTTTATATCGATGAAAGTTGACCCAGACTATAAGCAAAGATGAGAGGAATGAATATAAAAGTGAATAAGACAAAGGACAAACACCATGTGTTTGAAAGAGAAGAGGATGTATTGTTGTGTGATGTAAAAATAAACGATAAGAGTGTGGAACAATTGAGTTCGTATATTTAGGGAGTTTGTTCACAAGGGATGGAAAGATTGATGAAGATGTGGAAAGGAGAGTAAATGCGGGAAATAAAGTGAATGGTACATACATGCTATATGCATGGTGATACATGCTATAATTGTGACAAATCAGTTGATGCCCAAAAGGCTCAACTGGCAACACCATTGTGAACACAAAATGGTGTGCTGGTGCCTACGCTTATGTAAGGAAGTGAATATTGGGTGTGGCAAAAGAAGCATGAACGTAGAATAAATGCTGTGGAAATGCTAAGTGAGTATGCTTAGATGGTTTGGTCATGTTATGAGGATGAATGAAAGGCGACTAACAAAGGGTAATACGGAGACGCCGGGAGGGAATGTTCTAGGAGGACTTGTTGGTTGGTAATGTTCTTCAGAAAGGTCATGAGCGCAGTACTCCAAACCGGCGTGCGTGTATGACCAGATTTAAGAAGGTAAACGAGGCAAAAGGAGTATGTAAGGATCGTAGCAGGCTTTCTGTATTTTCTGCCTATCCCCATGGGAAGAGGGCGTGAGTTTATATATGTACGTATGTATGTATATGGCATTTTAGTATCACTATCCACGAACGAATCGTTTTCGAGGAATTTGTATGCGAGCGGTTCGTGCGTATGCAAGCTTTCTGCTGCTCTCAGTATAGTTGTATCTGTATAACCTCGGTTGCCATATCGTTATAACAATTAAAGATTCAAGTGTGAAGATTAACATACCAATTAGAGAACACAGCAAGCAGAGGGAACATGTTTCCCACCCTCTATTATCCACCGGGATGTCCCGCACCACGTGATTACGTCATAGGTATTGTCCCCGAACATCTAACATTTGCATTGTCAGTCGCTTTTCTGAGGATAATGGAAACTGTATTTCTTCCAGGGAACCACCTGAAATGGCTTTATAGGCACAAATATATTCCTTCAAAAATAAAACAAGATAGAGTCATTATAATTACCCACTCTCCGTATTGCTCGTAAAATGTAAGAGTTAAGACAAATGGGGCAATTGTGATGCTTTTAAGCGAATGCTTGCCGACCTATCATTACATTATATTTTATAAAAAAACTCTATGCGACGTAAAAATACTGCGTCACGGTTGAAAGCAGCATTTATTATCTAAAGTTAAAGTAACACGTAGCTGCCAAACTTAAAGAACCTTTAATTAGGTAATTTACTAAATTAGTAACGGTCCCGATATAACCTACTTAATGAATATTTAAATAGTGACATTATAATTTTAGTTAGCTGTCGGAAAGACGACGTCGCAACGTTGAGATACGAAGACGTACGAAGGTCTTCGATATCGGAAAGTATATTATGGAGCTCAAATGGAGTTAAGACCCCTGGTAAGGCGCAGTAATGACAGGTGGAGTAAGGTTGTGACAGAGTAGCGTCCAAGGACTGGAAGATGAGATGTTGGTAGTCCGGCGGCGAGATGGGCAGACGACATTGTCGCCATCGGGGACAAAACCTGTATGAGGCTGGCACAGGAGCATGGGGATTGGCACAAGAAAGAGAGGCCAATGCCCAGCAGTGGGTGATGTCGGGCTGTGGATGAATAATTGATCGGAAAGACTATTAATTCTAATTAACTTCTGATGCGGTACTATGACATAGTTGGCAAACATGGAAACACCAATTAAGTCTGTCTTGTCTTAATGGCAACTTTAGGCTCGCTTAAGGTAATTCCAACGTAATATCTAAAGGACAAGTGTATCCATGCTGTCGAATAATTAATTAGGGAACGCCGCAGACGGTCAGTAGTTATCTCGTCGGAGCAACACGTCCCTCTGTTTGTCCCGAGTTTACCCACCGACGGGACACCCTCACCTTGAATATTTCACTCAACAAGTAACCTCGAAGCCGTAACGATTCCCAACGTGTACGGGGCTAGTTTGAAATTAATCAGTACGTGGTTTAGTTCTGTCTACTTTAATATTTGAGTAGTGTTTGTTCAGACTGATCGATCAGTGAGCTTCGCTTTGATGTAGAGCAGTTGCATACAGATTTGGTTTTACGATTACCTGATCTTCAATAAACTTTCAAAATTGCAGAACACGTGTACCTACCTACTACCTACACGTGTTAACTAGGTACTGCAATTTTAAACATCAAAATTAAAGTAAAATAATTTATTTCAAATAGGCACATAAAAAGCACCTTTGAACGTCAATATACAAAAAAAAACAGTGGCACTCCGGGAGTGCCGACAGAAGTGAAATCAAAACACAAATACATGCCTGGATCGTCATAAACCAATGATAACAGCATAACACTGACACAAGGAAGCGTCTTCAAAAGTGTCTAGGGATCAACATATATTTTTGCAATAACTTTTCTCCTGATTGATATTAATTAAAATTTTCTTTAAGGATTCATCAAATAAAGTGTTTTCGTTTGTCACAGTAACGATAAACCAAGTCACCTTTGCATTAATAAAGAAATTTGCCATTTTCCTAATAAAGGGATTTTTGACATTTGAACCACTAACACAAAAGTTCGAAAAAAAGACTGAAATAACAGTTTTCTTTAAAATTTTATTGGGTAACTTAAACAATTAATAATCCGTGTTTCTACCGCGAACACTAACAACACAAGAACATCGGTTTGGCATACTCAAAATGAGTTCATCCAAATCACGCTGTGGAATGGCCGCCCATGTTCGTTGCAACAACAAAAAAAGGTCTTCTTGCGACTGGATACCCTCCATATTCGGCAGAGCTCTTCTCTGTAGCATATCCCATGCATGCTCAATCGGGTTCAAGTCTGGCGACTGAGCAGGCCAGGGCAGGACATTGATGTTAGCTGCGGCGAGAGTCTGTCTTACAACTCTTGCGGTGTGCGGTCGTGCATTATCATGCATTAACTGAAATAAGGGACCGATTTGCACTTGTAGAGGAACGATGACGTCTGATACAATCGTCTCAGCATAAATTTGAGCGTTGAGGTTGCCTCTGATCCAAATCAACTCAGTTCTTCCGCCGATCCAAATACCCGCCCATACCATGATGGTTCCACCACTATAAGGATGGACTTCCTGGCAGGATTTTAATCGCTGTTGGCGTCCAGGGGTTCTCCAGTGTCGTATACGTCTTGTATCCGGTCTCATACCAAAACGAGACTCATCAGAAAAGCACACGAAACGCCATTGTTCTTCTGCCCAATTTCTGTGTTCAAGAGCCCATTGATATCGAATCCTACGATTGTGCATTGCTATAGGTGGTACCCGTAGCGGTCTTCGGGAATGAAGGTTCACTTCATGCAAGCGGTTTCTGACTGTTTGGTCGCTAATTAAGTTCCCTGAAGAGTGATGAAGCCTCACGGCTAACATCATGGCGGTTATTGTTGGAGCTCTTCGAGTTAAGATTTGAATGTATCGGTCTTGTCTCCGTGTGGTGCAGCGATACCGTCCTCCATGGCGCTCAGCCACGGTACCAGTGCTTCGGTAACGTGTCCAAAGTCGACTGATAACACTCTGACTTGTATTCAGAGCTAAAGCCACAGTACGTTGCCGGGAACCAGCTTCTATCATTCCCACGGCTCTGAGCATTTCTTCCCTGCTTAAATGACGTCGCCGCTCCATAATAACGTTGGTTTTAATCAGTAGTAGGGAAACAGTAGCACTAATAATGTCTTCAATGCGTTGTATGTTTTTATAGGGAAAATATTGACAGCTGATTTTCATCTTTTACTCGAATTTGATTCACAGTTCCTGATTCAAATTATGAAATGCACCAAAAAGGATCCATATAAATTTATAAAATCATAAATTTATTACAAAGCCACATCTCAATCTCAAGAAATCCGCATAAAAATGCTTGATCCCTAGACACTTTTGATGTGTGTAGAATACTTTGCCATCACTCACTGACATATCAGATATACCTACATTAAAACCGAGTATATTCCGAGGACAGCCGAACACATCCGAAGCGGGTATTTTTTTAATGGTCTTATAACCAAAACACGCGCAGTGTCGCTTACGGTAACAGTGGCGCGAGTTCAATGGTTTTTTCCCATCTCAAAAATGCAGAACGCGCCTAAAGAAGTTTTCTCTTCAAAAACTGAATTAATTCTAGTCGTTCCAAAAGGTAGTTTTGTATGAAGATGAATGGCCAAGTAACTTCACCGTTACTCTTTTAAACATCTGTTATTTTTAGGTCTCGTTTGAACAAACCGTAGCTTTTAACTAAGAACGCAAGATGTAGCGTTTCATTATTTGTTTAAAACATTTAGCAGCGTTTGCATGCATAACCTGTGAATCCCATTAGGTGATACCGCGATTCCATGTCGGAAAACTTCAACGTTTTAAAATATTCTGTCTGCGTCGAATTTTAAATACTCTATTTATTTTAAATTGACCAATCTGTCCAGTATTGAATTATAAGTGGGCGCTACAACGTGTCATGGAGTGAATTGTCGTTTGATTGGAAATTAATTACTTCATAGTAGTGTGCTTTGAAACAGCGTTTAGTTTACTTGGAATCGAAAATGTGATTGTCATTTATTGTGGTGCCATTAATTGGGCTCAAAATGGATGGCTAATCGAAGACATAATAAAATGAGCGTAATTAAATTGAAGTCTGTTACAGCTAGCTTTTCTTTTCAAACAAACGTCTTTATTGGTAGCAGTACTGTTGTAAGCTAGGACAAGAACTCAAGACGCTCCTAATTAACAGTAGCATATCTGAACTTAGTATGCATACAAGTAAATACATTGTAATATCAAGCTTTCTGTCTACACTATTAACAATTCTTAAAGGAAACTCCTGGCGGTGCAAGAGAATTCCGTTTGCTTAATTCCCTCGTGATTCCAGTTAATTCTGGTGGTTTGCAAGAGGTGTGAGCTAGAGTTATTGTTTGTCCATCGCCCGCGTGGCTAGGGCGCCCGCCGGCGCGGGCAGCCGAGCCAAGCTCTGCACACCAAATAGGATTACGGTTTGTCCACGCCGAGCTTTCATTGTTCTGCTACGTCGTCTACGGCTTAAGTCTCGCCCAACAATCTGTACCTACTTATGGTGCACGTGCATTGTGCACCAATTATCTATTTGGAAACTGTTTGTTTGATCTCTTTTGTTGATTTTAAAACTCGTTTTCTTACGGTGATGTAAATGGAATGAACTGAATGCTCCAACTCCAGAATGATAAGGCGCGATAAGGCCGCCCATTGTATGTTTTGTAGTGTTCTTTTTTTTTTAATATTTTTTTTTCTGGTGTAGGTACACTAAAGTATATTCAAATAAATAAATGATTTTCGAAACATAATCTTGAGCTGAATAGTTGTAGAACTACTGAGGCATTGATAGATCAATTGAGCTGAGTTCCCTCTGGTGTATTGATCTACGGATGGTGGCGACTGTTACAGGGATACCTACTTAGGTAGCTGTAGCTGTAGAGTAAAAATTACCTAGCTAAGCTAAAATAACGTTACATTGAAAAAGCACGAGGTTTCGACGTCACTGAAAAATGCTACAAGAAATAACAGAGCTAATGTAAAAAATCCGCCATTGGAGATATTTAAAAGAAAGCACTCGCTCTGGGCGCGTTCCCGAGCATATTTTGGACGCGTCTCGTAACAAGATTTAATTTAATTTTTTCCTCGCCGCTATTTTATTATATTACCTACAGATTTATCTTTTTTACGCTTGTATTTTATTATTTCGTAACGTCAAAGATTTAATATGGCCGTGATAACTTCTGGCGAACCGTTAAATTATGAAATTGTTGTTTAAATATAAATGTACCTATGTTACAAAATGATTTTCAAAAAGTACATAAAATATTGTTTTATGGTATGTTGGGCTTTGTTTTATTTGAACGGCTACTGTCAACTCAGCGCTTGTTTGCTCGATATTTTGCTACATTCCAGTCTGAATGGTTTGTTGAATATCTAGTAATAAATCCTGAATAGTTTGAACATTTTGTTTCTGTAGTGTGTGGTGTGGTGGCGCGGCGCTGTACAACATGTGGGTCCGGACGGGGGTGAGGGGTGGGGGCGTGCGGGGTGAGGGACGGCCTCTATATATTGCGAGCTTTCTGTTATGGACCATTACCGGCGCATTACTGCGCTTATATGAAAATTACCTACGATACAATTTCAACAAAAGGAAAGCGAAAATGCCTTCAAATACACGCTGTCTCCGGATGTATGTATTTGTACTCGGGATGAGAAAATTCACATCGGAGACAACACATTATTTATGTACGGCTTTTATGGTAGGCACTGTACAAGGTCCTCGTTTCTTTTATCCTATAAAGTTCTCATACGAAGTAGCCAACTAATATAAGCAGATACAACTGCAAATAAAACTGATGCTGCGTCTGAACTGTAGGTACAGATATAGGTAGTGCCGGATGCACTAGGCGGATTCAAGTTTTATTTGTCATCTTTCTACAAGCGAGATGGAAAACAAGGCAATCACAACTTTGACAGAACTGAGGAAACTTTCAGTCGAGACTGAAGTAAATTGACTACATTGTGTTCCTGCCTCTGCGAATTCATGACGGAATGAAAATATGGGCCCAAGTTGGCGCAGAGGCAACAGATTTCGCAACCCACCATGATAAATAATAGCCCCGTAACTTTCTCGTATTAGCTACTTATAAGGGAAGAAGTACCTAAGTATTATAATAGTTTGGCGACATAAAAAATGATTGGAATTACATTTGTTTCTATATTTATTATGAAACGTGACAATAATAGGTAAATAAGGTTTGTATAAATAAAAAGAGCTAAAAGATAAATTGTATGACCTGGACTCTTTTATTAAAGATTGGTCCTTGGCAGCTCTGGACAGAAAGAGGTGGAAGGAGAGTAGGGAGTAGGCCTTTGCCCAGCTGTGGGACATCTATGGCAAGTAAAAAAAGGATAAATTGGGTGAATTAATTAATAATCCAAATTTTTTTTGTACAGTGTTGCCTACATTAAGATATTATTTTATAAGCAACGCAATCCCTGTGCTAGTTGTTCAAGCTCTTATGTAATAGGCTTTACATAATAACTGCTTTGCAAAATAGCAAGCTATAGCTAAGTAGCAACCAGTTTACACTTAGTTAACTCCAAATGTGGATGTATTAAAACTTAAAAGCTGTTTGTCCCCGAATGTACCACACTAAGCTGCTGCGGCGGCACAGGATAACAGCTTGTACTGATTTATTTAAGCACTCGAATAAAGTCAGCGGGATTGTCCGAAAGGGTTACCGCTGGCCCGGAACATAAAGGGCTAAGGAAGGAACACGGGTGGGTTTTAGTAAGTAAGAGTCTGACACTCCCTTCCGCTCCACCCAGAGCGGGAGAGGTCATTTGATGACTTCCTATTCACAAAAAAAAAGCACTTGAATAAAGAAGAGAATGTTGCAGATTTTTCTACTATTTCAAAATTAAAGGCTGTTTGTTAACAATGACTGTATTTAAAGGAAGTAAATTAGTTTGAGTGCCATTGCAGTAACATGTAAGAAGGGTTGCTGTAGGCGTCGTATTCGTAGCAAGCGCGTAGCACTGCTACGCACAGATGCTACGAAACATGACATCAGCACTTAATATATCTATTCATATAATAAAATAACCCTAATAGGCCTATGTCCAGCAGTAGACGTCTTTCGGCTGAATTGATGTGATGATGATAATAAAATAATAACTTGTCTGTTTGTCTGGATGTATGTTCCGGATTGGCGTAAATACTGCTTCTTTTAATCCCTGTAGTACGTTCCCGTGGGATATTTTCCGAAATCCACGCGGGCGAAGCCTCGGGCACAAGCTAGGTTAAAATAAGTAATCATTGAAATGACATGAAAAACCAATTAAGTGTTTAATTCGGAGCGATCCGTACAATTCCACTCACATTCCGGATCATGCAAGTAAATTAGTCGTAAGTATGTATAAAAGTTAACAAATGAAAGGTTTTTTCACCAAACATGGTTTTCCCGCATGCAATATATTGGCAGAATAATCTGCTAATGTAAATGAAACCCTACTCGGTTCTATAAATCGGATTTGACTGTTGGAACTTTTCCACCGAAGTGTATTTCGCCTCAGAGGTCGTGGTAAATAGGATTTATATCTTTGGTAGTGCACGCACCACATTTGCAGCAGAATTAATGATTAATGGTCTTTAGAGGATGAGCGGGATTCGTTAGGAAACGTTAATTGCTACAGCATGCTCATATTGCTCATTGTTAGGGCAGGAACTAGTATCATCCACCATCATAATTAAACCTGATTGAACTGCTTGTTAAACGTTGTTCGTTGGTGTAAGGCTAGCCATTTCTCGCGGTTTTTATTCAGTGTGCAGAATTCCAATAAACACGCATGGCGAATAAAATGCCTTGCGTTTTTATCAGTTCTAAGCAGATTCCAGCTGAGACGCATGTCTACAATGGACAACAGAACTAAAAACTAGTGTAGCGTCCGCCCATCTTGTGTGTGCGAATTTAATTTCGCAATGCGAGGAGCGACATATAGCCCCATACTCCACAAAATATTCGCACCGCACCGCGTCAAATTTGTATCATACCACAGATTTTTTTACCTTGCGAATTTTAGATCACGAGTGCGAGTAGATACTTATATGATACCACGGATATCTATGTATGATACCGTGTGTTACAGAATGGCAATAAAAATTTAATGCGTTTTATTATCGCAGTGCGGGATTAGCCTTATTGTCTGTGGCGTTACGATTTTCTGAAAGCCCTCATATTTGGCACATCAAACGTTATGTAAAACTATTTTACTTAATTTAACTATTAACATTTCGTACACATTTTTGATGTGACAGGCGTTTTCCTTTTACATACAAAGGCAACGACAATGTTTGTAAGCAAATAACCACATAGGGTTGCGCGCAATATTGGTTATTCTATATTTTTAAAGCATACATATTATAGAGTATTATATCTTCTATTTATCTTTATTCTCTTATTTGTCTGCTACAGATATTTTTTTCAAATATTCCATGTTTAAATCTCAGAGATTAATATTGTCAATATATTCATGAACTAGTAAGCTAAGCAATCTCAGATATATTTAAACTTGAGATATTTGAAAAAATGTCTCTACAGTATTTAAAATCTTTTAAAGAAACACACAGCAATAACCGTTGGCGGTAGTAATGTACATATATGCAAGCATATCTTTAGATAAGCCTTGTCACAAGGACCTCTAACAAACAAATATATTTTATTTGAGTAATATTAAATCTGTAACTAATTAAATTACGTAAGTTCTAGCCATTTTTCGTGTTGCCTGCTTGAGGTTGACGGTAAAATGTAAATGGATCGTCGTGTAATTGCAAGTATAAAATATCAATTTGGCGGGTACTCGTCACCTGCGACCCCGAATTAACTACTACAAGGGTACCGGTGTACGTACCTACTGTTAATATGTAAATGAGCCTCTCACCTTAAGAGTTACGAGTTATCAGTCTGAGTGCGTTTTGTGACAAAATTTAACAGGTTCATATTTCTATGCAAAACATCAAGGTGGGTCTCAGGAAGCGTGAACGCGGCTTTCTGCTGAAAACTGAAGCTTTTGTCTTTTTACAACCTTTTTATGGACACGGAGTCACGCCCTTAAAGGAACAACCTCGTTGAAATGAAATATACTTCAAAGTTACCTTAAAACAGCTCGAATGTATATATTTTTGGGAGAACCGAGATTTTAAATACAATAATTCAATCGGTGTCGTCATTAAATTATCTTAACCTTCTTATGTAGATTTAAAGATGTGTTTTATCTGATTATCAAAAGACTCCATATTTTCCTGAAATAATTTATTCTTCTTTTGCGTTCTATGTATCAAGCAATGTCTAAATTTATGGGTAATAAGACTAAGAAGAGAAGATAATATACTGTGGGATCTTACTATATAATTTGTCTAATTACGCAAAAACGGCTGAACGGATTTCGATGAAATTTGGCATACAGATGTTTTTAAATTCAATGGTATCGTGTTACCCAGTTACTGGGTTGTAGAGGTCAGATAGGCAATTGCTCCATGTAAAATACTGGTACCTATTTACCTGCATCCAGTTCGACTGGAAGCCGACCCCAACATAATTGGGAAAAGGCTAGTTGATTGATTGACGTCCCCGTGGGATAATTTCCGACATCCACAAGCTAGTATTTATTGTAATCGATAGTCGCCCTGACATTTGGATATCTAGCGGCTGATAGTAAGTTAGATCACTTATTTGGCTATTTGTTGTTGTGATTGGCTGTCCGAAATTACAATAACATGATAAGATATATCTCACAACAGATGAAATTACACGTTAAGCCTAAACAATTCAATTTGACATAGTTAGCAACAGTGCACAGGGAGATTATATTTCAAAATAGAATCTCGATTGATTGATTAGAGAGTTAGATAGAGATTCTATTTAGAAATACCTATAATCTCTTATTTATGAAAGAACGTCACAAAATCAAATTATTCTCTTCTTGTTCTCACACACTATTGTCTACAATTGTTTTTCATTTATTTTTTCGCAGGCATGTCGTATCTGTATCCATTTTACTGTATGTCATGTGCATAAAAAATAAAATAAAGAACATAAACTATATTTTTCGAAAAGACTCAATGAGTGACAGTATTTAAATACTTCCGGCAGTCCAAGTTCCCGCTACCAACCTTGCCGACTAGCTAATCATGTCACCAGCGCATTAGCTATTTCCGAGTATCTCGTGCCAACACGAGCACGAAGATTAAATAAACCCCCTTCCTCTCTATTTCCATGAAGAAAGAGCTCTTTGCTAAAATAGTTTCAGTAATACGTATAGCTATAGAAATGCTGCGCTATTGAAGTAGAATTAACTATGGTTTGAACGGAACCACATAGTTTTAACCAATACAATGAAAGTGCCGAACTGGTATTACAAATGTTCATTGGAACGCATACCATGCATTTTGGAAGACCCGCTCGCCAATACAAGTCGTTCCAATCGATTTTGGCTCTCGAACGCGGAAATTCTCCGTATTTGGTTCTGAAATTCTTATGCGGTATTACCTACTTGTTGTTTTAGTTAATATGACGATGCTATATAACAGTTTCAAGATAATATGGTGACCATTTAGAATTAAAAAAAAATACGAATTTCATAGCACAAAATACATTGTTAATAGCCCAGTCGATAGATATATTTTCTATGGCCCAGTCTATCTAAATACTTTACGTAGTTAACAATCACGAGAAACTTTTGATTATTATCGATATCCGTGATTATTCGCCTAAAAACGAGTTGGTGATTGAATTTGTTTTTGGTTCAAAACCGGAAAATTCCACTGATAGTTTTTGTTAAAATTCTGAATACATAATCATCCTATAATGTATCCCACTGCTGGGACACAGGCCTCCTCTCGGTGAAAGGGAGTGAGCCGTACTTATTCCACCATCGAGGGTCCCAGTGCGGGTTGGTAGATATCACATGTCTTCGAATTCTTGGTTCTAGGACATGTGGGTTTCCTCACGATGTTTTCCTTCAATAATTTATACAAAATAAAGCGCCTGGCTGGGTTCGAACCCGACAACTCGTAAGTCGCGGCCGTTACCACGGGACCACTATGCTCTGGATCACACTAATATTATAAAGGCAAAAGTTTGTAAGTGTGTTTGTATGTTTCTTACTTCTTCACGCACAAACGGCTGGACCAATTTTGGTTAAATTTGGTATAGAGGTATCTGACACCCTAGATAGGATACTTTTTATCCCGATATTCCCACGGGATCGAGTCTTATGCGGGTGAAACCGCAGGACGCTGCTAGTAATATATATGCCTAATCTTTATTTTTTACTAATCATCTGTCTGTCTGTAACCATGCCAACGAAAGACAAAAAAACATTTTATTTCATTACAGTCACTAGGTCGGGCCTTAGTATGAACTAAATTAGTTTTGGGTATCTCCCATTGTTCGGCGAGTCTGGTCACCCCGTGGTTAAAGCGGGGCCGAAGGTCCGGGACTTGAAATGTTAATGAGTAACCTACTTACCCCATCTTTGTTCTACAGCGTGATTAGACGTCGCTTAGTCAGGATTCTGTGGGATATTCTTGAACTGGCCAAATATTTGCGGACTGTCGGACGGCGCCCTCATGTAGGTACATTGATACCTGTATGATGCGGGCACATCTTTTAGACAGTTTATTTGCACTATTTATAATATCTGCAGGGCAGTATACGTTTACCTTCGTCAAGTTTTGTTTGTGTTTGTCAGCAAAGAAAAGTTTGTATTTGTGTGATCTTGTTTTCGCAACGTTTAGCGGTTATGTATATTTGTGGTTGGGTTCTAAATTAAATATTTCAGCGGAGTGAAAAGCGCAAATTAATATTCTTTGAGCACTAAAAGACACAAAGGCTCGACAAGATACGGAATTTCCCTCTTATTTATAAACGTTGCTTAAATTTAAGAGACGTTTAAGCGTCAAAAATGTATGGGTCAGACACTAATCATTGCTTAACTTGAACAAACGTTTATAAATAAGGGGGTAACTGTCGAGATTGGGGTTTACTGACAAATAATAGTTTGTGTTTTTTTTGACAAATAATAGGTCTCATCGTGTGTTTTACCTATTTATTTATTTAATACTTCAAGCACATAAATGTACAGAGGCGGACTTAATGTCCCTACTTATTGTATTACAGGTGATACAAACACACAGGTAATAAAATTGTTTTCAACACACTTGCTCGTAAAGTGGCTCTTATTGAACCGCTTTTAGGTCCATAATGGAGTGTATTACGAACGCGTGCTTTTTCTTTACTTTAATCCACATGTTCTGTAATACCACAGATAACTATTTACTAGTCGGAGACGCGCGCTTTTTTAATCTCATCAAACCCTGCGTTCCGAATTGGGAAATAATCGATGTGTTCCAAATTGGGAAATAACCGAATTAGCGTGAGCGCGATAACGATAACGATGTCCCGTGAATCGTCATAGATGACGTCATGACATTCGCCATCTTGCGATAATGCCGACCATGCCCTAGAATAATATCACCGTGAGCGCTGTCAAAAATGACAGTGTGTGTATGAGGTTGTGTCAGTGTGTGTTTTGTTTTGAGTTGCATCATCTTTAAATTAAACTAACGTGGCATTTTTGAAATTGTGCTTCTGGCTGACAGTCGCCACCTAACCAAAGAAGAAGAACTGAAGAAGAAATGTGGTGTTTATACAAAGAAATACTGTAATAATATCTTTTTTACATTGTGTAAGCACTGTCATGTGAGCGCGTTCACGAGTGTTCCGAATTGTTGCCAGCTCTCAGCAGTCATAATAGTAATATCTAAATCGGAACGCATGTGAGATGATGCATGGACGTAATATTACGTCCATGGAGATGATGTGAGCGCTGTGATGTGAGCGATTATAGCTAATTCGGAAAGCGCCCAAAGAGACTTCATGCCGAAAGAAAAAATCCGCGGGCTATATTTCATTTTTTTTTTAAATAGTCTGTATTGTCCTTGGTCGCAAAATGAACTCGCAGGGGACCACAGACAATTTAAGGTGAATGCGCAGTGGTAGACCGCGAAATTCTTAGGTTTTTTGCAATTTTCAGGTTTGTGTTTATTATATTTTTTCTATAGGCTGTATCGGTTTTGTCTGTGCCATAGATTAATATATTTAAAATGAGTCAATGTTGCGCGCGCATCGCTAGTGCTGGTTAGCATGGCGCGCGGGAAAACAAAACCAGCGCGCCATTTTCCATACAAGTTAATATTTAACAATACAAGTCTGTTTTTTTTCCTCGCAAGTGTGTTGAAAAACGTCGTATGAAACGCGTGTGCATTAATCAATATACACTCGGCTTTCTTATCGCTCTCGCCTGCGGCTCGCGCGATAATATCGCCTCGTGCATAATGATCAACATAGCACACATGTATCATAATGTACTATTATCATCCAGGGATGATAAACAATTTTATATTTTCTATTCCTATTCTGCCTGATAATGAACACGTTGAGCACACATAAATAATAAGTTTCTGTGTAATATAATATGCCATTAGCTGACTCGACAGACGTTAGCCTATCTAAATTTCAACAATTCTTACAAAAATCCCATTTTTAGTTTTTCCCAAATTTCCGGAAAACTTTTCCAATTTTTGTTTTCCTTTGTACCTAACTTTATTCGGGCTACTTATAACAAAAATTTAAAAAGAAAATTAACTAATCGGTCCAGCCGTTCTAAAGTGATGTGCTTATTAACGAGCAGCATTTTATTTTCATATTATAGGTACTTAAATATAATATGACCTAAACTCTAGTAACTATTGACATTTTCAAAATAAAAATTCCATGCGCAATACGTCGAGTATCATAAAATAAACATTCCCATCGCTGTAGCAAAAAACTTGACGGATTACAGCCATATAAATAACACAGCGTGAAAATAACAATATCGCTTGGAACTCTTGGTAATTTTTCACCCGAGTGTCAAATGTACGTAAAAGATATTGGAAACAATTTGAGCAATATCTTGCCCCCGCGGACCTATTCGAAGAGGGACGTCTTTTGCGAGAAATATGAATAGCTACCATTGATCCGGATACTAAATGTACTTGAAGAACTCGATATCTTTGTCATTAAAATTGCCAATCTCTTTCTACTCCATTATGTAACGGCTCAAACATCGCTTGTAAAACTTTCGAGTGGGTGAACCTATTACAAAAGGTTTGAGCTACCTTTAACTTTTCATTCAAGACATTTTCTTGTCCGTCCTAAAAAAACAAGTGAACGCACCATCCGCCCGGAATCATCAACTGTACAGAGGGTAAAGCGCCTTGTTTATTTATGTGATTGCTGCGTTCATTTCAGCTTTCTAGAAAACCACTTAATTTTTTGTTGACCTCATTTAATTTTTAATTTTGTTTAAGTTACCATTACGGTCCTTAATTTTTGAGTTCCGACTCCAACTATCTCACGAATGTTGAGGCTTTGTAGTTACAAATAACAGAGTAGGTAACTGGGCGTTACAATACAATAGCGTTTAGGTACCTTCTTCTAATCGACAATGTTCTACACGTGTTGGAGATAATAGAATTTTCTTGCTCATTGTTGTGGTAGAGAGAGCATGCGCGTTATTTGTCTGCATGTTTACAGCCTAGATTTATGAGCAACGTTTATTTTTCGGTTCGTTCTTTTCGAGTTGAGAATTACTATTAGTAATGTAGATGCTCATTGGTGCTGACCGGGGTGGCAAGCCGGGGCCCGGGCCCCGCGGCGCGTGCGACTGGCGGCCGGCCCGCCCTCATTAATTCTCTCTCGGCCAACACACAATTCGGCCCGCGCTGTATGAGAATGACAGCACTCGTTAGTTATCCCCCGTTTGTTATGTTGTTATGACTCCGACACTATCTATTAACTGTTGATAGTGTAATTTACGAGTTATGGTTGTAGGTGCCTAGTTACAAGCTGGATTATAACAAGGTTAGTCCGCCACGGCTTGCTCGTAACAAATGCTGCACGGCGTAATAAAACTAAACATAAACTAAGTACGAACTGGGTGTTCACGAACACGTTAAAGCTTAACGACGCTATCAGCTGGAAGTGTTATTTGAACCGTCTACTGGGAGATGTAGAGTGCACCGTAGAGCCTGACTTGGAGAGTTACTCCCGTACATGAAACGTTACGAGACAACACGACATGAACTCGTATCGCGTGTCACACATGCGACGCTAACATCTAACTATGTAAAGTGTCCCAATACTGTGGGAACTCGTTTATCTTGCACGAAGCAAAAACAAAATCGAATCAACTTATATAACTTTAATTTTGGAAGTTGTGATTGTGACACCGTTTTGCGTATCCTGTAACAAGTAATATGAAAATAAAACCATGGCAAAGGAACACACGCGGGTAACTACGCATGTATTTTCCCTTTCATTTCCGGTTTGCTCAGTTGTGTAAATATTTGAAATGTAACATGAATAGATTTGAACGTCGAATTTGAAAACATAATACATAGTGAGAGTATAGTCATTGTCCAAACGTAATTATAGCACATATTATAGCTACTTAGCGGAAGTGGTAAATGTTTTGTTAACATTATCTTCTGTTTTTGGTGAAAGAAAATAGAAAGGAAAGAAGTCGATTTGACCCAGGTTATGTAAGGCACACAATATTTACAAAAACCGAAAAAGAAAACGAAAAAACTTAAACTACTATTTGTGTGCCTTACGCCTGCGCCAAATAGGTCCAGTTCGGCAAAATTAATGTCAGACAACTAATGCCTGACGCTGCTTTTCAACTCTTAATCAAATCTTAATACAACAACAGATGAGATAACTTTACTTTGAGCTTTAAGGGAATAGGAAAAATCATGCTACAGAAGAAACATACTACGAAAGTAACCCTATCTTTAAACAGAATAATTTGATTAAAGCAACAAATGGTACCTATATTAGGTTTAGTCACGGTTGTAAATACAATAGTGTCCTTAGGAATTCAAAGTAGACAAGCAATTACAAAGGTTTCGCCTGGGTCATGGCTCGAAGGCTGTCCGAGATGTATCTAAGTAAATAATTAACGAGCACGGCAGAATTAGGACGCGGCCCGCCTGTTCACAGGACCCATTTTGTGTTTATAGTGACAAATATGGAGCTTCGGGCTTAATATTACGTACAACCGAGCACTCACACACTTGGCTGCCAGGGTCGGAAACAATTTCGTCATCAACTATTCATACCATAGCTAAGTAGATAACACTTGTAAACAAGGTATGTACTCCCCACTCTCTGTATATTTATTTTGTGAGCAATTTCCCTAATAACTTTGAAGCGCTTACAAAGGAAATTGGCGATCCGCCTTGAGGACACTTTGAACCTTCCCAGGAATGTTATCTCTTCCCACGGGAAATGTCGCTTTAGTGCATGAATTTTAAACTTGCAATAATAGGTAAGGCTAATGCGTACCGCAGCTTGTTAGTGTTAGTTTTATTTTTAGCAGTGCTTAATGCTCCGTCTGAAAAGGGCTCAGAGGGTAGTGTTAAGTGTGTTAGTGTGTTGGTTGTCTGTTGTGTTGTGTTGTCATGACTTCGATTTCCAACTACGGAAATCTTTGCGAGTTACCAACAGTCAGTCACGCATTTCTTCTTGCTGTACTGCTGCGTAAACACTCAGACCTTCCATTCTATCCAGTTGTCGGTACCCAAAAACGCAGATCTGACAGAGTCTGCCAGGTGGAATCTGCCAGAGTTCAAGATGTTCGGCGGCAATATCACTTTCTTAGCTCCACTTTGTATAATCGAGTAAATAAACAGCTCAATTCTACTGACCTTGCGAGAATGTCGAAAGATTACGGATAAATGGCTTCAATGAAGAATTAGAAACATTATGTAAAAACTTTTAAATTGCCCTTCAAGTATATGTATAACATGTGCAAACACACAAACCCCCTGCACAAACGGACACCTCTCTCCCACACACTCACACATAAACACACACACACATATACACTCCACGCACAAAACATACACTATCCTTCCATACAAGCACACAATCTCACATAAAATTACACAGTGAAAATATTGTTCAGTTTTAATTTTAAGTTCTAATTTTTTTTTTAGTTTTCGTGTTTTATTTTGCTTTTGTCAAGACTTTTTGGAGGTGGGCGTAAATGATTGCGACACAGTATTATACTAATGCAGTTGTTATCGAACATAGAGTTTCTGTAAACTGAGTTTTTTCGTTTCAATAAATTTTATTATTATTTTTTGTACTGGCGGAGTAAATATTAGAGGAGCTATTTTATTTTCTATACTCGGCCCATAAATATCAGTCATATTTTGAACATCGCCATTTTAAAGTTTAAAGTTAAGCACGTAGTTTTCCGCATGCAGTTTTTTTCCAGCTGCCTTTATCAGGTCGTTGGGCTTAATAAACTTTTTTATTATTATTCCTTTTTATCTTTTGTCATATTTGTAAACCTACCTTTTTATGCCTGCCATAATTCTAACATACCTACCTATCTAATTTTTATCCATCGCGCTTCTATATCATATTCCCTGTAAATTGAGAGGTCTGGCTCTTGTGATACAGGAACTCCTAGTACAAGAGCCAGGGCTACACTGATGTTTGTCTTGAAATGAAATTAAATAAATTATTATAAAAAAATAGACTGATATTGCTTAAAAAACTGCGGTGTCCGAAGTCTATTAAGCACGATCACTCAGCTGCTTATGTTACCTCTCTCAATTCTAATTGAGTTCTACCATAGTTTATGTAACGACAATATCCCATCTTGAACTATAAACCAACAAGATCGAACTCAAGCCACCGCTCCACGTGTTCGATTGATTGAAGCATTCGGCATCTTCGCCTCAAGCATCCGCCACAAGAACGTTAAATAAATAGAAAACAAAGGAGACGAAAACAGATGGAAACTGGTAGACCTAAATGGCCAACATTTATTTTACAGGAAGGAATATTCAAATCAGACTACAGCCCGTCGATTCTGTAAAACTCTCACCGTGAAAACTTAGGCGAAGTGAGTTTGTTTTTGCTAGGAATTGACACTATTGACAGCTCACTCCACGCTCACTTCACCTAAGTTTTCACCGTGAGATTTTTACAGAATAGCACCGCAGTTCGGATTTGTAGAGCGTTGTCTCTGTCACACATCCCTGTGTGACAGTCTCTTTCTAACTCACGATGGGCTATGATAACACACGCGTACTGTACATAACAACAATGTGTTGAGACAGCATAGCATTATCAGCTTATAATATTCCCACTTGAGACACAGGCCTCCTCTCTTCGAAAGGGATAGTGGTGATGAAATTATTTACACAAAGTAAAGCACCTGTCTAGTTTCGAACCCACGATCTACAACTCGTAAGTCGGGGCGGTTACTATTGGGCTACCACTGCTTCTCTTTGTTGAGATAGCGAAGAACCATAATTATGAAAATGTGCTCAAATGAGGCCGCACTAAATGCCCAGTAGGGTGTATAATGTAATCAAACTTCACTGAATAATGTAAAATAAATATACTCAAACTACATAAAAGCTAATGAACCAAGTACACATTCAAAATACGAAAATACTAAACAATTTCCATAATGAGATAACTCATTGAGTCAAACCGACTTTGAATTTGAAATAATTCGTCAATTTATGTCTTATCATCGACGGGGTATAAGATTTTATCAACTGAGTGATGAATTCGATTCGTCTTGGGGTGAATTACAGCCAAATGTAATTCCTTTTAGAATTGAAAGGGAATACTGATCTTCGTCACAATAGAGTAGATCTTGAGTAATGTGTAATCAGCGTAGTAAAATCTAAAGCGGGTCTGTTCAAACAACGTCATCCCTTTGTTCTCGTAATAAACTGTCAGGGCACAAAAGAAATTCACCGACATCGGATGTCGCCCTGTTGAAATTTAGAGCTTTTCTCACACGCTAACGGCCGTATCCCATCTACTCAAAGGCGGTTTATGAAAAGATCCGCCACCCTACTTGTGTCTCTGTACGAATGTCGTATTCGGATTCATTGTGGCTTAGACAATGGGGTATATGAAAGAGTTCAAACTAATAAACGTGTCTATTCTCCCCCACAATAGGGCGTTATAGAGTTTTCCCAAGGGAATATAATGCAGTACTTTTGTTTCACAACCTAGTGCACTATTTTTAGTGTCATAGTAACGATCGAAAGCGGAAAACCTCCGTAAAGATGCTTTTGTTCTGGTTCATGTTACTTTAGTAATGGAAAAGGGTTGGGTATATTAGCTTTCTGCCATGGCAGGCGTCCATTGCAATTGACTGGTTCATTTGTATTCGTGTAGGAAAGTATTTTTACATAAGACAACCGTCATGACTGCGATCTTTTATAGGTTAAGCAGGGGTTGTGTCGAAAACTGATGGTTCACTAATTATTTTTTCGTTCCGTGTGACAGGTGGAACTTATTAAGTACTTAGATAACGAAAATGTTGCTATTTTTTAACTTCTAGAACTTTCGAGACTACCTAGAGTAGATAATAAGTACATCACATCAAGATAAATAATAAGAATAAGTTGGTGTTTCCAAAGTGTGAAAAGCGTTTGAACAGGTTGCATAATACACGAGAGAACTAGCAATTTTAAGAAGTTTCACCGCGTCCATATAAAAACCATTACGGTTCCACGAGAATGGAGATAAACAGCCGCTCCGCACCAAAAGATAGTTTATTATAACCCTTCTGCAGCTGTGGCATCGTAATTCCTTTCTTAATATTAATATTATTAAGACCGAGACAACGATAAAACAAGAGAAAAAGAAATTCATAACCGCGTTTGTATTTCAGTGGTTTAATTATTTTAGGAGTCGTAAATTCTGTGCTTATGTTGGCTGATTTTATTAACGTTGGCTATGAAAGGTGGGGAATTAAAGAATCTACAAGTCAAAACTGGATGTATTTTTTGTAATAGACCTAAAAAGGAAGTGCTCTTTTTGACCAGAGTGGAGGTGAAAGATTTACCTATCTCATACTACGTAGAAAAAAAAAGAAACTTAACTTTCTGCGCGATTTTTGACACAGATTAGTGCTATTGTATAACACTAAGTTCTTAAACTAAGTTATTACTTCTAGGAGATACTAAGTTCATAATCAGTGCAAACCAAGCGGGCCGGCTTTTGCGAGTTCATCGTCAAATTTAGCAAGTATATTTGCCTACATGTTGATTAGTAGAATTACAGCTACTCCGCATTTAAAGCAGGTTATAACACTTAAGTAAATGGAAATGGGTTGCTGTGTTGCTCGTAAAACATGTGATCCTTACCCCTACAAAACGCAACCCTACTGCGGCGGTCGCAACGTATTCCCTGTCGCATAAGCTCAGGATACCAGTGTAACTCTCCTTTAATCCTCCCATAATCTTCCATAGATGTCGAAGTAGACTTAAGGAATTAATGAGGTCATGTGTCCCTGATATATCATAATGGAACAACTTTATAGGTACCTTGTCCACCAAAATTTCGAAGGATTGTGAAAACTCTCCGAATTCTGAATAAGGCTCATTAAATCTTATAAACAGTCCTTATGAGATTTAATGAGCGAATTAAAAGTTTCATGGACGCTGTAGGTGGCAATAATTTATACTAAGGTGCCTATTATAATTCCTTGGTGGTGATTTTTGCTATATGATTAACAATGATAATATGTTACATTTTCAGCTGTGTTGTTTGTCAATACTGGTATTTAGCTACATGCGGTTAGACTAGAAGGCTAAGCCCATGTTGGGCTTAGCCTCCTAGTTGGGAAAAGGCTAGGAAGATGATGATGAATGTGTTACATTTTCAATTGTTATATTAAATAACAATTTAATAGCTTCCGTTACCGATCCAATCGTCCATTGCGTATACAAATAAAGTCTAAAACAACGGAAACAAACGCATTCAAAGCTGAAATTGGTCCATAGAAACGAGATTTTAAAATGTTAATAAAAATTCGTGGGCCCTCCGATACGGAAGTTGCAAATCACTAGAGTTTTCCGATGGGTCCCTCCGGATGTTGAGAGGGAACATAGTCGCCGTGGCGTGAAAGAAAAACTTTCTCGATAACCCACAATTCGCTGCTGGCACTTGGTCAGCGAAACGCGTTGTACTACCGCTATATACGATATAACAGTACCTATATTTGTTTGTTCTTTACATTTTTCTTCCACGTGGAGGAAAAACCTCGATACATTTGAATGTTGTGATTGAATTGTTCGAGCTACTCAAAAATACTGACAGGGTGGGGTGGGTTGGGAGCGGTGAATGCTTACGCGAATCCCGCACCCCCGGCCATAGCCAGAGGTGGAAAACCGCGGTGGTTTTAGCCGGTAAGAGTCCGGGATGCCACTCTGTCACCCCCACGATGGAGGAAGTCCATGAGGACTTCCACCGCGCACCAAAAAAAAAAGGCCGATTGGGTTAATGACGTAACTGATTGCTTGCGTAATAAGGATTTTGGTGTATGGTACGTTTTGATTTGAGCCCGTGGCTAAATAATAATAGCCGCACAGGTCGATCGATCAGGTTAAGTTACGCTTGCCGCGGTTGGTCTGTGGATTGACCATCTTTACATAACGTGACCCCTCCGTGCCTCGGAAAGCACGTTAAGCAGTTGATCCCGGCTGTCATTCGTGGATCTTTGACAGTCGTTACGGGTAGTCAGAAGCCCGAAAGTCTGACAACCGGTCTTATCAAGGGGTATCGTATTACCCAGTAATTGGGATGTGGAGGTCAGATAGGCAGTCGCTCCATGTAAAATACTGGTATTCAGCTGCATCCGGTTAGACTAGAAACCGACCCCAACATAGTTGGGAAAAGGCTAGGCAGATGATGATGGTACGTTTTGATTGGGGTGTTATCGTTTCTATAATGATTATCGGTTTTAATCACTGTACTTATTTCTTCTTTAGCGTGCTAATGGCAAAAATAACACAAAATATAAATAATTAGTTGTACCTAGGTAGGTACAACAAATCTATATACTTATAGGTACGTTTAAGAGTTTGTCTGTGTGAACGCGCTAATCTCTGGAACTGCCGGTCGAATTTGAAAAAATCTTTTTGTATTTGATAGCCCAATTCTTGAGAAAGGCAATAAGTAGGCAAATTAACATCACTCTAGAACCATTAGGAGCCGAGCAAAAAGTGAAAACGAAGTATGAGTGCGGGTAGACGATGCTATGTGACGGGGTGGGTCGGGGGAACAAGAAATTTCACGCGGACGAAGTCGCAGGCATAAGCTAGTTATTTTATTTTGTGTTATTTTAAGCTATTAAGTAGGTACCTAATAGCTTATTTATCAATAGATTTAATGGACATTCGACAAAATTAATATAAACGCCGCAATTAACTTGTTTTAACTAGGTTAATACCAAAACTAATGAGGCATACATTATATGAATAGGTAATCATGCGGACCGAGTTTCATGTTCTATTTATACAGAAGTCAATGTCGTAGTACTTACTATTTTCATATAAAGTACTTGCCATTCAGCACGTTGTATATACAGACGCCTGCACATCGAGCCAAAGACCTTATACCACTGACCTCTTGTATTATAGAGGTCAGTGCCTTATACTCAGCAAGCTACCCGAATCTGTCAAATTAACCCAAAAAAATCTATTAAAATTTGACAGATTACCCAATCTGTAATTTTTTTTTAATAGATATTGATGTGCTGGCGTCTGTACCTACATTTACCTAGTTAGAAATGCATGGTAGAATGCAACACGACTTCTTTTGATTTCAGTTCGTTTCTTTTCATACCGCATTTACACAATCGTGCTCGCTATTCGCCCCGTGGCTCGACGAACGATTCGACGAACCATGGGCCTTCGCGAACTACTGTTCACACATTCGCGGGGTGAAGTATTTTCACAACGCGAGCCACAACGCGAGCACTCGAATCGCGAGGCGAGCCACGAGGCGAATAGCGAGCCCACTGTGTACACATGCGGGTTCGTTATTCGGCTCGTGGTTCGCCTCGCGGTTCGCGCGATTGTGTAGATGCGGCATCAGGGTTTTTATTCCGAACTCGTGAACTTTAAACTAAGTTAATTCGGCAACGAATTGTTTGTAAACATTCTAGGAAACATTGAAAAGACGTAGTCACATTTCCAAGTGAGGAGGTAGTCGTGTGTAAAAAATAATAATTAAGTAGGTGGCTTCAGCAGTAAAGCGGAAAAAATAAAACATTTTTCGCTTCAGACTGCTGATTGAATTGGTTTCAATAAGCAAATTATTCTGTTAAATGAAAGTCTACGTATTTCACCGGAATGCAATAATCATAATTAGGTATGTATGTACTTTCCAAAAAATAAAGACAAAGACACGAGTGGTATCATAAACATATTCAAACCCAATTTTTAGAAAATGACTACAGATTCCCTGGATACGCGTCTATTGACGGTGAAAACGGTTTCGGGAAAAAACTGTCCCATCAAAGATGTCAAATGGACTTTTATATGAATTTCCGGTGGAAAATTCAAAGCTATTGAGTAAAATAAAATTGGAGAGAGCAGGTGTTCCCAGCGGGGGTCGGCAGTGACTAATGAGCGGTCGCGGCGTGGATGGGGGCCACCCGAGACCCGCTTAAATACTTTACGCCGAACATATTAGTAAATATCGTATTACGGAAAACATTTATATTATGCGTAACTACCTGCCTTTAATAAAGGCACTTATAGAGTTCGTAGATGATGGTGGTGGTTTAGTGGTGAATATTAAACCATGAAAGTCCCTCTGGGATACCGCTTTCTGGCTGTTACTACCTTCACATTCCGGGATTTTATTAGCAGAGTTAATTAGTATATTGAAACTCCCTACTTCGCTACATATTTATGATTTCATTTGCATGCTTTTTAATATCTCCGGCAGTCTGCTTTTAAATGTGTGTTTTCATTAATAATTTTATTCAAATCAAGTATGAAATATTCACACCATTCGTATTGCAAAAACTGTTTCTTTGGTACTATCAGGATTAATAAACACTGAAGTTAATGGTATATTTCATTACCAAACCAGAATAGTTACAGGTAGACAGGTAATAAACATGTATAATTTGATTTTCTAGGAACGTGCCGACAGTATAAAGTTTTGATAGACCCACGTAGGATGTGTAGTACGTTTCTGACTGAAATATGCGACATGCTATAGTCTAGTAGGTCTCATCTATATCGATTTTATAGGTAGACAATATGCGATGATGTTATTCCAACATTATACGCTGGAACAATTATGTATATTCTTCTCACTTAAAGGTCGGAAGCATATGTCCCGAACGTGTAACTCCACGTAGATATTTATGTCTTCAATTTGTGAACATTTGTAACTTTGTCAGATTTTTCGTGATGTGAAAAACGTCAAAGCGAATGATAGATGACTATCGTTCCGCAATTTGGTATGGAAATACGTGCGAAATACCTGCAACAATATTTATGGGGGCGTTTTGCTAGTATGCTCGATTGACAGTCGCCTAGAGAGCGGCTTGTTTATGGTGGGGCGCTACGATTTATAACCACTTGGTCTGCGCTTGTAATAAACTAGATAACTCAATTTATGGCACTAAAACGGCTGTGTGTCGTCTTGTATGATGCTGTAGTTATATCATGTAGAGTTACGATGATCACCTTGGGTGCGGTTAATAGCGGCTGTCCTTGCGAACTCGTACAATGGCCTGCTATGTGCGGTGAGTTATTGTTCTCTATAATTATTGCGCGAACAGCAGGTACGTAATTGTCATATCAGCTGACCTGCCTACCAAGGGGCCTAAAAAGGCCACATAATAGATAACATTATGAATCATAATGGACAGTTAACTGATAAGTTAATCGTATCAAATCCCATTAGTGAAGGATTTTTCAGTTATTTTTTTTTTCTGTGCATACAATATATACCAATCAATCCAATCCAAATCTCTTTGATTATATCTACGTAGTGCAGCGAAAAAAGGAAAACACGGACTATCTTCGCCATATTATGATTCATAATGTTATCCGTTTACGATTCTGCCAAAGTGGCCCTTTTTAGTTCCCCTGGTCGATCACAGCACTGTCTTCATTAATTTAGTACCACATCAAATACATCCGTTACAGTTAAAATCCAAACAAATGCAGCCTATTTTTTTTCGCAAGTTTATTTTTTATTCAGTCGTTCATTTGGTGAAAACTTTTTATTTATAAAAACATACAGTGGTGCTGATTGGCTAACTTGTTCTTTAATAACACGACAAATGAACAGCCTATTGAGGATGAGAACGCGTTTGTCTAGCTCATTTCAACGAGGCTCGCGTTACGCGAGAGAAAAGATCTACGAGTAGAAAAATATGAAAAGTGTTGCCAGCGCTTTAATTCTACAGAACAGTATTTCCCTCTCAAAGCAGCTCCGTGGTATTGAATAATAAAAATACATTCATTTAAATATAAATATCAAAGATACGATTCAGATGTACCAAATTGGATGTATCGGTCGATTGCGATGAGATTGTGGCGGCAAGATAAATACAGATAGCTTGCTTGTGCGTTATTATTAATACGTGTTTATTCTGTGTTCCGATTGTGAAATCATTTCACTCTGTCAATTTAAATTAATACCACTTTGGTAGCATTATTTCGAGTAACGTTTACTAAATATTTATATAGTAGACACAATTGTTTGTCTTTAGGAACTGTTTGTTTATCCAATAACAACAATTAATGTAATGTAATTTGTAATGTTATTTACCAAAACTTCTTTCTTCTTCTGTAATAAAACAGATTACGTTTTACCTGTGACGACGAGGCATCCATCAAACGCGCCAGTGCTATATCTACAGAATTATAAGTAAATTATCCAGTTGGAACATAACAATGGAACATGACGTAGAAATATCACCGACCAGCAGGCGAACAGGGCCGCCCGTCTCTTCCGAGGTCGATAACAAATTGGAAACTGGATAAACGAGGTAATAGTAAATAAAATATATCTCAGCCAATTTCATTATTGACAGTTCATATCGTTGCAGCCACACGTGCCTTTTAAAGCTTAGAGTGGGTTTATCGGAACAGATGATACTTTTAGATATTGGTATTGGCATGGGAAATGGTATAGGGATGTCACTTGTTTAATAACAGTATATTATTGTACTTAATATTTGAGTTCAGATTTTGTAGCGTTTATTACATTTATACTTATTTAAAAAATTGAGTTAATGTCAATGGCACTATATATCGAGGACTGTCTCTTTCAGGGACACTGAGTGGCGGCTGTACTAGGACTAGGAATGTAAAAACTAACAATACTCACCTAGTTACCTAAGCACTATTGTTAATAACATCAAAATATTGACGGATCTTAGTCTGAAATAAAGTTCTATTTAATTTATATCCGTTTTTACAGCAAACAAAAAGATAGCAGACACAATTACATACGTACGTTACGTATGGTATTGTTACACAGTACGTCCTGAGAACTGTGGTAGGATTGTAGGAAGTAAGTGGCCTGTTACGAAGCAACGTTTACCACAATTAGTGACTGTGTCTGCGTCCGCTAGTGTACTGTATAAAAGCGATTATACTAACAGTAAGACGGAAGCGGTTGCCTACATACTGCAGACTTCTAAAACCATTCAAAGAGCTGCTCAGTTTGGTTGGCTCCCTAGGGATTGAAAGGGGAAATATGGAATTGGTAGCATAAGTTTGGAAAGTGGACTGAAATGTTCGGAGTGGAATGTGAATGAGAAAAATAAAGTTAAAATAATACCTACATTGTACCTGCACTTGAAATATTTTAAAGTATGATGTGGAAAAGTGATAGTTTAATATAACCTTTATCAAACTTATCACTTTACGTTAGCCTATGTAGTTTGATATCGTGGAAAACTGAAAACATAAAGTTCAATGGCTGCATTAATTAATTTTACCGAGTATTCTGGTTCGAAGATTTTACCCCTTCTCTAGATATGCACACTAATGTCAAAATGATTGATATTATAACGGCTAGACCAAATTAATTAGCGGCAACTGCGAAATTGGGACGCGAAGAGCCAAATCAATATCCAAAGATTTCAAATTTTGAAGGTAATCTGAAGGGATTAACGTCTAACCCGCTGAGCTTATAATTTAATCAATCAATTATTCTTATTAGTTGTTGCCGCTTATTTATGAGGTAGGGTCTTTACGGACAGTATGTGTCCAGTTAAGTAGTAGTGGGTCCAATCATATGCCCAATTAGTTGCGATGGTAAGATTTAGTGTGGAATTAGGACGCTTGATGACCCTTGGGAGATAGCAATTCGACGTAATCGCAACATAATCATACGCATATTATTCGACTAAAGCAGACTGATTAGTACTTGGAATTAAATGATTTCAGTTATAGCTTACTTACTATAATTTTAGGTAGAATTTCCCTAAATCCTGGCCAATCTCGTTATTTACGACTAGATTGTTTTTCTTCTAAAAATCTAGTCGTTTCAAACTTTTGAAAGTAGGATTCAAGACCACACTGTTGAAAGTTGCAAATTGACTGATATTACTTCAGAACTTTAAGACATTTACATGTAGAAAAATATAACAAAGTCATTGAAAGTCTTTTTTTGTTCAAGAACTTGAAACGGCAATCGCGTAGCGCTACGCTGTAGACCTCGTAGAGGGTGGCAAAACAAACTATTTCTATTACTGAGTACACAAGATTATATTTGTTCAGGGTTAGATATTGACGAAAACTTACGTCAACTATATTTGTCTTGGGTTAGACCAACAGTATTTTTTGCAACTAGACAAAACAGAAAAAACGCTAAATTGTCTAGATTCCGTTTTGGGATAGGTTAGCTAAATATCAAGTAAGGAATATTCAAAATTACAATAACCTTTTCACTGAGTAAACGTATTTCCAGACAGATAAACCATATTCTTCAAATTATAAACCACGGTAAATACAACAAGAAAAGGAGCTTTAAACCCAATATTTATGAAATAAAGGTGATTAGTAGGTATTTGGCTCCTGTAAATTCTTTTGCGAAAATAATAAAATCGTCGAGTTAAGGTAACGCAACCCCGCTTATGAATAATGTATCAGGAGCACTTTCAGTCTAAGCACTTAAAGGGTCCAAATGAAAAAGACGCAAATATTGCAATGGCCCAATTTAAAAAAAAATAATATGAATAAATACTTTGTAAGCTTAATTTGAAAATACTTTGAATGTCATGCATACCATCATTGTATGATAGTGAATTTATATTAGGTTTTTATTTGAGTTATTTTATCATTATAAATCCTTGACATGCTTCATTTTGTTTCTAGTATTTTTATTATTTTTATTTAAGGTCTACCGCGGAAAAAAATACCGCGGAGGTAAATACCGCGGTTGAGCTCCTCAAGTTCTGAGTTGCGCTACACGATTACTGACAAATGCTTGTACTGACTGGACTGGTCCACTCAAATCAGTGCGGTACTTTCCTCAAAAACCATTTCAGACATCAATCTACATGTCCTTCACTTGATCTGACCAAGATAAGGTCACAGTGTCTTTTAAAGTCCAGTCACACTGGACTTTATAAGAGACTGTGACCTCTGAGTTTGATGCGGCCTTTCTTTTCGAAGTAGTCAGATAGAAAACACCGACCTCATCTAGTGTATTTTTTTTATAATATGACGTGTAAAAGTGATTCCGATATCCTATTTATAGAATACCTAGTTCACACAAACATACCTCTTAGGTATTACCTAACGTTTATTAATGTTGCTTTAGTGGGTGAAATAACGTATTTGGGTGAGAAGTAACAATCTCCATAATTCTCAAATTAAGGAGAAAAGCGTCACAGTTAACATTTTACATGTAACCCGAGACCTAGTACATTGGAGCACAAAACGCGAAAGCAAGAGAGACATAAAAGGAATCGCAGGTAACGAGAGGACAGCACAGTAAGACGAGTCGGTTACGGCACGTTACGCCCCATTATTCCATCGTGCAGACTCAGGAAGTTATTACGAGTAATGTAGTGCCGTCGGTACGCGTCGCTTTTTGTCATGCGGACAAAAGAACTCCCCACCAGATAGTTTCATAGTAACAAACAACCAAAGCGCCCTCGCGAAACGAAATAATAATGAAGTATCTTGGTCTGTTATTTGTGACTGGAGACCTTGTCTAATTAGGGTTGCGTCATAACCAACGGACCCTGAAATATTACATCTTTGTGGTTGAACAACATGGTGTTGGTGTAATCGTAAACGGCCCTTTTAAGTCACGCACTATAGTACTAAGTTTGTTATAGTATAATTTTGCTTTATGTTTCATGTTAATTTTGAACGGGTTATGTTTTCATAGACTTTATACCTATTTAAGCACTCACAGCTCGTGCCAGAAAAATAATAATGAATAGTTTGTTTTACCTTTTTCAGTTTTCACTAAAGCAATCTTTCTCGTTTTCAATCCACGTTTCAGGAAAGCATAGAATGCCTTATTTTTTCCTAAAGTTCTAAAGGTTATCTGGGGAAAATAGGTCACAGTTGTGCTTAGTAAGCGATGGTCTAGGATTTCGCATATATCAGTGTACGTGGTTCAACAGCGGTAACTCCTAACGCTGTGACAGCACACACCAGGTGTGTTGGCAGAGTATGAACTATTGTTTACTTCGCATTAAAAAGATATACAAGAATATTCGACAAAGTCTTTTAAGCGACACCAAATAATATGAAAGAGGCAGTTTCGTGAGAGTATGTGCATAATTTTCAAGAAAAGTCTTTAGCGTAGTATATAAAAAATAACCCCCACATTTTGTATAACCTTTTAAAGGTCGTAGCTCCCTTGTCAAGCGTGACAAAAATATTACCTATGTATGAAATACATTTGCAGAGGAGATTGGCTGCCTGTGAAATGATCGTAAATTTCGATGTATAATGAGCTCATAAATCTGGAGCGCCGCTCGATATCTCCTGGGCTATCTACCTTGTGTATACCTATAAACATTTTTTCATTCGTATTCCTGTTTACATCTGTTTCTGGCTAAAAGTTCTGCATATCAATTTCGCGACACAGTCGTGGGCCGTGTTAGATTGTTGCGCCACAATTCTATGTTTGTTCGGAACTATTTTTGGGACACCGAACTTCATCAAACGTGGTTGATAAAGTTCATTGTTCACCCGGGCCTGCATGCTCCGTGGGTGCTAATTGCATGTGACGCATCACATCATTCATAGGCATGAAATATGAAGACTTTTGAAGAAAAGTGGGGAGATGAAGGCTTCTCTTCTGAGGAATACAGAAGCTTACAAAGAGCCGTCATAACCACAGCCACTGCTACAATTTAGCTCTTTGTTGTTAAGATCTTTGTAGCTGCGTTGACTCACGAATTGTTTGTTAATTCGTCTATACCTAACAAATGTATATTCAAAATCCCTACGAAATTAATGCTGATGTATTTGTAACTAAATCTGCTAACGTGCTATTTCTGAAAAAGGAGCTTCGTTTGTTATGTTAATACTAACCTAATAATATCTGTCCTGTATTAAATGTATGTACCTACCTAATATTTGCATGTCACACTTGATGATACCATTGACTAATCATAAGACCATATACTGTACCATATTCTGACAAATAAATGATTATGATTGCGATTATGATTGATTCATTTGAGGAATTACGCTTTTATTTTCGGTAAAATAACCTAAATTAGTTATCCTAATAACACCGGACCACTTTTATACATTTTCTTCCTCAACAGCATAAGTTATACAGTTTCTTGTTGTAATGTAAGCGAAACATGTACATCGAAAGATTTTCAACAAGATAATTTAGCTGTTAGCCAGAGGAGGGGACCAGACCGAGAGAGACTTCTCGTCTTATTTGTAAATTGAAATAAATGTTACAGAATGTTATGACAAAGAAATTGAACAATTAAAAAGGTCCACAAGACTTGTAGTAAAAAAAACTAGATTGTACTTTTATTTAAAGACGCAGCAGAGCGGAATGTATTTTACTGAGATAATTGTAGCGGTTCCAACTCGGAATCTCTCTGGTTGGAATACTTCGTAAATGTGCGAACTTGAGTCTGGGTTTTGGAGGTTTGTAAAGAAGAACTCTTAGAATATTACCTACATAACTAGAAAGCATAGTGTAGGTACTACGAAGTTAAATGAAGTAGAAGAACCGAATATAAAGTAGAGGTTTACTAATTGCATTAGAGCAAACCTAAAAACCGAGTGTCAAGAAAATATACAAGCATTCCATGAAGCGTGACTGTAAGTCGAGCCCATTTCCGGGATTGCTACGTCGTCGCACTTCCTCCTACGAAAATCATCGGCAGGACTATCAAAAGCGAAAGTGGCTTGGGTTAAATCCAAAGTAGACGTGTTCCGGCCGAGCTTAGACTTTGAATAAATCAGGAGGCTGAGGTCGCAAGGTGAGTGCCGACCTCCGTCCGCCGCGGACAATATGGCATTTATGTGTTCGTTATGCGTCCGGTCATTTGATATCCTTTTATTGAAATTTTGCACTACTACCTACATAGATTGGGTGTAAAAAGACCCATCACTAAGCCGTCGTCTACGCATTCCGTGCATCAAACTAAGAAACTTAGTACAAAAATTATTGATGCAACTTTTACCTATGTAACGCACGTAAAACATTGTGCTTATGTGCATGTAACGTTATAGGGATCGTGGGAGTATTTAAAGTTAAGTTATAACATTTATAATTTGTTTTCGTAAAAAAGACCCTAAAAGTTTCAACTTTGACCTTCAATATCTCTGAAACCAGAAGGTTCCCATATATGTTCAGTACAAAAAAAATATCATAATAACGAAAAGAATAAGCGATTCTCGGCTTCGTTAAGGGTATTTTTACACCCGTTATATAAAAGTAAGGATTTAGAATTATTTGACCTTAGTGGAGCAATACCGCTTATATTTTCAGGCAAAGTATATGATCGTTGTAAGGATATCGTTGGGTGTACGAATTTCCGTTGATTACTGCTATAAGGAAGGGAAGCCAAAGATGACTAAGGTACAACCTTCTTACCGATATTGCATCCCAAAGTATAATTTTATGACTGCTCCTACTTTAGAAGCGCGTGTTTACGCAGACATGAGATTATCTCCTACAAAATATTATGTAGCTACCTACTTTAATTACCTATGGTTTTCTATTGCAAAATTCTTTTATTTGGGTTTTTGAACAACAAATGCGAATGCTCACAGCCTGTTGAGACCCGTAATTATAGAACTCATCAGACCTCATGTGAGATGACCTCTCATTAGGATCGCTTAGCTTTATGGCTGTTACCTCGTTTTACGCATGACAGATGTAAATAAAATTAAAGGTAGTCTGGTACTTTATTTTTGTTAGCAATAAAACACTACACAAGGATGAGATATTCAACATCAGTCACACAGTTCTGGAGATAAAACTATTTGAAGGTCATAACGAAGACTGTTCCTTGCGGTAATTGAATCTGCGACTCATAGCGCAGTATTCCAAGATCATTGAGCCACCAAACTTGGACAATAACGCATTGTCTTCGTGGTTAGCGGTTTCATCCCCATCTCAACCCCTTTCAAGCCGTTTATCGAAATTCCTTCAGCAGTATTTCCCTTCAAAAGATATTTAATTAATTTCTAAACATATTTTTGCCATATTATAGGCATTAATGTGTCAGTAAATCAATCAATTGCCACCTCATTTGATTTTAAATCAGATTATAAACTACACCCGACCTCTGTCCTATGTATATAAAATCAATCTTTTGATTAAATCTTTAGTTTATCGCATCACCAGACATCCCTATTTCAAAGTCTAATGTTTAATAAAACGTAACCCTTGCCTCTTTACTCGCACAGTCTCTGAAATATGGGTTATTTTGTTAAAATAGAATTTTTCCTACCCAGCAAAATTTTCTAACAATCAAATAGTACGACACGATAATGAAATAGTAGGTATTGTATTACTGATTGATATGTTTCAATAATAAGCAGTTACGCCATACAATGAGAAACGCAAACTTTTATAAAGAACTAAATTATACAGGTTGGCTTTCTTGCTACGTAACACAATAGCTTGGGTGAAAATATTTCCTTTCATAAAGTGTGGGTTGTTTGCGGCGTTGAACCGACATCTGCCTTTCGGCAACGACGTGCTGTAATCCTCTTTTTGTATTGCAAGTGGTTTCACTATACTTTTTCTGAACTCTATTCTAGGAAATATGCTTGTTCTATGGATAAAACTACCTGTAGCCAAAAATTGTAAAAGACTTTTCCTGTACCCTTTCTTCGGCAGAATTTCCCTTACAATGTTATCAAGACCCTTTTCCACATTATTGTGCTCGGAATATGTTGGTAGTGATTTGTGTTATAAAATCTTATCAGGCAGCGAGAGCGCGGTGTGTTCTGCCGTTTGATACGCCTCGGTGACATTACAAGATCGTAAAGTAAAAACGACTGTGTCTATATTACAGCGTGCGATGAGATTTCGAATGGCGGCCATGAAATAAAGGCGTCGACGTACCAGACTGTCACCTGCGACTCCAGCTAATACATAAAATTGCGTGTACAGACACAAGATCTCATTAAAACTTTACTAAAATTTATTCCGTCACCGTTTCACACAGAGTTATCAAGGAATTCGCCATTTTTCTTTCTTTCTGCGCACTGAAATTTTCAATTTACATACTTATGAAAGGTTTCATAACAAAAATCCGACTACAAAACCGGTCGCCTTGGAAAATCTCTTTTGTTGGTGCCGCGGAACGACATTTTCCTTGAGTAAAAAATGAAGTTTTTAGTTAGATAGGTACCTAGAATCTACAAACTTTACAAAATATCTATTAGGTTACCCGAATCATTCAAATTAGTCACTAATATTCTCATGAAATACTCGCACGAGTGTTTCACGAGAACGAAACGCAACAACAGCCGTAAAAAATATTTGCCAAATAAATGCACAAACACTAAGCTTGACACGGACTGTCCACTATCCGGCGGACTATTGTCGCGTTGAGGCACCGAGGCCTATATTTCCACAAAATTTGTGTTTTTGTTGACAATAACTCTCCGCTATGCGCGATGGATTCATATGCATCGCACGACTGCATACAGTCATAAAAAAATACAACCACGATGGATTACATCGGATGTAAAAAGACACATAACGAAGCCGAGTCACTTGTACTCCCCGTCATTACAATCATTTTGTTGTACTGGATCATACCTGGGAACTTTCTGGTTACGGAGATACCTATTAAAGGTCAAAATTGCAACTTTTACTGACGCTTTTTTACGAAAACAAGTTTTTAATGATACAACACAACTTTAAATACCCCCACGACCCCTGTACTGTAGCATGCACCCATAAGCACAATGTTTTGCGTGTGTTACATTGCGCACTACCGCAAACACATTTTCACACCAAAAATAAAAGTTGTATTATTGTGCAATGTTACTTAGTTTGAATACAAAATGCGTAGTTGACGGCTGTGTGATGTGTCTTTTTACACCCTGTATTATGAATAAAATAATATATTCCGTTAAAAGTCGTATTATAAGTTATCCATGTAATCAGGGTTCCTCATAAGTTCTTTTGGGTAACTTTTGGATATTTGATTCTTTTGGGGCCGAGGGTCTAGTAGGGTTGGTTGAATCAGAAGGGATTAGCTATACTGTATGGTATTATGTTAGTCAAAGGTCTCGAGATCAATATTCTTTTTGTTATATACGCACACAACCATTTTCAGCTCTGATGGATATTTGAAAATCACATTATTGCTATGTTCAGCGATTTTTTCTTAATTTTAAGGTCGTAAGCATTTTGTAGGATCGTAATGTTGGCGGTTATTTATTTATTTATTTTATTCTATTCGGGAAACTTACACCTAATATAAACAGTGTTCTTATACAATATGCATTTGAAGGCCATTTACAAGTTTCCACTGATAAATACTTGTAACAAAAAGGACAATCGGGGATTAAAAACGGTTAGTACAAAATACCTATAACATAAATTAGGAAACAAAATATTCGTGGAATAAAATGGACGTCTGTCTGACAGTTTTTGTATTAAAGAACTGTCAAACATTCAAAATTATTCCTCGGATAAAGTTTTCTGGCGTTCGCGTTGGAAAAAAAAATCAGCCCTAATACAAACTAAAAAACATTCAGACGCAAACAATAATTACTTTCCGTAAAAAGCTTTTCACTAACAAATGCTTAAGCCGACAAACACATATTGAAAATGCCCAAATCATGTTCACTATGTAGTTTATCATGTTATGTACCTGCAGATGCCAAACTAATTATTGGAACTGATTATTAGTATCATTATATACAGGGTGGCAGGGACATCGATGCACACCTATTATCATGGATTTAGTACATGATTCTAAAACCCCTGCGTTGACCCACTAGGGGGATTCTAGGCTCTAGAATCATAATATGTTGAAATCATGGTTACAGCTTGCAGCGCCTTTGCCCCTGTCTGTATACAGGATGAATTATTCAAGTGGGCGTGGATGGCCAAATCCAAAACTATGAGGAATAGCGAAAAGTACTTAAAGGTGTCTCGGGCTCGATTTTGATAAAAACTAAAACTGCATAATTGGATTTTTGAAAAATCAATATGTTTAGCCAGAAATCGAACCCGTTGATTTTGGAAAAAAAAACACCTTGTATTATTACACCATTCGATATTGTCGCTAATAAGGATCGAATTCTGGTAAGTAATAACATACGGCGAACTAAAGAAAAGAGCTCATTTTTAACAAATTTTTTTTTTCAAGTAGGGAAAACAAAAAAAGCTCTTATAAGGGATTGTATTGCATTCAGAATTTGAATTTATAACATTACTAGCTGACCCGGCAAACGTTGTTTTGCTCCTACACTACTCCTACCCAACTCCTACCCTACTCCCACACTACTCCTACCCTACTCCTACCCTACTTCTACCCTACTCCTACCCTACTCCTACCCTACTCCTACACTACTCCTACCCTACTCCTACACTACTCCTACCCTACTCCTACACTACTCCTACACTACTCCTACCCTACTTCTACCCTACCGCTACCCTACCCTACTCCTACACTACTCCTACCCTACTCCTACACTACTCCTACCCTACTCCTACACTACTCCTACCCTACTTCTACCCTACTCCTACCCTACTCCTACCCTACTCCTACTATAAAAAAAAAAAAAGTATCCTATGTCCGTCTCCATGCTCTAAGCTACCTCCCTACAAATTTTCAGCCAAATCGGTTCAGCCGTTCTCGAGTTATAAGTGGTGTAACTAACAGACTTTCTTTTATATATATAGATGTTGTGAAGGTGACTGCGCTGCGGGAGTGTGTTAATAAAAATATTGAGCATCATTTCGAACAAGGTACAGGTAATGTAGGTATGAATAGGTACTTTAAAATAAGAAGCAGTTTATTAAAATGCAACATTTTCCTTAACCTGAGAAGGCTCTCGGTAGGCAGTTGGATCAAGGGCTTGATCCAGAAAACCGTACTTCTGGATACGGCGCGTAATGTTAGGAGGTCTCTCAGGAGCCCTGACCATCAGTAGCTTGGATGCTGGTTCCCGATACGTAATTTTTTTAAATATTTTTAAATGTTTTTTTAATAAAATTATTAAAAATTTAAATGGGATATATTAATTTATCTGTTCAATAACATACAACAATCTAAATAATATGGTGATACAACATAACAACATAATCAGCCTATAATGTTCCCACTGCTGGGACACAGGCCTCCTCTCGGTGAGAGGGAGTGGGCCGTAATCCACCACGCGGGCCCAGTGCGGGTTGGCAGATGTCACATGTCTTCGAGTTTTTGGTTCTAGGACATGCCGGTTTCCTCACGATGTTTTTCTTCACCGTTTTGAGAGCAGTGGTGATGAAATAATTTACACAAAGTAAAGCGCCTGTCTGGGTTCGAACCTACGACCTACAGCTCGTAAGTCGCGGTCGTTACCACTTGGCCACCACTGCTTTTACGTTACTTTACTGTTACTTTTTGGTGATACACTTTATGACATTTTACTCTTTGATCAGATGATGAACATCTGTGTCTGAAGTGGATATTAAATATCTGTATTTCACACATCTGGAGGCTATACCTTATTGAAATTCAAGTAGGAGGTACTAAGGAAGATTCTCAGTCAGGCGGCTCAGTAGGTTTGTTGTAACTTACTGGTTTGTTAAAATTCAAAGACTACGTTTAGCAGTAGGTTATAAAAACCTCGGAATATTGGTGTATTCTATTCCGTGATAGAAACAAACTGCTGTGTGGTTTTATACAGAAATGCAGCATTCGTCATTTAATTTTAGTATGATATTAAAAAAAAATCCTCAGTCGTAATAATTAAGCTGCGATATTGCTCCTCCCAATGGCTTCGATCCCGGCAAATTCAGAAAGTTGGTGTGTTCACTCATTATTCTCGGTTCAGACCTCCCTGAGGATTCAGGAATACGGTAACTTTTCCCTAACTCGTTGTCTCGTTATGTTAATCTCTAGCGGGAGGGCGTTTGTTATAATTGCGCATTGACCGCAATGTTCCACTGACCTCTAGAATGTTCAGCACTACTTTAAAGTAACTACGTCATAATCATGAATAATCTAATTTTTGCACACAAGAAATGACGGCGATTTAGCTTCATTGTGACTCCCAGAAAACGCTGAAAAACTATAATTGAATTTACAAACTTCTTTCAAGATTGAAAAACTTAAAGTATTAGTTCATGCATGCAAGATTGTGATTCAATATTTTTCTTTTATAAGTTTGGACAGCAAATAATCAGCAAAGTTATTCACAATTGATTCTTGTTCAGCATTTTAATATTTTTAGAATATCACGTAAACCCATCAATCATTTTACCAAAGTTTTAATATTATCTTTCTAAAAGTAATTGAGGAGTGACGGAATAAAAGCCGTTATTAACAAGGATATGATTTAAAAAAAACGTTTTTTTCACTTCTCAAAATTGAAATACACATCCTTCGATCAATAATATTGATCGAAGTACACATCCCAATACTAACAAACCCCGTCCAACTGAAAAAAAAATGTTAAAAGTCGATGGTTTGATCAAAATCCACAAAACACACACTACACTAGTTGAAACTCTATTACTATAAGGTTTTTATAATTTTCTGAAAAGAAAAAAAAAACAAAATGGTTTTTGATTAGTTACTCCTTAATATAGTATCTATGAAGCAATGTATTGCAGTTTCAATATAAAATATTTTAAATACCTACCAGCCTAAAGCCAAATACCTACATCACATCCCATCGTTAGCGTGATCGAAATCTGACACTCTAAATTAAATAGGTACAAATAGTTTGAAATATTGTTTGCGATGTGCCTATATCATACCTATGTGGAATAATATTTTCGATACTTTACACTATTTTCAACACTGAAAATATACGGCGAGAGGAATTACTTATACCGACAACAAGTTGAATCACTCCCTTCCTCGCAAGGTAAGCTGTGCGCGAGATGTTTTTATTCAGTTCGTGAAGAATATATCTGATAAAGTCTTTATTGATTTAAGTATTCGTGTGGGTGAGCGTATTTGTGGCTCGACTAAATAATAATACAAAGAAAAAACTGATGAAAGAAACGAGGACCGCGATATACACGGTCAGTTATGCTTTCGGAAGCCATTGATTTTTATTATTACAAGCCAAGTCAAAAAGGATGTTTACCTAAAAGCCGTTTCAGCTCCGTTATTTACAAAGAAAATGTTAACGGAAATATTTTCATCATAAATCGAATAAATATGCGACTAATTAAAGCGTTTAACAATAATAACGTTTCCTGAGAAATGTCTTCTTATGCATTTGTGTTCATTCAATGAATTTTCCATATAGATAAACAGATTTCGTGGAAAATAAAAGTTTAACTTGTCTCTCACATAGTTATTTCGGTCGCTCCTTTCGAGCACAGTCTACTCAAAGAGATGGATTATTTTAACAAAATTTGAGGCACATCTTGAAATTGTAAAGAATATTATTCGTGATAAATAGAACCTACATATTTACTCAGTAGCCAACGTTGTTTTTAATCAAATGTTAGTTATTATGTTATTTAAAAACATCGGGTCATTCGCTAAACACATTATTATGTTTATTTATTCACGGGTGCAGAGGTGCGGAAAGGTCTCGACTATGTTTGACTGTGGCGATTTATTTAACGAGTGGCTTTATTTGTTTGCGACGCTGTCGGTCGACGTCGGCGTGCCCTTCTAATGCTACCCCATTAACTTCATGCCCAGTGTAAATTACAGAACTTTCAACTTTATCACTTAGCTGTTAAGGACTACGTAGAGTGTCTCTGAGCTGTCTTTGTCTACGTCGTCTTTGCTTAATTAATGACTTAATAGTGGCTTCGTCATGTGTGCACGCCGAGTGATGTATAGTGTTAACTCAAGTTTCTGCCACATCAGCTCAGTCTAAAATACAATGATGGGTAATTAGTTACCGCCACTAACTTGCTGAATTAACTAAAACCGAATCAAATTTCATATTCTGCAGTACTTTTGTGTTTACCGAAACATAACGGTTACGTAAGAGGAATACAAAGACAAAACCTTCCGCTCCGGCTGCTGGTAATGTTTAACTTTAGGAATTTTAATGGCAACAACAGTATGAAAACAACTAAGAAAGTAATTAGGGAGAAAGTTACAAAATATTATCACAATCATAATAAGTACGTGTTTTCTGTAATTATGTTTATTCAAAACATGGGTTAAGGAGTGTACGTGGCAAGTAATAATATGTTGTCAAGTCCCGGGCTCCGGACATTAGCTTTCATGTTTCGTTTTCGTCAAAAGGATAAATCGTGTGAGAGTCGGACCGCTTACAACAGACGGTGGAAAATATCCTAACGTATTTGTCTGCCGTTCAAAATATTAACAAAAATAATTTTGTTGGCAGTTCCTTTTATTCTTGGCATGTGTCATCCTCAGATCATAGGGACAGGGTCGTGTCAGCAATATTTTCGGACTATAATAAAAGGCTAGACAATGATAATATGACAGCTTCTGTAGAATGATCTATAAGGTCAGTGACACGTTGCTTAGCTACCGTTTTGACCACGGAATAGATAAATAAGGTTGGAATGGTAATGTGGGCGGGGCAAGCGCGCCACAGTTATGATTCGACAATCATAACTCGTCCGATTCATACATTCACCGCGTTCAGTGCGCGTCGGAATACTTCGGAGAACAGAACTCTGCTTAATAATGCCGTGTTGTGCAATTATAACATGTAAGACAAAAAGTCAGACCTCAGGTATAAAGCGAGGAGGTATATCTTTCCATCGGTAAGTCCAAAATAACATTTAATTACAATATTATGTGTCAAAAACATAAAAATATACTGATCATTATGAAATACCAAACATTAACAACATTATTGCAACAATTTACAAAAAATATACATTGCCCGTTGTGTACTCGCTCAATCAACACAATGACCAAGTACGCGTACAATGTACTGCATGCATTGCGTCCTCTACACTTCAACCGTTGACGTTTCGTCCTTTGCTCTGATTGGCTGTGATGCACGGCGCATGTTTATCGATAGTGAGGTAACCATGTGGTTAAATAAAATCATCGATAGAATTCTCGACTATATTTACGATTGACAAAGATAATTTTTGGATTATTTTATATTTAATTAATGATTAATGATTGTATATTTTTATTTAGACGTATTTTGAGTAGGTAAATTAAATTTAATATAATAATAATTTATTTAATCATTGAATGAATCCTACCGAATGTTATAAAGGGACTAATCTCTGATTTTTTATTTAAGTTTATGCATTATGTGTATTATTTTGTTATATTTAAATATTTACGTTTATATTCTTAAAACTTTTATTTACACCATTTAGTTAAATTAAATTGAGGAATTTGAATTATGCAATAAATTATAAATTTTAGGTTTCCTAAAGAACCTAACGCCAGGGAACAATGGATTAACGTGACAGGTAGAGGAAACTGGATGCCGACAAAGACGAGTACTAAATTCGTTCGCAATTAATAGCAAGCGCCAATTACTTAATAAATATGTTTTATTCCAAGGTCAGTGATTATTTGTAATTAATCGAAATAAAATAAAATTATTTCTTAATATTTATTTAATGTTTAATTTTTCCCCATAAATTCATCAGATAATTTATCGACAAAGAATATCGGCTTTGTCAAGCACTAGCGTGTATGAAATTTTTTATTGCATTTATGCGTGTTTGAGTGTCTATGCCTACGGGAGCTTATTGCTAGTGGGCGAACGAATATCTGCCCTGAGATTTATGTGTGTGTGATTTGGTTGTGTGCGAAATATTTGTAAACATAGTATTGCGTATGTGTAGAAATTAAAATAGTGGGAGTCAAGCGGCGACACTGGTCCTAGTACAAAATTGCAGCGAGGGCCTTTCCAACCTTATTTATCTATTCCGTGGTTTTGACCTAAAAGACATTCATTCACAGACAGACAGTCATTTACTTAAGTGTAAATATACACAGGTAAGCAAATAGACAGGCGTTCTAGTATTTTATTAGTTGACTAAGTTTTCTCCAAAGGCAAACCTATCTACAATAGGTCAATAAATAAAAAGTAATTGCTACGTAGATAAATAACTATATTTGCCAGACTTCTAAAAATAAGAAAAACGACAAAGTCATGTTAAGCTTTTAGAAAACGTTATTTTATTTTTATGATAAATTTGAGGAACGGTAGGTTACTGGCAAAATGTGGGTGTACCTACTATAGCTACAGATGCCAGCACATCAAGCTACCCGAAACTGTCAAATTTTCCCAATCAACTTTGAACCTAATGCTTTAGCGATACTTAAAGTTGAAAATTTATTAAAGAAAGACAGATTGTAGTAACTTGATTTGCTGTGTCTGTACACTTCTGCCTAATCTTTCATGGAATCCAGACGTGATGGTATGTTATGTCATGTAGGTACCGTACCAAAATTTAAATATTTCCTAGCACCACCAGATCACCAGCATGGAGGAACATAATTTATCCAGGTACATAATATGAAAAACAGCCTTATGATATTCTTGAAAATCGTTTAACGAAGCACAAATTGAAGCGGCTGAGAGCGTCTCCGCCAAAACTCTTCAAATCTAATAACTTACAGCGGCTTGCCGGCTGGCGGTAGTGAAACCGCGACGGATTATACGGGATAAGTACTACTTGTTGGTTGCATTATAAAACGGATTGAACACAAGTCTAGTACCAATAAACCGAACTTTCCACGAAGTTCGCAGATTCGACTTTAAGATAGTTAAGGGAACAATATCAAGGAATGATTAAAACAATAACATTGCAAACTGAGTTTCTTGGTTTGTATCATCATTTTCGAAGTTGAAAGTTTAATGATAAATATAAATTTTAGTCTAGCTGTATTTTTATCTAGTTTGAATGTATTTTGGAGGGCACGCCCTAGGCTGACATAATTATTATAGTGACCTTATTGGTGATGTTCTTCAGAAAGATCCGGTGCGTAGTCCTAGCAACAGACGTGCGTGTATGACCACATGTATGAACGTAAACGAAGCAAAAGGAGTATGTAAGGATCGTAGCAGGTGGGGTTCTGTAGTGTCTGCCTGCTTCCAAGGGAAAAACACGTGACGTCACGTACCTATGTATTTTCTTTGAAGAGAGTACGATCTTTGACATATAATTTCATCCTTTAGCATACAATCAACTCAGCCTATCGCAGTCCACTGCTGGACATAGGACTTTCCCAGGCTGCGCCACAACACCCTGCCCTCCGCCTACCGCATCCAGTCCGTCCAAGCCACTTTGTTTTTACGGTCGTCCGTCTCCACTCAAGGACTCGTCTGCTCCACCGGCCATCCAGTCCTTCGACAAACATGGCCAGCCTACTGCCACTTTAGTTTGCTTACTTTGCAAGCTATGTCGGTAACTCCGGTTCTTTTCCGGACAATTTAATTCCTGATTTTAATCCTTCAAAGAGACTCCGAGCATACCTCGCTCCATAGCGCGCGACCTTGAATTTGTGACCCAGCCCGACCGTCAGTGTCCACCTTCCCAGCCTTTAGCACTGATAAATTGATAGTAATAGCTGTTTGTTGACATCTTGTTATGTAAACTACTGTGGCTATTGGGAATACAACCCTAAAAGATTTTCAAGCTTATAAAAAATCGCAGTAGATTCTGATAAGGGTTTTAAAAGCACAAAGCGAATAAATATTCTGTTTTGATCTGAAGGTTTAAGTTCTTTATGAAGCGAATTTAAATACTAGAAAGCTAAGTGAAAAGAATTTCAGATACCCAGATGTATTATAAACTTTTCAAATAATGTAATCTTAATACGTTTTCATAGCTAAATTTAGACGGTTTTTTTCCAAAAAAGTTGTGTGTATTTCAGTCACGTTGTTATTTGGTTCTGTGTCGGCCGGTTTATTGTAACTTATTTATTTCATATATGAAGTTCGGGAATCCGAGAAATTTCTCGCTCACCTGCGCTTGAGTGATGACACGGGAACCTCTGAGGATAATTGAATTATCCTCGCTAGCGATATTCCGGACTCCGACGAGGGATCTAAACATGAATATGTCTTCAATACCGCAGACCATGACAGACATTTCAGCAGTAGGTACGAGCGGATCTCATAAAATACGTATCTTATGCTCACATATCTGGAAGAAAATAAAAATACAAGATACGTTTATTCTATTATCATTTACGGAGGAGTATCAGTTTTAGATATTTTTATGTAAAGATAGTGTGTACCTATTGTGTTCAGGAAAGGTTCACCTATTCGATTTATATAATCTGTGGACAACAATAAGTCTTCGGAAATGGTCTTATAAGAGAATGCCCATTACGTCACAGTACTTTCAGTAGTTTTCCCTACTTCTTGGCCGGTTGATTTCGCTTTCCACGAACCATTTATCTTTCGCTGTGCGGTCCATTATGTTAACGACCGTGCAAATAGTTCCGGAAGGAATAACCTAACATAAAGGGAAATTAACTGACACTTTTCTACATTTTGTTCCGGTTATCGTGTTACACAGATATAGGCACATGTAAAAATATAAATAGTATGGTTTATTTACTCTCATAAATGGTATGGCATAAATCAACTCAGGTATTCCAAGTATTTTTTATTCGTATTGTTTTTCTTGTTTCTATTTTCTGTACTCTGGACGCTTTTAACTTGTTTAAATCGTTCTCACATATATAATTATATTAGGCCTTAATAGAATAATTCAGTTTTCAATGCATATTTAAATAATGTTGTAAAAAATACAACGTGAAAAAATAAATTAATAATATAATTTAAAAGAGAATCCATGGAGTTTCCTGCCCGTTCTTCTACATAGGTACTTACTACGCTTTGTACTGGGCAAGTAGCTTCATATTTCTGACTGACCGACTCCTTGACAATTCAAAAGTGCATGTTAGTGGTTTAATTGAAATAAATGCTTTGAGTTACGAGTTCACTTCTCGAGAACCATTCTATTTTACGACTAAGTATCCGTTGCTAGTTAACAAACGATGCTTGTGTATTTTGTGTACTACTAATAAACAAACCAATTTAAAAACTATCAGTGCTTACCACACCCGGACAGATTCTGAAAACTAAGTCCCTTCTTCTAAATTATAAAAGGATCGCTTTCTATGAAGTGCCACGACTGCCTCGGGTAAGTACTATTAACTGTCTTCCTCTATATACTTCAAAAGGTAAGAGCATGACGTTGTGAAAACAAGTTTCCTTTTTTTCGTTTCTCTATAATTTCTTAAGCTGTCCTTATGTCCCGGCTTTAGTGTTGCTTCGCTTAGAAGCTTATTTTAGATTTCAAGTTGTTTTTCAGAAAAATACTTAAGTTAAGCTCGTTTTCGTTTCGTTTTGTTTAATTTTTACGTCTTTAAGTAAATAGTGGTTCATTATGTTAGCATGTACCTACCTAGGTACCTATAATATTGGAACCTAGTATATAAATAGGCAACACAGCAAATGTATTTAATGTTTTCAATGATATTATTATGTTAAACAAGCACATTTGTAAATTACCTAGCGGTTAAGAACATAAACAATAACTAAATTAAATTCTGTTTGTAAACACGAGTCAGCTAATAATATCGAAACGTTCATAAATTGGCAATTTGTTTACTTAACTCGCAATTATTATATTATAATATAAAAAGCTTTTAGATAGGCTGCGCAAACATTGCTTGATTTCATCTAAAAACTTTATTCAAACGGAATTTATTAAATGAGTGATGTAAAAATAACAAACGGTCAGCATCCGGGGTGAACGAATTTGTGTCATGTGTATTATTTTAACAATTATCACGAATATTAACGGACGATCAAAACGTGCTGGGAACAAATTGTGTTGATTTATGACGGGCTTGCCACCCATGTTGCTCCGGTATGGAAATAGAATGCATGTGCTGCCACCGCGGACCGCCAACTTGTTGTCAAACAAAATGATTATAAGTAGCTAGGTAGCTTTTTACATTTATTAATTAATTATTTATTTAATTATCTTCTTCTAGCGACGGTTTTGAATCCTTGAAACAGCTGTTGGCAGTAAAGAAGTCTCATTACCTGCGGTTTAATTAAACACGTTTAAGTACAATAACAAGGAGATTACCTACTTAGCGTTTCTTTATAACTCGGGTTGATAGGTACTAAAGAATTTTGTGTTTGTGAAGGACCACTAGAATCAAGGCCTACAATCCTCATTCGGTTTTTTTTTAGTTTTTACGATATGTTTTGCAAGGAAGAAAGTATTTTGGTTGCATGACCACTTACGGGTGTTTGGTACCTAACTTAATTAATATAGTTTTATCGTTTCGGATATAAAACATAGTTACCACGATATAATTGCAAGAAAATCGCAAACGAAAGCGGGCACAAAAAAAAATCAATATGTATTTTGGCCTTTAGCCTAACTACAGTTCAATCAATCTGCCCAGCCTTTGAGTGAAATCTGACCTGCACAAGTGCACAACCCAGTAACAGTAACAGCACAACTGGGTTATACGATATTACCACTTGGAAAAACTGGTTGCCAGTCTTTCGGGATTCTGACTAGGTACCCGTAACGACTGTTAAAAATCTACGAATGACTGCCGGGACCAACGGCTTTGCGTGATTTCTGAGGCACGGATGGGTCTCGATATGTAATGGATGGTTACCCATCCACGAACCGACCGCGACAAGCGTAGTTTGACCCTCGACCGACTCGTACGGCTGTTAATATTTAGTCACACTGAAAGAAATAAGCAGTAAATAAAAATGAAAAAACATTGATCTGAACTGCTTTAAACAGTTCCGTAGGAGCCTAACGTTAAAAACAGTATTTTTTACTGATCCGAAAACAGTTACAGCTTCAGGCAAAATGTTACCGTCATGACAGTAAACTTTAACGTTTAAACTTTAACGTTTTTTCAGTAAATGGTACCTATGTTCAATCATTAAACGTTACTGTTTTGTCTTTTATTGTTTTACAAACATTTCTTCTTACTGAATAAAGTCAGTAATTCTTAATGAAATCACTTTAATGTGATTTCATTAAGATTTCACAAAATTTTTTTTTTTAATGCTCTCTACTAGCCTACCTACTTTTTGTAATTTTATCATTAAATAAAGTACTATTTAAGTAAACTAGATGTGTCTTTGTATCAAGATATTGTAAGAATTTTATTGTCCTACAAATTACCTTAAAGTTCTGAGCTTATGCCGCCTGATACAGGTTTATCCTAGTACAGGCATCTAAGATTATAATACTTTTATTTTACTAATTTTAATACTGAATAAATATTTATTATTTACTAGCTTCTGCCCTCGACTTCATCCGCGTGAAATTTCTCGTTCCCCCGACCCACCCCGTCGCATCGCATCGCCTGCCCGCGCTCTTACTTCGTTTTCGCTTTGATTCTGAGTGTTATCTTTTGCCCGGCTCCTTAGGGTGCTAGCGTGACATTAAATAACCTATAGCTTTCCTCAAGAATTGGGCTATCAAATGCAAATAGATTTTTTCAGTAGGTAGTTCTGTAGATTAGCGTGTTCAAACAATGAAACTAAATTTCCAGCTTTATTATTACTTACTCCTAGATTATTATCTTAACTTAATATTAAATATCTAATACTAAATTAGTTCTAGCTCCACCGATAAAATAATTAATCAAAGTACCTAACTACCAGAGACTCGTCAAGTTAATTACAAATTGCCTATCGTTATTAATGTTTGATAAATAAAACACGATAGTGGCTGTGTCTCGAAGATTTATTAATTTGGTCTCAGAGATAAGTACTGGCTAGTTCATATTACATCTCAATAAAGACAAAGACAAAAAGAATTAAACGATGTTCAAAGACATAGAATGGAATAGAATACTATTTATTATGTGCACCATATAAATTTAAGATATAATTATAGAAACTGTACAAAGGGTGACACAATGGGCGGTATTATCGCTAAAAGCGATCTTTTAAAGACAACCTTGAAATAATAATAATAAATAATACCTAAATTATTACTGAACTTGTAATTAAATTAAATGATCATCATTTCAGCCGACGTCGTCGTCGGGAGACGTCCACTGCTGGACATAGGCCTCCCCCAGCATTGCCACTTCGACCGGTGCTGTGCTTCTCGCATCCAGCAAGCGAGCAATCAGGGGCCCAAGTCTGCTATTTTTATAAATTCGTCATTCCAACACGATGCCATTGTCATTTTGCTAAAAGCTCGTAATCTGCTAAATTCATAATGGTCGATCATTTTTCGGTCAATGGCACAGAACATATACAATACTCGCAACGAATTAAAAGCAATGACTGCACAATGACGTTCTGCACTGATCAAAGGAACTGTTAAAATTTTATCAGTTTACCGCCTAAAGTCAGTCATTAATTTGTCATCATGTACAAGATTACCATTCTATGCCATTTCTTTCATGGAGTGTCAGTGGTTTACCATTGGAAAGTCATAATGACGCCATTAGATTAGTAGATTACCAAACTTGTCAAAATCAACAATTATGAAATCAATGATAGACCATTCTGACACTATTGTAATAGCAGACTTGAGGCCCCGGACTGCCCACTGCCGCTTCAGTTTGGCAATTCTTCGGGCTATGTTGGTTACCTTGGTTCTCCTACGGATCTTTTCATTTCTGATTCGATCACGTAGGGAAACTCCAAGCATATCTACAATTAAATGATAATTGTCATGTAAACTACACTTAATTTACATGACGTCACAAGTTTAGTAATAATTTATAACACTTAAACAAAATATATTTGACGTAACTATTTGGTAGTTTTACAATTTGACAATTTCAAACGGCATACACCAGTTTCGATCGTTCGGAAATTTGTCCATAATTGGATTTTAATGTTATTTGCGAATCAATAAACGCTCGCCTCAATTTGGATAAGTACATTTAGCCTTATTTACCTAGTTAATTTTCGACTTATCACGCATTCACGCATACTTTTATAACAATATTATAATATCAAAGTTCTCAAAAATAAAATATCCTATCATATAGTACCTACCCAAAGAAAATTCACTCGAGGGTAAAAAAAATACACTTAGCCACTGACTTATTATATTACTGAAATCATTGCACTTAGCGAATTCAAATCCGATTAATTTTATAAGTTGAAAAATATTGATTGAAGTTGTGAAATATTTTAAAGTATTATATTTCTTATATTGTTGTATATGCATACTTATTTAGATGTGTACCTATGTTAAAAAAGTTATGGTTTGTAGTCTTTACTCTATTCTTGTCAAATTGTTTTTTTTTTTTACAACAGATGTTCGGTTCAAATAGCTCAAGCTTATTCTTGCAACTTAGATGCCTGCATTTTTGTTTTATGTACTTATTTGTGTTGTAATAACGTTTCAATGGAAGGAGGAAAATCGTTTTTGATGTTTTTACCCAAGTACGTACCGCGTCAATCAATAACTTGGAAAAAGTATGAGATAATAATTTTTTTTCGTTAACTTTTCTCATGTTTTTAATAATTATTCTGCTATTGGCCAGAAAAAAAATCCAACAAATCAAAGATCATAAAAATCGGACCCGGGCCGTTCTTGAGTTATAAATGGTGTTAATAACCCGACTTTGTTTTATATTATTTAAGTAGAAAATAGCTTTCTTCATTACTTATTTTTTTTATTTCTGAATAAGAACACTATCGCCTTTAAAACGAGCATAATCAGCCTATAATATTTCCACTGCTGAGACACAGGCCTCTTTCCTTCGGCAGGAAGTGGGCTGTAATCTGCCACGCGAGCCCGCAGTGCATGCACTGGCACATATCATCGAACTCCTCAAGATGTTTTCCTTCACCGTTTTAAGTAGAAGTAGTGATGAAATTATTTACACAAAGTAAAAGCGCCTGTCTGGGTTCGAACCCATGACTTACAACTCGTAAGTCGTTACAACTGGGCCACCAATGCTCAAAACGCCTATAATAATAGAATTAATAAATTAATGCTTGCCATTTGGCGTGGCTGAATTATCCGTATAGGTTATTATATTTCAGAAAAATAGCTATACTTACTTACCGAATAATGTTCTCATAAAGAATCCATTGCTATTAACTGATTTCCTCTCCAGCCTCATATTTTATTGTCAGTATTTACACGCATTGTTCAGCCGAAGTAGGTTTTTATTCACAACAAAGCCTTCTGACTTTCTGGTGTAATAAAATTATGTGAAATGGAAGAGATTTCCTCTATTTTTTCATCAAAACATTTCCGAGGTCCCTCACTCTTTTGAATTTCATTAAATTTTAGAACCGTGAACTGTAATTGTTTTGATTTTTGCTTTTTGAACGCAGACACATTAAAAATACTGTTTTTCTTTTCAAAAAAAAACTTTAGCATTTTTTTTCTAGTCTGCGCTGTCCCACCTTGGTAAAGGCCTCCCTGCACTCCTTCCATCTTTCGTGAGCCAACGCGTCCTTCTTCCAGTTTGGACGAAACCTATCCAGTAATATTAGTGGTGGAGGTGGTTGGTGGTGGTATTAGTGGTGGTGGTTAAATATCAAGTGGTGTCAAGGTTAACGTTATTTAAAATATGAGACTTGAGTGGGCGAGAGTGTAGGTTTGTACAGTATACTTACTTGTAGAATACCTACCGTAAATTATAATAGCAAAGAGCTGTTAAGGGTATTCATCAAATATTTACAAGAGCGTACGCTGCGTCCACCTGTGTCCTCAGATTCAGATAAGGGACCGTATATAAACCACCTTATAATTTTAAGAGTGGTAAATAATAAATACCCCTTTATGGAAGTATATTTTTCTCTAAAATTAATCTCGTTATCAAAGCGTTTTATCAAAAGGTTACCTTTCCAGGATAGGCGCTAATTAAATGTGAAGCAACAATGGAAAACAATTCATAAGTATAATTATACATACGAAATGACATTTTCTTTTTGCCTCCGTTTCAATTGTATAATTTTATGTATTTTTACAGACGTTAGAATTCTATTTTATTGGTGTTTTACATATAAACCTTTGGGATTAGAAGCAAGCTGAGGGCAATTTTGGGATCATTGGCTTTACGAGCCATAAAACCTTTTTCGTATAGAATTATGTGTGAAATATTTTCCTTATATCTGTGTTATGTTGTTATCATATTATCCCTGAGAGGAAGCATATTTTCCGAATAGTTAACCTCATTAGCGTGGCTTTTATGTTTACCTATACGAGTTGTTTTGACGTAAATTAGTTAAGTTTGGGTTTCTGTGATGAATCGTGTTGTGTGCGGATGAGATTGCAGAGAGTTCGTTTGGGGTACGCCATAGTATATCCGTGGGGTACGCTAACAAATTAACACGTAATTTACACGTCATAATTAACGTAATTCATAGGTATTATGCTGAATAAATGAGGCTTTATGTTATGTTTGTTAACGTTGTCCTAAATCGTGATGGAAAATAGAGGCAAAAGTAGTAGTTTTGTTCTATTGCCAATGGGAGGCAATCTAGTTAACAGGCGGCTATAAAACTTTTACAAACGTAAGCACTAGTGTTGACCTGTATCCTCCCGGAGGATACCCTACATCAAACCCCCGCGGCGTACCAATACTTACATTAACTAACCAATGTTTAAGCAAATAGGTTAAATTGAATTTAATGCCGAGTACCACCCCTTAACGCATATTAACATTTCAATTTATTTTCTGTTATAGTGAAATGAAATTTTGTGCAAAATCTCATTTGAATAACTTGTTTAGCGGCAAATGAATAAGTGTCTGCTGGCTTATTATCACGTTTACACACCCTAAGGATGCCTCACAAATGTTTTCACAACTTTGTTAATGGTGAATTTCGTAACACTAGCAGTGTTACGAAATAATTGATATCAAACACAAAAAAAAAAATCTAAAACCAAATTTGCTGTGGACTGACAGTGTAAATTCATCCAGCAACATTTAAATATAAAAACGATATACAGTCGAACAGCCCTCATGCCAATTCGTTGACAAAAAACAACGAAAATGCGTGGAGTGTGGAAGGTCCCTAACGTGTACTACGTGGAAAGTATTTTATTACCGATAGACCGAAATAAGTGCTTAGGTATTTATTGTCATTTTATTTGTTCAAGCGTAGTGCAAACATGGAATATATCCGCGTAACCCTTTTCAGGGTGTCTGCCACATTCTATTTATGTCAGTACGAGTTGGGTGGCGTGCCCTCTATAAATCAGAGGCGTTTTGTTCAGGCCCATTACGCCGTTTTACCGCCTTCCTACTGAGACAAAATTAGATCATGCCGAAGGGAAAACCCCGTTCAACCCATACATAACTTTTGTTGTAAAACCTTTAATACTTATAAGGCAATACGTGTCGGCTTGCTTATACTGTGGGCCTGTGACCGCATGCGCCGGTTGTTTTGATATCCGCTGTGTATTGCGGATATATTTCCTAGCTATAAGTGCTTCCGATTTTATGAATGAACACCTGGAGTGTAAAGTTACAGTAGTACTTAATTATAAATATATTATATCTATAGATTTTCTGTCCGTCGCGTTTTGTTCATCGGTGTCGGAATATCCCGATTTTTCTGGACAGTGTTAATTCCAAGAGGTTTAAAAATACGTACGTAAAATTTCCGCAATATTCTTTATCTAAAAAATTAGCACAAAACGGCACTAGTTATTGAACAGATCTACGAGAAATGCATTTTCAAGAAACAAGACAACAGGTTAAAGCATGCAAGATTATACAGGTACCTACATATTTGAAAACTATACAACAAGTTACAAAACCTATTGAAACTCAATAGCTTGACACACTTAGTTAGCCTCTATGGCTGAGGTAGCTATTTGGGTTTAAAGAACATTATTTCTCATAAGAACTTAATAATAACAGTTCGCTTATAATGCGATACTTATGTGATTATAACTAGTACTATTAACATTAGTTACCTCTATGGTACTGGAGACATTATATTAGATGAAGTATTTACCCGCCTGGAATTGTAAGCCAATTCCGTTGCAGGGTGAATGTAAGCGTAGTTCATGCAACATGACACTGGCTATCCGTACGCACGAAGTTCAGTGCAATATGTAGGGTACCGGGCTTTATACGTTCGGTTGCTGTGTTGCATCAAATGGTAACAGTCAATTGAAAGCCTTTTAAGCCTCTGCTTCCGTTGAAAAATACATTTACAAACAATTATATACGAATATGGAAAAATATAATTTTCTTTGTAGCAGAGTGAGCAAAAAGGTTTCAGACAAAATAAGACTATCAACATGGCGTTCTATGATTTTCTACACACTCTAATGTACGGATGGATGAAAATACTCCCATTTGCGCTGTGCTATGCGATATGACACAAGCATTCGACTACGTCGACCACACTATTTAATTTAATTAATAAAATAGACACATGGAGTTAGAGACAATGTTCTTAAATTAATTGAATCCTATATGTCCAATAGAAGGCAAATAACAGCAATCACAAGAATAGATCGTACCAAAAAAAAAAAGAACAAGAACGTATAGTGAAATTCGATGTACCCCAGGGGTAGCGTTCTGGGACCATTATTATTTCTCATATATATAAATAAATGACTCTCCGAAATCTATTGAGCTTCCAATGACTCTTTTTGCAGACGATAGCACAGTCACAATAGCATGTAAGAAAACTGACACCTATGAACTTGACACTAATAATGCTTTAGCGCTTATATTTTATTGGTTAGACAATAATAATCTAAAAAATAATTTAATAAAACACAGATCTTGTATTTTTATTCAAAGAATACCAAGTAAGTAATGACATTATCTTAAGCTATAAAAATCACACCATATGCAGAGTTGGTAATGCCAAATTCCTTGGACTAACCATTGAAAAAACTTGATTGGAAAGATCACATTGAAGAAATTAGTAAGAAAATTTTTAGTTATTCCTACGCATTGCATAAACTCGCCTCAATCGTAAATACGGATACATTGCTTTCTGCCTATCACGGACTTGTTGCATCGATCCTTAGATATGATATTATTTCCTGGGGAAACTATACACATAAATATGTTCTAATTATTTAGAATGCAAAAACGATGCATATGAGCTATGTTTGGTCTTAAAATTTCAGAAAGTTGCAAACAATATTTCATTAAACATCAAATTCTCTCACTTCTTTCCTTGTTTATATTAGAAATGGTATTTATTTTTTCTTAAAAAGAATTCTCAACTGTTTCCGAAGTCTTCAGATGGTTCCGAAAGAAGTTAACATGATAATCGGAGACTTCGTTTACATAGTGCTAAAACAGGTCTCATGCGTAAGAGTGTAACTATTATTATTCAAATATTTGTATGCCTTTGGTACCTTGTTGTATAATTTTGGGGCCATGCAGTATATGGCCCCAAAATTATACAACAAGGTACCAAAGGCATACAAATATTTGAATAATAATAGTTTTAATACAAGCATGAACATTAATGACTTCAAAAAGTATTCTCCGCGTAACTTTCATGGCGAATTTTTTTTTTTTAATAATCTACAAATAGATATACACCGATTTAAGACGCTGTAAAAATAATACGTAATTTTTTATTTTATGTAAATCGGTGCATAAACTACAGAGATATTCTATTTTGAAATTTCTGTGCCCACGAAAGTTACGAAAGTCCGCACGAAAGTTACAGACGTATTTTCTGCAAGCAAAATATAGTTTCAAATACTTATTTTTTCTCAAATTTCCAGTTTATAAAATAAAAGACTTTATTATATATGAATCAACTTGAATTTGAGATCAACAATTATATTGTTTTGAGATCAGCTTATTAGTACTCATTATTAACTTAGGTTGCTAACAATTGCATTGCTCCCGGAAATTAAACTTTAAAATTTGCAACATAAACATAATTATTACTTACTACTATTGCTGGCAGATAACGTGTGCTTTGAAATGCTTGGAATCATAAAACATACCATTTTCTGCCAGCTGCTTTATTTTAATAAATTTTCAGTCTCGTATCATTTAGAATTTATGGAAAGACATTTCCATGGCTATCACTCGTTTGTGAATTACCACTAAACATAACAAAAATCACAATATTTAAGATACTTACGTAATCAATATACCTAATTAAAAATATTTTTTTTTTATTTTTTTTTCAGTCTTTCTTCTTTGAAGTTCTTTTTAAGTCTATAATCACAAAATGTTTGTCTTAAATTGTCAATAAATCACGAAAGCCATGCACTTCCCAACATAATTAATAATATTAATAAGAACTTAATTTTTATAAAAAAAAAAATATACGGGATAATTTTTTAAGTAGTGCGCAAATTTTCACAGGCTGTTCTACCCATGAATATGAACAACTTTCACTATCGGACCAACTACGAAATCACGAAAAAAAAATCAGCTGTTTTGTAAGTAGTACATTTTGGTCGAGTAGGTATTGAACTTTTCAATGAAACCGCTGATTACTTTTTCGTGAGTTCAGACAATTGGTAAAACAGCCCAGTTTTGGGGTGGGAAAAATTGTTAAATTGGCTACGAGAAAACCTATAAACAGAAACACATACCTACTACGAGTCGTTAAAATAAAAAAAATTGAAACACATACATGCATAAACACTTATACAAATACATGACAGCTTTTTTGAGCTTCGGGATAATCGAGTAAATGCATCTGCAGCGTCACAAGTAATCTAAAGTTATCATTCAATGGAGATATGTAACTTTCGTGGTGCGCTAGCTAACTTTCGTGGACAAATAACCACGAAAGTTGTGCCACGAAAGGTACGAAACACATTTTTGAGAATTACGATTAAACTTATAGGTAAATAAACAAAAAAAGTACTTGGGAATAATCTCGAAGATCTATCTTGTTCCTTAATACAATATGAGTTGGAAAATTATAAGCATTATCCTTCAAAATATGCGCATGAAAGTTTCTAGACCAAGGCTACTTGAAAACATTCAAAGAATAAACCACCTCATATTTTTTTTGTTTAGAAGCGATGAACGTACGTGTCTTCCTCACTGACGCCGGGATACTCTGAGCGTCCGCGCAGCTAAAATGTGTAGCGACAAGTAGGCGCTCTTGGAAGATAGGTGCAGTTTTGTTGCGCATTTTCGAAACTAACAAAATCGTGTGACAGAGACTTATTGCCTATTAACTATTGTAACTTAAGAGATAAAATTAATGTTCTTTGATAATTATGATGCATAGTTAAATACAATTAATTTGATGTATTACATTATATGCTTATGAATTGAATACAAAAGTTATCAAAGTTTGCCGTGAGCGCGAACAGAGTGTGACGCGTGAAGAACACCGATTTTGCTCCCGTTTTCGACATAAGATATTTTTTTTTATAAACATTATAAATAATTTTAGATGTTTAATGTTTAAATTATGTACACATATAAATAAAGATTAATCTGTATTTGGTCCTAACACTGAATGTTTAATAGGTTACGAATTAAGACCGTGTGACCGCGTTTTGAGGGACCTCGAAGAACTACCCTAATAAATAAATGTTGCCGACTATTTAAATGATGTACTTTAGACATTTTTATTATTATTTTTATTAATTTAACGTAACTTTATGATTTCTCTACTTTGAATTATATTATTATTATATTTGTACGCCTTTCTAGGCAAAACATGCTGAAACTTTTTTTTCTATTTCCAACTGATTGTAAATCTACATGTGTATTTGACAAATAAATATATTTTATTTTATCTGCAATCCTCTATGTCAGTTTCTAGTCTGACATATTCATGAAACAAAAGGCGAGTAAAATAATTTTCAGCCACGACAATACTTTTACTGACATGAATGAGTCCTTATTCCCACGAACACAAACAAAGCTGTTTACATAAAATTGAATAAATAGCCAAATTCCATACATATGTCTTCACATCTCATTACATTCTAAGGACATACAAATTGCAAATATATAGAAGTATGTTCAGTATTTGCTTATATATATCAGCTAAGTCGTAAAAAATAATGGTGACAAAATGTCAAATATCGTGCCTACAATTTGATTTATAGCAGCATTTAGTTTCTGCTCGGTACCTTCTGGAAGGATTAAGGATATGCCTTACGTTATAATACGCTGTCATAATTCATATTGCTGCCTTCCTTCTTATAAATATAAATATTTATATTAACCCTGGCGTAAGCCTGAGCTGGCCTAAGCATAAACATCTTATAATGTTCCCACAGCTGGGAAATAGGGGTTTTCTCTGTGAGAAGGATTGGGCCGTAGTCGAAATTCTAGGAATAAAAAAAGAAATCCAAAAAAGTATGGCGTGTAGTTTTTCTGAGAATCTCATTATTTTCAGTAGGTATGTCTGTTTATTTTCGTCTTATTAGATCCTTCTATGCTCCAGAATATGGGTCACACAAAAATAAAAAAATCTGGACAGTACCCACAGACAGATATATTAATTTTAGTTTAGATATTATTTTAACGCAATATCTAAGTTTGTAACCCTAGAAGAGTATTTGAAAAGCGATGATTCATTTAAACGGCAGATAATTTATTTAGGTTAGTGAAACAGAAGGCACGGGGTGGATGATTAGGGGTGGTGCGGGCGCGGTACGGCCTACAGAATAGATAAGTTACAGAAGGTGGACTCTGTGCAACGCGAACGGGCGTTATCGCACGCACACTCTATGGCGGATCAAACACTACAACGCGCCACGCGACGGGGCACAGATAACGCGCCCCCGCGCGCGATTTTATACATAGTTACTTTAATAAAAACTTTTTAAAATATTTTTTTTATTAATTTAATCAATATTATTTAATAAAACCGGTCAAGTGCGAGTCGAACTCGCGCACTGAGGGTGCCGTACTTTATAGGTATATAAATAGTTTATCACGGGATTTTTTAATGTAGGTACCTACAAATTTACGGTTTTCGGATTGTTTCCTTTACTTGTGCTACATGATCTTGCTTCTTGCCAAATTTAATGATTCTAGGTCAACGGGAAGTACCCTATAAATTTTTATTCCCTTGAGAGTGTCGTAATATACGTTTTTTGCGGCATAATCGGCCGTATCTTGTTTTTACGTTAACTTAGGTGTTTGATTTTTTTACAGCTTCAAGGGACTGTAGACCTGAGTATATGGATTTAAAATCGATACCTCCACGCGTTCCCGAGAAAAAGGGTCTTGACAGACAGACGGACGGACGGACAACAAAGTGATCCTATACGGGTTCCGTTTTTTCCTTTTGAAAAACGGGGAATTTGGCTCCGTTTCCCGCGCCCGTACGCGTGGCACATTGCTGTGTGTGATCCGCCTTAGTGCTCATACACACGAGCGGCACGCGTCAACCGCAGAGGACGTCGACACTCGTTGATGGGTAGTTCTTCGAAATTTGATTCTTTGACTGATCCATATGGCCAAAATTTAATTTCACTTTCAGCTCTGTAAAACATGTGTTACAGAGCTGAAAGCATATGAAAATAGGTATACTAAATAACATATATTTGAATGAGGGACTCGTTTTTATAAAGTAGTTTTCAAGATATTAATTTTGTGCCCAGATGAATCAGAATGTGTTACATATTAATCAGAAACAGAAATAAAAAGTAATAAATACACCGTTAGTTATGAATGTAAATTCTAAACAATAATTATTAATTCTTAAATAGGACTAAGACATATCAAAAGTATCATATTTAGAACAAGATTATACTCCTGTCATTTTTTATTATTCAAAAGGTTATAGCTAAGTAAGTAATAATAAATAAGATTAAAACTACTGACTTGTACACGGTCAAAAATTGGACAAGGAGAATTACGCAACAAAAGCGCTCCTATCGTGCTGGAGAGGGGAAAAACTAATTTATTTTATTATTCATATGGGGTTTTGACCATACGAATCAGGCACAGATGAATCAGGATTTTGCCTACAATCATGCATAACTCATCGTACATACAGACTTCATTATTTTCATTTTTCTACAAGAATCTATAACCCAAAAGCATCACACGAAACACAGATTGAAGTTTTAAAACAATAAAATAAATTTTATAAAGTAGGCATTGTAATCAGGATGCCACCTGAACCAAACACAGATGAATCAGGTATTTTCCTTCGTAACACCGGATCTAAGCCAACCAGCCGCAAATCCACCTTCTAGGTCGTCCGTTGCACGACTGGCTTCCCCCCGCGCTGGAAGCCAGACTCTCATTATTATTACCCGACCAAGTACGGTCAAGCGCAGCTTACGCCACATTAATCAGTATTATACGCCGGACACTTCTTTTTTACTTATTTATAAACAGACTAACGTAGTTATAACTAATACACATTTTTTTTGTAAGAGGACAATTCATTTCCTTTCGATATAATTATAATTTATATTGATGTATCAAAGGGAAAATGCGACATCGACCATTTTGTTCCGGAAAATGGCAAACGGACGCGCTATATGAATCAGAAGAACGACCTTCAAATATTTTTATTTTGTACCTAGACAGCAATTATTAAAAAAAAATCATTTGTCCTAGTAAGGGATAAAGCTAAACTGTACAAAAAAAAATATTACATGCCGTTTTTTTAGTTGGTTACAGAAATATACCCACAGACATCGAAAATTTTGTCCCTGAAGAATTACCCTGATGCCTGCCATTGCCGCGTCGGTGGCTGCCGTCGACAACGTACCACTCGTGTATTCGAGCACCGTACTCAAATATGCTAGCGGCAAGTAGTCGACAGCTGCAGTGGCCTCTGCCGTGGACGCGTGCAGCCCGTGTTTATGAACACATAGACACGTCTCTGCCTACAGCGAGTGCAAGAGTACCCACATCGAAAATGGCACTCGCTTGTCAATGTATGAGATCGCTGTACTTACGCGTCTTACGGCCCGTTCACGACCTTGCCGCTGTGAGCGGCAGCTAACGGGGCGGCGAGCGGTAATATCAAAAGTATAAAAATGTTTGAAGCACGCCACGAGACGCCGCTCATAGCGAAAACGCGCGCGATTTTATCCGAGCGAATCGCAACAGCGGCGCGCGGTGCGGCGAGCGGCAGGAACAAAAGTACAAGCGAATGAGTGCGACGCCACGAAACAGAGCGGCGTGGACAGCGGTGTAGGAGTGACGGACTCAGCGGCGTAGCTAAAAACAAAAAAATTTAGACCATTTTGTGGCGGTAATGGATACCGAGGCATTTAGCACCGAAATTTTAAATATACCGCCTATATGGATGTCAAAACATCCCCAACATAAATGTAAAAACATTATAAAAAGGTTGTGGGAAGAAATTAAACAATGTTTTCCGGTATATGATGGCAAGTTTAATTTAAATTGATAACACAAAAACATAGTACCTAGGTAACCTACAAAACGAAGCTACTAATATGTTGATGAAACTACTACCTAAATACGTCCACCGCAGCCGCTGCAACAAAACGCTACTGACTACGTGGCGTGCAAATTGCACCGCTCACCGACGCCGCGCCGCCCTGCTCGCCGCGCCGCGCGCCGTTTAGACCGAAGTCGTGAACGGGCCGTTAGCGAGCGCGCGTCTGTGTTCACTCGTTGTTTGGACTTGGTCTTCTGTTTACTACTATTTTATGTGGAGTACGGGTGCGGGCGCGGCGCGGGCGCGTTTAATTGGGTTTGTTTCGAGATCGGTTTCCTAGGAGCGATGTCCCTGTCTCCCGCCTCGCCCCACTAATATTAATACGATGAGAGTGGCCCGAGAAGAGCAATCATAAATCCCGTCCGTTGAGAGTAAATTACAACGTCAGAATGTATAATTTTGTAGCCGACGCAATGGTATTATCATATGATTTTTGGAACAGTTTAGTATGTTTCGTTGGTTTTAACTTGTAAGTTGTAACGGACACATTCAATTACGGATTGTTACCTATTAGAAAAAACATAATTACCTGTCATAGTTATTACATAACACCATGCCTAATTGATAAGTATCGAGATCGTAATAAGATCGCTTTTAGCTACAAAAGTGGCCATTGTGTCACCCCTTCTAAAATTTCTACATTTTCTGTTATTTTTATGGTGTACAGTCACGAGCAAAAGTATATATACACTTGGCTTTATTCAAAGGCAATTTTCTCCTTTATTTTTGAATGAAATTTTATATTATTAGGAACATAGTATTTTCGAACCAATAGGTTTATGTAAAGTGTCGTATTTCAACGTTGCATTCGTTATTTCGTGAAAAAATCGCAATTGAAAGTTGCCAAGTGTTGACATATTGGTGCTCGTGACTGTACCTATATCATAAAGAGTATTCTATTTATCTAAGTATTTTCATATATACCTAATTTTAAACCAAGTATAAAAAGCTACACATTTTCCTATACTTTATGTTTGACGGAGCGTTGCCGATGGTTAGATAATGGGCGTTTAAAAGGATGCAGAACAATGGCTGAGATTTACATATATGATGCAACAATGGCTACTGTAATGTCGGTTTTCTTGCCTTAGACAATAGCCGATTGAATTTTCTTAGTCAGCCGTCTGCATAAAAAAACACTACTGAAAACAAAACACTGAGCCCTCACAGTGTTTTGTTTTCTATACGTCTTAATAGCAGAGTGCATTGTCAAACGTTTTCTTCGGGATAGACAGATGACGAGCTTTCCCTTAAGAATATATCCATGATTACCACTATTGGCATTGAAATGAAATGTTTATTTACGTAAGTAGATCTTTTAAGACACTTTTACACGTCAATATTTTGTTGGTCAATGTTAAAACTAGATGTCACCATCATTTATTTCATTTCATCATTTAGCTAACTGATCCTTGAGAAGAAATGCCGAAAAAACTCAGAGGTCATGGTCTCTTTTAAAGTCCAAAGTTCCAAACATTATATTACTAGGATTTTATGTGAATCTAACAATGCGCCCTGCAATGTTAGATTCACATAAAATTCTCGAACGGCCTTTTGAAGAAAGAGACGGCATGCATGCATCAGTCATCGTGTAGCTCAACCCTGTTTTAAGGAGCTTAACTTCTTATCAATACACTTATAGAGGTATGAGGAACAGGGTGTAAAGTTCACTCATACTCCATAGAAAAGGGAGGATCCTCCGACCAGACGGGTGTTGTGTCTGGCGGGCAACTGCCCGATGATTCATTTGGGGCCGTTGTATTGTATCTATGCTAGTTGCGCGGTAAACTCTGCTTGCGAGATGCAGGATTTTTGTGACGCGAGTATGACGCGTTGTTCTCATGTGGCGTTGTAGATACACTCATTGAAATGATTAGTGACTGCTGGAGGTAAAGGTAGTTGGTAGCCATGACCCATATTCTTGAAGTTAACGCCTCTTTATGCGACACCTACGAACAAAAAGAAAGACAGTGTAACAGATTCTTTGTGTGAGTAATTAATTTGCGAGCGATTCTTTGTTGTGAAAAACACAGATACAATTTCCCTCAATAAAGGCAAGTAAGTGAATTGATTACTTTACACCATTACGTAATCTGAGTCCGATCTAGCGGCAAGATGAATCGACCTGATTCCGTATTAGAGATAATTTAGCGTATGTCAACAGTTAACCCAAGGCGAGGCTATTAATACTGAGGATACAAGTAGTTAGACCGATTACCGGCCTAAACGCACGCACATTGACACACACGTACACGCACGTACATTGACATAATGATACATAGTAGGTACTTACTAGCTAACGAAAAAGTAGCGTGATTACCGCGTTTGAAGATACAGAGTATGAAGCAAATGGAATAATAATTGCTACGAGAATGTCAATGTCTTGCAAGGAAAGTCTGCGTTTAATGTTGTCAGGCAGATATTATTGGAATACATAGAAAATTCGACGAATTGGACAATCACTAACTAGGTTTTGATTTCATATTATTTGGAGGTGGGTAGGGGTTCCTGGCTAAGTAATAACAGCCGCAAGGGTCGATCGATCAGGTTAAGCTACGCTTGCCGAGGTCGATCTGTGGATGTGTGACCATTTTTACACACCGATACCTACCCCTCCGTGGCTCGGAAAGCACGATAAACCGTTGGTCACGGCTGTCATTGTTGGATCTTTGACAGTCGCTACTGGTCATCAGAGGCACGAAAGTCTAACATCCAGTCTTACCAAGGGGTATCGTATTACCCAGTAACTGGGTTTTAGAGCTCAGATAGGCAGTCACTCCATGTAAAATACTGGTATTAGGCTAGAAGCCGACCCCAACGTAGTTGAGAAAAGGCGCATTTGATGCCTATTTGGTGTTGGAGCGTTTCATAATTGATACAACGCAAAATCCTTATAAGTCTATTCGACGATTCGCATTCATGACATTCCATTTACTAACTAATCTGTGCCAAAAGGTAAGTAGAGTAATTACGGCATGTCAATGTCGCCCTGGAGTTGTATAGCGTCGAAGTGACATTCAAATACCTATTCATACCCTTGTTTCTATAGGCATAGCAACATGTGTCTAAGTGATTTGAGATTGCGTGGCTTACTTTTAAACACGAGGCTCTTCTGTAAGCGCGGCCCTAACGACAGATAATCCTGCTTTTAGTTGGGTGACCTGTTACATATATTAAAGTTGACGCTGTCCGTGTCCCAGCGCAGCGTAGTTACTGCCTGAGTTTTGATCTCCGGTTAATGTTTAAACTTTGGTACATGGAAAACGGAGTTTGGAAAGTTTTGTGGGTTAGCGTAAATTGGATATAATACGTTTAGGAAAATAATATTATATTCATGAAACAGAAAGTCAACAATTGTCACATACGAGTACAATCCGTATAACAAAATCACCAGGAAGCTTATTTAACGTAACTTTCAACATTTTTAGGGTTCCGTACCGAAAGGGTGCCAACGGAACCCTATTACTAAGCCTCCACTGTCCGTCCGTCCATCTGTCTGTCGGCCAGCTGTATCTCATGAACCGTAATAGGTAGACAGTTGAAATTTTCACAAAAAGTGTACTCGTTTTTCTATTGCCGCTTTATCAACGATAATAAAAATAAAATACCTAATACACGAAAAGGAAAAAAAAAGAAAGTAAAAATTAAAGCGCGAAATAACACGTTTCTTGTATGGAGACATCCATATCCATCCAACCATCCAAGAAACGTGTTTTTTCGGCCTTTAATTTTTTTTTCTTTGCTTTTTTTGCCTTGTGGTACGGAACCCTTCGTGTGCAGACTCGCACTTGGCCGGTTTTTTCCAAATACTTTATCCGTGTCTTATTTGGATGTGGCGACAATAAATGTGAGCCCACAAAACAAATAAAGGTAATACGTAGGAAATAAAGTATCAGCGAGTGCGAGGAGTATACACATCCAATTTATCACCGGAAGGCAAGTTATATTTGGTTCGGAAATTGCGGTGGCGTAGTGTCATGTGTGAGTCACGTGTCACGCCGCTCTGAGTCTCTGACGTCACTCCTCTTTCCCGTCATTGATCACCTAACACGCACTAGATACGATACTTCGTCACGCCCCACTTGCATATTAATTTGGTTTTCCTTAAGACATTAGATTCGTTTTTTTATGCAGCTGTTAATTAATTTAACGTGAGAGGCGTGAGGATTTTTTGGTTAGAGTGCTTTAAATGAAAAAAATGGGTATCTATTAATATATTTGACGCAAACTAAACTACGAAGGTCTTCGAAATCGGAAAGCGTATCATGGAAGTCAAATGGGCTGGAGTTGGGCAAGTCACCTAGCAAGCCGTAGTGATGACAGGTGGAGTGAGGCTGTGACAGAGTGACGTCCAAGGACTGGAAGGCGAGATGTCGGTAGTCCGGCAGCGAGATGGGCAGACGACATTGTCGCCATCGCGGACAAAACCTGGATGAGCCTGGCACAGGAGCGTGGGGATTGGCACAAGAAAAGAGAGGCCAATGCCCAGCAGTGGGTGATGTCGGGCTGTGGACGATAAATGAAAAAAAAAAACTTCATTTGAGTGTCCATAGTGGGTACGCGGGCGCGGTGAGCGGCGCGGGCTGCTTGTCGCGGAGAGCGCGCGGGCAACTTACGCCATAGCTCGTTCATACAAGTGGCCGCAGTGACAGCGCGGGCGGCCCGCGCAGGTACGGGGGTTCTCAAACTAGTTCAAGCTTTTTCTAGTAAAAATAAGTCTTCTTCATCCATATTATATTTTGACAAACACTGGACACGGCAACACGCAGAACGCAGCCGCGCTCGACTGCGGACAGGCAGACCGCGCGCGTTCCCGCACCCGCGCCGCGCCCCGCGCTGCCAGTCTGGCCTAGCACTGCGAGAGCTACTGTTTATTTTGAATCGGCTTCAAAAAACGGCTGCAATTATTGAAAACAATTTGTTCTTCGTGTGAAAAGGATTTTTCATCTTTGTTTAGATAAACTGCTGCAATATGCTGTGGAAAACCGAACCTACTTTTTTTTTAAGGTTCCCTGGAAGAGATCGCAGAAAGCGATAAGGACGCCCATTGTATATTTTATAGTGTTTGATGTAATAATAAAATAAACTTGAAAAAAAAACCATCAGGGAAGTGATATCTAAAATAATACTTTCCCGCCATTCCTATTATCTAAACCTAGCACATGTAAATGGTCTCGAGTGGTATCAACGCGTTGTGTGCTGTTTCATAAAAATGGGAGCGGTATCGAAATATGCATGCAAACAATATTGGACTGTCAATCAAATGTTTTGTATAGGTGCTGCATTTCGCAGCGTCTGTTTATTGCTTTATAATTTATCATCATCTGCCTAGCCTTTTTCCAACTATGTTGGGGTCGGCTTCCAGTCTAACCGGATGCAGCTGAATACCAGAATCTAAATGGACATCTACCTATCTGACCTCCACAACCCAGTTACTAGGAAACACGATACCCCTTGGTAAGTTAATGGTTGTCAAACTCTCGGGCTTCTGGCAACCCGTAACGACAGTAAAACATCCAAAAATTACAACCGGGACCAAGGGCTTAACGTGCTTTCCGAACCACGTAGAGGTCTTGCTATGTAAAGATGGTCACTCATCCACAGGCAGACCGCGGCAAACGAAGCTTAACCTGATCGATCGACCCGTGCGGCTGTTATTACTTAGCCACGAGCCCCTCTCTTACAATACCTACTATTAGACAAAAAAAAATTGTATTTGGTGTGCAAGTTGGCGCTGAAATGGATCAGCTGAGTGTAGAAATTAACACTAAGTTGACGACGTTTTCACTTAGCGTTCTATTTTTTTTTCTTTTTGCTTGGCTCCTAAAGGTCGTAGCGTGATGTCAAATAACCTATAACCTTCCTCAAGAATAGGGTTATCAAAGGAAAATATATTTATTTTAATTACGACAGGTAGTTTTTTTTTTTTTTTTTTGTTTTTAAAAAAACGTTGCCCCACTCTAGGAATTTCTCCTGTATTGTGGGTGCGTTTACAAACATTTAAACTCACATACACAAACAGCCAGACCCGGAACAACTACTTGTAGGTCGTACAAATATTTGTTCCGTGCGGGAATCGAACCCGCGACACGCAGCGCAGCAGTCAATCGCTTAGAAATCAATTCAAAAACGAATACGACTGGTAGTTCCAGAGATAAGCGCGTTCATACAAACAAATAAACTCTTCCAGCTTTATTATTAGTATAGATACAGTCAAATATCATTACTCATATTCATCATATTTCGGTGTCAAAAACTTGTTCGTGCATACTTATTTCTTTTGTTGACTGTACAACGTACATACATTACTAGTGTGTAGTGTACCTGTTTGTTCCCTTATTACAGGTGACCTCGAAACGTACCTAAATAATTACACATAATTATATTATGTTTTTACCTACACATCCTACTTCCTAATACAAATTCTCGTGTCACAGTGTTTGTAACAAAACTCCTCCGAAACGGCTTGACCGATTCTTATGAAATTTTGTGGGTATATTTAGAAGGTCTGAGAATAAAACTATTTTTCATACCCCTGAGAGGGGGGGGGGCTACCCCTTGAGTAGGGTAGGAGTAGGGTAAAGGTTAGGGGTAGGGTAGGAGTATGGTAGAGATAAGGTAGGAGTAGGGTAGGAGTAGGGTAGGCCCTTCGTTCGCGTGGTGTCCTACCCCTTACCCTAGTAAGGGGTAGGACAGATTTGGATGAAATTGGTACATAGATAGACCATTTCCTGTATTAACATATAGGATACTTTTTATCCCGATATTCTCACGGGATCGAAACTTCTGCGGGTGAAACCGCGGGGCGCTGCTTGTTGTACATATAATTACGTGTCAGGCATATCTACTTACTTAATAACATGGTTGATAAAACAGAACAAAGGGTGTGTAGGCGTTGATAACAGAACTAATGATAAAGACAGCTCCCGACACTTGATATACGATAATATTCCAGTAATTAACCCTTTCTTACAAAATATGTAACAAAAGGTTTTTAAGCAGTTGAGGAACATGTGAAAGAGTTTCTGTATCAATTCTTGCTTGAAAACCTTGGCCTCAAATCGTAATTTAATATCATCTTTTTCGTTGGGAGGTTACAAGCACAAATATGTTATGAGGTGAAGAATGAAAAATTTGTGCTGTGTCTGATCTACGAACACTAGGACATGAATCAACTATTCGGTGTTGTTCTAAACTACTGGAATCAAACTTCCGAAACGTAGTGCAAAAAGGGCGGGTTGTTTCACGTCCACTTGACACACACGTATACGTTAAAAATGGCGCTAACCAAACCAAAAAAGCGTTGTTTCAAATTACAATTACAAAATGATGGCCTCGTATGTTATGTTAACCAAGTTTTTGAAACAACCGGCCCTAAGGCAATCAATCATCCCCTGCGGCAAACAAACTCTCATAGGTTAGGAAGGACCAGACTTCTTTTGTTTTTTTCCAAGAACCTATTTCGTACTATTTTCTTGCTGTAGGTAGTCATAGGTGGCTTTTTTTATTGGTTTAGGATACAACGTCGAGGGACATACTTGCATGGGCCACTCATGATATCAGTAGTCAGCACTGGTAGCTTATACCATATCTGTATCATAGGATAAGATACAGAGACGAAGTTTAACGTAAACTTACGCTTCAGACCAGTGCGCAAACTTCAACCATGGTTTCAGCATAATCTAGACCCCCTAGTGCAGAAACTTAAGGTAGCTAATAAGAATAACAAAAATTGTTCCATACATTTTGGCCGCGTGTGCTGAATCCTGAATAAAATAAAATAAATAAAATTTATCCTTAATTTTTTTTGTGGCATTTGATGTAATAGGTCATTGTTATTACCTACGTGTATATACATAGGGGGGAGTTGCGTTGCGTTACAATAAATAAATAAATAACATTTATTTCGACCAAGAAGAGTCACCAACATGAAAAGTATAAGTAGTTTTAGTAGTACCTAAGTGACAAGAGTATGAACTTGACACACATGGACGTAATACAAACTGCGATTGCTCAGTACGGGTTAATCTTACAGCAACGGTTCCGGTACTGACAATCGAACCTCTGCGCGAATGCCTATCCTAAGCGAAGCGCCCTCACTTCCTTGCGCCACCGATACAATGACGCGAGTACTTTCGCCTCGAGGTCCCAGGGCGGGGAGCAACCTCCACCTAGCTCTACCTAGCACGGACACAGTCTTCTTGCAACTCAGCGGACATCCCTGATGCGCTACAAAGTCGGGGTACCCCATCAGCACCCTGTACCCTAATTACGTAACACACTATCAATCACAATAATTTTGAAGGATAATTGCTAATCCATTGCTTCATATGTTCGAAACATTGTCTATACTTAACAGCGTAAATAACGCAATGAATGTTGTAGAACTATCAAAATAAAAGTCATTGCTACTGTAAGTGTGTTACGCTATTACCTCGCTGAACGAATTATTATATTGCATACGCAGGGCGTTGTATTGTCTCTATATAATATTTCACAGACCCTTTGAAAGTTATTTCATATTTTACAACGAACAACGTAGGTAATGTTTGCTAACTGTGTGATAAAAATAAAGTCTATTGTGAAGTAGAGAACCCGAGTTTTTAACTAGATAGTAAATTCATTGTGTAACATTTTGTGCCTCACAAACAGTCGGAACACACCGGGGCTCCTCGTTTTTGTTCAGCTTCATTTATTATTTTACTCATAGTTATGTAACCATGTAGTCGTATAATACGTTTGTTTACCTTATTTTAGCTACATTTTATTCTTACTGAAAATTTTGATACTGATACTGGGAGGCATTTTTTGTAACTGTGTGAGTCGCTTACCCAATTTTATTGTAACATCAAACTCAAACAATTTATTTCAATTAAACCATTTACAGGCACTTTTAAATTGTTGAAGAGTCGGTCAGTTTGTCAAAAAGTTGAATTTAATTAATTGTCCATTCCAAAACGTAGATCTCTACGGAGTAAAACGGGCTAGAAACTCCAAGGACACTCTTTTAAATCAAGATATTACAAAATCCTGGGTACAATAATCTTGTTGATTCTATTTAAGTGAGAAAATTGTAAAAAAAAAAGAAACAATTCAAAATATAAGATTAAACCTCCCTTCATCCCTATCGTTTATAATCTTCTAAACTTAAAGTAAACAATAATTCATTACATAAATTAATAAATCATTCATTCATTAACTAAAGTAAATAATATATTATTTACAAAAAGACTTTCAGAAACAATAGCGGGTACAAGTTAAAAGCTCCTTTCGTTATAATTCTGGGAAACGAACGACAAAAGCTTGTGTACACTTAAAATCGTTAAAAGGTAATTGAAAATGATTTTGTTAATTCGATATTATTGAGTTGTCACTTAATAAGTATTCCGACAAGAGCTTCGGGATATTTGAAAACGACAGTTCAATTAATTTATGTCGTGGTTTAAGTTGTACAAAAAGGATGGGTAGCAGTTAACGATGGTGAGGTTATAAAACGTAGGTGTTTTGTTCGTAAATCCGATGGGCAAGTCTGTAATAGTAGATTATTCACTTCTTCCTAACCACATTCAAGAACTAAGCCTTAATAAATTCAAATCTTTTATAAAGCGAAAACTATGTCAGAAAGGCTATTATATTGTAAAATACTATATTGAGGACCAAAAGGCTTGGGATTGAGGTGCTCCAATAGGTTTAGACAGTGAATGTTGTTTTTATTTTGCTATTTTACACTTTAACTTCTTTTATTTATTTTTTTTATAATCTTTATTAAGGAGCTTGGTCAACATGACTATAAGTCGCTCCGTAAGGCGATCTTATAATATTATATAAACATAATTTTATAAACATTTTTATTTTTTTCCGTTTTAATCATGATCTGGCAGTTTGAGTAATTTATGCGGCCTACCCAAATGTCCTTTCTTTGCTATTGTTCGTCGAATCGTTGAGCTCCTCAAGTTCTGAGATGAGCTGCACGAGTTTTGACAAATTCGTGCACTGATTGGACAAGTCCGCTCAATCTGTGAGGTTCTTTCCTCAAAAGACCATTCCAGACACCAATATACATGGTCTTCACACGACCTGACCAAGATTTTGTCTGGACTTTAAAAGAGACTGTGACCTCTTTTTTTTTTTTTGCGGATGGGAAATCATCAAATGACCCCTCCCGCTCTGGGTGGAGCGGAAGGGAGTGTCAGACTCTTACTGACTAAAACCCACCCGTGTTCCTTCCTTAGCCCTTTATCTTCCGGGCCAGCGGTAACCCTTTCGGACAATCCCGCTGACCCGGCAGGCTTCGGCCCTGTGGGGGAAGGACTGTGACCTCTGAGTTTGTTTCGGACTTTCTTCTCAGAATAGTCAGATAGGAAACGCCGACCTCGGTATACCGCCGTTTGCCCGAATTTTATTTGCCCTTATATCGTTTGCCATAATAGTCAACAGCCATAATATTATATGACATAATATTCATTTGCCCTACTCTTATTTGCTATATTAGTCACGTGCTAGAAGCTTTGTTTCCCATAAAGTCTCTTGCCATAACATCATTTGTCATAATCATTGTAAGCCCTAATTATCACGTGACCTAATTATCACATGCCATAATTATCATATGCTATAATTATCATATGCCATAACAATCATATGCCATAACATCATTTGCCATCGGCATTGGGTGTGTAACGGTTGTTATATTAGGAGAAACTGGATGCAATCGGGACTTTAAGGCACCCCGACTCGGATAGGTTAGGTTAGAAGGGGATAGCGGAGTCGTTTGAGCGAGCGAAGCGAGCGAATAGATCCCGCCATCCCCTTTGTGGTTATTTTTTTATAAACCACTCAGAAGTAGGAGCCCCGCTTAGCGGGGCTCCGTCGACTAAGCCCACCCTCGACCAATGGCATTTATTATTATGGCATTTAAATATTATGTCTAATAATCATTATGGAGTTTAAATATTATGTCTAATCATTATTATGGTATTTAAAAATATGTAAAACAAAACGTATGACACTCGTATCTTATGGTATCTAAGTTTCGGGCAATTAAAAGTATGTCATATGTCTTTTAGGGCAAACAAAACATTCGGGCAAATTAAATTCGGGTAAATGAAATTCGGGAATATGATGATTATGGTATATAATCTTCGGGCAAACAATACCAAACCTCATTTATCACTTACGGGGATAAAGTGGTGTCTTATTGTCGCGACCGCTATTTTGAATCCTAGGTGCAGTTCAAGCTCGCCCAAGACGAAGACACCTTTATCCCCGAGGAGAATACTCTACTTTTCACACCTACGAAAAATAAAACGAAGTCTCTAAATAGCACGCTTTTTCAGAAATCGTCAACAATAGTTACATTCGTTCCACTATCGGTCAAGAGATGGCGCTGACATAAAACTGCAATATTCTACACCGCAGTAAACAGTGTTAAAATTCTCTGACGAATATAGGCCTCGCCGATGAAAATTTAAAAACATATGATATTACGGAACCCTCGGTGCGCGAGTCCGACGCGCTCTTACCTGGTTTTTTCATCACGTGTTTTTTTTTTGTATACCTTTAGTTAACTACCTAAACCTACAAAGCTTATGTCGATTTTTTTTAGTAGGTATTGGTCAGATAAGTACCACGATATAAAATATGTATGATAGTGTAACTATGTAACATTACGACTTCGAAGAAGTAATAATTACGTAGTAAGTTAGTCATTTAATTTAGTATCTAGTGTAAACAGTTAGTTCATCACATGAATTTTAACTGTAGTAAATGGTATTTCTTGCTATTTTTTTCTATAACGGAAATGTGAGACCGTAATGATCTCTGAAGAGACTTCGTAACAAAAAAGTATGACGTAGGTAATTAGTTGAATCCTGCCCATTTTTCTTTTGTGCCTTTTACTAACCCCATGGGGAGTTATGGGGTGGTGTGCTTGAGACAAGTCACTAGGCAGCTGCGTTGTAAGTAATTGAAGCGCGTCTAGGTACGCTTACATATCTAGTACCTACCTATATAAATAGTGATATTATACTAGCTTCTGCCCGCGGCTTCGCCCGCGTGGATGAGGATTTTTTTTTTTGCGCGGAATCTTTTCTAAAATAAGAGTGACCTTAGTTACTCCTTATAACACCAGCTACTTGCCAGCCCAGTCAAAATCAGTCCAGCCGTTTCGGAGATAAGCCGGAAAAAACAGACAGACGAACAGACAAAAAATATGCTTTTTGTTATAAGTACCTACCGTAAATGAAGAAAAAGTTTTGACATCACAAACAGACACTTTCATTTTATTTATTTGTACTTACATCTTACATATATTTGTTATACGTATCAGTACCAGAAATGAAACCTGGGGGAATAGGTGTTGTATGAAAAAGTTGTCTCAGAACAAAAATATATCTACAAAGGTAAGAAAGTTTTTAAGATAGATGTGGGATTTCTCGTAATATTTTTCTTTAACTGTTCTTTTATTTGTTTTTTCCAGCCTTTGTCTACAAATGCTTCAGTTGAAAAAATCTTAAGTTTTAAATCCTTTGAATGACCGTAGCGTAACGTGAAATGAAATTAATATACATAGGTATTGTTCAATGTGGGTAGGTAGAAATTACAGGTAGAAAATTCCATCTGTAAGATTTGTACCTTATATTCGACCACCGCTGGTACTACGGAACTGATCCTTTTGAAGGTCATTAAAAAGGGACACACACGTAAACAAAAGGGTTCATGTCAGTACCTACCTACGCCTTTCTTAAGCACCCCATCATTTGCCCTAACATCCGGGCTATTCATTATTTAGTATTTATTAATGAGACAGGAACACAAACCTTTGCGTTTGCAGGAATAACAATAATTTTACTTAGTTAGTTCTTCAAAGCATTCGGTCGGCGAGCCTCGTAGCAAAGAAATTCGGAGCGAAGCAACTTTATGAAATAGAAAGGCAGGCAAAGACAAGAAAAGAGTAACTCTACTCAAAGATACGGCATAAACACAAAAAAATGGGACCAAACTGCAGTCTCTTCTACCAGATGCGAATAGTGCATTATTCGAAGTACATGCTTCAAAGTACACGCCTGATGGAAAGCGATGGATGAGGTCTATGATGGAACAAGCGTACCTAGAAGATGCCTAAGGCACTGGAACTCCCACGCATCGACAAAACACAGCAGGCTACTTGATGCCGAACTCCGGTGGGAACCCTGGTCGCAAACCAGGCGGACATTAGCCCTACCACCGAAAGGGAAGAATTAGCCAGTCAAATAAGGTGTTGGGTGTGACTGTTTAGGATGCGCCGAGCGCTCGGTTCAGTTGAGTAACTGGCGGAACAAAAAATGATGATGGCAATAGGTTTGCCCGCTATTGGATACATGCGACTGAAACATAACTGGCGAAATGTTTGGTAAACCTCTGCCTAACCCTTCGGGGTATAGAGGCGTGGTGTTTAGTTTATGTTACTTGGTAATAAGATTTTTAAAAGAAATGTTAAAGTATGAACAGAAATCGGAATATTTTAGTTTTATAGGTCAATTTCAATTAATCACAATATAATAAAAGCCGCGAACAATAGCTAGTTATTTATAGTTATTGTTTTCAATCCTCTGTTATTTGACTATACTGTATGTGTGCGAGCGAGTTGACGACAAAAAAAAATAGGTAAAATTGAAAGGTGTCAACTCGCGCGCACGCTCGAGTTTCACACTCGCCAGTTGACGAAAAAGTCTTTTATTCGAAATTTTTTTAAACTACAAAGACATTCCTACTTTTTAAATTAGCCCGTCTTTCAGATTTCGCCTTCCTTTTATAATCCAATTCTGAATTCATATTTCTGCCTTGGCCCATATTTTATTCTATAAATATGTATGATTATGATTAAACATGCCAAAACATTTCTTTGAAAGTTTTTAAGCTCGACATAAGTACGACAGCGCGTCAAAACATACCGTAGGAAGTTTCCCAGTTCAGATATTTTTTTCTATGCTACATTGCCTCGACAAGCACTGTATATCGAATCGATCGGCATTTGGTAAAATACCTCTACTCTCTGCTACTACTACTGTTAGCCTGCATCATCCCACTGCTGGGCAACGACCTCTCCCCGTGACTTCCAGTTCTTTCGAGCCAGTGCTAAAGTGAAGTGAGTGAGTGTGGTCGTTTGTTTTCTCCAGCTCGTCTCGCTATCTTCTACGGGGTCTACAGCGACGCCTTCTAGCTATGTCGGGCTCCACGTAGTGATTATTTTGGCCCACAGCTCATTCCTCCTCATGACAAATTAAAAAAACAGGCCCAAGTGCCGGCAGCTCCAGTGATACTCCTGACGATGACGGTAGCCAAGCATGCCACGGAGCAAAGGGTGCTAAGAATCCGGTGGGATCCACATACCGTCAAACGACCAAGGCTAAGAAAAAGGACTCATCTCTCTACCTAAACCAAAGACGAAAGAAGAATATTAAAATTGAAAACAAAATTACTAAATTCTGATTAAATGAATATTCGCGTCTATCTTATTGAAAATTAAACAATTACAGTTGAAGATTCCGCACCTACTAATATAAGAACCTACTAGTTGTAACAAAGATTAATGTTGTAAAGGAATCATCGGTTTTTCTGACTGTATGAACTTGTGAGTAAATTCTAATTTCTTGTTTCATTTATTTATGCGTTGTGTCAATCTTTCTGATTTGATAGGTGGACAGGGAAAACTTATCGTATTTTCCGTGCAATGTTTTCTGTAGAATGTTTGTTTACGGTTAGTCATATCGCTGTCATCGTATGATGTATGTTATGTGCAAGGCGGTTCTATCAGATGTTTTCTATTTCTGTCACGATGCTGGTGGCGGCCATATCGTAAATCCAGCAATATTTTCGTTAAGGTATATAATCCGTATATTTTTTCGTTAGTGGAATGTGGCTACAGACTGATAAATGTGCCTGCTAAACTAAGATGATGTAGAACGCGTCCTTCGCATTATCTCGCAACGTTTTCTCAAAGTGAATCTCTTGACTATACAAATGTCAACATTAAGTATTACAAATTGTTTATGAATGCAAAACTGAGCGTTTAGGCTGGAGTTTGAATGTATCATTTATTATAAGTTGGTTTATGACCGGAGGCTTGGCGTTATTTATCGATTGTAATGTAATTCAGAAGTTATTGTTGGTTTAGGTTGAGCGTGCATTAAGGGTAGTCCAGACTCTAGAGATGTAATTAATAAGTACACGCCTCGCTCGCTCGCAGATTGCAGTCACAGCTCCTGAACTGCAGCAAATGAATGTGGGGCCGTTTCAATTAACATTTCCTGCTGTTATTGCTTATTACGTCACTCGCTTATGAAACGGATAAATTCTGCTGTTTAATGTTTTTATTATTATTATTTTTTTAACAACGTGGAAACAGTTTCCTTTTAAATTAATTAGGTACTCGTTTTTAGATCAAGCTGCTACCTAATTAAATATTCATTTTGCTTAAATTCGTGGGCTTAATATTTAGACAAATTAATGGATTGTGTCTAAATATTTTATTTAACCTTTTCTTAATAAAAGTAGGTCGGAAGCTGTTTGACCTTTCTCGGGTGTTCCACGAGGCACCTCTTGTAGAACACTTTAGCGCTTTACATTATCCTTTCTTTGTTTCAATTTTAGTTGGACATTTATGATCGTCTTATTGCAGACTTACAGGACGGAGGAATCTAGTAGAATCGGTGGGACGTGCCCTACTCATGAGCTCTAGGGGATTTCTATAAATCCTACCTCAGCTCCCTCGTTCAATCTGTAATGATAAAACTTTAATGTGCAGTTATTTTAGCGGAATGGAAGCAGCTAATCATCTCAAGACGTCTTAATGTATTTCTACACTGTTACTTATCTTTGTTATTTCAAACTAACTAAGAGCTCGCGAGTCATTTGCATCAGGCGTTAATTGTAACTGTGGAATTATTTTATAATACATATATTTTACGCCAACATTTTGCTAGAAATAGACGTTGTTTAAGAAATAAACAGAACTGTCTCAATATTTTGTATCGTCACGACTACGACAGCGAAAGGTGCAGTTTTGTTCTTACGTACCTACCTATTTTGGAGAACAGACAGGAGATTTGGTGTCGAGAGGCTTTTCTTGGGGTTTTGCCGGATATAGGGGCGTAACTAACTCCACCAGTGAAATGTGTTTCTCTACAAAAATATCTCAGATTTGTGTGGATCAACTCCACGTAATGTAATATTCATCAATGACATACGGAAAGCTGTTCTTGAGATTTACATTCGTGAATTAAAACGTGTCAATAGTGTAGTTCTTGTTTGTGCAAACTTGGCCACTGTTCTTCGTATATTTTGAGTCAAGTAAGCCTGCACAGTATTACACAATTCGCTGTGTATTTTTTCGTCGTTTTTCCGCAAAGAACGTGTTCTCTTTTCGTATTTCGCCGCAAAAGGAAATGTAACTAGAATAAACTAGACATTATACATTTAATTAAGCATCCCATATCGAAGCAATGGCGTCGGTCCAATTAGATTTTGAGAAATAACTCGCACGATCCTATCTCACATGAGAGACTTTTCAACAAGTTTCACAATTTGGGCGAAGGCTTAGCAGTTTTACGACACCCGAGGGACTCTCGATCGTTTTGCCTACAAAGTATTATTTTATATGAATTTGCCTTTGCCGATAGGTATATTACATTAAGTCGAGCTATCTTCTCTCTTCACGTCGTATTGGACGTTCGCGAAAAGGCTCATATACTTATATCAACGATCGGACTGGACGCCGAACGGTGGTGCTGTAACAATTGTTACAAATTGGATGTGAACATTTTTGATATAAAATTTCACGAGCTTTTATATTTTATGCGTGGATACCTACTTTCGATTTTAGATATAACGAAGCTACTGTAAAAATACTGTAGAACCTACTTGGTGTTTCCCTGCAACCTCCACCTGTTCTATGTTAATACGAGTTATACCTAAGCTTAGCTTAGCTTTTTGCTCGGCTCATAAATGGGTCTTAGCGTGACGGTAAATAGCCTATCAAGCCTTCCTCTAGAATTGGTATATCAAAGGCAACAATAACTTTTAAAATCCGACTGGTAGTTCCAGAGATTAGCGCGTTCAAACAGACAAAACAAAACTCTTCAGCTTTATTATTATTAGGTATAGATAAGAAAGTAATTGGGAGTATAATTAAGTAATTACGCGTTATTACTAAATAAGCTTTTCATTTCAAGAACATCCCCGTCACAGTCCTACATAGTATAGATGTTACATTGCAATGTGGTGCGTACATAAAGACTCGTCTTCCGTGGTGCTTTGCCAATCGCGATCAAGAACATTGGGAACGGAACAAGATATCTATCTAACTGCAGATATCTGGCGTGTTGTGTACACTTAACCAGCCACGCGAGTACTTTACATACAAACGATACTAATTAGCAAATTACACGAACGCTTAATTAATTTTATTTAAAAGAGCATCGAATTGCTCCATTGAATTGAAGATTTTTTATATATTCCTGAGATTAGAGAATTGAGATATAAATTTGAGAAGAGATCTTTCTTCTGAAGAAGAAATACTCTTAGTAGGAAAGATCTATTTTCAAATTAATGAAAAAATAGGTACGTAGCTACAATAAAAACAAATACAATTAAATATACACACTTACTAAACAAACAAACCTTACACAAATCAAGTTGCAAGGGTAAGTAATTTAATTTATTTACATTGCAACTCCATGTCGTCAGTAAAACAGAATTAGAAAAACTTAGGTAATAGTTTGTTAGTCTATGTAATTACAGCTAAAACTAAACAGCAGTACACGATTAATTAAATGAACGCGGACTAATCAAAAGAGATGTGAGTTGGTGCAAGGTTTGCTTGATTCTGTTCGTTGCTTCGTTGGCAGGTGACGCGCAGGTAGTCACTGGTCTATGAAATTAGTCTTGAATAAATTATTGCATTTAATCGTCGCTTTCCACCAGCCAAACTTCTATACAGGGTTATTGATAAAACATTAACAACCTCAAGAGGTCATTGTACTCATCATTATGAACAACTTTTACTATGGGACTAAACCTGAAATTACGAAAAAAAATCAGCTGTTCCTTACATTTTGACGAACAGCTGATTTTTTTTTCGCGATTTCAGGACACAATCAGCCTATAATGTTCTCAATGCTGGGACACGGGCTATAATCTACCACGCGGGCCCAGTGCGGGTTGGCGGATGTCACATGTCTTCGAATGTTTAGTTCTAGTCTAAGATGTTTCCATGTTGTTTTCCTTCACCGTTTTGTGTTTCTACAGATTTTTAAAATCTACTATATTTATATTAACGCCGATGAGTTTTCTAAATGTAATTCTAGATATTATATGGTAAAATTTAAAATAATATATGATATATTTTTAAGTACCTATCCTCCGTGCAAATGGAAATGTTATATAAGAGGAACACGAAATATTTCGTAAGGTTTCCTTCTATTATCTCAATGTCGGGAAAAGCGTTTGATACCTATTACTCCCCTTACCCGTTTTCCTCTAGGTACCCGAGATTGGAACTATGCCCAATAAGGATAGGCTCCTAAGACCGCCATAAACGTGCTGTATAATAGCACAGCCCAACTACAGCTTTAGGGATCTCCTCCAAAGATTATAGACGTGATAGTTTTCCCGAATACTGTACTGAAAATATTTAAGCTTTTGTTTGAAAAACATGCATGTGTATGTCCCAGAAGCTTTGCAGTCTTGTGGTAGCTCATCTACATATCTTAGTATGCAATACTTGTACACAAAGAGCACCGAGTTTACGTCGGAAATGGAAGCACCGAAAATCTTATTTGGTGTCTCGTAGTGTGACGGAGGTGGCACCTAAATATCTCTACAATATTTAGCAAATTATGACCACTGAAGGAAGGATATGCACAGTAGGAGCCTAGTACAATAGGAATTATAGCATAGTACTAACTTATGCCCGTGGCTTCGAAAATACATACTTCCAAACTAACTGACAAAAATTCTATAAACTACATTTTCGACAAGTATTAGACTCGTTTCCACACCCTGGTAGCAATTACTTTTTTTCAAGAGTATTCAATGTACAGTTTTGATTTCGTCAAGTTATATTATTATACATCACATCTACCTAGCCTTTTGTCAACTATGTTGGGGTCGGCTTCCAGACTAACTGGATGCAGCTGAGTACCAGTATTTTACACAAAGCGACTGTCTATCTGACCTTCACAACTCCACAACCCACTTACTGGGTAATACGATACCCCTTGGTAAGACTGGTTGTCAAACTTTCGTGCTTCTGACGACCCGTAACGACTGTAAAAGATCCACGAATGACAGCCGGGACCAACGGCTTAACGTGTTTTCCGAGGCACGGAGGGGTCTTGGTATGTGAAGATGGTCACCCATCCATGGACCAACTGCGATAAGCGTAGATTAACCTGATTGATCGACCTGTGTGGCTGCTATTATTTAGCCACATGCTACATTATTATATATATAGATACTTGCAGCGCCCCGCGGTTACACCCGCATAAGTGTCGATCCCGTGGGAATATTGGGACAAAAACTATCCTATGTCCTTTCCCGGGACTCAAACTATCTCTATACCTAATTTCATCTAAATCGGTTCAGTGGTTTAAGCGTGAAGAGGTAACAAACAGACAGACAGACACACTTTCGCATTTATAATATTAGTATGGATAGTATGCATGTTTGCAAACCAAATAAATATAATAAATGATTTTGATTGGTTTAGATATCGTTCTTATTTTTGAGTGGTTCCACGAAAAAATGAAACTCGGAAATGGGAACAAATCATCATAATAACGCTTCTTCTTTTTTGTGGCCACTACTAAGGATCGTCTAATGCGTCAGCAATAATGTGATCACCAATCCTTATGCCCAGTGTGGTGATTAAGCCAATGAGCATCGTACCAACAAGGAAACACTCCCTACAATTGATGGCCGCCTCACGAAACAGGTTCTCCGATTAACTAAACTACAGCTGCGTACAGTTGCAGCAGCAGTAACTGGCTTCGGGTCATTTAATAAACACCTCTTTGTCATAGGAGTCACAAACAGTCCGCTGCACAGGACCTGCGTGGACGGCGACGAAACAGCAGCTAAGCTGCCCGGTGGTAGCCACGTACAGGGCAAAGTACTTCGGTAACCCAGGTACCCTCCGTGAGACGGCCAGTAACGTCAAGGCGTTGCCGGCCTTCCTTGAGGAGCTGGGGTGGATTGAATAATCGATTCTCCCACCCATACGCAAAATACGCGCATTGACGCAGAGTGGCGGACACCAGCCCGTGTTAACTATCGTACTAATGTTCTTCTGGACTGAATGTTCATCAACAGACCTTTTACAACTTCATAATTATGATGAACAATATATAATTAAATTCGGCCGCGCACTGGTCGCGTTACGTTTTAATAATATCATAAAATGCTAATTTGCTTCATTCAGCGGAGATTGCTCCGTAGTTAAATATAGCCATTGGGTGTACAGCGAGGACCAACCGGATATTGCTCAGAGCATAGAAATGAACATCATTTGACGGTTTTAGTACCCTTTTCATATACGTACACGTCCTGACTTACGAATGTGATCACAGTCAGTCCTATGTTAATAAACTCCTGTATTTACAATCCATATTATTATATAATATTTGCTCTTTTTTTTTTTGTTACTAACGCATAATTTATTTGAATAAGAGAGTCATCCGATGCTGTCGTGAAATTTTAATGAGGCCCTCATTTTCAAACCCAACCAAAATAAATTTCGTTGGTCGCCCTTAAAACCTAAGCATAAAAATATCAAAAGTTGTTTTCTCAATATTGACATTTAATTTATATTTTCGAAGATTGGATAGAAGTGACAGTGTCGCTGTCGTCATATTAACGTTGTGGACAGCTGGGAGCCGCCGGATGCTCTCGAAATAAACTAGCCGCCCCCCTCCGCCCCGCGCCCGGCCTGCTCCTCCCAGGTGCCACTCACAACATGCATCATACTTCACAAGTAATTAAGCCGTGAAAGATCGCTGCAAACATGCAGCGCAAGCGACACTACCCTACAAACATGCACCTAATAGAAGACAAGCTAATTAATAAAAGTTATAATGTCTCACGCTTTATGTTCTTGTTACGGTCATATTACGACACTGGGAGTCTACTCTCTAAGTCCCTCAACAGAAATACGGGCCTGTCAGAAAGTTGTTGATCCGTCACAACAAGTGTCACAATTAATTTGTGGACGGGTAAAAACACTTCGGGAGTAAGAACAACAGAACTGTCAAATCGTGTTGTCTTTCATTCTTAGTTCAGGCCCCGAAAGTGATACAGTAATGACCTCATTACATCACAAGTACAAAGTTGAAGTAAAAATACTTTCATTACGAAAATACGCTATTGCAGTCATGAAATACAGTCATTTAGCGGTCACGATTCTTTAGAATAAATAACTTTTTCTGTGTTGAAATAAGGCTTTTAGTGAGCTGTACTATGTAAAGGCGATAAAGTATGGAATGGAGAACTAGACATTCGCAATGCGTTGCTTTATGAAATTATTTTGTAGAAGCGCGGTTACCTTACAAGCCGGCTAAAAGTGGCTCGTATATCTAAAAGGTTTAAACGTAATATAATTTGATGGAAAAGATTCGGGAAATATTAAATCAAATCAAATCAAAATCGTTTATTTGGATAAAATGTGGTAGGAAAAGATGATAATGTAAAATTGTAGTGCAAAGACACATTCCGCCATGTAATGATGGCATGCAAATATTTAATACATGAAGTAGGTATGTATGTAGGTATGTAGGTATTAACAACATGCAGTAACGTACCTACAATTAATTAAATTAACAAAGGAAGATAAATAATTTAAAAAATATTACAATGCATTTCTGAAGTGGACTGACAAGATTTTTTGTTCAGAAATTCGCCGACAGAATAAAAACTATGCGATATCAACCATTTTTTCAAAACCAGAATTTTTTGTAAGGTAGTTCGGTTATCCAGATAGGTAATGAGTTGTATATAAGTGGCGCCATATACACGCAGCTGCGCCTGAATAGTTCTATCCTAGGTACAGGGATTTTCAATAAATACTGTGTGACTTTTCGTTATTTTTAGCTTCAAAGAGTTTAGAATTAAGTTTAACAAATTTTGCGATTTCGTAAATGTACCGGTAAATGCAAGGAACGGTAAGAAGTTTGTGTGATTTAAACACTGGTCTACATGATTCAGACCAGTCCAGGTTAAAGATTGTACGAATGCATTTTTTTCGTGCTATTAGTATTCTAGATATTTCCGTGGAATTTCTCCAAACAATAATACCATACCGAATAATGGAACAAATAATAATATTAGAATGTAGTTGTAGTGAGCCCTGAGCCCGCAGACGTAATCCTCGCGGTTGTGTTCCCGACACACGTCGGGATTGCATGATTAAGGAGGAAGTGTGCTCCTTTGCCCGCTTTGTAGCCAAATGTTTTCACAGTTGGCTTGGAAGTCATGTTGAAATGAAACTTTCGCGAATAACTCTGCTTATCTATTGTTGAAGATAGCTGGTTTATAAATGGGGTCAGTATCATAATCTCGTTGTTGTGCTGAACATGTTTTTAGAGAATATACTTGTTTGTGTGCCAAACAGTCTTACTAAGGAGTATCGTAATATACAGACACTGGGTTGTGGAGGTAGTCGCTCCATGAAAATATTGATATCAGCTGCCTCCGGTTGGACTGGGAGCCGACCCCAACCTAGTTGGGAAAAGCCTAGGCAGATTGATTGATGCTTGTTTGTGTGCTTTAATCCTACTATTCTACTAATATTATAAATGTGAAAGGTTGGTTTGGTAGTGGTGGGTCGTTGTCGAATTTATGACGGGCGATACGCAACCGTTCTGCCGACGACGAAAACGGTTGCAGAAAACGGTCGTCGTTGCAACTGGTTTGAAGACGGTTTATAGGACGAAACTTATCCAACATGGAATAGAAGTTCTTTTTCGAGGTTTTCGTTTTTGAACGACTGTTTTGTAAATGAAAACGAACGCGGAACGAGAGACGACGCGACGACGCGACGCGGAAAAGTGTGATGAGTTGAACCATTGCATTCTTGACTGTATTTTCATTGGCGTAAAATAAATATCGAACCAAGTATGTAAGTAATTCGAAGACTGCTTTGTGCAACGAAGACTGTTTGAACCCAGGACTTAAAACGGTTGCATCGTTGCAGAATGCAAAACGGTCTTTATAAACGGTTCGACGTCGCACCGCCCACCCCTAAAGTTTGGGTGTTTGTTACTTAATCACGCAAAAACGGCCTGACGGATTTAGGTAAGGCACACAGATAGTTTATTACCTAGGTTAAACAAAGGATACTTTTTAGCCCGGTAAATGACATGACGCAGACGAAGTGGCGGACAGACGCTAATAACTTGACAAATGAAGCATGAGCAGCAGAGTTCACTTGACACACTGTAATTACCAGTCACCCCTGTAATAATAAGTCCTCCATGACTATAGGGCTATAAGACAGTGATTGCTATAATCACTATGTTCAATATTGTGTGAGTGGTGTTATAAGTATCTACTTCTTACCCATACACCACACCGAAATGTCCTTTAGTAGTGGTTTTCCAAAATGTTCGTAACGGCAAATAAGGTGTTGTCGTAAATCAATATTGAGTAGGTACCTAAGAGTATAAGTTATTATTATTTTACAGCAATTTTCAGCTAAGTAACAGTCCATCAATGTTGACGAATTTTAAAAATAATTGAAATTGTAAAGATAATACGGCTTTAAAAAAAAGTTAAGTCAATAAGTGGTTGAATGAATATATTTATTGACATTTACGTCCTCATCGACAGTTGACCCATAAAATATATCTTTAATAATCAAAATGCGAGTTGAAATATTTGAAAAACCAAGTGTGCAATGCGAGCTTATAAAATGTACCTGCGCGCTTTATGGAATTGCTCGCTTGGGAAAATTGTGTGGCGGAATCGTGTATGAAAATATTTACGCTTCGAACTACGATTCAAGAGTCTAATATTGAAAAATACCTTTGCCTACTCATGTACGAACACTTTGCTTTTATTGGAATAAGTGTGAACTGAGATGTCACGAATAAATACTTACATATTGATTTTTGGGCCAATATTTCAATCGAGTAAAAAGCCATGAAATGTGGGTATTAAAAGACACACTATTACAGGGTGTAAAAAGACACATCGCATAGCTGTCAATTATGTTTCTGTACATCAAACTAAGTGGTGCCAAAATTTGCTGTTTGCGGCGGCGCGGTGGCAAATTAACGCACACAAAACATTGTGCATATGGGTGTATGGAACATACACGGGTCGTGGGGGTGTTTAAAGTTGTGTTGTAATATTAAAAACTTGTTTTCGTAAAAAAACGTCAGTAGATATCTCCGTAACCAGAGGTTTCAAGGTATGGTTCAATAAAAAAAAAAAAAATACAATGACGGGGAGTACGTAGACGGGGAGTAAGTGACTTACGAAACTTTTTACACCCGTTAGGTGCAACTCTACTTAACCCTTCGAGAAAATACAGACACGATGTGTTATATTATTTCAATCAATTCGAGTCTTTTTAGGGCCACAGACAGACTTTTAGCGTCGGCGATCGGCGATTAAGCCGCTTTTTAAAAGTAGCGTGTGTGCTTTGGCCCTTAAGCATTATAATTTCACTGTAGGTACACAGCCTTAAAATTCTATTGTTATTCCGCTGAAGGAGCATGAAAGTTCCTAGACGTTTTCTGCTGAACTTACATATCGTTATAAAAATGGCAAGAAGCTCCCTAACAAAACATGTCATAACTTACGTAAATATACCGCGGGGCAGTGCATGACACGGGTTAAAGAAAGGGATCAGGTTAGCTCATACTACCTTTTGTTTCCATAATAACTCGACTAACTTTGTGGTTGCGTGATGGGGTAACAAAGAATCCCTTATTTGTCTAGGTTGGTGTTGCAAAGTTTGTATGTTTCGCACCCGTCCGACGCGGCTTTCATGGATCACACGGTCCCGCCCTAACTTTTCCTATACGGCCCGTAACTTTTATTTGATATTTCCATGGGCTGCAACCGGTCAGCCGTATGCGTTGAACGTGCTTTGTTTATAACGCTTTTTTAACCGACTTCAAAAAAGGAGGAGGTTCTCAATTTGGATGTTTTATTTAACCATTTTTTTTTTCGGATTGGAAATCATCAAATGACCCCTCCCGCTCTGGGTGGAGCGGAAGGGAGTGTCAGACTCTTACTGACTAAAACCCACCCGTATTCCTTCCTTAGCCCTTTGCTATTAGGGTTACACATAACTTCACGCCTGTTTTCCTGGAAGGGTTAGCCTGAGGTGAACGTTTATCAAAACGGTGAAGGAAACATCGTGAGGAAACCGGCATGTCCCAGAACCAAAAATTCGAAGACATGTGGCATCTGCCAACCCGCACTGGGCCCGCGTGGTGGATTACTGCCCACTCCCTCTCACTGCGAGGAGGCCCGTGTCCCAGCAGTGGGAACATTATAGGCTGATTATGATATGATGATATGAACGTATAGTAGGTATACCTACATTTCGACACATCAACTGGACTCAAACACAGCGAGCTGTTACTGAGACATTCCTGATGGAAAACCAGCTAACACTTTTCCCAACCTGGGAATCGAACCCAGTACCTCATTCTCAGCAGTAGCGCTTGCGATCACTTAGACCAACAAAGCAATATAAGTAACTAGCAGCGCCCTATGGTTTCACCCGTATAAATCTCGATCCCGTAGGAACATCGGGATAAAAAGTAATAATTAAATGTGTTAATCTTGGTTATAAGCTACATTCAAATCCGTTTAGTTATAGTTTTAGCGTGAAGAAGTAACAAACATACAAAACATACTCACATACCTACTTTCGCCTTTATAATATTACTGTGATATTTTTACAGCAAATATGTAATGTACAAATATGCTCGCCCAGATCGGAAAGAGAAGCAATAAAACGCGTGAGGCGTGTGCGGTCGGCTTCCGAATAAAAGGACGAGTGTGTATATAAAAAATCTAACGAGGATGTAGGACAGGCGCGACCGGGTGCGTCAGCTGCGCTCGCGCCATTAATCTCAGCTTTATTATAAACACAGGAGCCGACTATATCATAAACATGTTTAATGTGAGCCTACTTCGTGAGCTCTTTCATTCGAATGCTTTAAATAAAGTGTTCATTGAAATATTTGGTTCACTTCACAATCGATATCACTGTAGTTACAGTAACTACTTAATTTCTATGAGTTCGTTGACACTTTAGCATAATCAGCCTATAACGTTCCCAAAGCTGGGACACAAGGGGGTAGCTCACCGTCCGATCAGGACCAGGCCCGTGCCGGACAGCGCGTACGTGTTCCACGCGCGCCTCAAAGACATGTCAGCATCGAGGAAGGGGTCCCTTAGGGCCGAAGCTTGCCGGGGCAGCGGGATTGTCCGAAAGGGTTACTGCCATCTCGGAACATAAAGGGCTGAGGAAGGAACACGGGTGGGTTTTAGTCAGTAAGAGTCTGACACTCCCTTCCGCTCCACCCAGAGCGGGTCATTTGATAATATGCAAGCCTAAAAAAAAAAAAACCTGGGACACAGGCATCATCTCAGTGAGAGGGAGTGGGCCGTAATCCACCACGTGGCGTGGATCCGGTGTGGGTTGGTAGATGTCACATGTCTTTGAATTTTTGGTTCTAGGACATGTCGGTTTCCTCACGATGTTTTCCGTCACCGTTTTGAGAGCAGTGGATGAAATAAAAATACACAATGTAAAGTGCCTGCCTGAGTTCGAACCTACGACCTACATAAGTACCTACCCGTAAGTCGCGACCGTCACCACTGAGCCACCACTGCTCTACTGGCCACCACTGCTTTACTGGGCCACCACTGCTTACTGGGCCACCACTGCTTACTGGGCCGCCAGTGCTCACCGGGCCGCCACTACACACCGGGCCGCTAGTGCTCACTGGATCACCACTGCTCTGATAAAATAAAACTTATTTTACTAACCATATTTTTCACAAATGGGTCGGGCATTTAAATTGTTATTACTTTTTAAACGATAAACACCTTTTCATCTACGGTAAATAATATAAAAGATAAGCAGATACCTGGCGACTATTGTATACGTACGACACCGTATATTACTCAAGCTTTTTCACATACGAAGGAGAGCGGTTCATGTATACACGTTGGACAGTGAAAAAATTGTATTGGGATTGGGACAACGATAAATAATGCGTGTCGGAAAATAATAACTCATTCT